>JARQOD010000006.1:310601873-310728391 GCA_033576555.1 Oophaga sylvatica
TTGCTTGCTTTGTCGCTGCTGCACTGAATGGGATTTAGAGAGAAGCTGTCAGCACAATTTTGTAATGTAAAGGCATGTTTGTAATGGGGCTGTAATACTGATTACACTGATACCCTTGATGAATAAATCCACTTTTGTTGTTCTTCTTTGATGACCATGAAGTTTTCTGCCAATTAGGTTTTGGTGCACAGGGGCCGGACTGTACTCTGGGGCTTCTCCTCTGTATCTGGGATTCCCCGGCCCTCTGCTGCCTCCAATCCGTGAGTGACCTGCCTCCTCTGAAATCTCAGCAGTGACCTGTGATTCACAGACCTTAAACAGGCGGAGGGGCCGGGGAATTACAGATAGGGAGGAGAAGACCCCATGTACAGTCCGGCCCTTATGCACCGAAATCTATTTATGAGGAAATGTCAAATATTGATTACAGCAACAAAGTGGATTTTTTCACCAGGGGTATCAATGTAATCAGTATTACAGCACCATTACAATTATGTGTTTACTTTCCATTACAAAACCGTGCTGACAGGTTCCCTTTAAGGGCTTGCTCACACTGGCAAGTAGCTAGCATATAACTCGGATGAATGCTATCCGATGGTTCATCGGATAGCACTCGCTCCAGTGTTATACTGTGGGGCAGTGCCAGCTAGCGGTTTTTCTCATGCCAAGTCGGCATGCGAAAAATATTGCTTACACGTTGAGACTGTCAGCATATATATATCGAACAGTGCGTACCCATACAAGTCTATGGGTGCGGTCTGGATGGAGTATTTTATTATATGGATAGTCAAACACCACCAATACAAATCTAATTCACAAAGTGTGTCATTTTCTAATAATAAAAGTTGGCATTATATAATATAAGATGCTGAAATATTACTACTACACAAACCCTCGGTCTATTTAGGCTGCTCATAGCGTTCTCTGGCTTACTGCTTTGCTGCATGCAGTTTTTGTCATTGTCTGATATTGTTATCCTGTCTCCTTCATTTCCATGGTTGAAGAAATTATCAGACATTTCTCTTCTAACTGCTTTGTCACATGTTGTCCATGTTTTCATGTTAATCAGTAAATATGGTCATTTAAAGATTAAAAAAAGAGTATTGGGTTCCCATAATTACTATAATGTGTATTGTTCTGTTGTGTGGCTAAATCAAATGGATTGTCTGGTGAAATCAAGTTATCACATATCAATTGGAAAGGTGTTAAGTCATTTCACAAGTGGGCATCCGACCGATGGAACCGGCACCGATCGGCAGAACCAGGCACCTTTATCGGTGCTAGAATGAAGCAGTTATGACATACTTGACCTCTGCTTCATTCATTCTCTGTGTGGCTGCCAGGAAAAGCTGAGTTCAGCACTCTGCAGCCCCATGGGGAATGAATGGAGCAGCAGTCAAGAATACGCATTGCAGCTCCATTAAAACAGGTATAAAAGTGCTACGGTCAGCGGATCAGAATTGGCCACAATGGTCGGACCTGCTTGGGTTAATAAGTTATCAGCTATCCTATGCATAGGTGATAATTTGTTTTTAACCAACAACCCTTTTAGTCACATGGATATATTATCATAGCTGTGATGCTGCATCCACAAACAGGATCCACATGGCCCTACCATATCTCTGCATGCCCCATATGAAGGGTGTAACTCCATTTAGTATTACAGCGCTATTTTCCTTAAAATGATACCATAGTTTGACGCCCATGAAGTGCCCATGCCTCTGTAATGTGGGGTCACAGCTAAAAAAATTGTGAAAATATTGGCAGATTGTCTAATTTGTGTGAGATCGGAACGTATAATATGAATCTACGTATCCATGGCTGATGTTATAAGCATCTTCTCAGTTGGATGCAGTTTCTAAGTGTTCGCGATTTTGCACACAGATTAGTAGACTGCATGGATGCAAAGTTTACCAGCACTTTGAAATAAACAATAAAGCATTCACTTAAAGAGTACCTCCAGTGATCTGGTTTAGAGCCTTATACTATATGCATCTCAGTGTGTAAATGCAAGATTTTAGCATTGAAATGAAGCTGAAGCCTTCTATGCTGCTTCTTGCCTTGAATCATGTGCAGGCTGCAGGCTTCATTCATTTCAATAAAGGAGTGAGCATGGGCAGACTGGCATTTCTGCAGCCCTTTTTTTTCCCCTCTATGCTCATAGAGATAAAGATATGGTTACAATTACTTAAATATTGCAATCAAACAGGGAACTAAAAAGACTTTGTGTCTGTAGAGAAAATCTTTCCGTTAGTAAAGTCCTGTGATCACGGCAGCCTCTACACAGTAATTCTTTCTTAGCAGCGTAAAGGAGGATGTGATGGAAAGGCTCCTCAAACGTACACCAGTTGACGATATAAGGGTAAGGCCAGACAACGCAGTTATGAAGTGGATGACGTAGTAGTAAAAGTAAAGCATGCGATTTCCTGCATATGGTTTTTGCTTAAACATTTTTCACTGGAGGTATGCTTTACACTAGACCCTAATGTAACATTTCCTTGATTGGTAACTGTTTCTGATCATCACAAGCTTTGTGTTTTGTCTTTCTTCCTTCACTTTCTGCAAGTTTTCTTTATTCCTAATTGTTCAACCTAACAATTCACTTGACTGTTCTGGATTTCTGTCTATTTCTAACTGGGCATTTTACAAAACTAACAGCGTAACAAGCTTTGTTTTCTTCTTTCTTGTTGCTCAGAATGTCTTTTGTGATCTTCCTAGTGTCTGTGATTGGTATTTGTCACTCATGGAGGTTATTTCTCAAGCTGTTCCGCACAATACAAGGCTTATATTTCAGGCTGCGCACATTTATTATAACAGCAGTTCCCTAATATTTTCTTATTTACGGTAAATCTATCCCTTAAAAAAGCCTTCCTTTACCTACACCTTTCAGCTTTTGAACAGTTTATGTGTGCTGATTTATAGGCAGAATATAAGCTTTTGTTAGTGGCAGCCTGTCTTCTGCTGTGTTTTCATAGCAACAATGGGGAACTAGAATTTTCCAGCTAATTTTCTACTGTATTACAATTTTACAGTCAGTTGTTCTGATAGTAGTACAGTTGTGTATTCAATTCCCTGTTAGATGTTGGTTTAGATAACTAACAAAAAATTCTATTTTTGTGGGATAAAAAAAGAATAAGATATGTGATCCCAGCCAACAGTAATCAGCTTGATACATAATCCATCCTTGTGGGTCCTAATCGTTTGGTAGTTGCCTGTGTTGGTGTTTCACGCTATAATGGATGCCCATATTTTGAATGCCACTTTAATAATTACCTTTTTCTTTGACCTCTTATCATTCGGCGGTAAATGTTATTGTTCATTACCACTGTCAGATTATTTTTTACAACTCTGTATGCGCTTATATTTGTTCTCATCAGTAAGCCTTATGTTATTTTGTGCTTAGTAGCTAGGCTATGATTTAACTGGTTATCCATACGTTCATTTACTTTTATTCCCACCAGTCTAATGAAATGGAATATTTCATTTGCTTTTATTTAATTAATGTTGTGTTCTTAGTTTTAAATGTGGAAGCTTTTTATTTTTTAATTAAAAACAACTTCCGTAGGGAAAGCCATGTTGGACGCAGACTCTTCCTTTCTGTTTGGTATGGGTTTGTGTGCCTTATGGTCGCTTAAATCAGTGGACAGAGAAATGTCATTACAGTCTCCAAGAAGTGATTAAACTATCCCCCACCCCAGAAACTCGGAGTAGCATGATAGAGGGTTCTGAAACCTTGTGTATAATGTTCCTATCCTGTCCTGTCTAGACATCCAACAGTATAATAGCGATGATATTAAATCTTACCATAATGATATGATTCTGCTCATTCTGCCAAGGTCTATACAGCAAAGCTTTACTAGCCTAGTGCCGGATTTATACTTGAAACATTTCAAATAACAAAAAAAATTCCCAATTCAAAAATATTTTTTTTAATAAAAACCTGTTTAAAGTAATATATAACTGATAGATTACAATATAATGTAATGTTTGCTTTGGCGCATCCCAGGACCATGAAGGAACAGTCCAAATAGTTAATCTGCATCTCCTATGGAGCTCCGAGTTTCACTGTGGTTGTGCCTTTAGCCCCATTGCACCGACATGCCTTACATCGTACCTGTCACCAGGTTGTGGCTCCCCTTTGTATTTTAAGAAAACAGTGGGCAGCCGCATGATGTTACGAAATATGTATTAAAACAAATGCCCTGAAGTGTCCCTAATGCCAGTCTAAAGAACCCAACTTTAAATTGGGATCTGAACTTCCATGTTGTGAGTCCTGCCATGCAAAACTTGACCCAACAACCCTCTGCTGGCCCCCTCACTGAAAGTGCAAGATCTGGCATGTTATTGTGAGATCTCACACTTTGAACATTATTTATTTATATATTTTACTCATTTATATAGCGCCATTAATTCCACAGCACTTTACAAACATCATTGGCACTGTCCCCGATGGGGCTCACAATCTAGATTCCCTATCAGTATGTCTTTGGTAGTAGAAAACCGGAGAACCCGGAGGAAACCCACACAAACACGAGCAGAACATACAAACTCCTTGCAGATGTTGTCCTTGGTGGGATTTGAACCGAGGACCCCAGCGCTGCAGTGCTAACCACTGAGCCACCGTGCTGCCCATTATAACTGCTTAGTAAAAGATAGGCAGCACTTTCACATTCAAGGAAATCAGGAGGTTTTTGCTATGTAATCTGACAGCAGCATGAGTTAGGAACAGAGAAGAGACCCTGATTCCAGCAATGCATCACTTAGATTATTGGGGGCAGCAGTTGTGATAGAGTGAAAGTTTTCTTTACTACAGATGTAGCAGAGCTCAGAACCCTCCACACGCCATAACGCTCTGTCTAGATTGTATAGTGACAGAGAGCTTCTAATCAGTGCTGAGGGCGTGGTTGGACTAGGAGGCACAAGGTCAGGGATAATCTCCTGCTAATAAAACACTGATTGTATTGAGCAACTAAAACATAGCCCAGTAAGTGACACATCACTGTAATCGGGGTCTCTGCTCTTACATTAGGGTGCACTCAGATTACATAACAAAAACCTGCTGACAGATTCCCTTTATTGGAGTATCCCACAACCCATAAAGTCGAACCCAAATTATACTAGAACATTTGGTCCTTTAATCTGGTATTAGGAAAACTTCTGATCAATTTTGTTAATAGGTTATATTTAATAAAATGATCTGTCTATGGCTGCCCACTGTTTTCTTAAATGAATAGGGCAGCCACAGACAGGTGACAGGTACTTTTCAAAGATTTTAACCTCTGTGCAAAATAAAAAGAAGTTTCCATTGTAAATAGCATCAGGGAACGGCCATACATGACGTAAAATTGTTAATTATAACATATCCAATGACTTAATATTTATATTTTTACTATACATTGAAAATAAATCATTTTTCTTTGTGCAATACTGCAGTAGGGGCAGTCAAAATGCAAAATCTGTCTTTCACATATTCTACTTATTCTAAACATCAAAAAACAATCAGTACAGGAGAGACACATTAGGAATGTATCAAAAATGTGTAAGAGTTGTCCATAGCAATCAGTAATGTCTCATTTCTCAGTGGATCTTGGAGCATATGTACTCACACTTTTAGGTTTGCAGAATAGATCTGGAATTTGTGTGGTTCCTTCAGATTTCATATTCCGATGAGTATTTCTCTCACAATAAAAGCTGTACACACCTGGAAAAAAAATCTTTTCTTTTGTTTTTTTTTTGTTCTAAGATATCATTCTACCACCATAATACACATGGCCATTTTTTTATATATTTTTGTACATAAGTTGCGTATGTATATATATGTTTATTTACAGGTGCTTCTCACAAAATTAGAATATCTTCAAAAAGTTAATTTATTTCAATTCTTCAATACAAAAAGTGAAACTCACATATCATATAGAGTCATTACAAACAGAGTGATCTATTTCACGTGTTTATTTCTGTTAATGGTGATGATTATGGCTTACAGCCAATGAAAACCCAAAAGCCATTATCTCATTAAATTAGAATACTTTATAACACCAGCTTGAAAAATGATTTTAAAATCCGAAATGTATGTACAGTAAATGCACTCAATACTTGGTCTGGCTCCTTTTGCATCAGTTACTGCATCAATGCGGCGTGGCATGGAGGTGATCAGTCTGTGGCACTGCTGAGGTGTTATGGAAGCCCAGGTTGCTTTGATAGCAGCCTTCAGCTCGTCTGCATTGTTGGGTCTGGTGTCACTCATCTTCCTCTTGACAAAATACCATAGATTCTCTATGAGGTTAAGGTCAGGCGAGTTTGCTGGCCAATCAAGCACAGTGATACTGTTGTTTTTAAACCAGGTATTGGTACTTTTGGCAGTGTGGACAGGTGCCAAGTCCTACTAGAGAATGAAATTTCCATCTCCAAAAAGCTTGTCGGCAGAGGGAAGCATGAAGTGCTCTAAAATTTCCTGGTAGATGGCTGCGCTGACTTTGGTCTTGATAAAACACAGTGGACCTACACCAGCAGATGACATGGCTCCCCAAACCATCACTGATTGTGGAAACTTCACACTAGACCTCAAGCAGCTTGGATTGTGGTCTCTCCACTCTTCCTCCAGACTTTGGGGCCTTGATTTCCAAATGCAATGCAAAATTTACTTTCATCTGAAAACAACAGCTTGGACCACTGAGCAACAGTCCAGGTCTTTTTCTCCTTGGCCCAGGTAAGACGCTTCTGGCATTGTCTATTGGTCATGAGTGGCTTGACACAAGGTAAGCGACACTTGTAGCCCATGTCCTGGATACGTCTGTGTGTGGTGGATCTTGAAGCAATGACTCCAGCAGCACTCCACTCCTTGTGAATCTCCCCCAAACTTTTGAATGGCCTTTTCTTAACAATCCTTTCAAGGCTGCGGTTATCCCAGTTGCTTGTGCACCTTTTCTACCATACTTTTTCCTTTCACTTAACTTTCCATTAATATGCTTGGATACAGCATTTTGTGAACAGCCAGCTTCTTCAGCAATGACCTTTTGTCGCTCACCCTCCTTGTGGAGTGTGGCAATGATTGCCTTCTGGACATCTGTCAAGTCAGCAGTCTTCCCCATGATTGTGGAGCCTACTGAAACAGACTAAGGGACCTTTTTAAACACTTAGGAAGCCTTTGCAGGTGTTTGTTAATTATTCTAATTTACCGAGATAATGACTTTTGTGTTTTCATTGGCTATAAGCCATAATCATCAACATTAGCAGAAATAAACACGTGAAATAGATCACTCTGATTGTAATGATACTATATAATATATGAGTTTCACTTTTTGTATTGAAGAACTGAAATAAATTAACTTTTTAATGATATTCTAATTTTGTGAGAAGCACTTGTAAATACCCCAGAACAATGCTGCCACACCTATACGGATTATGTGATGACTATCATTATGTCTTTCTCATCTTATGTTGCAAAGGAACTGCCTTGTGCTGCGTTAGCTCCGTCCTTAGAACCTAGCTTCTCCAGACCAGAGAGACCAGCGAACCGGCGCCTGCCTTCCAGATGGGCTTCACATTCCCCGACTGCCTCCCGAGCTCCTTCTAGTAACAGTCTACACGAGGAGCAGGGAAAC
This sequence comes from Oophaga sylvatica, assembly GCA_033576555.1. Classification (NCBI taxonomy): domain Eukaryota; kingdom Metazoa; phylum Chordata; class Amphibia; order Anura; family Dendrobatidae; genus Oophaga; species Oophaga sylvatica. Next base: position 310,609,475 of record JARQOD010000006.1, read on the forward strand.
CAGGAATCTTGAGCAGAGGGAAAGGAGAATCGACGCCATCTTGCATGAACTATCAGTCATACAACCCAGTATGTGATCAGCCAGGTCCACACGGACATCACAAGAGGAATACAGTAGCTGAATGTTCGCTGTCATACATCTGGTGGTGTTTCTATTATGGAACATATGACGTGCCTGTATGAGATGATGATGATGAAAGTCCCATCGATTTTATTTCCTGCAACATCAAGTTAGCAGCAGATTAACCAACATAGGAAGAAAACATTCTGTTTTCCTCAGTGCTGGGCTGCCTTTAGTTTTTATTTTATTCTTGCACTGTCTACTTTGTTTTTATATGTTCCTTTATTTTTTACTATCTGTTGTTGCAGTCACTTGTTATTATTTATACCATCAGTGTTATACGATAGGATGAGGACAGGGCTTCATGTTTTCTGGAGCTGTAGTCAAAGCAGTGGAATTAAAATGTATTTTAGAAATCAAGGAAAAATCAGCAAAAAAAACTGTATGCAAACCAAGATGTATCACCAGATAGATGATACAGGCACTTGTGTGCATGTACATAACTTCTACCCTGTACTGTACCGTCCTTCATAAGAATGAATCAGAGATAACTGTTATATTGTTGTGAATTTATGTACTGTAATTTTATTGTTAGTTTTTCTTGCACTGATGACACAGGAAATGAATTTTTAAATTACTGTCCACCAGCCGTGTACGTACAAATCTCTGTGACGTTTCATGTAGAAAAGCCAAGGCGTAATGAAATGTAATGGATTGCACTGAGAGGTATGTACCAGGCCGTGCTGAGATGACAAATAAAATATTTAACATTTAGAGAGTTTTGGATATTGGCGTTTTTCTTTCTTTCTCATCATTAAAAAGAAAGCACAATATAGTTATACATCATAATGTCCCTTTTGGCCTCAGATCAAATGCGGCACATAGTAATTAGGTCACCTGGTTTCTGCTACCCCATCTGAGAGCAGTATCAGGTTGGGGCAGAAACCGTGATTCCAGTGATGTGTCACTTACTGAGCTGCTTACTGCAGTTTTGATAAAATCACTGTTTTGTCTGTGTTTAGTCCCACCCACACCACTGATTGGCAGGTTTCTGTGTACACTGTGCATAGGCAGAATGCAGCCAGATCAGTAGCGGTGCGTATGGTTATACAGGGACTCAGGAAAATTAAGTACTATATAACTGCAAGTTTACTAGTGCTTTAGTGATAACCTTATGCTGGTAAAAGTGATTTTATCAAAACTACTGCAAGCAGCTGTATGACTAATTATAAAGACCAAGGCTAGTCTAGTGATCTAACTCATGTATGGGATGTAGGATCTCCACTATTAGTGGTATTAGTCATAGAATCATAGAATGGTAGAGTTGGAAGGGACCTCCTGGGCCATCTGGTCAAACCCCCTGCTCAAAGCAGGATTCTCTAAATCATCCCAGACAGATGTCTGTCCAGCCTCTGTTTGAAGACTTCTATTGAAGAAGAACTCACCACCTCTCGTGGCAGCCTGTTCCACTCATTGATCACCCAGAAGAATCATCTTTATTCTCATTTGCACAAGTAAAGACTAGAATCAATGGTATGAAACTGAATGGGAGGAGTCACAGGTTAGAAAAAACTTTTTGACAGTTAGGGTATGTGTACACGTTGCGGATTTCGATGCGATTTTGGACTCGCGGAATTGCATGAAATTCGCAGTGTAGTGCACGGCCAATGTAATTCAATGTGAAATGAAGAATTGCTGTGCACATGCTGCAGAAAAATCAGCGCAGATTTGCAGCGTTTTTTTTTCTTCAGCATGTCAATTCTTATTGCGGATCCGCAGCAGCGTTGCATTTTGACTCAGGCACATATTCTCTCTCTCCAACACCACCTAACAAATCTGCACAGCAAAAACACATTACAATCCGCATCAATGCTGCAGGAAATCCGCAAGCATTTTTACCTGCATTTTCTGCCAGGAGGTGCAGATTCTCTGAAGAAAATTCCACAGACTAATCTGCAATGTGTGCACATACCCTTAGTATACCCAAGTCTTTTTCATATGTGCTGTTGCTTAGCCATATTCCTCCCATTCTGTATATGCTTTTATATCTACAGCATTTCCCTGATCCACCCAGTCAGTGAGTCTGTCATAGAAGGAAATTAAGTTAGTCTGACATGACTTATTAGTTATAAACCCATGCTGACTCTGTTTAATCACTTCATTCTTATCCAGGTACTTACATACATGTTGTTTAACCCCTTTCTTCCATCTGACGTACTATTCCGTCCATGTGCTCTGGGAGTTAATTCCCAAGGACGGAATAGTATGTCATATGCGATCAGCCGCGCTCCCGGGGGGGGCGCAGCTGATCGCGGCCGGGTGTCACTATGTGCCAGGAGCGGTCACGGACTGCTGACGGCACATTAACCCCTAGCACACTGCGATGAAACATGATCGCAGTGTTCCGGCGGTACAGGGAAGCATTGCGCAGGGAGGGGGCTCCCTGCGTGCTTCCCTGAGACCCTCAGAACTGCGCAATGTGATTGCGCTGTTCTGAGGGCTTCCTCCCTGCAGGACCCCGGGTCCAAGATGGCCGCGGGGTCCTTCTGGGTCCTGCAGGGAGGCGGCTTCCTCAGTGCCTGCTGAGAGCAGGCGCTGAGAAAGCCTGCTGCAGTGCCTGTCAGATCGCTGTTCTGACAGAGTGCTGTGCACAGTGTCAGAACCGGCACCCTGATATTATACAGTAGTCACCACCCTGGGACAAAGTAAAAAAAGTAAAAAAAAAAAAAAAAAATACGTGTAAAAAAAAAACCCTAGTAAAGAAAAAAAAATATTCCCAATAAACTCTTTCTTCATGTTAAATAAAAAAAAGACAAAAAGTAACATATTAGTATCGCTGCGTCCGAACGACCACCCTATACAACTGTCCCACTAGTTAACCCCTTAAAAAAGCAAAAAAACTTATCATACCGCGAACAAAAAGTGAATAACACACGATCAAAAAATAATATATACATGGTACCGCTGAAAACGTCAGGAACGGTGTAAACTCCCCCCCCCCCAAAATAAATTCATGAATTGCTGGTTTTTGTTCATTCTGCCTCCCAAAAATCGTAATAAAAAGCGATCTAAAAAAAAATGTCATGTGCCCGAAAATTGTACCAATAAAACTGTCAACTCGTCCCGCAAAAAATAAGACCTCACATGACTCTGTGGACCAAAATAAGAAAAAATTATAGCTCTCAAAATGTGATGATACAAAAACTATTTTTTGCAATAAAAAGCGTCTTTTAGCGTGACAGCTGCCAAACATAAAAACCCGCTATAAATAGTAAATCAAAAGATAAAATAGATGTAGCGGCGCAGGTATATAAGTGCTGGATCCTGCTGCAAGTACAAAACTCCTACCACAAGGAGAAAAAAGAGGGATAATAATAAAATACTAAACAGTACTCGCGCTTTGAATCAAACACACTCGCAATACTGATCGCAACACGTACCTGGAATATTCAGAAGGTTTGTAGACAGATGTTTGAATGATGAGTCAGTGATTTTTGTGTTATGGTGAGCACATATGTATTGAACCTCTAGGTGCAAGAAAAAAAGATAAAATCAGTCCACATAAATTGTGAGACTAAAATAAACTAAGTAACTTCGCATAAAATAAAGAAGGACCCAGACCTCACATGTGCGTCCTTAAAAATGTGCCTTTTTTGGAAAAACCCTTGGGGGATAGGAAATCCCAATGCCACAATATTTGAAGTGAATCAAAATGTGCAAAAAAATGCCTTTAAGATAATACGACATAAGGTGCATAAAATTAAAAAGTCATATATATCAATGATTAAGGTGCCGACTGTGCAATATTAAAGTGCATACTTCCTAACGAAAAACAGATTTGTATATATACCCATATCCTTATATAACAACGTGAAGTGATAAATAAGAGAGAGTCCTGGTACTCCTATGGGACAAATGGAAGTGTGACCGGTGATATTCAAAGAGATCCACTAGCGGTACCTTGTAAATAGAGTATTGGTATAACTAGTAATCCTGACTGGAGAAAATGATGATACTTAGCTTGGGACGAGCTCCAAATAAATCCGATGTTTGTAAAAAAGGAAGGAGACGAGGGGTCCTGGAGAGCTGCCCCGGCCGGTGGCAAGCTCTTCTCCACACTAGCGCTGCTGCGCAGCTATACTCCAGAGAGCGTCGGAAGGCCCCAGGTGCAGGTGCCGCTCCTGCACTGGTTCTCCCTCCCAGACGCGCTGCCGTGCGATCGTTCTCTGGGGAGCGTGTTCTGTGTCCGGACTCCGACACGTGATGCGGTCACGTGATGTGTTAATTCAAGCTACGGTGTGCAGAGAGAGCCACAATACCATCCCAACGCGTTTCAGGGAGCTGACGGCCTCCTTCATCAGGGATGGCTCTGTCTGCACTTGGCTCATATATTTATATGCTCAGTCTGTGTATCTTAATTGAAAGCAAATAGTTCTATGTCATTATTTAAACCTCTGGGTTTTAAAGTTTCCAGTTCAAAAATCCATCTTGTTTCTTCCCTGGACATCTGTTTAACAAAGTCCCCTTTACGCCAGTCTTTATTGACTACTTTAATTCCGGTGACTTTTATATCTTTAAAAGATCCTTTATGTGCCAATTTAAAATGTCTGGATAGGGGATGTGTATCCACATTATTCCTTATATTACGTAAATGTTCTTTTCATGTTTAAAATAATTGTGCGTTAATATAAAATATGAACATTCTTTGATAAAATCAATCATATCTAAAGAGACATTTTCTGACTTATTTAAAAAGTAATCTAATGCTTCAATGCCCTTATCGTGCTGGATAACAGTGTACAGCGATGATATATCCAATGTCCCCAAAATCAAGTCACTTTCCCATTTAAATTGGTTTAGAATTTGAAGAATGTGTTTACTGTCTTTTAAATATGCAGGTAAATTTGGAACTAGTTTCTGTAGATGACAGTCAACATAATGGGATAGATTAGAGGTTAAATTACCGATACCCGAAATAATTGGACGGCCTGGCGGATTAACCAAGTTTTTATGAATCTTTGGTAAGTGATAGAAAACCGCTGTCCTAGGGTATGGTGTTTCAATGTATTCTGATTCCTCTTTGCTTAATAATCCTTTGTTGCGACCTTTGATTATCAAACTTTTAAGTTCTTTCGTGAATTGGTCAGTGGGGTCATTATCCAATTTTTTATATGTTTTTTCATCATTTAAGATGCGTTGAGTAATAGTTATATTGCTACCAACAGTTGTCACCTTCCAAAATGGCTGTTAAATGTTCCACGTAGCCAATTCTTAAGATTGCACCGTAATTGTTCCAATACAGCGGATTATGTGAAGGAAGCCGACACACTTATTAGTAAGTTTTTGAGCAAAGGCTACAAAGAAGAATTTCTATCCAGCATTAAAGAAAATGTTAAAAACACTCCCAGGGAGGAAATTCTATATAGTACTAAACCCAAGAAAGACCCTTTATCTGAATCTTCAGATGTAATATCTGTCCCTCTAATAATACAATATAATTCTAAGGTACATCTTTTTAAAAAAAATTGTTTCCAAACATTCGGGACTTTTGAGAGATGATAAAGTCATCGGAGATAAAATTACGGAAAATCCCAGCTTTATTTTTAGAAAAGCTAAAAATCTTAATTATCTAGTTGCACCAACAGTACGTAATTTTGAAAAGCCTCTGAACAATAATACATGTGTCGGCCCCTTCAAAACAACTATGAAAGGTTTTTATCCCTGCAAAAAATGTAAAATGTGCAGGACATTGCAACTTACTAAACAACAAATTGTTATTTCTCAAAGCGGTAAAGGATTTGAAATTATGGACTTCATAACTTGTAGGTAGAGTTGAGCGATACTTTCCGATATCCAAAAGTATCGGAATCGGAATGGTATCGCCGATACCATTAAAATATCGGCGATACCCGATACCGATACCGGAAGTCCCATGTAAGTCTATGGGAACAAAATATCGTAACTAAAAAAAACCCATTCTTTCCTTGTAAACACTAAATATACACACATAGAATACATATATATATATATATATATACATGTCATTGTGACATATATATATACATATATGTATAGTTTATACACTTCTACATAGTAAAATATCCTCTGATTCAATTGCCGGGTAAAGCCGGTTTCTGTGAAAAGACAGAAGCACCCGACATGAAATGACACTTGGTGTACATAGGGTTAACCATGTCTTTTCATGTCCTTTGCTATCTGATTTGCACAAACAATTAAATCAGTCTATGTTTGCAAAATTTCACACCTGTAGGGGTTAATTAAAGGTGTAAATTCGTTGTAAAAAAAACGGACTTTTTTGCTACGAATTTACACCTTTAATTAACCCCTACAGGTGTGAAATTTTGCACACATAGACTGATTTAATTGTTTGTGCAAATCAGATAGCAAAGGACATGGTTAACCCTATGTACACCAAGTGTCATTTCATGTCGGGTTCTGCATTTTCACAAAAGCCGGCAATTAAATTAGCGGCTATTATACTATGTAGAAGTGTATGAACTATAAATATATATATATATATATGTGTCACAAACTCAATGACATGTATATATATATATGAGGTGTAAAATTGCTGAAAAAAAATGCGTGGGCTCCCGCCCTATTTTCGCAACCAGACAGACAAAGCCAGTGAGTGGGGGCAGATAATAATAGCCCAGAGAGGGACCATTATTTTTGGCCCCCCCCCCCCCGGCTACTAACATCTTCCCCCAGACACCCCAGAAAGGGCAAATCTCTAATTAGATTTGCCCTTTCTGGCACTTTGCCCGTCTATTCCCATTGCCCTGTAGCGGTGGCGAATGGGTTAATAAGGGTTAAAATGACCTTGCAATTGAAAGGTCACTTTAAGCCAGGTTAATAATTGAGAGCTGTCAATTAGACAACTATCAATTATTAATCCTATTGTATGAAAGAAAAATCAAACACACACACTTTAATAAAAAAGAAGTTTAATGAAATAATCACACAGTTTTTGACCATATTTTATTTACCTGCTAAAACCATTTCCTGTAATAAAAATAAAATAATAAAGCAAAATTATTCTTACCAATCCGATGCACAGTCAGGTCCCACGGTGTAATCCTTCAGAAAGGGTTAATGTTTACTGCAGGGACCGCAGCTAATGCTGCAGCCTCACAGTAAACCCCCAAATGAATGAGTTCCTCTCCTGGCTGACAGGAGAGGAAGTGGAAAGCTTAATTGATTGCTTTCCACTTTCACTTCAGGTCAGCCAGGGACACCATCAGTGACGTCAGAGGGAACTGATTAACAAAAATAGGGGTTCCCTTCGAAAAAAAAATGGCGTGGGGTCCCCCCTATTTTTGTTAACCAGCCAGATGAAGCAGACCGCTGAGGCCTGGATTTTCAGGCTGTTAAGGAGCCATGATCCATGGACCTTGCCAGCCTGATAATACCAGGCCACAGCAGTCTGCATATCTTGGCTGATTAACAAAAATAGGGGATCCCCTCGAAAAAAAAATGGCGTACGGTCCCCCCTATTTTTGTTAACCAGCCAGATGAAGCAGACCGCTGAGGCCTGGATTTTCAGGCTGTTAAGGAGCCAAGATCCATGGACCTTGCCAGCCTGATAATACCAGGCCACAGCAGTCTGCATATCTTGGCTGATTAACAAAAATAGGGATCCCCTCAAAAAAAAAATGGCGTGGGGTCCCCCCTATTTTTGTTAACCAGCCAGATGAAGCAGACCGCTGAGGCCTGGTTTTTCAGGCTGGTAAGGATCCAATATCCATGGACCTTGCAAGCCTGATAATACCAGGCCACAGCAGTCTGCTTAGCTTGGCTGGTTAACAAAAATAGGGGATCCCCTCGAAAAAAAAAACGGCGTGGGGATCCCCCCTATTTTTGTTAACCAGCCAAGTAAAATGCAGACTGCTGCGGCCTGGTATTAAAAGACTGTCAAGGCCCATGGATTTTGGCCCTCAACAGCCTGATAATACCAGGCTACAGCAGCCCCACATTTGGCGCATCAAAAGATGTGCCAATTGTGGCACTTTACCCGGCTCTTCCCACTTGCCCTGTAGCGGTGGCAAGCGGGGTAATAAGGGGTTATTGTCACCATTGATTGCACGGTGACAATAAGCCCGGTTAATAATGGAGAGGTGTCAATAAGACACTGATCCATTATTAATCCCAAAGTTTTTAAATGTTTAAAAAAAAGACACAGCAAGAAAAAAGTCTTTTAATGAAATAAAAGAGACAACACAGTTTTCATTTTTTTTATTACTCTCTCATTCCTGCGACGCCATCGATCTCCTGTAAAAAAATAAAAAAAACAAACCAACAGTATACCACCTGTCCGACGCAGTCCATAGTAACGATTGTCCCACGACGATCCAGCTCTGCTACATCGGAATGACAGGCAGAGCCTGACATCCCGGCGCAGCACAGCTGCTTACCAGCTTCCCCGGCGGTGACGTCATCGGACTGCTTTACGGCCGCGATTACCCAGCAGTCACTGCAGTTATCGCGAGATACTGCATGTGACCGCCGGGGAGAAGAGGATGGCGGCCATTAAGCAGCCCGGGATGTGACCGCCGGAGATCTTCTGCCGGGTAAGTGCCGCTGACTCCTGACAGACCCGACCGACGGACACTGACAGTGACAGTGACATTCCGATTCCGGTATCCGATATGACGAAAATATCGGAACTCGTAATCGGAATTCCGACACAGCCAATATTGGCTGATACCCGATACTTGCGGTATCGGAATGCTCAACCCTAGTCGTATTATCTTAAAGGCATTTTTTTGCACATTTTGATTCACTTCAAATATTGTGGCATTGGGATTTCCTATCCCCCAAGGGTTTTTCCAAAAAAGGCACATTTTTAAGGACGCACATGTGAGGTCTGGGTCCTTCTTTATTTTATGCGAAGTTACTTAGTTTATTTTAGTCTCGCAATTTATGTGGACTGATTTTATCTTTTTTCTTGCACCTAGAGGTTCAATACATATGTGCTCACCATAACACAAAAATCACTGACTCATCATTCAAACATCTGTCTACAAACCTTCTGAATATTCCAGGTACGTGTTGCGATCAGTATTGCGAGTGTGTTTGATTCAAAGCGCGAGTACTGTTTAGTATTTTATTAAATAGTAAATCAACCCCCCCTTTACCACCCCCTTAGTTAGGGAAAAATAATAAAATTAAAAAAGTATTTATTTCCATTTTCCCATTAGGGTTAGGGTTGGGGCTAAAGTTAGTGTTAGAGTTGGGGCTAAAGTTAGGATTAGGGCTAGGGTTGGGATTAGGGTTAGGTTTGTGGTTAGGGTTGGGATTAGGGTTAGGGGTGTGTTGGGGTTATTGTTGGAGTTAGAATTGGGGGTTTTCACTGTTTAGCCACATCAGGGCACTCCAAACGTGACATGGCGTCTGATCTCAATTCCAGCCAATTCGGCGTAGAAAAAGTCAAGCGGTGCTCCTTCCCTTCTGAGCTCTGCCATGCACCCAAACAGTAGTTTACCCGCACATATGGGGTATCAGCGTTCTCAGGACAAATTGCACAATAACTCTCGGGGTCCAGTTTCTTCTGTTACCCTTGGAAAAATAAAAAATTGGGAGCGAAAATATCATTTTTGTGGAAAAATTTGATTTTTTATTTTTATGGCTCTACGTTATAAACTTCTTGAAGCACTTGGGGGTTCAAAGTTCTTACCACACATCTAGATAATTTCCACTTTTGGGGGTTTCCACTGTTTAGGCACATGAGGGGCTCTCCAAATGCAACATGACACCCGCAGACCATTCCATCAAAGTCTGCATTACTAAACGTCACTACTTCTATTCCGAACCCCGACGTGTGCCCACACAGTAGTTTTCTCCCACATATAGGGTATCAACGTACTCAGGACAAATTGGACAACTTTTGGGGTCCAATTTCTCCCGTTACCCTTGGGAAAATAAAAAAATGGTGACTTAAATATCATTTTTGTGGGGAAAAAATAGGATTTTTTATTTTCGTGCCCGGGCATTATTAACTTGTGTGAAGTACTTGGGGGTTCAAAGTGCTCACCACAGATCTAGATAAGTTCCTTAGGGGGTCCAGTTTCCAAAATCGGGTCACTTGTGGAGGGTTTCCACTGTTTAGGCACATCAGGGACTCTGCAAACTGAACATGACATCCATCAAAGTCTGCATTCCAAAATGTCATTACTTCCTTTCCGAGCCCTGCCGTGTGCCCAAACAGTATCCCCCCCCCACATATGGGGTATCAGCGTACTCAGGACAAATTGGACAACAACTTTTGGGGTCCAATTTCCTTGGGAAAATCAAAAATTGGGACTAAAAAATAATTTTTGTGGAAAATTGTTTGTTTTTTTTTTCACACCCAGGCATTATAAACTTTAGTGAAACACTTGGGGGTTGAATGTGCTCACAACAGATCTAGATAAGATCTTTAGGGGGTCTAGTTTCCAAAATGGGTCACTTGTGGGGGGTTTCCACTGTTTAGGTACATCAGGGGCTCTCCAAATGCGACATGGCATGTAATCTCAATTCCAGCCAATTTTGGTTTGAAAAAGTCAAACGACGCTCCTTGCCTTCCGATTCCTGCCTTGTGCCCACACAGTGGTTTTCCCCCACAAATAGGGTATTGGCGTACTCAGGAGAAATTGCACAACAACTTTTTCTGTCTATTTTCTCCTTTTACCCTTGTTAAAATAAAATTGTAAAAGATCAGTTTTGTGACTAAAAAGTTAAATGTTCATTTTTTCCTTCCAAGTTGCTTCAGCTCTTGTGAAGCACCTGAAGGGTTAATAATCTTCTTGAATGTGGTTTTGAGTGCCTTGAAGGGTGCAGTTTTTGGAATGGTGTCACTTTTGGGTATTTTCTGCCATATAGACCCCTCAAAGTGACTTCAAATGTGAGGTGGTCCCTAAAAAAATGGTTTTGTACAATTTGTTGTAAAAATGAGAAATCGCTGGTCAACTTTAACCCTTAAAGCTTTGTAACAAAATAAATTTTGGTTCTAAAATTGTGCTGATGTAAAGTAGACATGTGGGAAATGTTATTTAGTAACTATTTTGTGTGACATATTTCTCTGTTTTAAGGGAATAAAAATTCAATGTTTGAAAATTGCAAAATTTACGCCATATTTCCATTTTTTTCATAAATAAACACAAGTTATATCGAAGAAATTTTACCACTATCATGAAGTACAATATGTCATGAGAAAACAGTCTCAGAGTTGCGAATATCCGTTGAAGCTTTCCAGAGTTATAACCTCTTAAAGAGACATTAGTCAGAATTGTAAAAATTAACCCGGTCATTAACGTGCAAACAACCCTCAGGGGTAAAGGGGTTAATAATTTGTTCAAAGATCTTTCCTGGTATAGAAGTCAGACTCACTAGCTTATAGTTGCCTGGGTCTACCTCCTTCCCCTTTTTGAAGACAGGAACAACATTTGCTCTTCTCCAGTCTTCTAGGACTTCTTCTGTTCTCCAAGAATTTTCAAAGATTATGGAGAGTGGTTCAAAAATTTCTTCTGCCATCTCCTTCAGTACTCTGGGGTGTAATTCATCTGGACCTGGAGCCTTGAATTCATTTAGGTTAGCTAAGTGTTTCCTCACTATCTTTCTGTTTACAGATATCCTGGATTATTCTATTCCCTTAATAGGACAGTGAAGATCAGTTGATGTTACATTTCCTTTCTGAGAGAAAACAGATGCAAAATAGGAATTTAAAAGTTCGGCCTTCTCAACACCCTGTTTTACCATTTCATAATTTTGATCCTGTAAAGATCCTATAGCATCTTTGACTTTTCTTTTACTTTTGACATATCTTGCAAGCCTCAATTCATTGTCAGCTTTAGATAATCCGATTCTTGCACTGCAGGTTCTGCAGACTGCATGATATTCTTTAGATATGCCTCCCTCTTTCCATTTGATAAACATTTCTTTCTTCCTTTATAGCATGTGTTTTTTTTTTTTTTTTTTGTTTTTAAATCAGATGATTTTTATTTAAAAATTGTCAGCATGAAACTTTGACAGTACATTTAACTTTAGCATATAATATAAACCGTATTCAACCTGACAGGCAATATAACTATTCTTACATCCTAAGTCCCCTACCCTCCCCTCCCCCCTAACCCCGTCCCTTTAAATCATTGCACATATCACACACCATGTCACATTTTGAATCCTTTTTTTCGAGACAACCCTTTACGATCCCTGTTTAAAGTACCAACTCAGAGGGTCAAGGGCGCTAGGCAGACGCATTCTTTCTCTCATAAGAGCCTCCGAAGCCAGGCCCGGGTGCTCTATCCAGCCACCCCACACATTCTCAAACTGCATGTGTTGACCTCTTTTCGCATATATGTTCTGTTCCATCATAACAATAAAGTTAACCTTATTAATCAGTTCTTGTCTAACTGGCGCTTTGTCATCTAACCAGTGGGCCGCAATGAGCTTTCTGGCAGCATATAGGATTCTGGCTATGGTCAGCTTTCCCCACTCATCAACCGCGATATACTCCATGCACCCCAATACACACGTCAGCGGGTTCCTTATAAGATCCACTCCCATTACCTCCTGTGTCAAATTAAGTGTTTGTACCCAAAAGTTCTGTAGGGCAGGGCAGGACCACATCATATGTAGGAGATCTGCCCCATCCTCAGAGCAGCGCGGACAGCAGGAATCCCTCCTCAGGCCCGCCCTCTTCATCCAGACCGGGGTCCTGTATACCCTATGTGTTAGGTAGAGTTGTGAGACTCTCCTGGCTTCACTCATAGAGACCTTGGGGATGAATTGTAATACGCTCTCCCACTGAGAGTCCGAGATTGGTCCCACATCCTCTTCCCATTTTTCTCTGGACTTAGCCGGGTGCCGTACCAGGAATGAATCCAAAAAACCCCTATATACGAGGGAGATGAAACCCTAGTGCCCTTAGTGACCCTATAAGATTCACCATCGCATCTGATTGCACCACTATTCTTGATGTTTTAAGCTGTCAATTGATTGCATGCCGCAGCTGCAAATATTGAAAAAAGAGGGATTGACTCAGAGGGAATTCCTTCTTGATCTCCTCAAAAGTCTTAAGCATGCCGCCAACCAACAGTTGTGACACAAACCATATCCCGACCCTTCTCCATTGAGCGAATCCCCTCAGACGCATTAACTCCCCCAGTCTCGGGTCAAACCAAACCGACGAGAAGCGTGTGAGCTCCGTAATGCCCCTCCATTGTCTAACTCTTTGCCAAATCTTGTCCACCATAGCGATCGTCGGGAGCCTTTTAGGGTTCACCCGGAACCTACCAGCCTCTAAACTAGCAAGCAACGGACCTCTGCCCACTATAAACTCAATGAGCTTCCCAGCCGACGTAGATTGGGTAGGCTCCCCCCACCCCACCATATGCTGACATTGGGATGACACATAATAAACCCACGGGTTCGGGATTGCCAGGCCCCCCTCCTCTTTTGACCTCTGTAGATGTTCAAGTTTAATGCGTGCCCTACTACCCTTCCAGATCAAGTCCCGGAAAAGAGAATCAATCCGGTAGAATTTATTTTGCGCCAACCAGACAGGCGTATTATGGAGTATATATAGGAGTTGGGGCATGAGGATCATTTTTAATAAATTTGCTCTACCCGCCACAGACAGGAATAGTTTCTTCCACGCTGCAATTTTTTGTTGAAACTTATTGATAAGGGGGGTAAGATTGAGCCGTTCATATTCCTCCAATTTAGCAGAGATCACAATGCCCAAATATTTAAACTCACTAACCACCCTCAAAGGGGTCCCAGGATCTAGCACTAGGGGAGCAGCAGAGTCCACGGGAAGCAACACGGATTTATCCCAGTTGATAGTCAGTCCAGAAATAGAGCCGAATTTACTAATAACTGCCATAGCCGAACTTAGGGAGTCGCTCGGGTCAGCCAGAAACAGTAGCACATCATCCGCATATAAGGCCACTTTCTCTACGTGGGAGCCATATTGGAATCCCCGAATATCTGTGGTACCACGTATCTTTGCAGCTAACGGTTCTACAGCGATCGCAAACAGCAGGGGGGACAGGGGGCACCCCTGCCTCGTTCCCCTATGTAGGGAGAAACTCTCAGACAGCAGACCATTAACCCGTATTTTAGCACTAGGGGATGTATATAGCAAACGTACCCAACCCACAAACAGATCACCAAATCCCATGGTTTTCATTACCACCCACAAATACCTCCACTCCACACTGTCGAACGCCTTAGCGGCATCCAGGGAAACTATTACTCTCTGTCCCACATTATCCGCCCTCGCCTGCATGTTTAAGTATAATCGCCGGAGATTTATAGCTGTGGATTTATTGGGCATAAACCCTGACTGGTCTTGGTGAATTAGGGATTCGATGACCTTGTTAAGTCGGTTCGCCAGCATTTTGGCCAATAACTTAATGTCAGTGGTCAACAAAGAGATTGGACGATATGAAGCTGGGTCCGTCAAATCTTTTCCCTGCTTTGGTAGGACAACAATTATCGCCTCTCGCATGGACCGGGGCAGCTCCCCCCCCACCCCCCACCAAACTCGCAGTGTAAACCTCCATCAACTTGGGAAGCAACACCTCTTTGTATTTTTTGTAGACTTCTCCTGGGATACCGTCCCCCCCTGGGGCCTTGTCACTAGGTACAGAGGCCAGAGCGGCCTCAAGTTCCTCCATATCAAAGGGCTCCTCAAGAAGCCTCTGCTCCGCCAGTGAGAGTCGTGGAAGCCGCACCCCCACTAAAAAGTTATCAATTTCCTCCTCCGATGGCTGCACATGTGACTGGTACAGATTTGAGTAAAATCCCATCATTACCTCCAGTATGGCCCTACCGCCTGTATGCTCACATCCGTCTTTCCCCTTTAATTTAGTGATATACGCCGATTCCCTTTGGGCCGCCACTACCCTGGACAGAAGGTGACCCGCTCTCTCTCCCTCCTCGAAAAACTTCATCGTGCAGAACAGCCTTTTCCTCTCCGCAGTTTTCATAGTCATATTACAAACCTCTCTCAAACGTTCCCGGGCCTCAGGGGTTTGCTCCTCAATTAGTGCCGCCTCTGCTCCCTCTAATGACCTAATCAACTCCTGGTCTCTCCTGCCCGTTTCGGATTTAACTTGCGATATGTTTTTAATGCACAACCCTCTGAAGTAAGCCTTCATGGCTTCCCATACCATCAATACCGAAGCCGAGCCCATATTAATTTTAAAGAATTCTGTCAGGTCATCCCCCACATGGCCGTCCAGATCAATCAGCTGGAGCCAGAACAGATTTAGCCTCCACAACGGTCTCCTGGAAAACTCAGAGCCCTGCCCCTGAAGCACCACACACATAGGCGAGTGATCCGACAGAGTTCTAGCCAAATAAGTTACCTCACCCACTAGACTTAGCATCGGACCATTCCCCAGGGCCAGATCAATCCTGGACAGCGAGGCAGAGGCGGGAGAGAAGCAGGAGTACTTATAAGTTCCGGGGTGATGGGTTCTCCATATGTCTATTAGTGCAGTCTCCTTCAGAACCGCCCCAAAGGGGGTGCAATTACCACCCAGTCTCAGTGCCTCCCGACCACCTCTGTCCCAATGGGCATCAGGAACATTGTTGAAGTCACCAATTATCAGAAAGGGAACCCCCGGGAAATCGCCCACTACCTCCATGACCTTGTGCAGCACTTTCCCACAATACGGCGGAGGGATATATATCGAGATCAGTAGCATCAGTATACCAGACAATTTACATAGCAAGCATACGAACCGTCCCAGCAGGTCTATAATCACTTTACACTGTTCAAAAGGTATACCTGTGCGAACAAGAACACTGACCCCCCGTGAGTATGTGGAATATGTTGCATGATACCCCGCCTGCAGCCATCTTTTTTTAAGAAGATGCGTTCTACTCTTTATCAAGTGGGTTTCTTGCAAGCATATGACTGCAGGTTTGGCATCAAGCAAGAAAGTAAACATTGCCTGTCTTTTTACTCCGGACGCCAACCCTCTAACGTTCCAACTTATTATTTTTATTTTATCCGCCATTACCCTGCAACCCCAAATACCGTGTCATCCATTTCCTCATTTGTGAATTAGTAAGGCTGTCTCCCCTCGAACCTGTGTGACATAGACAATAGTTTAACATTCCCCCCTCCCTCCCCACCCTCCACCCCCCCTCACACAATACCCCAACTTCACCAAACTCAAGCTTTCCATCTCCTCCAGGTGTCACGGAGGAGAGGGCGTACTTTATCCGATTCAGAGTATCCACTTCACCGAAGCAAACCCGCTTTACTCCCCAAACTCTGGGAGTAGCATATGGCTAGTGATTGCAGCCAAACAATACTCAACAGTTAACCATAAAACATTCACATTTAGCTTTCTGTTAAATACATTTAACATGTCCAGAACACATGAACTAGAAAAAGGTAGGAAAATTTCTCCCCCTCCCCCTCCAATGCACAGCAAGATTATTTCCCAAAATGAGAGGGAGGGTCTTCCTCCTGAGAAAAAGGTATTCAGGAGGGAAGAGCGGATATATGTAAGATCCGGTCCCGATTAAAGGACAAGACCCGTCCCGATTAAAGGACAAGTCAGCTCAGTCAGCCAGCGGAGTCCTTAGAATTTGCCTTGCTGAGACGCGTCTCGTTGCTGTCCATCCAGTTAAGGGCCTCCTTTGCATCTGGGAAGAAATGGACAGTGTCCCCGTCTACCACTCTCAGTTTAGCCGGATATATCATTGAGTACGGCACACCCAGGGCTCTCAACCTCTTCTTAATGTCAACGAATTTGGCCCTCTGCTTTTGAACCTCCATAGAGAAGTCCGGGTAAATGGAAATCCTGGAGCCGTTGATTTTCAGGTCCGGATGATTCTTGGAAAAGCGAAGAATAGCATCCCTGTCCCGATAATGCAGAACCTTGACAAGCACTTGTCTTGGAGGACGGCCAGGGGGGAGGGGGAATGCGGGGACACGGTGAGCTCTTTCCACGGCATATAAACGGGACAGGTTGTTCTGGCCAATAGTGTTCAACAGCCACTGTTCAAAGAACTCGGTGGGTGCAGAGCCTTCCGTTTTTTCCGGCACCCCAATAATCCGCACATTATTACGTCTTGACCTATTCTGTAGGTCATCAGTCTTTGCCTGCACAGCTGACATTGCAGTGACCATACGCTGATGCAGCTTGTCAATTTTGCAATAGTATCTTCCACAGTGCTAATACGTTTCTCAGCTTCCCCCATCCTCTCCTTAGTGACATGCATGGAGTGCTGTAACTTAGACATGCTGGCCTGCAGGACCCCAAGCTGTGCTGCCACCTCAGTAATAGTAGTGTGAGAGTGCATTGCCAGCTTGAGCAAGTCTTATAATGTGGGCTCCTCTGGGATCACCATCCCCCCCATTTGCCGCTTACATTCCTCCATCTCACCTCTCTCCCATTTCATAGTTCCTTGGTCTTCCTCCCGGATTTCACAGTCACTCTCCTCACCATCCTCCACACCAGATTCCTCTGGCTCCTCTGCACTCCCCGCAAGCCCCCTCTGACCTCTACCTGCACTTGCCGGACACCGCTTATCTTCCTCCAGCCTGGCGAACCTCCGCAGTTTAGACACTGCATCTGACCTGCTGGGGATTCCCCCATCTTCCTCCGGGCCCGCCATCAATACATCTTCTCCACCGGCGCCATCTTGTGCCTTCTTCTCCGATTCGCCTGCTGGCCTTTTGCTTCCTTTCTTCCCAGCCATTTGCTTGTGCACTCCTGATTTACAGAGCCTGTGGTCAGGGTCAACACCCTCTCCAAGGAATGTGAATTTAACAGCTAAATAGTGGCTGCAATCTATCAAACTGTCATATATCCAGCGGGAGCTCCTGCTGCACGCGTCTGATCACATCTCCCTCAGGCCACGCCCCCCTTTATAGCATGTGTTTAAGTTCTGTGTTCATCCATCCTGGTTTCCTTAAATGCTTCCTATTCTTCCCTCTTTTCGGAGTTGTTAACGATTGTGCTTTGAGAATTTCATTTTTCAAGATTTCCCACCCTTCCTAGATATTTTTGTCCTTACGAATATCCAGCCATTGGATCCCTCCAATTCTCTTTCTGAGTCCCTTAAAATCTGCCATTCTGAAATCTAACCTTGACGTCTGAGTCTTCACAGGTCTTCCTCCTCTAGTTATCCAAAATTCTAAAATAGCATGGTCGCTACCTCCTAGGGTCCCAGCCACTCTACCTCCTCAACCATTTCCTCCCTGTTTATAAGGATTAGATCCAAGGCAGCAGATCCCCTTGTTTTCTCCCCTACCTTTTGAAAGATAAAGTTGTCAGCAAGAGAGGATAAGAATTTCCTTGACCTGTTAGTTTTGCCTGAGAGAGATTCCCAACAAATGTCTGGATAGTTGAACTCTCCCATGACAACCATGTCATATTTTTTGGAGAACTTGGCAATTTGATGCATAAAGAGTTCATCCATATCTTCAGCTTGCATAGGCGGCCTGTAGTAAATGCCTACAATGGTGTCCTTTCCATTGTTCTGTCCTTGTATTCTTACCCAAACAGTTTCCACAGAACTCCCAGTCTCTGAAGCGTCAATCTCTGTGCAGATATACGCTTTTCTAACATACAATGCGACACCTCCTCCTCGTTTATCAAGTCTGTTTCTTGCAAATAAGTTGTATCCTTCTAGCCTTGTATTCCAATCATGTGTATCGTCCTACCAAGTCTCAGTGATTCCAGTGACATCATATTTATTTTCCTGCGTTAGTAGTGCCAGTTCTCCTTGTTTGTTGCCCTTGCTTTGTGCATTAGTATAGAAACATTTTAGTTTGTAATTGGTTTTTCTTTCTTCAATATTTTTATTATTTAGATCTATTTTGTCTTTGTTCTTCCCTTTCACTTCTAATAGCAGAGTTCTCAATAGTATTTGTCATGTGTATGTGTAAGGTTCTTTGTCTCTGTTGACATGTTCCTTGAAACTCAGTTTTCCGTCGGCCATTTTGCTTTCTGTCTTTCTGCAGCTCTTGCCCTCAGTTAATATGGAGTTCCAGTTTTCATGTTCCCGCCCTGATTCTTCCCTCTTGCTTCTTAAGCAGCCTCAGCTGAACAATCAGTGCTCCTGAATCAAGCCTCAGTCAGTCTGTGACCTGACTCCTGGAAACCTTGGACTTGTACTCCAGCTATTCCCTACTGAGGAACCTTGGAACGCTTTTGGACTCTGGAAACCTGCTGTTTTGGTGAATCCATGTTTGCAGAGGAATTACGGTACAGAGAAGAGATCCTGAACCTGCTTTGGAGAGTTATTGTAGTGCTTGAAGTTACTCTGGCCTGCTGTGTCTCCTGACTCTGTTCCTGCAAACTGTGTGACCTTTTCTGCATGCTTGTATGAAGTAATACAAGTCATTTCATTTCAACCTATGTCTCCTGTGTTTTCCTCGCACCCAAGCACAAGACGCTATATGAACTGTACACTATACATGACAAGATTCAGGAGCCAATGTTTAGTGTCTGCTGGGTCTGGGAAAGCCGTGTCTGCTGTGACTGTGGATATCAGATGTCCGTTTAAATACCTTATGTGATGACAGTGGTTGTGACTTCTCACAACCATTCCAGGTGAGCGCATTCCCTTAAAATTTTACTCTGGAGTGTTACCACAGGTAAACACTATAGTTTTTTTTTTTTTTTTCTCCTTTCCTCTTCTCCTTCCAGCACTTCTGCCTTAAAAGATCTGGAAGATGGAGGCCCGCATAAAGGAACTTTGCGGAGTGACTGATACAATCCTTTCAGATGTACAGACTTTAAAAACCCGGTTTGCAAGCCTACAGGACCTCACTAATCATAATTTGTAAGTGTTTGGACAAACTACTCAGGAATTGCGAGCCAGGATTGAGGCTCTAGAGGAACGAGCCCAGGCTCCTGCCATAACCCCGAGTTCTGGGATCCCCAAATTACCTCCTTTTCGTTTTGGCGGTGAACGTGAGAAATTCAGGGGATTTATTAATCAATGCAATTTATTTTTCTCTGCACATGCTTCACAATTTCCCACTGAACGATCCAAAGTGCTTACTATAATCATGTTGCTTACCAATAAGGCTTTGATGTGGGCAAACCCTCTGATTGAGACTGAGGATGATTGTTTGAATCACCTTGATGCTTTTATTTCAGCCATGGGGCAGGTGTTTGATGACCCCAATCGAGGTGCAACAGCTGAAGCAGCCATGTTAACTTTGCGCCAAGGTAAGCGTTCAGTAGCCGAATATGCCCTGGATTTCAGGAGATGGGCTCTTGATACCACTTGGGACACTTCCGCTAAGAAATCTATTTTTCGGAAAGGGTTGTCTCCACTGATTAAGGATGAACTTGCTCGTGCCGACCCTCCCACTGCGTTAGGTGACTTTATTAACTATTGTATTCGTATTGATGCTCGTCTGACTGAACGCAGACAAGAGAGATGGTTCGAAAATAATCGCACTAACCTTTTACTACCTCCCTCCTCAGCTAAGGAACCTTTGAGTAGGATCACAAGGGAACCAGAACCTGAACCCATGCAGGTGGACTCTTTACAAAGACGGGTTAGTGATGCACGCAAAGAACATCGTATAAAGGAAAATCTATGTTTCTACTGTGGTAAGTCAGGGCACTTCATTATAAACTGCCCCAGCCGTTCTCATAAGACTACTGCAGCAGTCATTCACTGTGAGTGTTGCGAGAGGAGCTCTGTCATGTCCGAGCCTCAGGCTCCAGAGAGATCTGCTGCAAGAGATCTTGATTTCTCGGACTTAAACTCTGTTAGTTCTGGGGACGATGACGGTATAAACGCTGCAATTTTTCAAGTTTCCTCAGCGGTGTCCCAGCTGAGTTGTAAAAGAAACAATTCTCATTGCTTCCTTTCCATCAAACTCTGGGTTGACTCAGTCTGGGTGTCTAGCTCTGCTATGATCGACTCAGGAGCAAGTGGAAATTTTATGGATATCTCCTTTGCTCTGAAACAGGGGATACGTTCAGTGAAGAAGGCTACTCCAGTACAGATGGAGACTGTGGATGGCTCTCTACTGACTTCTGGACCAGTGGATCAAGAAACAGAGCCTTTGAGGGTCCTTATGGGTAAAGATCATCAGGAGAAAATGTCTTTTATGCTTATCTCTTCTCCCCACTTTCCCATTATTCTAGGGCTACCATGGCTGCAGGCGCAGAATCTTACGATTAACTGGGAGACCAAGGAATTACACTTTCCGGAGAAACAGATGAGTCAAGGAGTTTCAGCTTGCTCTGTTCCTAAAGGAACCATGTCAGTCCCTGAACTACCAGCTGTATACCAGGACTATGTGGATTTATGTGACAAGAAGAACGCTGATCAGCTTCCTCCTCACCGTCCATATGATTGTCCAATTGAATTATTGCCTGGAGCCGAGATACCTTTTGGTAAGATCTACCCCCTAGCGGGGCCCGAGCTAAAAGCTTTGAAGGATTATATAGACGAAAATTTAGCCAAGGGCTTCATACGCCCCTCTTCATCTCCCGCAGGTGCACCCATCTTCTTTGTGAAGAAGAAAGATGGATCTCTGAGACCCTGCATAGACTATAGGGAACTCAATAAGGTTACTATTAGAAACCGTTATCCATTGCCTTTAATCCTGAGTTGTTGGAGAGAGTGCGGCATGCCAAAATTTTCTCTAAACTGGATCTCCGTGGGGCCTATAACTTGGTCCGTATTAGACCTGGGGATGAATGGAAGACTGCTTTCAGGTCACGCTATGGACACTTTGAATATCTAGTTATGCCTTTTGGTCTGAGTACCGCCCCAGCCACTTTCCAACACTTCGTGAATGATATCTTCAGGGATCTCCTAGATACATTTGTGGTGATTTATCTGGATGATATTCTAATTTTTTCTAACTCCACAGAGGAACATCATGGACATGTGAGAATGGTCTTAGAACGCCTAAGACAAAACCATCTCTACATCAAACTTGAAAAGTGTGAATTCCATAGGACCGAAATTCAATTTCTGGGGTATGTACTATCTACGCAAGGGATTAGTATGGATGGAAGCAAGACCCAAGCCATCAAGGATTGGCCAATTCCTAGAAATGTGAAGGAGGTGCAGCGCTTCATCGGGTTTGCCAACTTCTATAGACGTTTCATTAAAAATTTTTCTGAGGTAGTGTCACTGTCAAGGTAAAATATACTTTCCTACTTTATACATGCTTACATGTGCTTTGCCACCATTTTGTGTTCTGCATCCATTTTGAAACATAAATTTTCCTTGTCGAGTGAAACCAGATATATCAAATATAACAATGCTTCAGCTAAGATAGAGCCAGCATCGACTCATCCTACAACTGTTTCCTCTGAGACGTGTTTTCATCAGCTTCAGGAAATGTCACAATGGTTGGGCCAGACCACATCAAGGAGTGTTGCAAGGCTGAACTTTAATATGAAATATCACACTTATTGAGTGTTACATAGATGTAGAACTGAGCCCACGCAGCTATATTTCCCTGCCGATACAGCCTGCTAGAATAAGACATAATTAATCAGAGATGGTAGATGCTAAACATAAACAGTTTGCCCATGATTGCAATTGCAAAGGACAATTATAATATGCCCAATGTCTAATGTCATATGTCCATTTCTATATTCTTATATTTTCATATATATATATATATATATATATGCTTGTGTGCTTTGCCTTTATTCTGTGCTCTGAAAGCAACAAGTATTTTCCTCACCTCGCATGATTCATATCGAAACTTAGTTTAAAGATAGCACCAGTATCCGCCAACATCTGCTCCTGAGACATTGACCCAGATCAACACCTACTTCTGAGAGACGAAGTTGGATCAAGCCATTGATGACGACCACAATGACATTTAACCATTGAAGACGACATCAACATCTATCTGGAGACATGGGCCAATCAGGGCTGGCCGGATATTAGATGAATATAGCTTACCCCACGTGGGTCATCCTGTTTGTTATGTCTATATAATCCCGTGTATGCTAATAAAGACAGGACATTGCTGAGATCGGTGCCACTAGTACCATTCTTGAGCGTGCTCTAAGTTTGAACCAGCCTTGTGTCTGACTCATACTTTGATTGGTCGACCCATGCTCTTAATCTAATCTGGAGTGACTGGAGGACGAGTGTTTGACGAGACGACCCCGTCATCACCTATCACCCAACTTACCCGGAAACAGTCTAGGTTCTCCTGGACCCCGCAAGCTCAGGAAGCATTTTCCTGTTTAAAGGATAAATTTACCACCGCACCTATCTTAGTACATCCCAACCCCGAGCTTGCCTTCATAATAGAGGTGAATGCTTCAGACTGTGCCGTTGGAGCTATACTCTCTCAGAGAACAGGTGAGAAGAATGTCTTGCATCTCTGTGCCTTCTTTTCCCAGCAGTTGTCTTCGGCTGAGAGGAACTACGATGTGGGAAATAGAGAATTGTTGGCCATTATTGCCGCCTTCAAGGAATGGAGACACCTTCTTCAGGGAGCTGCACAGCAAATAGTCGTCCTGACAGACCATCGTAACCTTGAATTTATCAGGTCGGCTAAGTGCCTGACTCCTCGCCAGGCTCGCTGGAATCTTTTCCTAAACCAATTTAATTTTGTCATTTCTTATAGACCAGGATCGCGCAATGGAAAGGCTGATGCACTCTCTAGGATTCATTCAGCAGAGACACGTCCACTTACTCCTCCTAAGACTATTCTTCCTGACTCTAGATTCCTGGGAGTGATTCATAATCAAGACCTACTTAAGGACATCAAGGAAGCATACCATGCGGATTCTTTGTTGGCTCAACCCCCAAGGGACGTAAGTCTTGTCTTTAAGAATGGTGTGTGGATTCAGGGACAACGTCTGTATATACCTGAAACAGTCAGATTGAGAGTATTGCAACTCATCCACGATTCCAAGATAGCCGGGCATAGGGGAATTCTAAAGACACAAGAATTTCTTTCTCGTTTCTTTTGGTGGCCCACTTACAGGAAAGATGTTTTAAACTATGTCACTTCATGTGAAGTCTGTGCAAGATGCAAAACACCTCGCTCCTCACCAACTGGTCTGTTGTAACCTCTTCCCACCCCGTCCCGCCCGTGGGGATCCATTTCTATGGACTTCATTGTGGAGTTACCAACCTCTCAAGTGAAGAACACCATTCTAGTGGTGGTTGACCGTCTAACAAAGGCAGCTCATTTTATCCCTTGTGTCGGCTTACCCACTGCAAAACAGACATCAGACTTGATGATTAAGAATGTGTTTCGCTTACATGGAGTACCAGATGAGGTCATTTCGGATCGAGGGGTGCAATTCACTTCAAGGTTTTGGCAAAATTTCTGTGCAGATTGGACATTAAAGTAAACCTTTCTTCTGCTTTTCATCCTCAGACTAATGGACAGACAGAACGAACCAATCAGACCCTGGAGCAGTATCTCCGCTGTTTTATCTGCCACCTACAGGATGATTGGGTGGATCTACTTCCACTGGCTGAGTTCTCTTATAACAACTCTCAGAGCGCCTCCACTAAGCTGTCTCCTTTTTACTCCAATCTAGGTTATCATCCTAACATTCTTCCTCGATTTCCCATAGATACGCACTTGCCGGCAGTGGCTGAAAGAATCACTTCTTTACAAAAGAATATGGATCTTCTAAAGGAAAATCTAGAATTGGCTCAGGAAAGGTACAAGAAAGCAGCAGATAAATTTCGTAAACCTGCACCAGCTTTCAAGGTAGGAGATTTGGTCTGGCTGTCAACCAGAAATCTTAAATTAAAGATTCCATCGTCTAAATTGGGACATAAGTACATTGGACCTTATAAGATCAGTAAGATTATAAGTGCTGTTGCTTGTCGTCTTCAACTGCCCAGAACTATGAGAATCCACCCTGTCTTTCATGTATCCCTACTAAAGGCTGCAACACCCAATACGTTTCCTGGACGTTCTTCTGCTTGCCCTGACCCAGTGCTGGTCGATGGTCAGGAAGAATTTATGGTGGAAAGGATTCTAGATTCCAGGTTGTACAGAAATCAGTTGCAATATTTGATTAAATGGCAGGGCTACCCAGTGGAGGACAACTCATGGGAACCAGTCAACAATGTAAATGCTCCTCGCCTGCTCCGCCAGTTTCATCAGAGGTACCCTGACAAGCCTGGTCTGAGGTCATCCGGAGGTTGTCCCTAAGGGGGGAGTAATGTAAGGTTCTTTGTCTCTGTTGACATGTTCCTTGAAACTCAGTTTTCCGTCGGCCATTTTGCTTTCTGTCTGTCATGTGTGCATTACCACGAAGATCGTCGCGGTTGCACATTTTGACTTCTCACAGCTGAGTTGCTGTTTCTTTGTGTTTGGCAGCTAGGGAGTTAATTCTGTCTGTGCTCGGTGCTGGGACTGGGTGCAGTTTCTCCCGGCTGCAATTGATTATTTGTTGATTGGTTTCCTTTAAATTCCTGGTTGTCTGCTTTGGGAGTTGCCAGTGAAATCCTTCATGCAGACCACAGATAGGAATGAATCTGTATAGACTTAAGTTGAGAGCTCCTTAGCTGTTTTAAGCTCAACTTGCTTAGAGTTTATTCCCCAGACCATTTATGTTCCTTCGGTGTTTGAGTGTGTATGCAAGTGAGTGCTATCCTGTCTGTCTCATATGTCTAATCTGTGTATTTAGCTGAGATCAGCCCATATCCCTTTGGTGGTAATCAGGATCCTTCTTAGGACTGATTACAGGGTTCAGGGTCTGACAGGAGACAGGGTTAGGCTGGAGACTTGGACCTCTGAACCATTATCAGTACCTCCAAGGTAAGGGATTAGTTAGGACCCCAGTGCAGGGTCAGGTTAGACCCCATCCTCCTCTTTCCTGTTACAGCTCATCAAGTCCTCAAGATTAACCCTGAGTTCAACTATATCGTTTCTGCACATCTAGTCCTCAAGATTAACCCTAAGTTCTGCAGAGATTGTGTCAGGTAAATCTATTTTATACTTACATTCTGATGTTGCTAAACTATATGTTGTATAGAGTGTGGTTCCTGTATAAATAGTTTACTAACATTGTATTCATATCATTAGACAGCGTGACATTTTCACTGGCCATAAAAAATTATCTCTAGTTACCATGTATCCAGTAGCCCAGCTGGCTCTGCAGTTGCAGGGATTATCCATGGAGCTGACGGACATTAAGTCCAAAGTTTTGTCTCCCCTGGAGCAAACCAGAGTTGAACCTAAAGTAGCTCTTCCAGATAGGTTCACTGGTGGGCGAGACAAATTTTTTACCTTCCGGGAGGCATGTAAATTGTATTTTCGGCTTCGGCCGCGATCATCAGGGAGTGATGAGCAGAGAGTGGGAATTGTTATCTCACTTCTTCAAGGGGACCCTCAATCCTGGGCATTTTCCCTTCTTCCGGGATCCCCGGCTCTACAGTCTGTAGATCAATTTTTTACTGCTCTGGGATTGGTATATGTTGACCCAGATCGGGTCTCTCTTGCTGAGACCAAATTACGTAAGTTACAGCAGGGAGATTGTCCGGCGGAGGAATTTGCTTCTGAGTTTCGTAGATGGGCCACGGATACTCAGTGGAATGACCCAGCTCTTAGGAGCCAGTTTTGTCATGGGCTTTCTGACAAATTAAAAGACGTTTTGGCTCAGTATGAGTCTCCTCCTTCTCTGGAGGCTGCTATGGCCCTAGCTATCCGTACTGATAGACGGCTTCGGGAGAGGGGTGAGGTAACTCCACTCCCTGTTGTTTCTCCACCTACTACTAAAGTCCCTTATGTTGAGGTTCCCCTTGTCGGTTCGGATGAGCCTATGCAGTTGGGAGGGACATCTTTTCGTAGTAGGGGATTAGCAGCACGCCGCAGGACTAGAAGGTGTTTTTTCTGCGGGAAAGAGGGACATTTTGTTGGAGAATGTCCATCCCGTGTCTTGTTAAGTAAAAAGTCGCCGGAAAACTGCTAATCCCAGGTTGTGTGGTGGACGACAACCTGGGAGTATGTATTTCATCCGCCGGTTCTTCTCAGTTCCTTGTACCAGTGGAGGTGGTGGTTGGTACTAGAGTGAAGAGATTGTCTGTTCTTCTGGATAGTGGTTCTGGGGCTAATCTGGTTGATGCTCAGTTTGCTCAGGCTGAAGGTATGCATCTGAGTGTATTGGTCAAACCGATCCCTATTTTCTCCATTGACGCCAGGCCTCTCGGCCAAGGTAGCTTTGTTCATGAGGTTCATAACATTGACCTTCGGGTAGGGGCAATACATAGGGAACAATTATCTTGTTATGTGTTGGAGGGACTACCTACTCCCATTGTGTTGGGACTTCCTTGGCTGGTTAAACATAACCCTGTGTTAATTGGCAGTCCAGAGAGATAAGCCAATGGGGTGAGTTTTGCAAAAGCAACTGCATGAACACAGTCATCAGTGCGGTCGTGCCTAGTACATTGCCTCCTTTTTTGGAGGATTTTGGGGATGTTTTCTCTGAGGAGGGGTGTCGGGAGTTGCCTCCTCATCGCGTGTATGACTGCTCTATTAATCTACTTCCTGATGCTAAGTTGCCTAAAGCTAGGTTGTATAATCTTTCTGGTCCTGAAAGACAGGCTATGAAAGATTATATTTCTGAAAGTCTGGCCAAAGGGCATATTAGACCTTCATCTTCCCCTGTGGCCGCGGGGTTCTTCTTTGTGAAGAAAAAAGATGGAGGCCTACGCCCTTGCTTGGATTTCCGCGAACTTAATCGGATTACTGTTCGAGATCCGTATCCACTTCCTCTTATTCCTGATCTCTTCAATCAAATTGTTGGCGCCAAATGGTTCTCTAAATTGGATCTCAGGGGGGCGTATAATCTGATTAGGATAAAAGAGGGGGATGAGTGGAAAACGGCGTTTAACACGCCGGAGGGACATTATGAAAACCTGGTCATGCCTTTTGGTCTGACTACTGCTCCAGCAGTATTCCAACATTTTGTTAATGACATTTTTCGTCACCTTGTGGGGGTGTTTGTGGTCGTATATTTGGATGACATTTTAATTTACTCGCCAGATCTTGTGTCTCACCAGGAGCATGTGAGACAGGTGTTGCAGATCTTGCGAGACAATAAACTATACGCCAAACTGGAGAAGTGTGTTTTTGCCGTACAGGAACTTCAGTTTTTGGGTTTTTTGGTGTCAGCCTCCGGTTTCCGGATGGACCCTGAAAAGGTGAGAGCAGTGCTTGAATGGGATCAGCCAGGGGATCTTAAGGCTCTGCAGCGTTTTTTGGGGTTTGCTAATTACTACCGGAAATTTATTTGTAATTTCTCGTCTGTCGTCAAACCTCTCACTGACATGACGAGAAAAGGGACGGATTTTTCTAAGTGGTCGGACAAAGCTTGCCAAGCCTTTTCCTCTTTGAAGGGATGTTTTGCTTCGGCACCCGTTCTCATCCAACCAGATGTATCTCAGCCATTCATTGTGGAGGTGGACGCGTCTGACGTAGGAGTGGGTGCTATATTGTCCCAGGGTCCGTCCCCTGGTAAATGGCATCCATGCGCTTTCTTTTCTAAGAAATTGTCGTCCGCCGCAAGGAATTATGATATCGGCAATAGGGAACTTTTGGCCATTAAATTGGCTTTTGAAGAATGGCGTCACTTTTTGGAGGGGGCAGTCCACCCGGTCACTGTTATTACTGATCACAAGAACCTGCTGTATTTAGAATCCGCTAAGCGTCTGAATTCCAGACAAGCTCGATGGTCGTTGTTTTTTACCAGGTTTAATTTTGTCGTCACTTATCGTCCGGGGTCTAAGAATGTAAAGGCTGATGCCTTGTCTCGCAGTTTCTCAGGGGCCGGGAGAACGGACGACCCGATTCCTATCCTTCAGGAGGGGGTGGTAGTGTCGGCTGTATGTTCTGAGCTTGAGGAGGAGGTGTTAGAGGCTCAGAGGGACGCCCCTGCAGGACCTCCAGGGAGACTGTTTGTCCCGAATCAGTTGAGACAAAAGGTTATTGAGGCACATCATAATTCTGCTTTAGCAGGACATCCAGGGAGTAAGGCTACTTTAGATCTCCTTTCCCGCCGATTTTGGTGGCCTAACGCTAATAAAGATGTTATAACTTTTGTCGTGTCCTGTGGGGTTTGTGCTCGCTCTAAAACTCCTCATACCCGTCCGTCTGGGACCCTTTTACCCTTGAAACTTCCGGAGCGTCCATGGACTCATTTATCTATGGACTTCATTACGGACCTTCCTCCGTCGTCTGGGAATACTGTCATACTGGTGGTTGTTGACAGGTTCAGTAAGATGGCACATTTCGTTGCTCTTCCTGCACTCCCTAATGCTAAAACTCTGGCGCAGGTGTTCATTAGGGAGATCGTGAGACTTCATGGGTTGCCTTCTGATGTGGTGTCAGATAGGGGGTCTCAGTTTGTGTCCAAATTTTGGAGGGCATTTTGTTTACGTCGGGGGATGCAATTGTCGTTTTCCTCGGCTTTTCATCCACAGACCAATGGTCAGACAGAGCGTCTGAATCAGAGTTTAGAGACATATCTCCGGTGTTTTGTATCGGAGAACCAGGAGGACTGGTCTTCTTTCTTGCCTCTGGCAGAGTTCGCTCTTAACAACAGGCGGAGCGAGTCCACTGGTAAGTCCCCGTTTTTTGGGGCATATGGTTTTCATCCCCAGTTTTGTACTTTCAATGGGGGGGGTCCTTCTGGGGTTCCTGAGGAGGAGCGTTTCTCGTCGTCACTTGCTTCTGTGTGGCGAGGTGTATTGAATAATTTGAGTACGATGGGGAACCGTTACAAACGTATGGCTGATAGGAGGAGAGTTTCTGGTCCAGATCTGAATGTGAACGATCTGGTATGGTTGTCTACCAGGAATATAAAACTTAAAGTGCCCTCCTGGAAACTGGGTCCCAGATTCATCGGGCCGTACAGGATCAGTTCCATAATTAATCCTGTGGCATTTCGTCTGAAACTCCCTTCTACGTTTAAAATTCATAATGTGTTCCACAAGTCATTACTTAAAAGGTATGTGGCACCAGTCATACCGTCACCTCTACCTCCTCCTCCAGTGTTGGTCAATGGTAATTTGGAATTTCAAGTATCAAAAATCATTGACTCTCGTCTGAATCGCCGGTCCCTTCAGTACTTGGTGCATTGGAAGGGGTATGGTCCGGAGGAGAGGACGTGGGTCCCTGCGTCTGATGTTAACGCAGATCGTTTGGTTCGGACCTTCCACAGAACTCACCCGGGCAGGCCTGGCCCTGAGGGTCCGGAGGCCCCTCGTAGAAGGGGGGGTACTGTCATGTGTGCATTACCACGAAGATCGTCGCGGTTGCACATTTTGACTTCTCACAGCTGAGTTGCTGTTTCTTTGTGTTTGGCAGCTAGGGAGTTAATTTTGTCTGTGCTCGGTGCTGGGACTGGGTGCAGTTTCTCCCGGCTGCAATTGATTATTTGTTGATTGGTTTCCTTTAAATTCCTGGTTGTCTGCTTTGGGAGTTGCCAGTGAAATCCTTCATGCAGACCACAGATAGGAATGAATCTGTATAGACTTAAGTTGAGAGCTCCTTAGCTGTTTTAAGCTCAACTTGCTTAGAGTTTATTCCCCAGACCATTTATGTTCCTTCGGTGTTTGAGTGTGTATGCAAGTGAGTGCTATCCTGTCTGTCTCATATGTCTAATCTGTGTATTTAGCTGAGATCAGCCCATATCCCTTTGGTGGTAATCAGGATCCTTCTTAGGACTGATTACAGGGTTCAGGGTCTGACAGGAGACAGGGTTAGGCTGGAGACTTGGACCTCTGATCCATTATCAGTACCTCCAAGGTAAGGGATTAGTTAGGACCCCAGTGCAGGGTCAGGTTAGACCCCGGTCCTCCTCTTTCCTGTTACAGCTCATTAAGTCCTCAAGATTAACCCTGAGTTCAACTATATCGTTTCTGCACATCTAGTCCTCAAGATTAACCCTAAGTTCTGCAGAGATTGTGTCAGGTAAATCTATTTTATACTTACATTCTGATGTTGCTAAACTATATGTTGTATAGAGTGTGGTTCCTGTATAAATAGTTTACTAACATTGTATTCATATCATTAGACAGCGTGACACTGTCTTTCTGCAGCTCTTGCCCTCAGTTAATATGGAGTTCCAGTTTTCATGTTCCCGCCCTGATTCTTCCCTCTTGCTTCTTAAGCAGCCTCAGCTGAACAATCAGTGCTCCTGAATCAAGCCTCAGTCAGTCTGTGACCTGACTCCTGGAAACCTTGGACTTGTACTCCAGCTATTCCCTACTGAGGAACCTTGGAACACTTTTGGACTCTGGAAACCTGCTGTTTTGGTGAATCCATGTTTGCAGAGGAATTACGGTACAGAGAAGAGATACTGAACCTGCTTTGGAGAGTTATTGTAGTGCTTGAAGTTACTCTGGCCTGCTGTGTCTCCTGACTCTGTTCCTGCAAACTGTGTGACCTTTTCTGCATGCTTGTATGAAGTAATACAAGTCATTTCATTTCAACCTATGTCTCCTGTGTTTTCCTCGCACCCAAGCACAAGACGCTATATGAACTGTACACTATACATGACAAGATTCAGGAGCCAATGTTTAGTGTCTGCTGGGTCTGGGAAAGCCGTGTCTGCTGTGACTGTGGATATCAGATGTCCGTTTAAATACCTTATGTGATGACAGTGGTTGTGACTTCTCACAACCATTCCAGGTGAGCGCATTCCCTTAAAATTTTACTCTGGAGTGTTACCACAGGTAAACACTATAGTTTTTTTTTTTTTTTCTCCTTTCCTCTTCTCCTTCCAGCACTTCTGCCTTAAAAGATCTGGAAGATGGAGGCCCGCATAAAGGAACTTTGCGGAGTGACTGATACAATCCTTTCAGATGTACAGACTTTAAAAACCCGTTTTGCAAGCCTACAGGACCTCACTAATCATAATTTGCAAGTGTTTGGACAGACTACCCAGGAATTGCGAGCCAGGATTGAGGCTCTAGAGGAACGAGCCCAGGCTCCTGCCATAACCCCGAGTTCTGGGATCCCCAAATTACCTCCTTTTCGTTTTGGCAACACTTTTGGACTCTGGAAACCTGCTGTTTTGGTGAATCCATGTTTGCAGAGGAATTACGGTACAGAGAAGAGATCCTGAACCTGCTTTGGAGAGTTATTGTAGTGCTTGAAATTACTCTGGCCTGCTGTGTCTCCTGACTCTGTTCCTGCAAACTGTGTGACCTTTTCTGCATGCTTGTATGAAGTAATACAAGTCATTTCATTTCAACCTATGTCTCCTGTGTTTTCCTCGCACCCAAGCACAAGACGCTATATGAACTGTACACTATACATGACAGTATGGCTTTTTTGGCGTTTTGCTTCCCTTCCATGCTGGAAATCTCACTGGAAAGCTGCCTAAATAATGACTGCTGGGATTTGGTATAAGTGAGAGATGACAGAATATTGGCTTAGTACTATACAATAATTGAATACAATCTTCATTTTGTGACATGCATACAAGTTCTAATATTGAAGTTAATAAATACACCGCACTCTATGAGGGAAGTATGATTATCAAGTCAAGTTAATATTTTATTGACTGATTATGGCAACAAATTAGGACAAAAAGAAAAAGAGCGAATTTTTAACGTTTCGGCTACACTTTAGCCTTTTTCAAAACGTCGCTGTGAAAACAAAATAAAACTGTAAGTATCCCCAAGCAGAAATGGAGGTGATATGTACACAAGATTAGTGACAAAATAATGTTCCCCTAAAACACACACTAAACACTTAATATATACACGGTATATATACAGTTTGTAGCTTGTACGTACAGAGATTGATATGAGAGTTAATTTCACATAAAGTACAGGTAACTAGAACATAATGAGTTTATCAAGTGTCTGTATAGTTACCTCAGAAATAGTCCAGTGCCAGAAATTGTGAGTAAAGAAAAGGATGGCCAAGGTGAAGTCCTTATATGGCTATAATAATGAAATATTGAGTCAATAAGTGGTTAAACAAATAGGAGGGTATGCTAAGATAAGAAAATTACCCAATGGTTAATGGCGTCACAGTGTGGAAAGTCAGCTATCTAGGAATCATCCGTCGGTGCTATGGAAAATAATGACCCCTCTGAGTAACATGCCGCTTAATGAAAAAAATTTTGTTAAAAACGACCAGTAGAGGTGGTTACCTCAATGTAGAATCAATTGTGTGGCTGCGCTCAGTCTTGAAATCGTCTGCGGGCACTAAGGAGAAAAATGACTCCTTTGAGTAACATGCCCCTAAATGGTATCGGATCGGTCAGCCCAGGTAATTACCTTATTATGGAGTCAACGTATGTGGCAGCACTCCCGTGCCGTGCCATGTGTCCGTGTGCTGTGAGACTAACAGCGGGCGCCTATATATGCTGGCCGCTGATCGCTAGAGCGGAAGTGCGTGATACCAACCGGAAGTGACGACGCGCAACTCGCTGAGTGTATTGCGCATGCGTGGAACTCCGTGTATGTAACATGTATACACTGCTGATGATTAGTCCGGGGTCATGTGATAATGTTGTCATGACAACCAAATAAACAGGCTGTATGAGCACCGTAACAAAGTCA
Organism: Oophaga sylvatica; assembly: GCA_033576555.1. Taxonomy (NCBI): domain Eukaryota; kingdom Metazoa; phylum Chordata; class Amphibia; order Anura; family Dendrobatidae; genus Oophaga; species Oophaga sylvatica. The sequence goes on from JARQOD010000006.1 coordinate 310,643,063, forward strand.
TGGGTAAATGAATGAAATGGCTGTTGAGTCATATAGGTAAAAGAGGTATAGAAGGCACATTTTAGCGGGTCTGTAAATAATACAACAAAATGATTAGTGAGGCATTATAGAGACCAATCTATTTCCCTATTTAGGCCTTTGGGGGCCAACGTGTCTAGTATATGGATCCAATAGGATTCTCTAGCTTTAAGTCGACCGACATGATTACCTCCCCTTCTTGGTCGGGGAACGTGCTCAATTATCTGATATTTGAGCTGTGCCACTGTGTGTCTCATCTTGGTGAAATGGTCCGGTAATGGCAGCCAATTTTTGCCACATCTGATCGTGGACTTATGGCTAGCTATCCTGTCCTTAATGTGTTGAGTGGTTTCCCCCACATATAGTAAACCACAGGGACATTTAATCATGTACACTACAAAATTAGAATTGCATGTAAAGTAGCCTCGGACAGGAAAGCTTCATTCCGGAATTGCAGTTTACCATGCATCATAATATGACAGAGGTTCCCTTCCTGGACAGATGTGGCAAAAATTGGCTGCCATTACCGGATAATGCCTCACTAATCATTTTGTTGTATTATTTACAGACCCGCTAAAATGTCTTGACAGTAGGTGAGTTATATACTTACCCCTTTATATCAGTTTCTACTGTTATTGTTGCACATAATCTTGATTTTGCTTCATACCATTGTCTTGTGAAGTTTATGGTCCCTTATCTTGTGTCTCGTTTTATTATGTTTATCCGGTTATTATGTCTATTTGTTTATTATTTACCTTAATATCCAGTGCCTTCTATACCTCTTTTACCTATATGACTCAACAGCCATTTCATTCATTTACCCATGACTTTGTTACGGTGCTCATACAGCCTGTTTATTTGGTTGTCATGACAACATTATCACATGACCCCGGACTAATCATCAGCAGTGTATACATGTTACATACACGGAGTTCCACGCATGCGCAATACACTCAGCGAGTTGCGCGTCGTCACTTCCGGTTGGTATCACGCACTTCCGCTCTAGCGATCAGCGGCCAGCATATATAGGCGCCCGCTGTTAGTCTCACAGCACACGGACACATGGCACGGCACGGGAGTGCTGCCACATACGTTGACTCCATAATAAGGTAATTACCTGGGCTGACCGATCCGATACCATTTAGGGGCATGTTACTCAAAGGAGTCATTTTTCTCCTTAGTGCCCGCAGACGATTTCAAGACTGAGCGCAGCCACACAATTGATTCTACATTGAGGTAACCACCTCTACTGGTCGTTTTTAACAAAATTTTTTTCATTAAGCGGCATGTTACTCAGAGGGGTCATTATTTTCCATAGCACCGACGGATTGATTCCTAGATAGCTGACTTTCCACACTGTGACGCCATTAACCATTGGGTAATTTTCTTATCTTAGCATACCCTCCTATTTGTTTAACCACTTATTGACTCAATATTTCATTATTATAGCCATATAAGGACTTCACCTTGGCCATCCTTTTCTTTACTCACAATTTCTGGCACTGGACTATTTCTGAGGTAACTATACAGACACTTGATAAACTCATTATGTTCTAGTTACCTGTACTTTATGTGAAATTAACTCTCATATCAATCTCTGTACGTACAAGCTACAAACTGTATATATACCGTGTATATATTAAGTGTTTAGTGTGTGTTTTAGGGGAACATTATTTTGTCACTAATCTTGTGTACATATCACCTCCATTTCTGCTTGGGGATACTTACAGTTTTATTTTGTTTTCACAGCGACGTTTTGAAAAAGGCTAAAGTGTAGCCGAAACGTTAAAAATTCGCTCTTTTTCTTTTTGTCCTAATTTGTTGCCATAATCAGTCAATAAAATATTAACTTGACTTGATAATCATACTTCCCTCATAGAGTGCGGTGTATTTATTAACTTCAATATTTAAGGACAATTTGTCATTTACACCAGCACCTTACTTTATTAACTGAGTGCACGTCATTTTCTCTCTTACAAGTTCTAATAGTTATTACTACTCATTTGTTATTGATTTGACTAAGTATGAAGCTGATTTATGCAGTGCAAATGACGGAAACTACGGCAGAGCCTGACGGACCCTATTATAAGTCATCGGGGCCTGGTGGTATCAGTCATGGAATGAATCTGGCAATACTTTATGGTTTTCATTACAAGTAGAAACCACTGTGAATGTGGGAATAGAGCATTAGTTATAATTTTAATCATTCATTTTTAATTTCCAGTTTGTCTGTGACTATTGTCCAGAATAATTGCTATTTCATTCATAACAGTGGCAGACATACAGCCTGAGCAGCGGGTTCAGCAGCACAGGCAGGGCTGTGGAGTCAGTAAGCCAAATTACCGACTCTGACTCCAACTGCTCAATTTCCCCGACTCCGACCCCACAGCCCTGCCTCACTACTGAGCATCTACATAAAGTGCAGCACAGATTCATCTCCACTAAAAGCCAAGATCCTTAGATCAGGAACAGAACAGACATTTATAGGACATTTCATAACTTTCCCAAATTCTTATGAAAACGTTTACAGCACATCCTGCATTGTACTACTGTACCAATTTATTATATAATTTAGGAGTTGGAGTCAGTCCATTTTATACCGAGTTCAACTCCACAACCCTAATCACAGAGCCCGGGGGAGTGTGGCCAAGCCAGGAAGCTGGGCTGTGCCGATGTGACCAGTATATACCGGCACTGCCGTTCTCCGGTTAGTATTCTGTGCAGGTTCCACCAGTAGCTGTTGCGTTTGGCATTGCAGTTCAGCCTTATTCAGACTAAGGACAGTGTTGCACTTGCCGTATGAAAAATCTGTCTGATTTTCTTGGCCGAGAATCGCAGGAGTGTTCTCCGTATGGTCATCCGTGTGTAATCTGTTTGCAATGCCATGATGTGATTTCCTCGCATCTATGTGTGACATCCGTATGGCATCCATATGTCATGCATATGCCGTGATTTTATCGCAGACTTGCAAAATGAACATATAATGGATCCATGGCCTGAAATGAATTAAAAACCTAATGATCAACCATATTTATTGGCTCAACAACAGGTTCCACCCTCCAATCTTTGCATTAGAGTCCATACTTGTGTTATGGTATTGCTGCTTTGTGTCTAACATGTCAGACAGGCTTACTTTAAACACTACTGAGCGGGTTCTTTTCCAATGGGTTTTGTCTCAACGTTTTGGGAAGCCTTACCCAGTGATTGTGGATCCGAGGAGGTGGAGTCGAATGTGGGTACATTCGCTTTTGAGTCGACAGCTGACTAAAGGGCATTTCCACCATCTGTATGCTTCTCTATGCAGCCATCCTGACAAGTTCTACCAGTATTGTCAAATGAGCGTGCCAACATTTGACATTCTTCTAGAACTGTGCGCACTGGGATGACCTTCGAAGACACCAAGATGCACAAGTATATTTATGCTGAGGAGCGCCTTTTACTTACTTTGCCGCCTTTTACTTACTTTGCGTTAAGTATTCATCCTCTATGTTGACGATGTATTTTCCTTGTGTTTGAGCTAAATACACTGATCCATTCCTTTTGTTGTAGTGTTTTTTTATTTTTTTTTACATTTATTGGATCACATTTTGCCTTTGACATTCCCTGCTGTTTGTAATAGTTCCAAAGGCATTGAATTGTATCGTGTTTTGTTTAGGCAGGGCTTAGTGTGCACTCCCCATAACTTTTTTGAACTCCTAAACTGTTTAGTTGAGGCATGGATATGTTAATTTGTTTCTTTTTTCTTTTCACTTACAGATTCCTATCCACTGGGCTCTCCTATGTGGCTCTTCATCTTGAATTTTTAATTGGGAAATACACCATATCTGGCATTGTCTGTTCTACGTGCTCAGAAATATGGTACCGACTGCATCAATCAGTAATGCCTGAGCCCAAAAAGCAAGAATGGCTGCGGATAGCCCGTGGCTTTGAGGAAACGTGCCAGTTTCCAAACTGCATTGGATCCTTGGATAGGAAGCACATCCGTGTGCGTAAGCCGCCAAACTCAGGGTCCCAATATTATAATTATAAACAGTTTTTTTCTGTAGTGCTGTTGGCCCTGGTCGACAATGCATACAGGTTTATAATTGTAGATATTGGGGCCTATGGAAGAACTGGAGACTACAGAGTCTTCAATTCTTCCATAATGGGTCGGCAGCTGCACACTAATGACTTGGACCTCCCACCCCCACGTCAGCTAGCAGGTCTACAATGGATGCGGTGCCTTATGTCATGGTTGCTGGTGAAGCCTTTCAATTAAAACGCAACATCATGAGGCCCTATCCACATAGAAACGTTTCGGTCCTGCATCATGGACCTTCATCAGTCACAGATACTACTGAATGAGTTTTGATCCACAAAGGGGTAAAAAGGGGGGGCTGGACACAACCAGTGGTGGTAGTGGAGTAAGTGATCATAGACAATAAATGTCTTAGTAATGCCAATTACCTGAACCAGCTGTGATAGTGATCATAGAGAGTAGATGTCTCAGTAATGCTGGTAGCCTGATCGGCTGTGAGGAGAGATCTTTGTGTGGGACGCAGCATCCACCGCAAGTTCTTGGACTTCGTGAAATGCATTTCAGAGCGAAACGCGCGTCGGGTGTGGTGGGTTCCCCTGGGTCTGATCTTCTAGGTAACTATGCCTTTGACTCTTGCTTGCATTTGATATTGTATATATGTTATTGTAAAATGTAGGATTGCTATCCACATTGTTATGTGTTAGCTATGGCTAATTTTTAGCCTATCTCCTTGTACTGACCACGTTCCTTTAATGTTGCAACTTTGCCTTTATTACACTAGTGGTTGACACTATATCTATGCATGATAGTTCTATTCCAAATTTTTGGGCTTTTTTATAGGCATACGTGTGAAGACTCTCCTTAGGTTACCCACCTATTGTCTTGTACTTTGTGGTATTGCTCCTTTTAATTTTTTACTGTGTCCTTAATAAAGATTATGTAGTTTGTTATGATATGGCCTTGTGTGAAGCTTCTTTCTTTTTGGTGTTGTTGTATGTTATTGCTTCATGGCATTGTATGAGGGAAATATTTAGGTGTTATTGTAATTATTTTGCTTCACCAGATGGATATTCTCCATGGCAAGACAATGCAGTTTCTATGTTATCATGTTTTTTTTTTGTTGTTTTTTTTTGTGTCAAAAATAAAGTTATGTTAATGTTTGAAGTGTGTGTTGCTTTTGCCTAATAATGATCAAAAACTGATAATAAACACATCATCTATACCGTTATAACACCACAAACCACTCATATTGAGTTTTAATCTAAACACGTTTTTTGACACCAAAAAAAACCATTTTACTCATATGGCATATTGGCACAATAAAACCACAAAAACATACCAAAAAATTGGCAGGAACACACATTGCCTTATAAATTATGGTAGCTTAGGGGTGGTGATGGCGGGAGGACAGCATGCGAGGTTTGGCTACTTTGTGTGGCAACCTGAGAGTGACCCTGCAAGATGGTTGATGATGAACCAGGATTTTGGCCCAGGGAAGGTACCTGTTGGGGAGCATGTTACTGTGCAGTATGGTATGGATGTTGGTATTCCTGTGTAGTGGCGTGGCCCATTTGTTCATACCCTCCCAATATGGCCATGTCGCTTGTACCCATGTTGGGACCACTCTCCAACAGTGGGTCTGCTCAAGTGGCCATATTGGGCAGGTGCAGCAGTATCTGAAAATTGCACATGTGTCGGCCGATGTTGGGTTTTGATGTGCTGTGGCTGAGGTGATGGCATACGTGGGGGAGGTGGTTTCAGAAACTGACAGTGCCTGCTCATCCTGGATTCCAGGCATTTGAAGTTGTAGAATATGATAATACAAATTTTATTTGGTGATAATACAAAAACACTGCAAAAATTGTTAAAAACACTTAAAATCCAAACAGTCAATACATTGACCCACAATAAGGTCATATCCCTACCACAAAATCACAAAACTCCCCCATCCAGAAATAGATATGAGAACACTTACAGTGTTAGAACCATGCAGAAATATAAGGACAAAAAATTCCGGTAGTCCAAGTAATGGCGCTTAACAATAGCAAAGGGTCCTATTCACAAATAATCACAGATGATATGATATTCACTGCCCCTGAAGAAGCCAGATCTCTCTGGCGACACGCGTTGGGCTTTTGCCCCTGGCCACTTCACTTCCTCCACCAGCACATCGACATTTTACCCTGGCAGTGTACTGTGTGGGTTCCTTTCTCGCTTCCCCATTTAGGGGGCTTCTGTATTATCAGGCAGAAATCTTGCTTGTTTAAGGGACAATTTCACGATCTTTGGATTATATCATCTGTGATTATTTGTGAATAGGACCCTTTGCTATTGTTAAGCACCATTACTTGGACTACAGGATTTTTTTGTCCTTATACTTCGGCATGGTTCTAACACTGTAAGGGTTCTCATATGTATTTCTGGATGGGGGAGTTTTGTGGCAGGGATATGACCTTATTGTGGGTCAATGTATAGACTGTTTGCATTTTAAGTGTTTTTAACAATTTTTGCAGTGTTTTTGTACTATCACCGAATAAAATTTGTATTATCTTGTTTTAATATTCTCCTTGGTGATCCCTGTTATTTGCATGTTACTTTTTCTTTTTGCTTGTCTGTGCTTCATTGTTAGCATGCTTCAGGTGATCCCTGAATAGTGGTGCCCTCTAATCTTTGTTGTTCAGTTCTGTCTTTACGCACAAAGTAGAAAATAAAAAAAAATTTTTGCTCGTAAGGCCCTGTGTAAAATGTGGGGTCATGCATGCACTTACGGTCTGAGATCCATAACGGGAGCCAGAAAATTAAGTCTATCGTAATAGATATATTTCTTTTTTTTGGGGCCGCATCACACTCCTGGCCCCCTGCTATTGCTCACTTCGGTACTGGTCTCGGCAGCTGCGCCACCGTCTAGTGATATCAGACACTGCAAAGTAGCACAATAAAGGTTTTAACTTTCTCAATCACAGCATTTGCCTTGCCAAATGTAGGCTATAGTGTAATGTGGCCTGCTACTTGGCAAGTGTAAAGTGTGAAATAGGCAGGATATTACTAACAACATCACATATGATGATGTTACTTTCATTTGTTGCTTCATTTGTATTTTTTTTTTTTTTAGGATTGTACTTACTAATTTCTTGCTGCACCTCACGAGGACTTTCCTTATAATTGGGGAACATTTGTGTGCATATTCTCTTCCATGCTGCATCCTTACATGCGCGGTCCGAATAATGTGCGTCACGTTGGTCCCATAGTTCTGGCCTTTTCTGAACCCGAACTATCAGCATCTCCACATTGATGTGTGTGGCCATGCTGCTGGACTCCGTGGAGGCGTGTCCCGGGATTTTTCTCGATTTTGCCAGTGAAATTTGCATGCCAAAGCTTCCTGATAATGGTTGAGGCAGTTTCTTGTCACCTGGAAAATGCTTGCGTATTTCTCGCAAGTCACACTGATGGTCCGTGTGGTGTGGGATTTTTTTCTCGCACCCATAGACTTGCATTGGCGAGACTCAGCCGATATACGTGTACAATCGCAGCATGCTGTGATTTCATTTGCACGTAGAATACGGCCGAGAAAAAAAACGATGAGGGGTGCTGCCCCATAGATTAACATTGGTCCGAGTGCTTTGAATGTTTTATCGCATAGCACTCGTCAGTATTCATCGCTAGTGTGACTCCGGCCTTAAGCTGAGGTGCAAAACTACACGCAGCCCATGGGCAGAGTAGCACTGCTTCTGGGAAATAAGACTTTTAACAGATACTGAACACAAAGTTAATACTCGGTCAAGAATTGACTGTTCATATGTCTATATCCACTTGGTGAGAAGCAACGAACCAGCTTTCACTGAGGGTGTAAATGATCTCCTTGGTCATCTATGTAGATGGGTGTATGGGGTGTAGATGACCACGCTGGTAAAATAAACTATAATTGTTTTTACCTCACTTAAAAAATGACAACTGTGCCAATGACAGCTGGCCGCTCACTTGAGAACTATAATAAAGCCAGAGTCAGAGATTTTACAGGGTAATTTGAAACAGACTAATGTTGGAGGGTGACATGTCTGCTCTCGGTAAGATATATCTAATACCAGTAGATGAGCTTATAATTGGCTCCATAACTGCAGTCTAAATATCAGACGTGATGTCAGTGGATGAGGCCAGCTCTAGAGAGGCCACGGCAGCTGCTCTCGTAGAGTGGGTCACCGGCAGTGACACTATAAGAGCTCATCATTAGGGGAGCACACGGGGTCATCTGCTGATTCTCAGTGATGTCTCTTCTCTATCCTTAGCATCCAGGATCTATGGTAACAGGCTGCAGCCATGATTTATGATTCCTGGACAAAAGTTGATTTAATGCTTTCAGCCAAATTTCATTATTTCCATTGATCTGGGCCTTAGGCCAGGCTAATGTTTGTAAGGCTAATTTCACATTTGCGTCATTTTGCGCAGCGCATTGTGCGCTACTGAAAACGAGTGCAAAAATGCATACAAGCGCATGTTTTTTTTAACGCATGAATGTACGCATAACGACAAAAAAACATAGCGTTTGCACGGGTTTATCTAGCGTTTTGCATGCGTTTGTGTTTTTTAGGCGCATGAGTCACACATTAGTCACACGTTTCACAGGAGGAAAAATCCTTGAAACACACTCCGCCAATGGGACACCAGTGGCCGAGTGTCATGGAACTTCTTTAAATAGACCCTGTTCAGCTGAATTCTTCAGATTTTGCTGCTGTTTCCTGTGTCAGCATAGATCTGTGTTGGGAGAGTTTTCGCTTCAACTTGGATCTGGACATCGCGCTGTTTCTGGCTTTTGCTTGCTAGCAACAAAGGGAGAGAGAGAGACAGCGAAGACGGCAGCGGCGGCGTTTTTGGAGACATCCGATTATTGAAGTCCGGGAGAGCCGTGGAGCGTACCACACCCTCTTCAGCGAGCTCCAGGCAAACCCGGCGAAATTTTTGGACTATGCACGGATGTCCCAAGAAAGTTTCATGTCTTTGCTTGCTCGTGTTGAAGGAGCCATCCGGAGACAGGACACACAGCTCCGTCGTGCGATTCCTCCAGAGGAACGGCTCCTCGTCACATTACGGTACGTAATATTAATCCAATGCGTGTATTGTTTTTGTTCTGCCATTAATAAAAGCCTGCAGAATTATAGTTCTGCCATGTACAGATTGATTTTTTTTATGTCAGTGTTTTGCCAAAGCCTAGACCAGGGGTGGGGAACGTCGCCGGGCCGTATACGGCCCGCCATATCATCTGGTCCGGCCCGGCAGGCAGCCGACACTTTTTCAATTAAGTTTTGGGGTCTGCGCCACCTGCAGGCCTCTCGCAGTGCGGCGCACCGGAACCCCCACACGTGTTCCTGGTGAGCGGAAGCAGAAGATCCATCTCTGCTTCCCCCCACAGTGACAGCAGCGAAAGCCGGGACTGTGCGATCCTCCCGCCCCTCTCCTGCACGCCGCCTGTTGTGTGTGGGTAGAGCCACTGGGTAAGTGTGTGCACATAGCAGGGCCGGGCAAGTGCCGGAGCCCTGAGCAGGCGGGGGGCCCACTCGCTGTCGCGCCCGTTAACGGTGTCAGCGCCGCCACTGGCCCCCCCCCGCTTGCCCCTGCAGGAGCCGGCGCAATACTCAGCTCTCCGCCGTGCCTCCGCTGCCGCAGCTCCGAGCTCCAGGGGGCGCCGGTGCTTTCTCTCTCCACAGCAGCGCCGCTGAATGACGTCATCATTCAGCGGCCGGCTGTGGCAGAGAGCGCGCGGACAGGTGAGATCGGTGTGTGTGTGTGTGTGCCTGCCTGTGTGTATGTGAGAGAGTGCCAGTGCTGTATGTGTGATGGTTGGTGGGGGGAGGCAGGCAGTGATGGTGGTGAGGAAGAATGATGATGATGATGATGGGGAGGCAATGATAATGGGAAGGCAATGATGATGATATTAATGGGGAGGCAATGATGATGATGTGGAGACAATGATAATGATGGGGAGGCGATGATGATGATGGGCAGGCATTGATAATGGGGAGGCAATGATAATGATGGGGAGGCGATGATGATGATGGGCAGTCATTGATGATGTGGAGGCAATGATAATGATGGGGAGGCGATGATGATGACGGGCAGGCATTGATGATGATGGGGAAGCAATGATGATGATAATGGGGAGTCTTTCCACAGAGCCTTTTCCTGAGCTGTAACAGTGCAGAACGCAGCACAGCGCAGAGGAGAGCTCCATATTTTGTATGGAGCATTATATGGGGACCAGTATCCTGTATGGAGCATTATTTAGGGTCCAGTATTCTGCATGGAGCATTATATAGGCCGGGGATGGGGGGGTGACATCCTGCATGGGGTATTATATGGGTGATGAGGGGAGACTATGTGGTGCCCATAATATTGTATGGAGGACTGTACTGTCCAGTCTGTACTGTGCGCTGCGAGGATTTGGCGGTTTTTGAGCTATTGTACAATTTACAATAGATATCACTCATGTAATGGAAGAAGTGAAGTATTTGGCATTGTACTGTATCTATATTTCTCTGCAGTATCTGTGCACCATGAATCGTGGTCTGTGTTAAAGGGGCCCACTGAGGCTCTTTCGCCCGGGGCCCATAATAACCTGGAGCCGGCCCTGCTAATGGGGACATGTGCTGACTAATGGGGACATTTTCCTGCCTAATGGGGACATTTGCCTGCCTATTGGGGACCTATGCTGCCTAATGGTGACCTGTGCTGCCTAATGGGGACCTATGCTGCCTAATGGGGACCTTTTTTCAACTACCTCCATGACGGAAACCATAATGCTGCTGGGAGAAATAAAGTTCAGCGGGGCAGTGGGGTTCAATCTTCAGGCGCCAAGCAAGATTCAAACGCTATTAACCTATATCTGCAGGTTAATAGCGTTTTACAGGTGATAGGTTCCCTTGAAATTATTTTGCTCAGTTATGCTTTTTATTTTTCAAATAGGTTCCGGTAGTGGTGCAACAAAATGGCCAGTGTAAAGAAAAGAAAAGTTGATGCAGAGTGTCTAGGTTTTCAAGATAAATGGACAAATGATTATTTTTCTGTTGAAGTCAAAGGCAAACCTGTGTGCCTGGTTTGTGCTGATGCATTAGCAGTATTGAAAAAAGTCAATCTGGAGCATCATTACAGCACAAAACATGCAAATCTCAATGAATTGAAAGGCCAACTGCGTCTGGATAAAATCAATGCTCTTCGACGGAGTTTGGAATCGCAACAATCCGCTTTTACTAGGTCGCATTGTGACAGAGGCAATGTTATCGAGACGAGCTATGTAGTTAGTGAGCTAATTGCAAAGAAGCTGAGACCTCATGTAGAGGGAGAGTTTGTGAAAGAGTGCATGGTGGCTGCTGCAGAGCTGTTAGCACCAGACAAAGTAAAATTGTTTCAGAATGTTAGTTTGTCTCGGAGAACCGTCTCAGATCGGATTACTGATTTGGCACAAGATATTGAAAAAACGCTCAAGGATTCAGCAGAAGATTTCCAATTTTTCTCTCTGGCTTGTGACGAGACAACAGACATAACAAATACTGCCCAACTGGGCATTTTCATTCGTGGAATCACTGCAGAGTTTGACACACGAGAAGAGCTGCTGTCACTGGAAGCCATGCATGGCAGTACAAAAGGTGAAGACTTGTTTGAGAGACTTGTTTCATCAATGAAGAAACTTCAACTACCATTTGAAAAGTTAACTGGCCTTACTACAGATGGAGCTCCAGCCATGGTTGGCTCGCAGAAAGGGTTAATTGCATTTGTCAAGAAAGAAATGAGTCGTCTTAAGGTACTGCCACACTAAGCTATCCCGCTAGCGATCTCGTTAGCGTTGCATACTAATGAGATCGCTAGCGGGATTGTTTCTATATCGCTAAATGCTACCGCATTTAGCGATATAGTTAACGACGCTATCGCCGTTAGCGATCTTCTTAACGACTTTAGCGGTACAAAAGTACCGCTAAATCGCTAAGAAAAGGTGCCACACAGCGATTAGATACTTACCCAGCGGGAGCGCCAGCGATGAAATAGGGTCCGGAACGATTCCAGCGACGAGCGAGATCACAGCAGGAAGCTCGTCGCTGGAAGCTGCCGCACTGAACAACATCGCTAACGGGATCGCTAAATAGTGACTTTTTTAGCGATCCCGTTAGCGATATTGTTTAGTGTGGCATACCCTTTAGTCTTGATCCAAGCGATTTAGTTGTATGCCACTGCATCATACACCAAGAAAGTCTCTCTGCACAGTCATTGCGGCTCAACAATGTGATGTCAACAGTAGTGTCATGCATAAACTTTATCAAAAGCCGAGCACTGAACAGTCACAAGTTTAAGGAATTACTGAATGATCTTGAATCGGAGTATGGTGATCTTGTTTATCACTGTGAAGTGCGGTGGTTAAGTCGCGGGAACATGCTCATGAGGTTTTACGAATTGCGGGAAGAAGTCAAGCAGTTCATGGAGATGAAAGGGAAACCTATCAGTGAACTCAATGATGGCAAGTGGCAGTGTGATCTAGCGTTCATGGTAGACATTACCAAGTACCTCTCAGAGCTGAACGTCAAGCTGCAAGGCCCCAATCAGCTTCTTAGCTCTCTGCTTTCAAACGTGAAATCATTTGAAGCTAAACTAAGGCTGTGGAAAGTGCAACTTGAAAGGAATAACACAGTTCATTTCCCCACTCTGGAAAGACAAAAGCCTTCCATGACACTTGAATATGCTGGTGAATGTGCAAAACTAATTGAAGCATTTGATGACAGATTCAAGGATGTCAAAAGTAAACAAATGGAACTGATATAGGAAAGATGTGTATCTTCGTACCGTGTTAGCCAGTAGATAGAAAAATATTTAGACTTGAGAGTCCTCAGTGGTTGATACCTTTTAATGGCTAACTGAAAAGATGGTAACAAATTGCAAGCTTTCGAGACTACTCCGGTCTCTTCATCAGGCAAAGACTAAAACAAAAACTGAAGAATCACATATATATATATACACAAGAGGACACAGGAATAGTGCAATAGGTAAGACAAGTGACGTGAAGCAGAACTGTCATTATGGCAGAGGAATGAACATAAATATTGGAACAGATCATAGATAAGGAGAGAGTTTTATTACCCTCTGATTGGGGTCTGGTGTTGTGTTTTGATGCCCCTAGAAGGTCAGAGACGCAGATTCCTTAATTGATATAGAATGACATGAATCCATGTGACACGTTCATTCCAGCACTAAGAGTGTCAAAGGTCATCATAAGTTTGTATTCCCAAACCTTTCTATCTTTCTCAGATTTGAAGTTAGATTTTAATACCAGTAATTCCATATCCATTATGCTATGACCGGGCATACAAAAGTGTTTTGCCACAGGTAAATCCATTCTTTTTTCTCTTATCGTGTGGCGATGAGAATTCATCCTTGTTCTCAGTTTTTGCCCGGTCTCCCCCACATACAGACCCCCAGTTGGACATTTAGTACATATAATTAGGTACACCACATTAGATGTGATGCAGCTGAAAGTACCTGGGATCTTGTAGTCCTGATGGGAGTTGGGTACGGACAAGATAAAGATACCCAACTCCCATCAGGACTACAAGATCCCAGGTACTTTCAGCTGCATCACATCTAATGTGGTGTACCTAATTATATGTACTAAATGTCCAACTGGGGGTCTGTATGTGGGGGAGACCGGGCAAAAACTGAGAACAAGGATGAATTCTCATCGCCACACGATAAGAGAAAAAAGAATGGATTTACCTGTGGCAAAACACTTTTGTATGCCCGGTCATAGCATAATGGATATGGAATTACTGGTATTAAAATCTAACTTCAAATCTGAGAAAGATAGAAAGGTTTGGGAATACAAACTTATGATGACCTTTGACACTCTTAGTGCTGGAATGAACGTGTCACATGGATTCATGTCATTCTATATCAATTAAGGAATCTGCGTCTCTGACCTTCTAGGGGCATCAAAACACAACACCAGACCCCAATCAGAGGGTAATAAAACTCTCTCCTTATCTATGATCTGTTCCAATATTTATGTTCATTCCTCTGCCATAATGACAGTTCTGCTTCACGTCACTTGTCTTACCTATTGCACTATTCCTGTGTCCTCTTGTGTATATATATATATATGTGATTCTTCAGTTTTTGTTTTAGTCTTTGCCTGATGAAGAGACCGGAGTAGTCTCGAAAGCTTGCAATTTGTTACCATCTTTTCAGTTAGCCATTAAAAGGTATCAACCACTGAGGACTCTCAAATGGAACTGGACATCTTTGCTGCACCATTCAATGTGGAACCAGCTGATGTGCCTGATGACCTACAACACGAAATCATTCAGCTGCAAAACAATGCTGAGCTGAAAGCGAGGTACAATAACCTCCCATTGCTTGACTTTTATAAACGTTATGTGAACAATGATGAATTTCCCACTGTGAGGAGACATGCATTGAAATATGCATCCGTGTTCGGAACAACATATTGCTGTGAGCAGTTCTTTTCAAAACTTTCCATTGCAAAGTATCACCTTCGCTCAAGATTGACTGATGCAAACTTAGAAAACCAGTTGCGAGTAGCAACATCATCAATACCTCCCAATATCAAACGCCTCACCAAAGAGAAGTCATTCCAGCCATCACATTAGGTAGGAGTTATTTAAATGTTTGAATAAATATAGTTGGCTAATGTTTAAGTTTATTAATGAGTGATGAGCGAGTACACTCATTGCTCGGGCTTTCCTGAGCATGCTCGGGTGTCCTCCGAGTATTTTGGCATGCTCGGAGATTTAGTTTTCGTTGCCTCAGCTCCCTGATTTGCAGCTGCTGGACAGCCTGAATACATGTGAGGAATGCTTGTTTGTTAAGGAATCCCCACATGTATTCAGGCTGTCCAGCAGCTGCAAATCATGCAAATGCGTCGACAGAAACTAAATCTCCGAGCACGCCAAAATACTCAGAGGACACCTGAGCATGCTTGGGAAAACCCGAGCAACGAGTATACTCGCTCATCATTATTAATAATTTTATGCGGCCCCCGAACACTTTTATGAAATTCCAAATGGCCCTCGGCAGAAAAAAGGTTCCCCACCCCTGGCCTAGACAATCACAATTTTTCTTCATCTGTTTTGCAGACTCCTTGCTTCTGGCGAGACCCTCTCTTCACTACACTTTCAGTACCAGCTTGGAATTTCCACCTTGTCGGGAATAGTTGCGGACACCTGCCGGGCTTTGTGGGACGTTCTATGTCCGGAATCTATGCCCCCGCCTACCGCGGAAAAGTGGATGGATATTGCCAAAAAATTCTGGACAGTCTGCAATTTCCCTAACTGTTTGGGAGCGGTGGATGGGAAACACATCCAGATAACAAAACCCCCAATAAGTGGTTCTGAGTACTATAATTATAAAAAGCACTTTTCTACGGTACTCATGGCCATTGCCGATGCAGACTGCAGGTTTATTGCCGTGGACATTGGGGCATTTGGCCGGGGCAATGACTCCCAGATCTTTAAGAACTCGGACATGGGCCGTAGGTTGTATGGCAACCATTTTAATTTCCCCCTGCCACGGCCTCTTCCCCACACCGAAGGTCCACCACTGCCATTTGTAATGGTTGGTGATGAGGCCTTTCAAATGTGTACAAACCTGTTGAAACCGTACTCTAGCCGGGACTTGGACCACACCAAAAAAATCTTTTAAATACAGACTGACCAGGGCCAGAAGAACTGTAGAGTGTGCCTTTGGGATTCTTGTGTCCAGATGGCGCATTCTAGGCACAGCCATTAATCTAAAACTTGAAACTGTGGATGAGGTGGTGAAAGCCTGTGTGGTTCTTCACAATTTTGTGACGGCTAAAGAGCACCCTACCTTTGAACTAGATGAACCACCTGTCAACCCATTGCCTGAATTCACTCAGCACCCTCTCAGATCATCAGTTGAAGTTGGCCAAATGTGTTACCAATTTGCGGCCTACTTTATATCTGATGTGGGACGTGTGGAATGGCAAGAGCAAATGGTGTAATAAAATTGTTTTCTTGTGTTTATGTTAATAAAAAACCTGTTTTGATACCTGTACCGAGTGCACTCTGTTTTTATACACTCAAATACAATAATCACCTGCCCAGGTGTCCTAGTGAAGTCAGGATGCTGTGTTTTGTGCATTGTGACTTTAATAGGACTCCTACCAGGTGAGTCTACAGAGAAAAGTTGTATGACCTTCATCATCTCTCCAGTCTGTGTTCAAACAAATTGCAGCGACGGTGGAGATACAACAAATATTATACACCTGGCCTGATGTTACAAATAGTGATTTTGGGATGCACTAGCATCCTTCACATATGACCATATGAGTATATTTGTAGTATCTCCACTGTGGCTTCAGTATGCACGCACACTGGAGAGATGATAAAGTATATACAATTTGTACAATCCCCTTGCCTGGTGTCATGGTAAAGTGAGGATGCCAAAAAAAGGATCCTGACTTCAGAATTTTATGACACCTGGGCAGGTGAATACACAAATGAGTAACCACCAGCATCTCTTGAGTCTGCGTGCGATAGATAATGCAGACTGAAGTGAAGCTGCAGATGACAACTCATAGGTATAGTCACCTGGCCAGGTGTGATAAATAGTTATGATACCAGGCCAGGGGATTGTAGATATGACGTGTATTTTCTCCATCATCTCTTCAGTTGATTCACCACACACTGAATAGAGGATGTTGTTAATTACAAGGTATATCTACAATCACCTGGCCTTGTGTCACAAAGAGTGAAATGTTGATGGGCAAAACACACCATCCTCAATTCACTCTTTATGATACCTGGCAATGTGAGAATAGATATGCCTTGCACTCCCCAACATCCTCTATTCAGTCTACTAATATTTGTAGACTGAAGAGACTGGTGGTGAAAATACAAGTCATATATTTGTGTTTTTGATAACACATAGCTCCAGGACTGACACAAGAAGCATGTGTCGGTAATGGAGCTATGTGTAATGTATGTAGTACAGTTCATATAGCGTCTTGTGCTTGGGTGCGATGAAAACACAGGAGTCACAGGTTTGATATAGAAAAGTCCTGTATTACTTCATACAAGTTGGCAGAAATAGTCACACAGTTTGCAGACACAGAAACAGGAGACACAGCAGGCCAGAGTAATCCAAGCTCAGCAATCACTCTCCAATACAGATTCAGGATCTTCTTCTCTGTTACCGTAAGTCCATGCAAACGTGGGTCTTTCAAAGAGCAGGGTTCAGAGTCCACAAGTGCTTCAGAGTTCCTCAGTAGGAATAGCTGGAGTACAAGGTCCAAGGCTTACAGGAGTCAAGTCACAGGTTCACTGCAGGCTAGATTCTGAAGCACTGATTGCTCAGCTGTGGCTGCTTAAGAAGCAAAGGAGAGAATCAGGGCGGGAACATGCAAGCTGGAAACTCCATTTTGACTGAGGGCAAGATAGCTGCAGCAAGACAGAAAGTAAAATGGCTGACGAACAAACTGAGTTTCAGGAATATATACATAGAACCTTACATTACTCCCCCTTAAGGACAACCTCCGGATGACCTCAGACCAGGCTTGTGTGGGTACCTCTGATGAAACTGACGGAGCAAGCGAGGAGCATTAACGTTATTGACTGGTTCCCATGAGTTGTCCTCCACTGGGTAGCCCTGCCATTTAATCAGATATTGTAACTGATTTCTATACAACCTGGAATCTAAAATCCTTTCCACCACAAATTCTTCCTGACCATCGACTAGCACTGGGTCAGGGCAAGGAGAGGAACGTCCAGGAAACGTATTGGGTGTCGCAGCCTTTAGTAGGGATACATGAAAGACAGGGTGGATTCTCATAGTTCTGGGCAGTTGAAGACGACAAGCAACGGCACTTATAATTTTACTGATTTTATAGGGTCCAATGTACTTATGTCCCAACTTAGACGATGGAATCCTTAACTTAAGATTTCTGGTTGACAGCCAGACCAAGTCTCCTACCTTGAAAGCTGGTGTAGGTTTACGAAATTTATCTGCTGCTTTCTTGTACCTTTCTTGAGCCGATTCCAGATTTTCCTTTAGAAGATCCGTATTCTTCTGTAAAGACGTGATTCTTTCAGCCACTGCTGGTAAAGGCGTTTCTATGGGAAATCGTGGTAGAATGTTAGGATGATAACCTAGATTAGAGTAAAAAGGAGACTGTTTAGTGGAGGCACTCTGAGAGTTGTTATACGAGAACTCAGCTAATGGAAGTAGATCCACCCAATCATCCTGTAGGTGGCAGATAAAGCAGCGGAGATACTGCTCCAGGGTTTGATTGGTTCGTTCGGTCTGTCCATTAGTCTGGGGATGAAAAGCAGAAGAAAGGTTTACTTTAATGTCCAATGCTGCACAGAAATTTTGCCAAAACCTAGAAGTGAATTGCACCCCTCGATCCGAAATAACCTCATCCGGTACTCCATGTAAGCGAAACACATCTTTAATCATCAAATCTGATGTCTGTTTTGCAGTGGGTAAGCCGACACAAGGGATAAAATGAGCTGCCTTTGTTAGACGGTCAACCACCACTAGAATGGTGTTCTTCCCTGAGAGGTTGGTAACTCCACAATGAAGTCCATAGAAATGGATCCCCACGGGCGGGACGGGGTGGGAAGAGGCTGTAACAGACCAGTTGGTGAGGAGCGAGGTGTTTTGCATCTTGCACAGACCTCACATGAAGTCACATAATTCAAAACATCCTTCCTGCAAGTGGGCCACCAAAAGAAACGAGAAAGAAATTCCTGTGTCTTTAGAATTCCTCTATGCCCAGCTATCTTGGAATCGTGAATGAGTTGCAATACTCTTAATCTGACTGTTTCAGGAATATACAGACGTTGTCCCTGAATCCACACACCATTCTTAAAGACAAGACTTACGTCCCTTGGGGGTTGTGCCAAAAAGGAATCCGCATGGTATGCTTCCTTGATGTCCTTAAGTAGGTCTTGATTATGAATTACTCCTAGGAATCTAGAGTCAGGAAGAATAGTCTTAGGAGGAGTAATTGGACGTGTCTCTGCTGAGTAAATCCTAGAGAGTGCATCAGCCTTTCCATTGCGCGATCCTGGTCTATAGGAGATGATAAAATTAAATTGGTTTAAGAAAAGATTCCAGCGAGCCTGGCGAGGAGTCAGGCACTTAGCCGACCTGATAAACTCAAGGTTACGATGGTCTGTCAGGACGACTATTTGTTGTGCAGCTCCCTGAAGAAGGTGTCTCCATTCTTTGAAGGCGGCAATAATGGCCAACAACTCTCTATTGCCCACATCGTAGTTCCTCTCAGCCGAAGACAACTGCTGGGAAAAGAAGGCACAGGGATGCAAGACATTCTTCTCACCTGTTCTCTGAGAGAGTATAGCTCCAACGGCACAGTCTGAAGCATCCACCTCTATTATGAAGGCAAGCTCGGGGTTGGGATGTACTAGGATAGGTGCAGTGGTAAATTTATCTTTTAGACGGGAAAATGCTTCCTGGGCTTGGGAGTCCAGGAAAACCTAGACTC
Source organism: Oophaga sylvatica (assembly GCA_033576555.1). Lineage (NCBI taxonomy): Eukaryota > Metazoa > Chordata > Amphibia > Anura > Dendrobatidae > Oophaga > Oophaga sylvatica. Next base: position 310,662,619 of record JARQOD010000006.1, read on the forward strand.
TTTCCGGGTAAGTTGAGTGATAGGTGACACTACCTCAGAGAAATTTCTAATGAAACGTCTATAGAAGTTGGCAAACCCGATGAAGCGCTGTACCTCCTTCACATTTCTAGGACTTGGCCAATCCTTGATGGCTTGGGTTTTGCTTCCATCCATACTAATTCCTTGTGTAGACAGTACATACCCCAGAAATTGAATTTCGGTCCTATGGAATTCACACTTTTCAAGTTTGATGTAAAGATGATTTTGTCTTAGACGTTCCAAGACCATTCTCACATGTCCATGATGTTCCTCTGTGGAGTTAGAAAAAATTAGAATATCATCCAAATAAATTACCACGAATGTATCTAGGAGATCCTGAAGATGTCATTCACCAAGTGTTGGAAAGTGGCTGGGGCGGTACTCAGACCAAAAGGCATAACTAGATATTCAAAGTGTCCATAGCGTGACCTGAATGCAGTCTTCCATTCATCCCCAGGTCTAATACGGACTAAGTTATAGGCCCCACGAAGATCTAGTTTAGAAAAAATCTTGGCATGTCGCACTCTCTCCAATAACTCAGGGATTAAAGGCAATGGATAACGGTTTCTAATAGTAACCTTATTGAGTTCCCTATAGTCTACGCATGGTCTCAGAGATCCATCTTTCTTCTTTACAAAGAAGATGGGTGCACCTGCAGGAGATGAAGAGGGGCATATGAAGCCCTTGGCTAGATTTTCATCTATGTAATCCTTTAAAGCCTTTAGCTCAGGCCCCGCCAGGGGGTAGATCTTACCAAAAGGTATCTCTGCTCCAGGCAATAATTCAATTGGACAATCATATGGACGGTGAGGAGGAAGCTGGTCAGCGTTCTTCTTGTCACATAAATCCACATAGTCCTGGTATACAGCTGGTAGTTCAGGGACTGACATGATTCCTTTAGGAACAGAGCAAGCTGAAACTTTTGGACTCATCTGTTTCTCTGGAAAGTGTAATTCCTTGGTCTCCCAGTTAATGGTAGGATTCTGAGCCTGCAGCCATGGTAGCCCTAGAATAATGGGAAAGTGGGGAGAAGAGATAAGCATAAAGGACAGTTTCTCTTGATGATCTTTACCCATAAGAACCCTCAAAGGCTCTGTTTCCTGATCCACTGGTCCAGAGGTCAGCAGGGAGCCATCCACAGTTTCCATCTGTACTGGAGTAGCCTTCTTCACTGAACGTATTCCCTGTTTCAGAGCAAAGGAGACATCCATAAAATTTCCACTTGCCCCTGAGTCGATCATAGCAGAGCTAGACACCCAAGCTGAGTCAACCCAGAGTTTGATGGAAAGAAAGCAATGAGAATTGTTTTTCTTACAACTCAGCTGGGACACCGCTGAGGAAACTTGAAAAATGGCAGCGTTTACACAGTCAACGTCCTCAGAGGTAACGGAGTTTAAGTCCGAGAAATCAAGATCTGTTGCTGCAGATCTCTCTGGAGCCTGAGGCTCGGACCTGACAGATCCCCTCTCGCAACACTCACAATGAATGAGTGCTGCAGTAGTCTTACGAGAACGGCTGGGGCAGTTTATAATGAAGTGCCCTGACTTACCACAATAGAAACATAGATTCTCCTTAAAACGATGTTCCTTGCGTGCATCACTAACCCGTCGTTGTAAAGAGTCTACCTGCATTGGTTCAGGTTCAGGTTCCCGTGTAATCCTACTCAAAGGTTCCTTAGCTGGAGAGGAAGGTAGGAAAAGGTTAGTACGATTGCTTTCGAACCATCTCTCTTGCCTGCGTTCAGTCAGACGAGTATCAATACGGATGCAGTAGTTAATAAAGTCACCTAACGCAGTGGGAGGGTCGGCACGAGCAAGTTCATCCTTAATCAGTGGAGATAACCCCTTTCGAAAAATAGATTTTTTGGCGGAACTGTCCCAGGTGGTATCAAGGGCCCATCTCCTGAAATCCAAGGCATATTCAGCTACCGAGTGCTTACCATGGCGCAAAGCTAACATGGCTGCTTCAGCTGTTGCACCTCGATTGGGGTCATCAAACACCTGCCCCATGGCTGAAATAAAATCATCAAGGTGATTCAAACAATCATCCTCAGTCTCAATCAGAGGGTTTGCCCACATTAAAGCCTTGTTGGTAAGCAACATAATTATAGTAAGCACCTTAGATCGTTCAGTGGGAAATTGTGAAGCATGTGCAGAAAAAAAAAGATTGCATTGATTAATAAATCCCCTGAATTTCTCACGTTCACCGCCAAAACGAAAAGGGGGCAACTTGGGAATCCCAGCACTCGGGGCTACGGCAGGAGCCTGGACTCGCCCCTCTAGAACCTCAATCCTGGCTCGCAAATCCTGGGTAGTCTGTCCAACCACTTGCAAATTGTGATTATTGAGGTCCTGTAGATTTGTAAAACGGGTCTTTATATTCTGCAAATCTGCAAGGATATTATCAGTCACTCCGCAAAGTTCCTTTATGCGGGCCTCCATTTTCCAGATCTTTTAAGACAGGATTACTGGAAGAAGAGGAGAGAAAAAAAAACAATAGTGTTCACCTGTGGCAACACTGCAGAGAGAAAAAAAAAATTAAGGGAACTGCTCACCTGGAATGGTTGTGAGAAGTCACAACCACTATCATCACAGAAAGTTTCAACCAGACATCTGATATCCAGAGTTACAGCAGACAAAAAAGAGAAAAGAAAGGAAAAAAAAAAAACAATAGTGTTTACCTGTGGTAACACTGCAAAAAGAAAAAACTTAAGGGAATTGCTCACCTGGAATTGTTGTGAGAAGTCACAACCACTGTCATCACAGAAAGTACAACCGGACGTCTGATATCCACAGTACAGCAGACACAGCCTTCCAGACCCAGCAGACACTAACGTTTTGGCTTCAGAATCTTGTAATGTATGTAGTACAGTTCATATAGCGTCTTGTGCTTGGGTGCGATGAAAACACAGGAGTCACAGGTTTGATATAGAAAAGTCCTGTATTACTTCATACAAGTTGGCAGAAATAGTCACACAGTTTGCAGACACAGAAACAGGAGACACAGCAGGCCAGAGTAATCCAAGCTCAGCAATCACTCTCCAATACAGATTCAGGATCTTCTTCTCTGTTACCGTAAGTCCATGCAAACGTGGGTCTTTCAAAGAGCAGGGTTCAGAGTCCACAAGTGCTTCAGAGTTCCTCAGTAGGAATAGCTGGAGTACAAGGTCCAAGGCTTACAGGAGTCAAGTCACAGGTTCACTGCAGGCTAGATTCTGAAGCACTGATTGCTCAGCTGTGGCTGCTTAAGAAGCAAAGGAGAGAATCAGGGCGGGAACATGCAAGCTGGAAACTCCATTTTGACTGAGGGCAAGATAGCTGCAGCAAGACAGAAAGTAAAATGGCTGACGAACAAACTGAGTTTCAGGAATATATACATAGAACCTTACACTATGTGGTGGCAAAATCACAAAGTGTACGGTGCAGTGTGTGTAGGCGGCGAAAGACTCAAACCAAACATTTGGTGGGGGAAAAGAAGGCACATTTATTTTACAGGACACACTGACAAAAAAAAAAATTAATGGGGCCGACGTTTGGGGGAAGATGGGGTAACTTGGGGGTGTGGAGCGACGAGGATTGACTTTAGGTGGGCGACGAAGGGGTTCGAAGGGAAGGGGCAACGAAAGTGGTGGGGGAAGGCAGCGGGTCAAACACAGTGGGAGGTGAGGGGGGAGGGAGGACAAAAGTCTTTAATTTTTTGTGGACTCTTCGTCCAATCTTTGTACTTTTTTGGAGGTCCTGGTGCTTGGTGACCTGATGTTTGAGGACCTCCTGGTGCTTGTGGAGCTCCTTTGGCTTGGGGACCTGGTGCTTGGGGACCTCCTTTGGCTTGGGGACCTGGTGCTTAGGGACCTCCTGTGGCTGTGGCTTGGGGACCTCCTGGTGCTTGTGGAGCTCCTAGTGCTTGGGGACCACCGTGTGCTGGGGACCTCCGTCCTGCCAGGGTCCGAGGCCCTGAGTAGAGAATGAGGGTCCCCCAGCTGCTGCTTGGTGGTGGTGGCGTCCCTAGAAGTGGTTGCTGTCCAAGCAGGGGTGGAGGAAGTCCAAACAGGAGCAGCGCTTGGCATGGTGGTGGCAGGGGAGTGTCTAGCTGCACTGTGACTGTGTGTGGTGTAGTGTGGTCCAGCATGGCTTGGAATGCTGGTGGCCGTGCAGTGGTATGCAGCAGAAGTCGGTAGTGAGGTGAAGCGAGTCAGTGGTGGCATGGGTGGGAAAGGCACCACTGGCTGCTGCTGCATGTACCGACTCTGCTGCATAGCCTGCGTGTAAGCATTGTTGCAGGCATGCATCACAGTCAGCTGGAGATCAGGACTAAGGTGTTCCGCCGTGCCCCGTTCTATTTGTTGAAAAAAATGGTGCGCTGGTCTTTTGAGCTCGGCTTCAAGATGGTCAAGGCGACGCTCGACAGACTGGAAGCGTTCCATTAATGCAAAACCGCTATCCACTCTGTCGCCCAACGCCTTGAGGCTATTTTGGAAACCGTGCTCAAGTGAATGAACTTGGCATGAGATTCCTGTCAGAGGCCTTCTGCCGCGGGCGGGAAGTGCCCGCAAAACCAGTGGCAGAGACCTGTGACAGGGGAACACCTGATGGACCAGCTTCCTGTTCTCCAGCTGTCTGTGTTGCCGACCCGCAAGGTGCTTCTTGGCTGGTGGATGGCTGGGACGGGTCCGAGGCAGCTCTCTGAAGGACTGTGTGTGATGCTAGAAACTCACAGGAGTTACTAGCATCCCACACAGTTGTGTGATCCCGGCCATGGTCACTGCAGCATCACACACCATTGAAATACTTACGAAATTCCTTGCGGACCCGGGGAGAGGCGTTGTCCCAGCCATCCATCAGCACTGCGGCCATCTCATTCCAGAGCTGCCGGATCACCACGTTGTCACAGTGCATTGGATCACGGCTGTCCCACAACGGGACTCGCTCCTGGACCAACTGGATCAGGGTGTCATTGTCCAGGGCGAGTTCCTCATCCCGTTGTGAAGCCTAGAAAAGAAAGCAAAACATTAATCTTGGAAAGATTTGGAAATGGAAAAGATAGAAGACAAGACAGAATAGAAAAAAGATTGAGAATAGAAGCAAGATTGAATAGGAAAAACAGGCAATAAAAAAGTCAGGGGCAAAAAGAGTACAATCTGTCAGTCTATACTTACAGGCCACCTCCCCGCCTACAATCGGACTGGCTGCTCCCGCTCTTCCTCCGCTGCTGTGGACGATGTGGACTGAAATAAAAAATTTTGCCACGTGTCCATGCAACAGCAAATACTTACCAATCAGTATGGAAGGAAGGTACTCACTTCACCCTCTGCTTGGGCCAGTTCACCAGGGCCAGGAAGGTATTCATCCCCAGAAGACATGCTGCAATAAAAAAAAGAGACAATAGTACCTAATAAATTGAGAAAAAAGGAGAGAAAAACATTAGGTTTTATACTCACATTATCCAAGTTTCCAAGCTGTCCAAGAAAAAAGCTGGAACAGCTGCTGTCTTGCTCTGTATCTGGCTGTAGAGTAGTGGACTGAAGTGCCAACACCTTCTTTTATATACACTACCCCCATACAATGTTTCTTTGTTTAGTGAGTGGTTTAAACCAGTGTCTAGACATGTGTTATCTCTGACAACGCATTCATAGTAGAACGCTGACGTGCGCTTGTTCCAGTGCACGCCTGCGATCACATAGACTGTAATGTGTTGTTTGGGCGCATTCCGTGCACGATGCGAGTGCATGCGCCTTTTTAACGACTTTGGGTGGACCCAAAAATGCAACATGTTGCGTTGTGTGCGCCAAGTCGCTCACGACGAAATAATGCAAGCGCACGAAAACGCTGATGATCGCATGATAACGCTAAACCATGCGCCCCTCATGTTAAAGATAGGGGTGCATACGATCGGATGAGCGCGATGCGCTGCACTAAAAAAACGCTAATGTGAAACCAGCCTTACCCATTATTATTATTGTTTTTTGTTTTGTTTTTTACAGCCAACACCATGACTAAGGCTGGAGTCACTAAAAAATCGGACCGTTTTAGACGGCCGATAATCGCACAAATGTTTCCTGAACACTGATCCGTCTGTCATCCGATTTGAATGCGAGGATGCGATTTTCTCGCATCTGAGCGTACGTTTGACATCCGTCTGGCGAGATTTTGTCGGTGGCTAGCAAAACCGACATATAATGGATCCAAATGAATAGTTTTTAAATCACAAAAGAAAGAATAGATATAGGCACATAGAATACATATATATACACCATGTTCCAAATTATTATGCAAATTGGTTTAAGTGTCATAGCATTTTTTTGTAAATGAAACCCATTGATGGTATTGTGTCTCAGGGTTCTTTGGATCACTGAAATCAATCTCAGATACCTGTGATAATTAGTTTGCCATGTGAGTCCAATAAAAGGAAAACTGGATGTTCCACACTATTAAGCAGGCCAGAGTTTTCAAGTAACATGGGAAAGAAAAAGGATCTCTCTGCTGCTGAAAAGCATCAAATAGTGCAATGCATTGGTCAAGGAATGAAAACATTCGATATTTCCCGAAAACTTAAGTGTGATTATCGTATTGTTAAGAGATTTGTTGCTGATTCTGAGCACAGACGTGTTTGTGCTGATAAAGGCAGAATGAGGAAGGTTTCTGCCAGGCAACTTCATAGGATTAAGAGAGCAGCTGCTACAAAGCCATTACAAACCATTAAACAGATATTTGAAGATGCTGGTGCCTCTGGAGTCCCTCGAACTTCAAGGTGTAGGATCCTTCAAAAGCTTGCTATGGTGCATAAACCTACTATTCAGCCACCCCTAAACAGTGCTCACAAGCAGAAACGGTTGCAGTGGGCCCACACATACATGAAGACTAATTTTCAAACTGTCTTGCTTACTGATAAGTGTCGAACAACCCTGGATGGTCCAGATGGATGGAGTAGTGGATGATTCGTGGATGGCCACCATGTGCCACCAAGACTGCGATGTCAGCAAGTAGGTGGGAGTTTGGGCCGGAATCATGGGGAAACAGCTGGTAGGGCCCTTTAAGGTTCCTGAAGCTGTGAAAATGATCTCTGCAAAGTATATAGAGTTTCTGACTGACAACTTTCTTCCATGGTATAAAAGGCAGAAGCCTTCAGGAGCAAAATCATCTTCATGCATTACAATGCACCATCTCATGCTGCAAAGAATACCTCTGAGTCATTGGCTGCTATGGGCATAAAAGGAGATAAACTCATGGTGTGGCCACCATCTTCCCCTGACCTCAACCCTATAGAGAACCTTTGGAGTATCATCAACCAAAAGAAAGATCTATGAGGGGGAAGGCAGTTCACATCAAAACAGCAGCTCTGGGAGGCTATTCTGATTTCGTGCAAAGAAATACAAGCAGAAACTCTACAAAAACTCACAAGTTCAATGGATGCAAGAATTGTGAAGGTGATATCAAAGAAGGGTTCCTATGTTAACAAGTAACTTGGCCTGAAAGAATATTTTGGAGTTAAGTAGCTTTTTTGTTCAGTGAATGTGACTTCCTAATGCTGCAAATTCCACAAATGAGCATTTTCAGTTCTTTAAAACATATCAAATGTTCAGAAATTCTACTGTGCCTAATAATTTGGAACAGTGCATTTTGAGCTTTTATTTATTTTGGAGATTATACTGTTATCATTGGGAGGTTTCTTCAATAAAATTTGATGTATACTCTAACGGGTGATGACTTTTATTAGACTGACTGTCATTTGCACCAACCACTTAGGAAAATCAGAGAAAAATATCATTTGCATAATAATTTGGAACATAGTGTATATATATATATATATATATATATATATATATATATATATGTAATTGAGACACATATATATATATTTATAGTTCATACACTTCTACATAGTATAATAGCCGCTAATTCAATTGCCGGCTTTTGTAAAATTACAGACCAGACATGAAATGACACAAGGTTTACATACCGTTAACCATGTCATTTCATGTAGTTTGATATATGATTTTCATTGACAATTACATGAGTGTATGTGTACAAAATTTCATACATGTAGGGGTTAATTAAATGTGTAAATGCGTTGAAAAAAAATGCGTGGGCTCCAGCTGTATTTTCTCCACCACCAGACAGGGAAAGCCAGTGAGTGGGGGCAGATAATAATAGCCTAGGAAGGGTGCATTTATTTTGTGCCCCCCCTAGCTACTAACATCTTCCCCCAGCCACCCCATAAAAGGCAAATCTATAATTAGATGCGCCCTTTCTGGCACTTAGCCCATCTATTCCCATTGCCCTGTAGCGGTGGCTAATGGGTTAATAATGGGTTAAAGCCACCTTGCTATTGGAAGGTGACTTTAAGCCAGGTTAATAATTGAGAGCTGTCAATTAGACAACTATCAATTATTAATCCTATTGTATGAAATTTAAAAAAAAACACGCACACATTAATTAAAAATCATTTTAATGAAATAAACACACAGTTTTTGACCATCTTTTATTGTACTGGTATTCCTTCGATTCCCTTGTTCTCCTGTAATAAAAAAAAATAATAAAACAACATTATTCTTACCTATCCAGCGCTCAGTCAGGTCCATCGTTGTAATCCTTCACAAAGGGTTAACATGTCTTGAAGACTTTCAGCCTTCTGTTCAACACGCTCTCCAGTCTCCAATGATTTTCTACAGAGAGATAAGCTTGCCATTGGTTCCTAGACCCTGGCCTAAGTGCTGCACAGACCTTCAGCACACTCAGTAAGGCTGGTTTCACATTAGCGTTTTTTAGTGCAGCGCACCTGCGCATGCGCTCATGCGCCCCTATATTTAACATGGGGTCGCATTGTCTTGCGTTTGTTTGCGTTTTCGTGCGCATGCGTTTTTTCAAAGCATGCGTCTAGTCGCGCCCGATGCAATATGTTGCATTTTTGGGTTCGTCGAAAGGCGTAAAAAAACGCATGCGTTCACTTGCGCACGGAATGCGTCAAAACAAAGCATTACAGTCTTTGGGAATGCAGACGTGCGCATGGGCTTGCGCACGCCTGCGTTTGCATACGCATGCGTTTTAAGCGTAAACATGTCTAGATGGCTGGTTTCACATTAGCGTTTTTGTGCGCAGCGCATCTGCGCAAGCGTTCATGCGCCCTATGTTTAACATGGGGGCGCATGGTCTTGCGTTTGCATGCGTTTTTACATGCGTTTCCACTTGGCGCACGCTGCGCAGCGCAAAAAGACGCTAATGTGAAATTAGCCTAAGTCTGCACCAGATTGGCGACAAGAATTCTCCATTTATGTGCTCTCTTCTGCCACTTCTGATCAGTGTCACCACCCTCGGTCTCTAGCTAGCACAATGCTCTTTCTGGGTCTAGCGATTACTCTATCACTGGGTTCTAAAGACTTTTATTCCTTTGTTCAGTCACAACATCACAGACACACTGTGTGCCTAATTTCCAGACTACTTGCAACTGGGGTCACACAGTTTGAGTTGTTGAGATAGGATATGTTACAAATTTCTGATTTATAGAGTCTAACCACTGGGATCCCCAGAACAGGCTCTGAAATGCTTTGTCAGAATGGAGTGGTGGCCACACATGCACATAACCACTCAATTCATTCTCTGTGACTGCTAGAGAATGGCAGCTTTTTCCCAACAGTACCAGGGGTTGAATCCCCACCCATCCACAAATTAACGCCTATCACTTGCATAGATGAAATCTTTATTTATTTATTTTACTTATTCATATAGCGCCATTAGTACCATAGCGCTTTATAGACATCATCATGACTGTTCCCTTGGAGGTCACAATCTAAATTCCCTATCAATATTTGGAATGTGGTCGGAAACGGGAGTACCCGGGTGAAAGCTACGCAAATATGGGAACATACAAACTTGTTGCAGATGTTCTTCAGTGGAATACTTAAACTCCAATGCAGCCTGTTTATGTAATATTAAGTATTTGCATCTTTTGCCCCATGAACTGGTATCTGTCCTTGACCTAAAAGCCCCGATCTTCATCCCTGCAGAGCTGCTTGGCCTAATCCGAAATCCCCCACTGTCTGCCATACAGTGAACCCCTCAATTGTGAAGGTTTAATACTGAGCTGTAAGGTTGTTTAAGAACTCGGCAAAAGGCAGACGACAATGTTCTCTCAAATTTAATGGCATATGCATATATAATTCCAGTAACAATGAAATTGCCATGTATCCTGCACTGTTATGTGTATTTCATCCCTTTGTCCTTGAACATGCATTTTTAAAATAATGAATACTTTCAGATAATTCCTTTTTATGGCAGCTTTAGTGCTGAGTCCAACAGGATCTTCGTCTGTCGGCTACAAGAATAAGCCTGTTAGTATAATAGCATTAACGCAATTCATTTACATAACCACTTTCCATTGTTTGCAGATTCAGAAATCTTATTTTCTAAATCTTATCCGATTAAATGTGGTTCCTTGTTGACTTGATGTATTCAGATCCTGCTAACATCTTGTATAAGCCTGCATGAGAAATGATCCATATGTATCCTTACTTGAGTAAAGCTCCCACTACACTGTAGATAGCTGTCAGCAGAATAATGCTTAGGCCGATCATTCATTCGGCAGCTATCTCTCCCGTTTCTTCCAGAGACCTCCTGTATTCACTATGAGACCCGCTGGCAGACATAGGGTCCCGTCACACTCTTCAGTGCCCCAGCGATCCCACCAACAATACGACGTGGATGGGATCGCTGGGACATCGTTAGCTGATCACTGGTGAGCTGTCACATGGGCAGACTCACCAGCAATCAGGATCAGCGAGCACGCTGGTATCCAGGGTACACATCAGGTAACTAAGCACTGTGCAGCACCTAGTTACCCGATATGTACCCTAGATACCGGCTCTCAGCGCTCTACAGCAGAAGCTGGGAGCCGGTAACCAGGGTACATATCGGGTAACTAGGTGCCGCGCGGTGCTTAGTTACCCGATATGTACATTGGATACCAGCTCCCTGATCGTTGGTCTCCCGCTGTCACACGCAGCGATGCGCGCTGGCCAGCGGGAGACCAACGATCAAAAAATGGTCCAGGACATTTAGCGACGATCAGCGATACCCAGCAGGGGGGCTGATCGTCGCTGCGTGTCACACTAAGCGAGATCGCTGGCTAGGTCGCTGTTGCGTCACAAAATCGGTGACGCTTCAGCGATCTCGCTAGCGATCTTGCTTAGCGTGATAGGGGCCATATCTAGCAGCAGTTTATCTCTTAGAGAACAAAAGGATTGGTATTCTGCAGTTGGACATGCTGGATCCTTATCTCCTCCGCCATCAGATTAGACTGTTGGCCAAACATGGTGGTGATGTCAGCCGGTTTGCCCAATGTTAGTCTAACATCTATAGGACCTTAGAAAGTATCTATAATTTTTTTTACATAATCTTGCCCAGCAGTGAAACATAAACAAAATTGTAAATACTCTTAATGCAAAATGTTACAGAAGCCCGCCAATGAAGTGATTTATGTCTTCCACCTGTCTAAATTAATATGTATTATGTAACGTAGTTTAGGGAATTAACATACTCACTAATCTCTGACTTCCCCGGTTTCCAAGGCCGCTCAGGTCCCTCCTTACTCATGTGTAATACCGACTTCCCAGATCACAGGGGGGCTTATTCGTGAATCAGAAGTTGCCTTTTCAATATAAGTATATGAAGGATAAAAACTAGGCTCGTAATATTGTAAAAGCAACTGTGATGTAGTGACCCATGCTGCAGCTAGGGGGCGCTGTATATGCTCCTCAACATATGCATGGAGGCGTGATTTGGATGGTAAAACAGTCCCCGGCATTGTTGTGAATGGCAGGTATGTGTCGCAGAGCTCCTCTGCTCTGTAAGCCAGGAATGTTGTTCTGGGACTTATAGTCCCATAAGAGTTGTGTTTATTTTCTAGGGTGGCTTACAGGGTTAGCCGGAGAGCTGGGTGGCACTGGCTAACCACACATACACCGCCCATTGGTGGTTGTGAGTTTTGAGGACCTGTGATGAGGTCATGAGCATGTGACCAGACCATGTGCTCCATACCTCACCTGTGGGAGTGGCTACATGTATGTAAGTTAAGTGTTTGGCACATGGAGTGTTGAGAGTGTGTTGGAAGTCTGTCAGCCTGGACAGAGCTCCCATGTTTTCCAGGCTGGATGTTGCACAGACTGGGGAAGCAGTGCTGGCGAGCTTGAGCCAGAAGAGTGGACGGTCTTGAAAACCGTGACACTGACCGGGGTCAGAGAGAAGTAAGAAATGTTTACTGGATACCTCTGAGGTTAAGAGGGATCTGGGAACCTACGTGGCCAACAGGTGACAGACAGGAGTCTGTGGTATGATGACCGGTGTCAGGAAGACTTTGTTCAAGCCGTGAGAAGTATTGGTGAGAAAGAGACTGTTTTTATGTTTACTGGATACCTCTGAAAGCTAAGAGGCCAACGAGAACCTGTGTGGCCGAAGCCAAAAGGTAACGGACAGGGATCCGTGTTGTGCTGATCGGGATCAGTGAGAGACTGTATTTTGTCTAATGGCTGCTGTAATAAACTAAATGGACTGTTGTTTTAACCCTGAGTGTGCCAGTGCTTACCTCCAAGACCAGCAAAGCGAGTAATCCCCGTCCACAGACCGTGTGGAACGTCACACAAATTCCAGCTCACACAAACTCCAGGGGGATCCGGCAAGTCAGAATCTCAGTCATGTGAGTGAGAAGAGAACCTGAGAAGTCCTGGAAACTGGGAAAGACAGATATTGGTGAGTATATAACCACACTTACAATACATTACATATATATTTCAGCAGCAGATGGAAGGAAGAGAGCCACACTAGTCATTACTAGTGGGTAGGCGGAGCCCAGATGAGATAGACACCTCAGATTAAAAAGAGTGTTGACCGGCCCCTCCAGCTCGGGCTCCTCCTACTCCAGCTCTCCAGTTTTCAATTTGAGGTCAGAGAAGATAGTCGCTGCTGGAAGCAGCTCCTCAGAAGATTTTATTATTTTTTATCGGACAAGAGACTTGGATCACCAAATGTGGTCTAGAGGTCTCAGGGGTCTCAGCGCTGCTGGACCCCAACCTCTCCCTTGGTGGATCTGTATTACCCTATATGGTGGTCCCTGCAGAACCTTGCCGGCCCGGGGGGATGAGGATGGCTTCCCTGGCGGGGACGCAAACCGCGCTGCAGGGGTCACTGCGATCCCCGCCCTGGGGGGAAGCATGGGCACGCGCCAGAAACCCCTGGGGGTCCCTGTGGCGCTTTCGGCTGGTGAGTACTCCACATTTAATATGTGTTTGAGTGTTTTCAGCGACTGCTGCGGCAGTCGCTGTTACAATATACATGCGGTGACTTGTGTTTTTTTGTCCGCAGGTGGATGCCTGCAGGACATAGGAGGAGGGAGAGAGGAGCTGCGCGCCCTTTTTTTATTTGAATTTCGCGCCGCTCTGAGCGCGCGCTTTACGGCAGTCTCCTTTTCCGGCTTCCCTCATGAAGCACACGGAGGCACAGCGCGGCGGCCATTAGCCGAGTAATGCTGACAGGCTGAAAGCTCCCTCGGACATCGCTCTCCTCCCCTCTCGGCAGCGCTGCACCGCGACCAGCTGGGTGAGTCGCTTCTACCCGTCTAGGGCAGAAGCTTAACCCCTTCACCCCCACAGCGCGGGCGCCTTTCTGAGGCACAAATGGGTGGCAGACTGCGCTGCCTGCAGCTGTTATCTCAAAGCTCGCACACCTTTTCAATATAAGAGGTTGTGGGGAGTCTGCGACAGTAATACTGCCACTATACCTTCCTGCTAACGACGACGCATACTAATGCGATCGTTTGTGTGATCATTTTTAATGTCTCTAGTAGCTGCCAATCTGGGCGATCTCATTAACAACGCATAAGCGGTTAGCGATCCCCTTAATGACTTTGGCGGTCATTGCGATTTACAAACAGCGCAATTTTTTAGCGATATTGTGAACGTTTTTTCTTGTTAAGTTGGCATAGCTGTCCTATAGCTGCTGCCTTATAAGAGGCACTTGGGGCTCGCACACCCTTTTCATTATTAAGGTTGTGGGGAGTCTGCGACTTTAACCCCTTCTTAGGCGGTTAACTCTTAATGGGGGACAGCTGGGGTAGCTCTCTCCTTAAGAGCTTTAACCCTTCAGCGTTTCGTTTTTTCTTTAAGAAACCACACTTTCTAGTTGCTGACAGGTTTAACCTGCCATATACTGTGCAACCGTCTCCCAGATCCGCTACAGGATCAGTCTCGCGTATCTGACGCGCAGACCTGGACGGGTCAAGCGCAGCGGCCGGAGGTTTCCAGTGGTGTCAGAATGGAGGCCCTCGCTAGTTTCTATTGATGGCCTGTCTGATTTTCTATATTGACTGTCAGCTAGATCCTCTCATGTCAGGAAGCGACACAAGCCGGTGCCTTCCTTCCCGCGTAACGAAAATGTCCGATTCGGACAAGGAGGATCGGCAGGGACACTCTGCCTCCCTTTTGGGCCGTAAAGAGGTTTTTATTGGAGGCGTTACAGTTACCGAAGGAGGTATCTGGACGTCCTGGTAAGTCGGCCCGGATGTTTTTTCAATCACGATCAAGCTTTACCATCACTGGATGAGCTTAATGGGGCAGTGGAGAAGGAGCGCCTGTGTCCAAAAAATGAGACACCGTATCCGTGTTCTACGGAGTTGATGATAATTGAATCCTTCTCCTGAAGTGGATGTCCTTTTATCCCAGCTTAGCAAAATCCTCCTTGTTAAGGGGAAGGCGAGTCTGCAGGACCCGCTGGACAAGAAACGTAGATGGCAGAAAAATTCATCTGCGAGGCCGCGGATCATGGATTCGGTATTAAGAATCCATGTGTACTTGTAAAGTTTCCCTGAGCTGGTTGGACCGTCTACGGACGGCGTGGCAGGATGGATCTCCTCTATAGAGGTAGATGGGCTTTTCCAGTTTTTGGAGGATACTGCATCACTGCTATCCAGGGCGCAATCCTCGGCAGTCACAGTCAGAAGAGCACTGTGCCTTAGACAGTGGACGCAGTTTCCAAACAGGGTTTGCTGGCTTGCAAAGTGGTCAGCTATTTGGACCTGACCTCACGGAGCTGATTGCCAAGGTAAAGGCAAAAGAAACAGCTTTACTGCAGCGCAGAGCTGTGACCTCTGCGTCTGGCAGGACTAGTGCCGGTAGTTGTCGGCGGTCCTTTCAGTCCAGGGGATGATTCAGTCAGCCCTCTGGGGTTCGGGTCGTCTCTCTCCTTTAAAAAAAAAAAAAAAAAGGGGGGAATTCTCAGAAATTCCGCATACCCTGGAAACAGAACTTCCGTTAAGACAAGCGGGAAGCTGGCAAAAATCCCGCTAAGGCGGACTGACGCCTGGGTCTCACTCGAGCGCTCTCGAGTGGGGGGTCGTCTATTCCTATTCAATCCGACTTGGGCTTCCCGCATGTCGGACGCCTGGGTGACACGGGTTGTGTTGGCAGGCTACTCCATAGAGTCTCTTTTTCGACCCCCAGACAGTTTTTTTGTCAACCTCGCGTTCCGTCGGAGCCCGAGCTTTTTGCCGCTCTGCTGTGGGAGGTAGATTCCCTTCTGCAGAAAGGTGTGGTGGTGCCGGTTCCGCCGCAGGGCCGGGGAAGAGGGTTTTATTCTAACCTCTTTGTGGTCCCCAAAAAAGAGGACAAATTTCGGCCCATTCTGAATCTCAAAAGATTGAATCGGCATGTCCACGCCAGGAAATTCCGCATGGAGTCGCTTCGCTCCGTTTTGGCGGCCTGTCGCAGAACGCTTTTTTGGTGTCAATCGACATTCGCGACGCTTATTTGCACTTCCCAATCGGAAGGGCCCACCAACGCCTCCTTCGTTTTGCCATAGGTCAGGACCATTACCAGTTTGTGGCTCTGAAATTCGGGTTGGCCTCAGCGCCCAGAGTTTTTACAAAAATTTCTGGCGCCTCTCATGGCATTTCTTCGAAGACAGGGGGTTTTGATTCTTCCCTACCTGGACGACCTTTTGATTGTGGCGTCCTCAAAGGAGGAGGCAGTGACTGCTTGCAATCTATCCCGTCAGCTCCTGGAGGACTTCGGGTGGCTGGTCAGTTGGGAGAAGTCGTTTCTGGAATCGTCGAAGTCAATCCTGTTCTTTGGGGATGCATTTCGACACGGTACGAGCAGTGGTGTCTCTGCCTCCAGACAAGCAAGCATGTCTCCTTCGACATGTACAGGTTATGAAGTCTTCGACAGCGATGTCTCTTCGAGGGTGTATGCGCCTTCTGGGTTTGATGGTGGCCCATGGAGCCACTTCCGTTTACGCAGTTTCATCCCAGGGCCCTCCAAAGGCTCATTCTGAGCCGTTGGGATCGATCGCAGACTTCGCTGGATTGCAGTCTCATCATCTCCCACAGGGTGCGAGAGTCTCTAGGATGGTGGTTACGTCCGGAAGCGTTATCCCTGAGGAAGTCTTTCCTCCCTCCGAGGTGGTCGGTCATAACCACCGATGCCAGCCTGACGGGCTGGGGAGGTGTCTGGACGATCTCTGGATTCAGGGAGTATTGTCGTCGGAGGAGCCTCCTGCCGATCAACATCCTGGAATTGAGGGCAATTTTCCTTTGCCTCCAACACTGGACGGTCCCTTTAAGCGGTCTGTCAGTCCGAGTGCAGACAGACAATGCGACGGCGGTCATGTATATCGACCATCTAGGCGGGACAAGGAGTTCCAGGCTCATGGTGGAGGTTTCTCGGATCCTGGTATGGGCCGAGACCAGAGTGCCAGCCTTCTCTGCGATCCACATTTCAGGAGTTCAGATTCACGGCAGACTTTCTCAGTCGCGAGAAGATGGATCCCGGAGAATGGAGTCTTCATCCGGAGATTTTTGCACTGCTGTGCTCCCGTTGGGGAACTCCCCAAGTGGATTTGATGGCATCCAGGTTCAATGCCAAGTTACCGATTTTCATGTCCAGGTACAAGGACCCGAAGGCTGTGACAGTGGATGCTCTGGTGGCTCCGTTGGACCAATTCGAGCTAATCTATGTGTTCCTGCCAATACCCTTACTTCCTCTGGGGTGGTGTCGGATCAGACTGGAGAGAGTCCCGGCTATGTTGATAGCCCCAGATTGGCCTAGGAGAATGTGGTTCTCGACACTGGTGTCGCTCCTGACAGCGCCTCCTTTTCTATTTCCTCTTCGCCCGGACCTGTTAATCCAAGGGCCCGTTCGTCATCTGGACCTGAGGTCTCTGCGTTTGACGGCGTGGCTCTTGAGACCGAAACATTGACCTTCAAGGTTTGTCAGCCAAAGTCATTGCCGCTTTGCGAGCTGCCAGAGGTCCGGCTACTACTAGGATTTATCACAAAGCCTTGGGAAGCCTTCTTTTTGTGGTGTTCGGGTTCTTCAAGGAACCCGAGGATTTTTTCCATGCCCAATTTGTTGGCCTTTTGCAGTACGGGCTGGATAAGGGTTTGGCAGTTAGCACTCTGAAGGGTCAGGTTCTGCCCTACTTTTGCTTTTCGGAAGGCTATCGCCTCGCGTAGGGAAGTACGTTCCTTTTTTCACGGAGTAACCCGTCAGTTTCCGCCGCGGAGGCACCTGTGTCGCCTTGGCGGCTCAATCTTGTATTGGAAGCTCTTCAACATGGGCCTTTTGAGCCTATGGACTCTGCTAGCTTTTCTTTGCTATCTTGGAAGGTTGCCTTTCTAGTGGCGGTTACCTTTTTGAGAAAGGTTTTTCTGAGTTGGCGGCTCTTTCTTGCTTGCCTCCTTTCCTGGAGTTTCACCCGGATCGCGTAGTACTTCGCACACGGGGCGACTTCCTACCTAAGGTGCCCTCGCTCTGTCCGGAGCCGAAGAATGCGAAGGAACGGGCTTTGCACAAATTGGATTTGGTGCGGGCTTTGAAGTTCTATTTGTTTATTACTCAAAATTTTCAGAAGTCGGAACTCTCTGTGATTCCAGCAGGTCGTCAGCGTGGTCAACGAGCTTCCAAGGACTCTATGGCTCGTTGGTTTCGGTCGGCCTTTTTAGAGGCTTACCGACTTAAAAGCGAACCTTGCCCGATTAAGATTCGAGCTCACTCCACGAGGGCTGTGGCTTCCTCATGGGCCTTTCATCAAGGGGCCTTGGCAGCTCAGCTCTGCCGAGCGGCGTCCTGGCGTTCCGTCCACACGTTTATAAAGTTTTATAAGGTGGACGTCAGTGCTTCCGCTGCTGCGGCCTTAGGACGTAGGGTCCTGCAGGCGGCTGTAGTTTAAAGTTCTAGTTAACTTGTATTTGGCGCCTGTTGCGCTTTTATCTAGGTTGTTGGGATTCTGCCTATTTTGGTTTTTTTCCCACCCTTAATTTTTGGACTGCTTTGGGACGTCCCACTAGTAATGACTAGTGTGGCTCTCTTCCTTCCATCTGCTGCTGAAAGACGGATTTTGGTAAGAACTTACCTGTAAAATCCTTTTCAGCGAAGGAAGGAAGAGAGACACAGATCCCTCCCATGGCAGAAGTGTGTTGATGTTTTCAGATGCGGCGTGACCCTTCTCTGATAGCGATTATCTGGGCTGAGGTCGACGCGCTAAGGCTCTGTTCCAGCATCGCCAACTCATCGCAGTGATCAGGTCAAGTGAGTAGTACCTGGAACTGTGTGGTTTTTTGCCTACATGCATGCATAACCTGTATTCTTGTGTTTTTTTCTCTGAATTCCTTCAGAAGGGGTTATGTTGCTCCGCTGGTGATATTGCTCTTCCCTAAGCTTGTGTACAACTGGAGAGCTGGAGTAGGAGGAGCCCGAGCTGGAGGGGCCGGTCAACACTCTTTTTAATCTGAGGTGTCTATCTCATCTGGGCTCCGCCTACCCACTAGTAATGACTAGTGTGTCTCTCTTCCTTCCTTCGCTGAAAAGGATTTTACAGGTAAGTTCTTACCAAAATCCGTCTTTAGGCTGGATGAAAGCATAAACCACTTCATCAGAGTGCTTTTGTAACATTTTACATTAAGAGCATTTCCACTTTTGTTTATTTTTCGATCAGGGGAAAGATTATGTAAAAAAAAAGTGTGGGTATTCTTTAAATCACCACCTTTAAAAAAATTGTCACTTATAGGGTATGTTCACACTGTCTTTTTCCAGTAGTCAAAAATGTCCATATTTCAAGCAGAACACGCTTCAGAAATTGCTCCCTTTCTCTGTAGTTTTGCTAAACTGAAGGTTTCTTTTTATTATTTTATTAACTTTTGGTCATATTCTGTGAGCTTTTCTAACCTTTTATTCAGCCACCATTTTTTTTAGTGTTTTTCACAGTTGTATGGGTGTTTTTTTTTATTATTTTTTAATCCATTAAACAATGAAGCCAAAAGCCTCAGAAAGACCTCTTTCTTAGCAGAAAATTCCAGAAGAATGTACAGTACGTACATGTTCTTTTATGTGCTTGGCGTCTTTGAAAGCCTAAAGCGTTTAAAAGACATTCAAAACCCTGAACAGCGAGTTGTTTTCTCATGTAAATTAATAGGCCCATTCTTTTGACTTTATCAGAACTTTTACTGTCATTTTTTAAGTGGACTGGCTCAAAATTGGCGAAAAAGACACAGTTTGAACATACCCTTAGGGATATACAAAACCATTGCAAATAAATGTATTTAGGATCAAGTTCACAAAAGTGTGTAAAAAAATTGTACAATTTTCCATCCAGAAAAAAACAGATGATTTCATCTCAATTGTCATTTGTACACATCCGTATGGCATCCATTTTTATGCATTAGCGCTAGCAGTTGAAAGACCAAATACAGTTTCATATGTTAAGGAGCTGCAATGTACCTGTAAAAATCGGATGCTATATGGTTGATCCATATGGTGTAAGGAGATGAACATATTGCCCTGATTCCCCTTGAAGACATCAGTGCAGTGTATAATGTAAAGTGTAGTGTGTATAATGTTATGCATTATTGTGATGTGCTGTATTGTAATGTTTTGCACTGTACTACAGTGGGTTCGGAAAGTATTCAGACCCCTTTAAATTTTTCACTCTATGTTTCATTGCAGCCATTTGGTAAATGCAAAAAAGTTCATTTTTTTTCTCATTAATGTACACTCTGCACCCCATCTTGACTGAAAAAAACAGAAATGTAGAAATGTTTGCAAATTTATTAAAAAAGAAAAACTGAAATATCACATGGTCATAAGTATTCAGACCCTTTACTCAGACACTCATATTTAAAGGGTATGCCACACTAAACAACATCGCTAACGGGATCGCTAAAAAAGTCACTATTTAGCGATCCCGTTAGCGATGTTGTTGTGTGCGGCATGCAGCAACGACGTGGCCCCTGCTGTGATCTCGTCCGTCGTCCTGATCGTTCCGGACCCTATTCTGATCGTCGGCGTCCCGCTGGGTAAGTATATATCGCTGAGTGTGGCACCTTTTTTAGCGATTTAGCGGTACTTTTGTACCGCTAAAGTCGTTAAGGAGATCGCTAACCGCAATAGCGTCCTTAACGACATCGCTAAATGTGGCCGACACTAGCGATATTGTAAACGATCCCGCTAGCGATCTCATTAGTATGCGACGCTAACGAGATCGTTAGCGGGATCGTGTAGTGTGGCAGTACCTTAAGTCACATGCTGGCCATTTCCTTGTGATCCTCCTTGAGATGGTTCTACTCCTTCACTGGAGTCCAGCTGTGTTTAATTAAACTGATAGGACTTGGTTTGTAAAGGCACACACCTGTCTATATAAGACCTTACAGTGCATGTCAGACCAAATGAGAATCATGAGGTCAAAGTAACTGGCCAGGGAGCTCAGAAACAGAATTGTGGCAAGGCAAAGATCTGGCCAAGGTTACAAAAGAATTTCTGCATAACTCAAGGTTCCTAAGAGCACAGTGGCCTCCATATTCCTTAAATGGAAGTTTGGGACCACAAGAAGTCTTCCTAGACCTGGCCGTCCAGCCAAACTGAGCAATCGTGGAGAAGAGACTTGGTGAGAGTTTTAAAGAAGAACCCCAAGATCACTGTGGCTGAGCTCCACAGATGCAGTAGGGAGATGGGAGAAAGTTCCACAAAGTCAACTATCACTGCAGCCTTCCACCAGTCGGGCCTTTATGGCAGAGCGGCCCGACGGAAGCCTCTCCTCATTGCCAGACATATGAAAGCCCACATAGAGTTTGCTAAAAAAAAAACACATGAAGGACTCCCAGACTATGAGAAATAAGATTCTCTGGTCTTATGAGACAAAGATAGAACTTTTTGGTGATAATTCTAAGCGGTATGTGTGAAGAAAACCAGACACTGCTCATCACCTGCCCAATACAATCCTAACAGTGAAACATGGTGGTGGCAGCATCATGGTATGGGGGTGTTTTTCAGCTGCAGGGACAGGACAACTGGTTGCAATTGAAGGAAACAAGAATGCGGCCAAGTACAGAGATATCTTGGATGAAATCCTCTTCCAGAGTGTTCTGGACCTCAGACTTGGCCGAAGGTTCACCTTCCAACAAGACAATGACACTAAGCACACAGCGAAAATAACAAAGGAGTGGCTTCAGAACAACTCTGTGACCATTCTTGACTGGCCCAGCCAAAGCCTTGACCTAAACCCAATTGAGCATCTCTGGAGAGACCTGAAAATGGCTGTCCACCAATGTTCACCATCCAACCTGACGGAACTGGAGAGGATCTGCAAGGAAGAATGGCAGAGGATCCCCAAATCCAGGTGTGAAAAACTTGTTGCATCATTCCCAAGAAGACTCATGGCTGTACTAGCTCAAAAGGGTGCTTCTACTGAATACTGAGCAAAGGGTCTGAATACTTATGAACATGTGATATTTAATAAATTTGCAAAAATTTCTACATCTCAAATAACGTGGCTTCCAGGTATACATGAATTGGCCAATTTATGCACCAAGCATTCTCAATTTTTCTGTGTAACTTGTATTTTATTTATTGAAATCCCTGGTGGTTGTATACATATGAGTCCAGTGGGCGGTCCTATTCAATGATTGACAGTCTTCCTTTATGACTGTGCATGCAGATAGCTGTGAATCACAGAGCAGGACCGCCCACTGGACTCATGCAAACACCAGGGATCTTAGTGAATAAAATACACGTTATATCGAATCCTTTCCCACTAATCAATATACAGTATCATTCTGCTCATCTTCTTGTTTTCTACACAATGCTGTCCACAGATCGGACTGCATGCGAAACGTGATAGGTTCACTTTAACTAGTCCTATTTATTTAGGACAGAGCCGACTAAACATAATATAATTCAGTGTAAAATCCAACAAGTATTTGCAGAGGAGTGGAGAGTGGGGGCAGAATTTTGTGACTCAACCATACTTCATCCACTTAGAGTCTCCACTACAATAATATTTCATTGTGTGTTTTAAATCATTCTCCAGCTCAGCAGTTTTCAATGCAATATTAACTACTTCATAGAAGAAGTGAATAAAGGCAGTATGTAGCTGAAATTTTTTACTTGTAATATGTCACAATTATATCTTAAATACCCATATATGCAGGGCTGGTTTTATGCAAAGTGGGGCCCTGTGCAAAAGTTAAAAGTGGGGCCCCAAATGCTAACATATTGCATCATCACTCAAAAATATTTAGGTTTTATTTACAGTTGTGCTCAAAAGTTTACATACCCCGGTAGAATTTTTGCTTTCTTGGCCTTTTTTCAGAGAATATGAATGATAACACCAAAACTTTTTCTCCACTCATGGTTAGTGGTTGGGTGAAGCCATTTATTGTCAAACTACTGTGTTCTCTCTTTTTCAATTATGACAACACAAAACATCCAAATGACCCTGATCAAAAGTTTACATACGCTGGTGATTTTGGCCTGATAACATGCACAGAAGTTGACACAAATGGGTTTGAATGGCTACTAAAGGTAACAGCCTCACCTGTGACAAAAGCCAGGAAAATTGTTCGGGATGCAGAGAAAAACCCACAAATAACATCAGCTGAAATACTGGACTCTCTGAAAACTAGCGGTTTGGCTGTTTCAAGTTGTACAATAAGGAGGCACTTGAAGAAAAATGGGCTGCATGGAGCAGTAAGTCGGGGAGGGCCCGGCGCCAGCGCCGTCCCCCAGTGCGCGCCGCATTCACCTGTATCGGCATCATTGATGCCGATACAATTGAAAGCAATAATGGAGGAGAGAGTGTCAGATGACGCTTCCCCTCCCATCATTCCCCTCTGCCTCTGACACAGCCAGTGCACAATTACGTCACTTCATTGGGTACCTGCTGTGTCAGGCAAACGGCAGCGCAGCTCCTGACATCTGAGCAGAGTCGGAATCAGCGTGGGAGCGAGGAGGAGAGGTGAGTATTGTGGTTTGTTTTTTTATATATATTTATCAGTGTGTCCTGGTTGCATTATACCCTATGAGGGGGCAGCATTATTCCCTATGAGGGGGTGCATTATACCCTATGAGGGGGCTACATTATATTCTATGGGAGGCTGCATTATACCTTATGAGGGGCATTGATTTTTCTCTGAGGGGGCTACATTATATTCTGCGGGGGCTGAATTATACTATATCAGGCTGACTGCATTATACCCTATGAGGGGGCTACATTATATTCTATGGGAGGCTGCATTATATTCTATGAGGTTGCTACATTATATTATATGTGGTTGATGCATTTTACTATATGAGTGCTACATTATATTCTATGAGGGGGCTGCATTATACTATATTAGGGGGCTACATTATATTCTATGGGGGCTACTTTATATTCTATGACGGGGCTACATTATATTATATGAGGAGGCTATATTCTATTCTATGAGGGGGCTACATTATATTTATGAGGGGGTCTACCCCAGCTCCTGCTACATAATTAAGACGTGTTCTACCTTATATTGTACTCGGTGTGAGACAGTGAAGGGGTATGTATTGGATGGGGTGTACATCTCGCCCAGGTACTTAGCTGACTGGCATAAGGGAAATGTATGGCTTTGTAAACCTAGTGGTGGAGAAAGTTCACTACACCCTCCATTCAGTAGAGGCTTGCAGCTCAAACCTGAGGCCACTCAGGTTCTAATTAGGCAGCCAGAAGTAGGTGGTTGAGAACACAGACATAGAGCTCTCTCAGTCTGGATGTGACTCCAGACGCTGCAGGAGTCTCCGGGAAACCACACTCTGGTAAATACTGAATACATGTGTTGTTTTGGGCCAGGCTGGTAGAGTCTGGGCCCTGATAGTGAGGAAGCTATCTGTGTTTAGTGAGTAGCCGGACAGGCTCAGGATTTTGGTTTATGAGTTGGTTTTGCTCATGTTTGTTTGCTGTGGACTTACAATAAAGCTGGTTGAGGCCAGTTTATACCAGAATTGCTGTCTGTGATTGAACTGTTTCTATGCCACTCCATCTACCCGAGACGGCGATCCCAGAGCTATATCCCCTGAAAAGCTTACATCAGATATTAGTGTTTTACCGCACAATTGGTGGTCTTCTATTTATTTCTATGTAGCTACATAGTGGGCCCCAAAAATGATTTTCT
This sequence comes from Oophaga sylvatica, assembly GCA_033576555.1. Taxonomy (NCBI): domain Eukaryota; kingdom Metazoa; phylum Chordata; class Amphibia; order Anura; family Dendrobatidae; genus Oophaga; species Oophaga sylvatica. The sequence continues at coordinate 310,687,087 of JARQOD010000006.1, forward strand.
CTGGTGGGCCCAAGATGCTGCAGTCCGACGCTGCATGTATTCACAGATCACATACATACAGACACAAACATATACACAAAGCACATACATGCATATACACAAAGCAAATACATACACAATTTTATAGTATACTGCGCACATACATACAAACATGTATACACAGAGCAAAATGAAAGGGCTTCTGTGCAAGAACAATATATGTGCCCCTCTTTGTGTCTGTGACCGAATTCGCTTGCTGATTTGAAGGTGGAAGAAGGCCCCCTTACCTCTTTGGCCCCTGTGTAGCTGCACACATTGTACCAATATTATGTCCGACCCTGAAGACACATGTATACAAAGAGCACATATACACATACTATATATGTATGTATACACAGAGCACATACACCCCGTAGAATGTAAGTCCGCAAGGACAGGGTCCTCTCCCCTCTGTACAAGTCTGTCATTGTAAATTTGTTTACTGTAAACGATATCTATAACTTTGTAACCCCTTCTCATGTACAGCACCATGGAATTAATTAATTAAGTAATGGCGCTATATAATAAATAATAATAATAATAGACTCATATATGTATATTTAGAGTACATACATAGAGACACGTGTACATAGAGAATATACATACATACACATGCATGCACAGCACATACACACATACTGTATATGTATGTATATACAGAGCACATACATACAGACACATGTATACACAGCACATGCATACATATATGTATATACAGAGCACATACATACAGATACTTGTACACACAGAGTTCATACATATAGACATATGTGTACACACGCATATACATACAGTACAGACCAAAAGTTTGGACACACCTTCTCATTCAAAGATTGTTCTGTATTTTCATGACTATGAAAATCGTAGAATCACACTGAAGGCATCAAAACTATGAATTAACACATGTGGAATTATACATTACATTTTACAAAATAGTGTGAAACAACTGAAAATATGTCTTATATTCTAGGTTCTTCAAAGTAGCCACCTTTTGCTTTGATTACTGCTTTGCACACAGAAAAGGTGAACGGATGGACTCTACATGCCTGGTTCCCACCGTGAAGCATGGAGGAGGTGGTGTGATGGTGTGGGGGTGCTTTGCTGGTGACACTGTTGGGGATTTATTCAAAATTAAGCGGTGAGCGGTCCAGCTCACCCCAAACCATCTCGATTGGGTTCAGGTCTGGTGACTGTGGAGGCCAGGTCATCTGGCGTAGCACCCCATCACTCTCCTTCTTGGTCAAATAGCCCTTACACAGCCTGGAGGTGTTTTTGGGGTCATTGTCCTGTTGAAAAATAAATGATGGTCCAACTAAACGCAAACCGGATGGAATAGCATGCGCTGCAAGATGCTGTGGTAGCCATGCTGGTTCAGTATGCCTTCAATTTTGAATAAATCCACAAAGTGTCACCAGCAAAGCACCCCCACACCATCACACCTCCTCCTCCATGCTTCACTTTTGGAATCACGCATGTAGAGTCCATCCGTTCACCTTTTCTGTGTGCAAAGCAGTAATCAAAGCAAAAGGTGGCTACTTTGAAGAACCTAGAATATAAGACATATTTTCAGTTGTTTCACACTTTTTTGTAAAGTGTAATGTATAATTTCACATGTGTTAATTCATAGTTTTGATGCCTTCAGTGTGATTCTACAATTTTCATAGTCATGAAAATACAGAAATATCATTGAATGAGAAGGTGTGTCCAAACTTTTGGTCTGTACTGTACATTCACACATTTTAGAGGACTTACCAGTCTGTTCTTCTAGACTCCTGCAGGGTACAGGACCTTTGGTGACATCATGGTCACATAACCGTAATGTCACCAAAGGTCCAGATGCACTCAACAACGGAAACTACACTGCAGAACTGCTATTATCAATGTAGGACCCCTAAGTAATTCTAGGCCATGGACAATTGCCAAATTTGCTGCTCCCACCCTACTTAACGCCGGCCCTGCATATTCATTTCTGTATCTGTGAATCTGGAGGTGAGCAGATATGGTGACAATATCCCTACTGATACCTACGGTATGTTATATTCTATTTAATAGGACAGGTTCTTGAAACCTGCGGATCTAACGAGTGCCTTAGCAGGTATCTGTAGCATGATGCCATTAGTCCCACACACCTCCCCAATACCTAAGTGACCAGGCTGGACTATGTTAAACTATGTGTCTGAATTTCCTAGGGGGTGTGCTCTTGGACTGGTAATCTGCCATCTTGATCCCAGGGGCTCATTGATGAACACTAATCCATCTGCTCTGATACCACAGAAGAGGAACTGTTGCACAAACTGCTGGAAACGTTAAAGGGGTTGTTCAAGCTTGGGGCAAAAGTCTGCAGTGACTCCATTGTAGATTGTAAGCTCTCACGAGCAGGGGCGGCTTATTTTGCTTTAATTATTGTATTGTTAACGTTGTTACTTACGACTTGTGTTTTGAAACTGTTAAACTGTAAAGCGCTGCGGAATATGTTGGCGCTATATAAATAAAGATTATTATTATTAATTCCTTGGTACTGTGGATGTTAGCGGATGGTCATGTTACTTCCTGTATGCAATTTGCAAACTTGCGGTCATATGCAATGGTATTTCTTAATATCATTGGCCTGTTTCACAAGATAACCAATTCACAAGAACAAAATAAATTGATATGTGCACATAAATACAGTAAATTCCTTTTTCTAGAAAAATAATTGTCACGCTTTTAGTGAATAAAATATAATAATTTATTGAAATTGTATAAAAACATCAATCAGAAAATATCAAGGAAATACAAAGCAAAAAACAGACATACTCAGGTGAGGGCATAATAACTGTTAAAAATAGTAATTCATGTCAGTAATAAGTTCAATATAAACATGGGATGGAACAGTGGCAATTTAAAAGTGCATGTGCAATAGTATACCTCAATACTCAATATATCAAGCATTACCGCAATGATGTGATTACGAGTGTGATAAAGAGTATATAATTACCCTAAACACCATGAGAATGACTGCACCCCGACTCGTGTGTCTCTTGCTGCTTCCTCAAGTAGATGTTAAGAACATAGTGTGCCGGCCACTGCACAGGATTTGTTTGAGGAACATGGCAAAGAGTTCAAGGTGGTGAATCAAAATTCCCAGGTCTCGATCTGATCAAGAATCTGTAGACGGTCCAATATATGGAGACCTCACCCATGGGCGTAATTGTAGTGGGTGCAGGGAATGCAGTCTCACCCGAGCCGTGGGAGCCCAAAGAGTTTTTTTGACCCATATGAGAAGACCAATATTATCCAATGTTTTCAGGCACTAATATGCCCGCTTTATATTCCCAAAAACATTCAATGGGACATACACCTCCATTGGAATGGGATCTCGGGTGCCACCCCAAAGTAAGGCAAAAAATTGTGACTGTGTGAGAAAGAAAAAGGTGGCACTCACTGTCCCTTAAAAGTCCTATTTATTCAGAAAAAAATGAAAATGGTTGCAGGAGTACATGATACACGTTATAGACGACGGCTGTTTCATGCCTGCTTTCGCTTTAACGGTCCTTGATTATGAGTGCCACCTTTTTATTTCTCACTCAGTCCCAATATTATATAAGCCTTTGATAGTTGGGGAGCCTATTGGAAATTTTGAATTAGGGCTCACGAGCTTCAAATAATGTCAATGGCCTCACCTCACAACTTACAGGATTTGAAAGATTGTCCGCTAATATCTTGGTGCTTTGATGTCACCTTTAGAGGTCTTGTTGTGAGCTGCTATGGCGGTACGAACGAGAACTACATAATATTGGGCAGGTGGTTTCATGGTTATTGTTATCAGTGTACAAAACTGCAAGAGTCGTCATTAATCAAGATTATACATTTGTGAGAGCAAATAAGACATGATAAATTACTCGCATGCCAAAGTTAGTTACAGATGGAAGGTAAATGAAAACTAACTACAATGTGCAAGTTGGCGGATCTACTCGTACATCAAATTATTCCTCTATGGTGCAGATTCTATAATGGCATTGCACTCGCAAGTCTTAATAAAGGGTCTGGCTGGCATACAATGGGCGTAACTCATTAGGCTGCGTATTTTTAACTGAAGCTGCTAGAAATGTTACCGCAGTCAGGGACTGGAGTATATTGTGTGCGTAAGTTTTCTATAATGTGAAACGTCCCATCTCACCCATTCTACACCCATATTGTTGTAGCTGGCTGACACTAGTATATAAATGGCAAAAGTTGCACTATTTTTGTACAACTCATAAGTTGCAATATTGCAACTTATGATGTTTTACTCCAGAATTTTCGCATAGACCCTTTAATGGCTAGGGCCTATGTTTTCACATGTATTCAAAAGGGTATTTTCAAGTTTTCATGGTATAGGGATAACTTCCTGATCGATATGAGTCCAACCAACGGGACTCCCAGCCAATCCCAGCACCAGGGATATGAAGACCCCAATGTGAATGGAGCAGTGTCCAATCACTCTGCCACTCCATATATTCTTAGTAGTACTGTTGGAGATAGCCGAGTGCTGCGCTAAGCTCATCAAAAAATGGCGTGGGACACCACTATTCTTGATAGCCAGCTATGATAAAGCTGACAGCTGAAGGTTGCAGCCCGCAGTTGTTAGTTTTGCCTGCACTGGTTATCAAAAATAAAAGAGACCCCACGTCATTTTTTTATTATTATTATTTATTTATAGCACAGGCACCGGATGATAAATACTCCCATCAGCGTTGCCTGCTTTCACTGTTATCAGCGATAGCAGGTGTAGGCTGACAGGTGGTAATCTTTATAACATCAGTCACAGCTGCTGTCTCATGCTACCATCTGACAGAGTGGGAACCGCAGCTCTATGACTGGTGGTAATGATCTTTTTCCCAATCAGAGCCGCCGGTGTTTCTTGCACTGTCATGCAGATAACAGCATGGGCAACAGACGATGTTCAGGCTCCTGAACCCAAACAGTAACACAGACTTCCTGGAGAAACACGTGCCCGAACACCAGGTGTTCGGTACAGACCTCAAACTTTACTGTTCGGGTTCACCCATCTCTATCTCCTACCTATGATGAGGGAATAAAGGGTATGCCACACTAAGCGAGATCGCTAGCGAGATCGTTAACGAGATCACTACTGCGTCACCATTTATGACGCAGTAGCGATCTTGTTAGCGACTTAGCTGTGTGATTCCAAACACAACTCATCAACGATCTGTGATTCCAAACACAACTCATCAGCGATCTGTATAACGACCTCTGCGGTCGTTGGGAAAACCTAGTCCCACCTGCGACGCTTGTGAAGTCGTTCATAAAGGGTGTCACACTCAGCGATTCAGGCTCACCAGCGGGACACCAACAACCAAAAAACGGCTCAGAACGTTCATAAGCAATCAACGACATCTCAGCAGGGGCCACATCGCTGCTACATGTCACACACAGCTAAGTTGCTAACGAGATCGCTACTGCGTCATAAATGGTGACGCATTAGCGATCTCGCTAGCGATCTCGCTTAGTGTGGCATACCCTTAACTCTCAAACGTGAGAATACCCCTTTACTTTTGTTTTAGTCCTAAAGTGATCAGTTTATTCTGTCTGAAAAAGGTGATAACATTTTCTTATTAGAAGTCAAGAAGACACTGCCATCCACAGGCCAGAGGTATGGAAACTTCTTGTAAAACATGTTTAAGCGGATCGGTAAATTCTTCTGCCATGATGGCTTTAGTAAATCCTTGCATTCCTTATAAAAAAAAATTCTAGGGCATATTGTGTTTGAACTTCAATCCTATGTTGTTCTTCTTGTAAATGAATAAATAAATTGAACACTGAGCATTACTACTCCCTTTGTCAATAAGGTGTGTTCCTATTAATTCTTGCACTGTCTAGTAAGTAATGCCAGTGTCAGACTGTGTAGGGTCTCAGGTAACAAAGAACCACCCAGGGGTATAAGTGCGCGCAACTCAGAACACTAACTTAGATAACAACAAAGAAAATAGAGTATATGTGCCATAAAAAAATAGATTTTAATAAATATAATAGATTAAAACCCCAAAGTCAGCCTATATTTGGGGTAACTTTAGCCCAAATATAGGCCGATTTTAGGAGGTCATATCTCGGTCCGGGGGGATGTATTGACCCCAAATTTTCAGGGTGTAGAATACCACTATCTCTAGTGGACCAGGGGTGTAAAAATGTCCCCTGACCCGTAGACCTGAAAAATTCTGAAGAAAATACCTCGCACTCTGGAAGTGTTCCTCTACACCCTGAAAATTTGGGGTTGAATGCCCTTAACTGGGCTAAGCGGTGACCCCCCAAAGTGACCCGGCCCCGCCATAGACTTCAATGTTAAAGTAGGGTCATTTGGGGGGGTCACCGCTCAGCCCGGTTTGGGGCTATCGACTCCAAATTTTCCAAGAGTGTGGGATAATTTTTTCAGAATTTTTGCTTCAAAATTTGGGGTCAATGTGGGGGAGTCTTGAGGGCACCCCAAAAGTTTTGCCCCTCCAAAAAAATGCCCCCCCCCCCACATAAAGGTCATGGAGTGGTCTAGCCAGTCTACAGACCTTAATCCCATAGAAAACTTATGGAGTGAGTTGAAGCTCCGAATTGCCAAGCGACAGCCTCAAAATCGTAATGATTTAGAGATGGTCTGCAGAGGAGTGGACCAAAATTCCTCCTGACATGTGCGGAGAATGCTGTAGATAAGCCCCTGATAGCGGTGGCTGCAGCTGATATACGAAAAATGGGGTGACAGATTCCCTTTAAGTAGGCTCTGAAAACTACACATTCTGGTTTTTGATTCTTTAGTGACACCTAGTGACCTAAGAGAGATAATGTTTCATAGTCCATTTATGCACATATACTCCTGGTTTATACTCTCCTAAACTTGTGAGATTTAAATTTCAGTATGTGAACAGTTTGTTTGTTTTTTTAATAATAGGAACTCTTTTCTAATGCTATACATCAACAAATAATTTCCCTTCCATTATGGTTAAAATAGGGGGCAGCCTCAATAGAGAAGTTAACAACTTAAAAAATTCAAAAGGAGAGATGGAAAAATTTGATAAAAAAACTGGCCCTTCACAGTCTGCAATGTCTAAGAAGAACCCTTATCTCCATAAAAAATCCGTCTCTTCTTTAAAGGGATCCTTTGTCGCAGATAAGGACAATGATAGCTATGATTCCACCCAAGACTTCCATCCAGTTTCTCGCTCTTTCATTCAAAAAGCTCTATCTAGTGCATTAGACCCACTCATTAAAGAAATTCAAGAGGTCAAGCGAGATATCATTCAAATAGGAACAAGAGTAGAATCTTTGGAAGAGACTCAAGAATCCCTTTGTAACTTCTCAGTGGTGATCTCGTAGGGTCATCAGAAATGTCAACATTATCTAAATTCGACCTTTGAGGCCCTAGAAGACCAAGAAAATAGAGGCCGCAGAAACAACCTGCGTGTTAGAGGCCTACCAGAGTCTGTTCCTCCCAAATCTGTGCCCTCCACAATAAAAGCTCTATTTATTTCGATCCTGGATGACAAATAGCAAGACAAAATAATAATTGAAAGGGCCCATAGAGCTTTAAGAAAAAGGCTTAACCCTTCTGAACCTCAAGGGATATAATTTGCCGCCTTCTCAAATTTTAAGGTGAAAGAGGACATTCTTAAGAGAACAAGAGGCTCCGAACACATTTACTTTGACGGCACTCAAATCTCTATATATCAGGATATTTCCCCTCAAACGCTACAAAAAAGGAGAACTCTAAAGCTTCTAACAGATATCCTTCGGAGTAGGAAGATCCTATACTCATGGATGTTCCCCTTTGGCATCTCCTTCATGGGAATGACTGTCTATATGCTCTAGAGATGATCTAAATGAAGAATTGACTCCTGGTCCTTTCGGACCTCAACACTGAAGACTGGAATGTGGTTGGTCCAAGACTTTACTAAACTACCCCCGGGCCCTCCACCTTCGGTGTGGGAACCAGTCCCAGCAGGATGACCCGGGAAACGGAGAAAGAAAATGGGGAAACTCACATCGAAGCATCTTATTCCAGATTGATATTTGGACTTTCAGATATAATCCTTCTCTTTGAGCTAACTACTAGACAGTATTTCTATTTTTTTTTTTCCTTTCTCTCCTGAAGTCCAAAGGGACCCATTCACTATTTATGACCCCACAGGTGGTCCTCTGAACATATTGTTGTTCTGCATCCCCCTGTTCAAGTTCTCTTAATTTTGGTTGATGTAATCCATTATTAATCATTTTCTAGAAGAGTTCCATATAATATTATTATATTATCTTTAGACCTTAGTGTCCACCAGTACTCACTTCTTTAGTGGCCATTATTCACTCATTCGCCTCGCTGATTCAATTTATGTTACATTTTTGAACAGTGTGAAAAACATATTTGTTCTTCATTTTCTCTCTTTTCTCTATTTCCCTTTAACCATCCTTCCTCCCTCGTATGTTACCCTAATCTCTGACCAAGTGCATTCGAAATGCCCATCCAGACTTTTACAACCAGTAAACAAGCTCTCGGAGACACCGGATTTACTTTCTGCTCTTCCGAAGTGACAACTTTCTACACATACAAATAGCAGTTGGTTTCGAGTACAAGCTTAGATTCTACCTATCAACCAGTGAGTATGGCTAAGATTAAATTATCTTCCTACAATGTGAGAGGCCTTAACTCTCCATCTAAACATTGCCAGAGTCTCAAATATTTTAAAAAAGAAAACGTAGATTTTTGCTTATTACAAGAGACATTTTAGACACAGTCATATTCCCACCATTCCAAAATCACATTTCTCACAGTGGTACCATAGTCTTTCTCAATCGGGCAACTCAAGAGGAGTTAGTATAGGTATAAATAGTCAAACTCCTTTCACCTTCCTTGTCCAGTTGACAGATGACCAGGGGAGAATAATCTTTATTAAAGGGCTCCTCACCCATAATGATAGGGAATATATACGCTCCTGATAAGGATCAGATTAATTGGTTGAGACATTGGATCTTTTCCACCAATTCTCTGAAGGTTTGCTAATTTTTGGAGGAGATTTTAATGTATCCCTTGAACCTCCTTTAGATACCTCCTCAAAGAAAACAACGTTCTCACAAAAAGTTTTGGTAAAATTTAAATCTAATCTCCATAACGTCCAGTTGACAGATATCTGTAGACTTACCAATCCCACTACTTTAGATTATACCTATTACTCCGCCCCTCATAAATCTGCGCACCTCAAAACGGAAAGAATAAGGAACAAAAGGATTTACTAGATAAAATTCAAAATATTGAAAGAATTCACAAAAAGTCACTCTCACTTTCCCATTTATCTCTCTTGACCGAGCTAAGAATGAAACTAGGTAACCTGCTCAATTTGCAATCAGAAAAAGCTTCTCTTTTCTCTAAATATAAGCAATACGCGCATGGAGATAGGCCAACTAGATTTATGATGGCTCAGGTTAAGCAAATAAAGCGAAATCCTTCATTTCTCGCTTTAAAAATGATGCTGGATGTACGATATTTAAAACAGAAGAGATTGCATTGGAATTTTAAAAATTCTACTTGAATCTTTATAATCTTGACGCCCAGATTCTTGACCCCCCATAGACAAGAGATAAAATAAGGGCCTTTTTAAAAAATATCCCCTTGCCCACCATCTCTGAAAATCAAGCTGCCTCCCTGAGTTCTCCTATCTCTGAGAAGTAGGTTCTAGATGCGATCTCATGCTCCCCAAAAGACAAATGCCCTGGCCCTGATGGATTTTCCACATATTACTATGAAGTGTGTGGATCTGCCCTTCTCCCTTATCTAACTAAACTTTTCAATGATGCTCTACATGGAACTCCTTAGCACACACAGACATTGTCTGGTAGAATCTCAATAATTCCAAAAGAGGGCAAAGATCGCACACTGTGTAGTAGTTATAGACCAATTTCTCTTCTTAATACAGATCTAAAATTGTTTGCAAAAATTCTTGTTCGCAGACTATGGAACGTATTGACCTCCATCATCAATATTGATCAAGTTGGATTTGTACCTGGAAGAGAAGGGAAAGACAACATATACAGAGTTATCCAATTAATCTATTATGCCCGGAGTTCTTCCACGCCTCTAGTACTTCTGGGAACTGACGCAGAGAAGACCTTTGATCGAGTGGACTGGCTGTACATGAGGGAAACGGAGGCATTTCATATCCCAAATGGATTTATCTCTGTGATCTTCTCCATGTACAGTAACCCGATTCTGGTGAATGATTATCTCCCTCCTTTAGTATTACAAATGGCACCAGACAAGGCTGTCCCCTCTCTCCTCTTCTTTTCGCTCTTACAATGGAAACCCCTTTGCAGAAACAAACTTAGTGGCAAAATCCCCTTTTAATTGGTCCTCACCGACACTCCGATTTTAGGTGTCAATTTTCCTCCTAACTTGGGAGAACTGTACAAACTCCACCCCCCCCCCCCCCTTGCTTTCTAATATTGATAAATTATCCTCCTGGTCTATCCCATACGTCTCGTGGTTGGGTAAAAAAAAATCTGTTGAAATGTGTTGCTTGGCCTAAATTAACATCTCTTGCAAGCTCTCCTCATCCATTTCCCTAAAACATTTTTTGTTGAAATACGTAAACTATTTTCACGATTACTTTGGAGAGGTAAGAAGCCTAGAATCACATATCACCTCCTCACACTCCCTCACAGTAAAGGGGGTATCGACCTTCCCAATCCACGTCTTTTTCAACACACTATCCATCTACAGAGAATTTTTGATTGGATTACGTGCCCTGCACAGAAAACTTGGGTACAGATCGAAGAAAACAGTTTGGGATTCCCCTTACGTCAGCTTCCTCCTGCCAACGGTGTGAACCCTAAACCTTAAAAACCTTTTCACCACAACCACTTATAAAATATGGTCATTACACCACATCATGAGACATTGCCTCCCTTTTCCATCTCCTCTCCTACAAATAAGAGACCTTTTCCTTTCTCCGTCACAACCACATAATGCGACGATTCATAGTGCCTTAGGTAACTCTAGCGTACTTTTACATGATTTACTGGAGAAAGGTTTTGTTCCCTCCAGAGAGGAATTAGGGATAATATTAAATGTCTCTAGACTCAATCCTCTCCACTTTCAAAAATTCTCACTTCTCTTTAAAACGATTGCCATGGATCCAGCCTTAAATAGACAGCTAACAAAATTTGAAACCTTAATGCCTTTGACCAAGCCCAGAAGAAAGTTGTTGCAACAAATAGTATCCCTCAGCTTATCCGGTAAACTTCCTTTTCTGATCAAGTGGGAAGTGGATCTCAACAAATTCTTTTCACCCTCAGCAATTGATCATATCCTTCTCGCACCTAAACTTTCTTCTAAGTGTATTCGAGTACAAGAAAGTGGTTATAAAATTCTCTCGAGATGACACTTCACTCCAGCCGGTCTGCACCGCTTTGATAAAGATTACAGCCCTAAATGTTGGAGGTGCCTTTCTGAGGTTGGCACCTTTTATCATTTGTGATGGACTTGCTCAAAAATTGTGCCATATTGGTTAGAGGTGATTCGCATCATAAATTAAACCCTTAAAACACATTTGACCGCTTCTCCAGAAGTTTGACTCTTGCATCTTTTCGGAGACCAAATCTCAAAAGATAAGCTTACCCTCAGACACCTTCTTGCCTCAGCTAGAATTCTGATTCCCACCTTGTGGAAACCTGAATCCCCTCCCACTATCCATCACTGGATAACAAAAGTTGAACAGATCTATGGTTTGGAAGAGCTCTCAAGTTGGGAACATAGAGAACACTTGAGCTTCATAGACACATGGTCTCCCTGGCGTAATATGCAAACCTCACTTTTAGTTAGACTCTCTGGAACGGTCTAATGTCTGGATCAGAAACTCCATGATATCCTATACTTTTGATTTACCTTCCATACTACGATCCGCTTTGGTGGACCACCTTCCTATTTCAGTACTTGTCAGATTTTCATTCCATCCCTCCTCTCTAATGTTCTAGGTTTTCTGTCCCAATTTTCCTTTCTGCCTCAAACAAAATATGCCGATTACTGTATAATTTATACTGTTTTGTTTGGGTTCTTATCCCCTCATCAGGTTATGCTTTGCATCATTATTTCCATGTTTTGATATCCCAATCATTTTACGTCTTAACCTTTATTATTATATTTCTACATGGATATTTTAGTGTTGTATCTGTGTTAAAACTCTTAATAAAAATAACTAGAATGGAGATTGTGAACCAGGCTCACTCTTCTAATATCAGTGTCTGACCTCACAAAAGCTCTTCTGGATAAATTAGCAAAAATGGTTACAGACACTCCATAATCTTGTAAAAAGTTTCCCCAGAATACACACCCCTGAGGATCTGGTGAGCCACAAAAAGACCATAAAAATTAGCACTAAGTAAAAAACCCATATCTTTGGAACCGTATGGTGGATTTAAAAATAAATAAATATGGAATACTCAAGGAGCATAGGGAATAAAATAAGAGCAAAAAGCTGGACACTTTTGACCAGTTGATAAGACCACTTTAAACAATAAGTCATTTTCTGATGATAGCTTCCCTTTAAATCAGAAGACCACTTTAAACAATATGTATTTTTATGATGATAGCTTCTCTATGCATCAGTAGACCACATTTTGCATCTTGTGTCTTATGTAACATAGTACAATATTCTGAGTTTTGCTTCTAACAGTATCCTCTGTTTCCAGCTGGAGCCTGTACAGCAAGATGTCTTATGTTTATACCATGCTGAAGTAGCCCATTTGGCCACTAGATGTCAGCACTCACGTCCCCTATCCTGTCACCTGCCCTAACTTGCCTCCTACCAGTGGTCTTTCAACAATTATGCCCTAAGCACATGTATTGTAAGAAAATGCAGTAGTATGCAAAGTTTGCCCGTTGAGCTATTATTCGCTTTTGTGATCACAAACTTTTTAATAAGTTATATTTCTACTTTTTTTAGAAGATGATACTGTACCGTGCTAGATAAAAATATTGACTTGAATCCTCAGTGTTGATACACTAAGTATCACAGAGATAGTCTAAAATATTTTCTACTTTTTATTTGTAATTTTTTTGAGTTTTCATACAATGGGTTTATTACTCCAACCGTAACCCTATCTCTGTCCCTAACCCAAGTCCTAGCTGTAGAAAATGTATATAAAACATTAAAACATTATTATATTGTTAGTGGTTTGCTTTTCCACATAGGATAGGTTTTTTTTTTTTAGGTTAGAGGGGAAATGAATAGTGCAGCGTTTGTCTTATCAGTCGCTACCTACACAGAGCGCAGCAGTGAAGATTAAGTTATGGCTATGTGCTGCATACGCAGCGACAGTAATGACAAAGCTTTGCTGTCTTGGTCACTGCCTATGCAGAGCACAGCAGGAAATGACAGATTTATCCTGACTGCTACACTCTGCAGAGGAACCGGTGGAGATATCAAAGCTCCTGGCTTTTTGGTGTGCACCTGTACTCCACAAGTTGACCGGTGTTTGTATCTTTCCTCCCACCTGCTCTCCCTTTCTCTGCTTCTCACTGCTGGTGACATATCTCCCAATCCTGGACCTCCACAGCTCATACCCACCATTAGTACTCCTTCCTACCGCAATCTTTCCAACGTAAAACCCGTGCCATTGACACCCACCCCCCTGCTCCCTCTCTGGAGCACTCTGGAATGCCCACTCCATCTGCAATATGCTTTATGTGATTCATGACCTCTTTCTCTCTCGCAATCTTGCTTTCCTCGCCCTCACAGAAACATGGCTGACACCCTCTGACACCGCCTCCCCTGCTGCGCTGTGTTACGGCGGCCTCCAATTCACCCACACTCCTCGCCCTGGAAACAGACATGGTGGAGGAGTGGGTATTCTCCTTTCCTCTAACTTCAACTTTAACCCAATCCCACCTCTTCCCTCCCTAATCCTCCCTCTTTTGAAGTCCACTCTGTCCGCATCTACTCTTCCTCCAACCTCCAAGTGGCCGTCGTATACCGACCTCCAGGCCCGACCACTGCCTTCATCGACCAATTCTCTACCTGGCTTCTTCACTTTCTTTCCACTGGCATCCCCACCATCATCATGGGTGACTTCAACATCCCCACTGATACCCTTCAGTCAGCAGCCTCCAAACTCCTGTCTCTTACTTCATCCTTTGGACTTACTCAGTGGTCCTCCTCAGCCACCCACACGGACGGACATACATTAGACCTGGTCTTCACCCGCCTCTGCTCTCTATCTAACTTCACCACCTCCCCTCTTCCTCTATCCGACCACCATCTACTCACTTTCTCATCCCTGTCCTCCTCTCCTGTCACCCATGTCCAGCAACACGTGCACCCCTGCAGAAACCTTGCACACCTGGACATCTACACACTCTCTGACTCTATTCTACAACTGGCATCTATATCCTCACTCCACGACACAGACAGTGCCACTGCTTTCTACAATGCCACTCTCGCATCGGCTATTTACACGGTCGCCCCTCTCGTTCATGACAGAGTGCGACGTACCAACAGACAACCCTGGCACAATAACACCACTAAAAAGCTCCAGCAAGTGCCAAGGATTACAGAGCGGCGTTGGAAGAAAACAAATTCGCAAGACGACTTCACTGCATTCAAACAAGCAACACTCTCTTTCAACTCTGCCCTCACCTCTGCTAAACAGGCCTACTTCACAACCCTCGTATCTTCCCTATCCTACAACCCCAAACAGTTATTCAAAACTTTTAACTCCCTCCTCCGCCCATCACTGCCCCCTCCTACCTCCCTCATCTCTGCTGAGGACTTTGCCACACACTTCAAAAATAAGATCGACCAAACAAGGCAAGTCTTCATTGTTCAACCACCACAACCCCTTTGTATACCAGACCAATGCCCTAACCCCATAACCTCCCTCTCCAACATAATCGAAGGGGAGCTTAATTGTCTCCTCTCCAAATCGCACCTCACAACCTGTGCACTTGACCCCAACCCACCTCCTCCCCAACCTCACCACCATTATCCCATCCCTAACCCACCTCTTCAACCTATCACTAACTTCCGGTACCTTCCCTTCTGCTTTCAAGCATGCCACAATCACGCCTATCCTTAAAAAGCCAACCCTTGACCCCAGAGGTGTATCTAGGCTTTCTGGTACCCGGGGCAAGAATTCGGTTCAGCGCCCCCCGCACACATGCGATTTGCACACTTAGTCATGTACCGACGAGCTGCTCTCCCTAATGCTCTTAATATTCAGTGAAAAACTGAGAGAAGCAGGAAGAGAAGCTCGTTGTCACAGGACCATAAGTATGAAAATCACATATGAGTGAAGTGTCCATGTGATATCTACAGGAACCTTCAGAGCTGAATCCTGACATTGCAGCTTCTGAATTCTCACAACGAATGCACTGCACACTTTTAGGGTTCTCCATTACCGGTGGCAAGAGTACACTGTCATGTCAGCACAAGCATGTGATCTGTATTCTTCTGGCCACATTCAGACTAGACGTGCCCGGCCTCGCTCCGTTCATTTTCATTGAGTGAGGCCACACATGTCTAGTCAGCATGTGACTGAATGTATGTAAATCACCGGCACGAGAGAATCCTAAGAGTGTGCAGTGCGCACTGTGAGAATTCTGAAATTGACTAATTCTCATGTTTTTATTTATGTTAGGAGCATTAAAGGGGCTGTCCAGGTTTGTGCGGAGTCTGCAGTCATTCTATGTGACACAGACCAGGACAACCCCTTTAAGCTCCTAACAAATAAAAACATGAGAATTAGTCAGTATCACAAATAATATTTACATCCAGGTACCTTATAGATGACGCTGTCTCTGGAGTCGTTCTCCTTTCCTTCATCTTGTCCAGATCCTATGATGAGTTTTCTCATCCACAGCCGTCTCTGCAGACCTCCATCTTCTCCGCTCTTCTGCACCAACTCTCCGCACGATGCCCTTAAAGACAGAAGAGTCATTATAATGCCCCTAAATAAAAGTATCTGCAATATACTGTCACCTCACACTATTCCCCTCCCTCCTCACACTGTCTCCTCTCACATCCCCCCTGTTCACCCTCACTCCCCATACTGTGTCCACATACATTCACCCGTTCGCTCCCCATACTGTCTGCACCCACTCCCCATACTGTTTCCTCATGCATACTCTTCAGTACCCTCAAATCCCCCCACACACATTAAATCCTCCCATCCCCACTCCAAATCCCCCCACACACATTAAATCCCCACATCCCCACTCCAAATCCCCCCACACATACAATAACCCCCCATCACCACTCCAAATCCCCCCACACATACAATAACCCCCCATCGCCACTCCAAATCCCCCCACACATACAATAACCCCTCATCGCCACTCCAAATCCCCCACACATAAAATAACCCTCCATCCCCACTCCAAATCCCCCCACACATAATGTATCCCCCCATCCCCACTCCAAACCCCCCACACATAAAAGAACCCCCCATCCCCACTCCAAATCCCCCCACACATAATGTATCCCCCCATCCCCACTCCAAATTCCCCCACACATAATGTATCCCCCCATCCCCACTCCAAATCCCCCCACACATAATGTATCCCCCATCACCATTCTAAATCCCCCCACACATAATGTATCCCCCCATCCCCACTCTAAATCCCCCCCATACACACACACACTCACACAGTATGTCCCCGTTAATCTTCGGTGGTTCTTCAGCTCCACAGTGGAGCACTTACCACCACTGTTCCCCCTTCTGGGCACCGCCGGCGAGTGCCGTCAGCAGCGTGATCACATGACCTGATCACGCTGCAGACGTCGCTCTGACCCGGAGGTCAGAGCTTCAATTGTACTGGCGTCTGTATAGACGCCAGTACAATTGGTCCCTGGGAGCTGGCACGCAGCAGCTTCTCTGCGCCGGCTGTCAGCATGACAGCCGGCACAGGGAACCGCCGACTCCCAGGCCAGAGGCGGCAGAACCAGCCGCAGGGAGACACTGCGACCGCAGCATTAGGCGGCCCGACTGCGCCCCCCTGCTGGCTGCGCCCGGGGCACCTGCCCCGGCTGCCCCCCCCTAGATACGCCCCTGCTCGACCCAACCGCTATGTCCAGCTATCGCCCAATATCGCTGCTCCCATTCGCTTCCAAACTCCTGGAGCTGCACGTCCACGCTGTGCTTTCCTACCACCTCTCTTCTAACTTGCTCTTTGACACTCTACAATCTGGTTTCCGCCCCCATCACTCTACTGAGACAGCCCTGACCAAAATTACTAATGACCTACTTACAGCCAAAGCAAACGGACAATATTCTATACTCCTGCATCTTGACCTGTCCTCTGCTTTTGACACAGTTGACCACTGCCTTCTACTACAGATTCTCTCCTCCTTTGGCATCAAGGACCTCACCCTATCCTGGATCTCCTCATACCTTTCCAACCGCACATTCAGCATCTCCCACTCCCACACTACCTCCTCGTTCCACCCTCGCTCTGTTGGAGTACTCCAAGGCTCTGTTCTAGGACCCCTACTCTTAATCTATACACTTGGCCTGGGGCAACTCAAAGTCCCACGGATTCCAGTACCACCTTTATGCTGATGACACTCAGATCTACCTCTCTGGCCCAGATGTCACCTCTCTGCTGTCCAGAATCCCTGAGTGTATATCAGCCATATCCTCCTTCTCCTCCCGCTTCCTCAAACTCAATGTGAACAAATCTGAACTCATCTTTCCCCCATCCCACAGATCTTCCTTACCTGACCTATCACAATTAACGACATCACGCTTTCCCCCGTACCAGAAGTCTGCTGCCTTGGAGTAACCCTTGACTCTACCCTGTCCTTCAAACCGCACATCCAAGCTCTTTCTACCTCCTGTCGCCTTCAGCTCAAAAATATTTCAAGAATCCGTCCTTTCCTCAACCCGCAATCTACTAAAATGTGCACGCCCTCATCATCTCCCTCCTCGACTACTGCAACACCCTTTTCTCTGGCCTCCCTGCCAACACCCTCGCACCTCTCTAATCCATCCTTAACTCTGCTGCCTCACTAATTCATCTCTCTCCTCGCTACTCCTCCGCTTCTCCCCTCTGCAAATCTCTTCACTGGCTCCCATTCCCTCAGCGTATCCAGTTCAAATTACTAATACTGACCTACAAGGCCATCTATAACCTGTGTCCTCCATATATCTCTGAACTAATCTCCCGATATCTTCCCTCACATTTTCTCCGATCCTCCCAAGACCTCCTTCTCTCGTCCACACTTATTCGCTCCTGACCCAACCGCCTCCAAGACTTCTCCCGAATATCCCCATCCTCTGGAATTCTTTGCCCCAACAAGTCCGACTATCAACCACATTCGGATCCTTCAGACGGAACCTGAAAACCCACCTCTTCATGAAAGCTTACAGCCTGCAATGACCCTGCTACCTCCTTACCACTACCGGAGATATCGCCTCAACCAACACCGGAACTGCTGCAACCCCCCGACCTACTGTCTCCTTCCCCACCATCCTGTAGAATGTAAGCCCGAAAGGGCAGGGTCCTCTCCCCTCTGTATCAGTCTGTCATTGTTAGTTTGTTTACTGTAAGTGATACCTGTAACTTGCATGTAACCCCTTGTCATGTACAGCACCATGGAATCAATGGTGCTATAGAAATAAATAATAATAAATAATAATATAGGCTGATTAGGTGTAATTTAGCAGCAACAAGCAAGGGATTTCGTGCCTGTAATTTTTCTGGTCTTGCGGTTTACATATAAACTTTGTTTCTTTACTTGAACCCAATCCTGCAGCTACTTAACCTCGCCTGAGCAGTTCATTCCTTTCGTCACAAAGTTTTATTAGACACACCAGCAACCCCTAATGGACTACAAGGGGGCAGGGAGAATGTCGATAAATACTTTTCGGAGTGTTCGCACACAAACGCCCGCTACACAGTCAGCACAAAAACCTTGGAATATAAACTCACCAATTTGGCAGAACACGAGGTTAGTTTATTCTGGACTAGTAATTCCCTAAAACCCTATGTGGAATGTGGCAGAGTACTACGGGGACTCCGTGTTTATAAAGATTTATCGCACTTCATGGACAACAAGGATTTTACGGCTGAATAGGACAAAATTCTGCTGCAATGTTCTCAGGACTTCCTAAACCTGGTATTAAAACAAAATGAAAAGGAATATCTGAACACCAACCATGATCTAGACGAGGAGAAAACCGAACTATGGTTCAGACAGACTGACAATCAATGGTCCATTTAAAATAAAAAGCTGGATACAAAAAAAAAAAAAAATAGTACTAACCCAGGTTGAGCTTAAAGAATAATGGACAAAGCAGACTTTGATTCCAACCAGATTTTCAGTTGGAAAAAATCTGGCATGACAAGGAATAAGAAAAAGTCTAATAATAAAAGGCAACCACAAAAGGATTACTGGACCGCTGATTGATTCTAGTGCGAATGAGAACTTCAACCAACAGCACATGAATGTAGACAGATGGAGGCTTGCCCAGGTTCTCTTACAGACCCTTTAAAAGGAGAACTAGAGGGAGCTGTCGGAGGCGCAAGGCCCCAGCAGGACCGCCAAAGGAAGCAAGTGTCATGGAGACATTACATGATGAGACAATCCCTGACAACATCATTGTCAACCTGACGGACAACACATTGGACAGTCATCGTATCTCGGTGCCCTCTAAGGGCCTAGGCTTTTGCATACCTAATGACTGATATAGTTGACTTTAAAATTGATATGTTTAAGGCAATTCGTAAAATACATCTGCACAAATCCTTTCTTTCTGCACAAGTTAATGTTTCACCCCCTTCCCCAGGAGAAACCCCTTGCATCATAGGTCCTTTAGGTTTTAGAGTTGGAGAAAACCATCCTTTAGATTCAACCTCAGTGGTGGATGATGCTGCCCTATTACTCAGCATTAGTGAAAACGTCTAAGACGGAGGTATAAAAAACTCTAATGGTCCCACAGAACCCTTTTTCCGAGGGCTTAATTCTAGGTAAATGCCACCCATATCACCAGGTAATGTATAGATCTTTTTCATGACCAAGTAATCAGGGATATTGAAGCCCTCATTTACCCCAAATTACCTTCCAATTTGAGTGCAAAGGAGAATAGGGCTTTAAGAAGTATTAAAAGCTGGGAGGACACCATTATTAGAGAAGCAGACAAGGGAGGCAATATAGTGTTACTCACTAAAGAATATTACCTTCAAGAGGCACATAGTCAGCTCTCTGACACTGACACATTGTATTGCCCCAAGATCCCACAATTAAATATCAAGGAGTTGCAGTCCTTGTAGAGACATCAGGGAATTGGGTCTATAACGGAGCCCCTTTCTCAGTACATGGACTGGCTACTTCAGCCACTCTTAAAAGACCTACCCCTCCTACGTTAAGGACACTAGCGAAGTCTTACGCGTAGTCCAAGATTTTACCTGGCAGGAAGGCTTTTCCTTAATGTCCATAGTGTAGAAAGCCTTATATACCAGAATTTCTCAGGAGCAGGGTATAGATGCCATACATTCCATCCTCTCCAGTACAGATAACACTGGGGACTTTATATAATTTTGCTTGTGGAGCTTAAGAGTTTATTTTAAAAACACAATGCCTTTAAATTTTTGGACAATTGGTATTTGCAAAGAACTGGTACATCTATGGGGACCCCAGTAGCATGTACTTTTGCAAACCTATTTCTAGCGGTCTTTGAACAAAATTTCATCTACAGTAGGCATAATCCATTTTTGAAATACATCAGGCTATATTTAAGATATGTTGACGATATCTTCATTGTATGGGTGGGAATAGAGGTGCAGTTTCAGGAGTTTTTAATATATTTGAACAAAAGAAACACAATGAATGAGGTTAACTTCAAAGGCTCCGATTTATTTTTTCTCGATGTTAGAATTGGGATTGTTGAGGGCAATATAAAAACGGATGTATACAGAAAAGTTTCTGCCTCAGACTCTTTCTTGCATTATGGGAGCTCCAACCCACCACATACCAAAAATGCCTTCCCTTTTGGAGATTGAGAATAAACCGTGACCATAATCGCTACTTGGAACATGCAGCTGAACTAAAAAAATAAGTTTTCAAGGAGAGGTCATCTGCAAACCCTTCTGAATAATGCCATGGACAGAGTGACCAGTTTATCCCAAAGAGACTTACTCAGAGGTGATACAGTTAAAAACAAGGAAATGACATAAGATTTGTCTGGTTGCAGTACTACGGTATACTACTACTACCCTCTTCCCTGGGTGAGGGAAGGGTACAGACTGAGGGCGGATTCAGAAGCTAAGGCAAGGTACGTGGCAGTGGCATCTTCACCTTCAGAAGTAATCCGCAGAGCAGGGGGAGCTAGGGCGTCCCTAGCGGTAGGGACAGGGAAGGAGCCCCTGATCCCGGGACACCCGACAGAGTCATGATAATTGCCTTGTGTAAACAGGCTATGTGCTGCCAATATCAATATGGCTAACACGGTACGAAGATACACATCTTTCCTATATCAATATGATCATTCTATGCAGAGACCATCATAACAATTATTCAGTGCGTACAGAATATTGGACGGCCGGTCTAAACAGAACTAGTATAAATGGAAGAATTGACGCTACAGTATTTTTATTTACACAGTATTTATTTCCCAGGAACAGGTTTGTAAACACAGTATTACAATAAAATCATAAAAAGGCATCAAAATTTTAATAACGGATAAAAAGTCTCATTCTTACATTGCAGGCCATGTAATTTACAGGTCACCCATATATGCTACATACAGAAGGTCAATAGTAAATACAAAGCATACAAGAAGAAAAACAAATAATTTAAGAATGAATCATCTGTGCAGTGATGTGACCTGATCAATCATGGGCTGACAAGAAGGTCATATTGGGGAGGACATCAATATGTACCATCATTCATATCCTTCTGTCTCCCTTACATGTCAGCCGATTAATAATGAGGCTCCAACTAGTATTATTATTAAAATGTTTTGTAAGAATTGTCATAATTGTAACATTTCTCATTTCTAACAAGAGCTTACAAAACACAGAAATAGTAAAGTGCCGCTAGTCAACCAAAACAACCAGCCCAATATATGCGAGATACTAGAAGTAGATTTTCTGCGTATAAACTCTTTTCATTTGATATTTACAATGACATTACCACATAAGTTGTAAGCGCAGTGTGATCAGTATAGTGTAAGTACAAACCTCTAAAGTGGTCTCTAAAGGCCCCAATACACATTACAGTACAGTCAGCTGCGGATTTCATCTGGACGAACTGACCGACTAATGTATATGGGGCTTCCCGATTCTTTCCCTGACGACTGGAGACCAGAACCCACCAAGGCTGCTCCTCTCTCCCCATAGAGAACACATGCATGCTCAGACAAAGTGACTATGCATGTGTGTAAGGGGGATCAAGAGATAGATGTCGGCTGACAGGTATTTCATGTGCATGGACAGTTAACTTGTTTTAGCTGGACAATTTCCTTTATCTGCAGGTTCACCTAATAACTTACTGATAGCTGTCACATGCACCAATCAGGAGAACAGGTCATTTTTAGCCTCGATGGTGGACTTTTATATCCCCATTACAAAATAGAGCGGCAGGTCGGACATCCGACCCCTACTCCATTCAGTATGAGGCAACTGGAAAAAGCTGAGTGCCGTCCTCAGCAGCCGCACCAGGGGATGAATAGAGCGGCTGTTGAGCTTGCGCGCTAAAGGGGATAGAAGTGCTTCACTCTGCCGATCGGTGGGGGTCCCAGCTGTGGGACGCCCATTAATTAATAAGTTATCACCTATCCTATGTACAGGTGATGGAGGGATTGTCCGGGGAAAACAAGGTAAGAACTGGACAAAGCTTTCCCTATGTCGTCTAGGTGCTTCTTGGTTTCTGGATTTTTCTGCTGGTGAATAGATTACAGACCAGAAATCTTAAGAAGTTATGACATTTTTACGTGGCAGATTTTACTGAAAAGTTTCTCCCATAAACATGAATGAGGTCATTTCCGCAGTTTGTGCATGGATTTCATATGAATGGGAGATCCTCAGATATTTTAGCAATGAACATACGGAGTTCCACCCACAACTATAGATTGGGAACAGGATTGGAAAAGCTGAATACAACTACAGCGCAGTTGCTCTCGGAAAAAAACTGGCACTGGCCATAAAGTCTGACACATTTCTACCAATATTCCTTATGGGTCACACCTGTGACACAAATACAGCAGAACTAAAAATCGAGAACAAATAAAACATACAGTACTAGTGTTATGAAAAAAAGGGGAAAAAAATTAAATTATCTTAACATGGGTGTACAGGATTACAAAAAGCGATCCAATTTCCAGAAAGTCCCTATTATCTATGGGCGGTGTCTAGTATTGCAGCTCAACTTCTTGGGATTGGGCTCTAATGCTGGACACAGCCTATGCATATGAGTGGCGCTGTTTATGGGGTGGAAAAAAAGTAAATAAATAAGACCCTTTATTCTAATCCTGTACAATCCCTTTAAAATCAGACAATTTCACTGATTAAACATGATCATCAAGAATGCAGAAGAAAATCCTATACAGCCGATGTTACAAGAATTCATTGAATCCCATCTGTAGATTTTTCCCTGACCTTTGATATCGTTACACAAGTAACACAAGCGATTGGTTATGTCGGATGCACACCGGGCACGGTATGACCTATATTGACCTGTCGGCATGATGGATTTTTTGTGAAGGTATTCCTACGACATGACAGACGCAGAGCAACATAGTAAGAATAGCTACGGTGGCTAGTCACATTATTTCACATTCATTTCATGTACAAAGGTTTATCATATATCAATTACAATCAGTATTCAAGGCTGGGAGATGGGAGAAAAAAAACAATTATAGCTCCAAATCAAAAGAAGAAAAGTCCGAGCGTGGCCTTTACTATAGGATTATATCACAGGTCTATAAATCATCAGATTGTTGGATTATCATTTATAAAGCTCAATTGCCAAATCCAGACAGTTGAAGCCAGGATCCAATCTCAAGCAATGGGCCATACCAACCCAAGGAGGCAAATCTGGGCTCTTCTTCACAAACGGATCCTGACATCTCCAGTTCTTTGTTAAATATTCAAACAATAAAGTGTTTTTAAGTCCATATAAAAGATTGTCGTGTACAGAACTGTGCTGTAGATCCCTCAAGCGGCTGCTTCACAACGCTGGCTGAACAAGACTTCAACTATACTTGGGTCAGCAAGAGTCGATATGTCCCCCAAATCCTTCTCATTGCGAGCGATCTGTCTCAGTACTCTCCGCATTATCTTACCTACAAGAACAAAGTTTCGGTTTATGGCTGCATACATGTTAAACGCCATGCTTTCAGTTCTTTCTTGACAAAGGGAATCTGTCACCAAATTTTTTTTTCTATCTAATCTGAGAGCAGCATGATGCAGGGGCAGAGAACCTGATTCAAGTGATGAATCACTTACTGGCCTGCTTAGTGTAGTTTTCATAAAGTCATTGCTCTATCAGAGAGATCACCACTAGAGGACTAGTAAACCTGCTGCCATGTAGTCCAACCCCACCCTCAACGCTGATTGCTTGTTTTTTTTCTCCCCTCACACAGCACCACTCTTGTCCATGGACGTTTTTTATTGCAGCTCAGCTACGTTCACTTGAAATAAACAGAGTCAACAACAATTGATTTACACCATGGACAAAAATGGAGCAGTGGTTCCAGATATGAGAATCTCTGTGCTGCACCGAGGAATACTATAAGCAACAGGTAAATAGTCATACAGGTGTGACAAAAGCATGGAAGAGCAATCAAGAGTATTAGATATGAATGTTCCCACTCAACCAAGACAGATTTATTTAAAATATTATCGGACTCTTGGGGGGTGGGGGGGGTTGTCAGAAAATTACATGCGTTGCAAAAGTATGCACATTTTTGGTTTTTACTGTCTCACAACCTGGAATTTCACTTTTTTATGGTTTGCATGTGAAGGACATGCCTACGACTGTGAACATTTGGTTTTCTTTTTACTGTGAGCCAAACAATAAATAAGACAAAATAGCTGAAAACTTCAGTGTGCATATCTATTCACCCCCCTAAAGCCTGTACTTTGGAGTGCCTCATTTTGCAGCAATTATAGCTGCAAGTCGCTGGGATTTTTGCCCATTTATCAAGGCAAAACTGCTCCAGCTCCTCCTAGTGAAATGGTTTCCTCTGGTGAACAGCAATCTTCAAGTCTGACCACAGATTGGATTAAGCTCTGGGCTATGGCTAGGCAAAACATTTACACATTTCCCTTTAAACCACTGGAGTGTTGCTTTAGTAGTATGTTTTGGGTCATTGTCTTGTTGGACGATGAACCTCCAATCCCAGCCTAAAATCACTGACAAACAGGTTTTGCTCAAGTAAATCACAGTGTTTTGCATCATCTATCTTCCTATCTCTGCTGCCAAAAAACATCCCCACAGCAAGCTACTGCCACCACCATGTTTCACTGTGGGGATGGTGAACTTGAGGTGATGAGCTGTGTTGGTTTGGTGCCAGACATAGCGTTTAACTTGGTGGCCAAAAATTTCAATTGTGGTCTCATATGACCACAGAACCTACCTCTATACATTTGGGGAGTGTCCCACGTCTTTTGGCAAACTCAAAACGAGCCTTATAATGTGTGTGTAAGTAAGGACACTTTCACACATCAGTGTCTCCGATACGTGTGGTGACCGTTTTCACACATACAGGAGACACTGACACACAAACCCAAATGAATGGGTCTATGCACGTCAGTGTGTTTTGACGGACCGTGTTTCCATGTGCAAAACACGCAGACATGTCTGTTTTCACACGGCCCGCAAAATGTGCCGCACACGGAGAACAGTGCACACTGTCCTCCGTGTGCACGGACAGCCGCCGGGGAAGTAGCTCTACTATAAGCTGCTGTCCCCCGGTGGTTGGTGCTGAAGCCGGCTGTCATTCTCCCCTGCCTGCGAGCAGAAGAGAACGATGAGTGGTATATTAAAGTCCGAACGACGGCAGGTGGGAGCTTTTGGGTCTGTTACCCCCATCATCCGACACCTGCTGTCGGTCACACTTTAATATACCGCTCATCGTTCTCCTCTGCTCACAGGCAGGCAGGGGTGAATTACAGCCGGATTCAGCACCAGCCGCCGGGAGACAGCGGCTTACAGTAGCGCTTCTTCCCCGGCGGCCGTCCGTGTGGTACTGATGTGGCACACGGTTGCCACACGTAGTACAAATGGACACGGATATCTCCAGTACCAGTTTTTCCGGTACCTGAAATATACAGACGTGTGAAACCGGCCTAAAGGCTTTTTTCTGCCCATTCTTCCATAAAGCCCGCCTCTGGAACGTATAACTAATTGTGGTCGTATAGACAGATACTCCAGCATCGGATTGTGAACTCTGCAGCTCCTTCATAGTTACCTTTGGTCTCTGTGCTGCCTCTCTGATTAATGCCCTCCTAGCCCAGGCTGAGAGTTTTGGTGAGTTACCCCTCTTAAGCAGGTTTGTTGTGGTACCATGTTCTTTCCATTTGATGATTATGTATTTGATGGTGCTCCCTGGGATCATCAGATATTGGGATTTTTTTTATATATAACCCAACCCTGACTTCTCAACAACTTTGTCCCTGACTTGTTTGGAGATCTCCTTTGTCTTCATGGTGTTGTTTGGTTAGTGGAGCCTTTTGCTTAGTGGAGTTGCAGCCTCTGTGGCCTTTCAGAAAAGGTAAAGTGTATATACTGACAGCCCATGTGACACTTAGACTGCACACAGGGGGACTTGCCTTCATAATTCACAAGCTTAGTGAAAGGAATTACTTGCACCAAAAATTTTTAGGGGCTTCATAGCAAAAGGGGTGAATACATATGCACATGCCAAATTTTAGTTATTTGATTCAATACATTTTATTTATGCCTATATTTTTCTCACTTCACTAATTTATACTATTTAGTGCTATAATATTATTATGGTGAGAGCATCAACCAGGGAATTATTAGAAAGTGCGTTATCACACCTGGAAAGCAATAGACATGTACTGGAAAAGGCACGTGACCTTTACGTGTCACTGCGCGGATAATACATAATGTATTGCATTCAATGTTCTACTGGAATTGTTCTTTATCAATAATGATTAACTACACTAATTATTGATACTTGCTGTCATTCGGTGTGGATCAAAGCAATGTGTTGGGGACTACTCTGTGACTGCGCCTATTCCTGCACATTTACAGGTTGCCATCAACCAGAATTATTCAAGGGCTCACCTGATCTTGTCTTTGGCAATCCTGGAGCGTTCTGTATAAAATCAGGAGTTGCTATTGGCCCAATTTTTTCCCGAACTGCAAATGGGGATATGAGACAAGTTCTTTATTTACATGGATAACTCAAAACATCTTTAGAAACGCCGCAGCAGTCACGCCACATAGAAGTTGCATTGGAAAATAAAAATGGACGACCAGTAAAGCAAAATAATAAAAGTGAAAAATGCTCCTGTTTATTCTGTGGCATTCTCAGTGGCAACATTAATCACAAAGTAGATTTCAAGATGCTAGCTTCTCATGTCTAGAGCAAGACAGGACCCTTATACTGCAGCTGAACGAGCCATGAAATCATAAGATACCAACTATATATTAAGGAATACGTGAGAAAAAAAGAATAAGGACAGCTCTGAATAACTTACCTTGTTTTTAAGTTCTTCTGCAATCAGTTCTGTAAATTTCTTCCCATCTTTTAAGATCACGAAGCAGTAAAGACATTCTCCTTTGACAGCGTGTGGGCGGCTTACCACTGCTGCCTCTACGACTGCAGGGTGCTCCGCCAGCGCAGACTCCACCTCGGCGGTGCTTAACAGATGACCTATGGGGAAATACATGCTCACTACACAGTACAATCGCCGCAGTGTAGACCTAGCTGCTACGGGGCACTCACATGTCAAAAGATGCAATACTTGTCATTAAAGGGAACTGGTCACCAGAAAAACCAGTAAGCTATAATAAAGCTCCTATAGAGGCCTATATACCTGTACTGTAATAAGGAATGCCCCATAGGACGCAGTATGTATGGAGATGGTCTCCCAGAGAAGCATAGTAGCACACAGAGGCCATATGTTTTGTAATAGGGACAAGAGGTGAGCAAACATGAATTTAAAAATTTTGGGTTCGTACCATACAGTTAGGCTATGTTCACATGTTGCGTTTTTTTCGGCAGGCAAAACCTGTTCGTGGCAGTCAGAAACTCGCTTTGAAAAAAAAGCAGGGTTTGCTTAGTTTTTGTTGCGTTTTTTTTTTCTACTGCGTTTTTGCCATGCTACATTTGTCTCTTGTACACGCTGATAAAGTTTAGTGCATAAAAAAAGTCTGGTTCTACTTCATCAGGTTTTAGCAACAAAAACGCAGCAAAAAAACACGATACTTGAGTTTTTTCAGCATTTTTTGCACTACCTATTGCTTTCAACATAGAAAAAACGCTAAAAGAAGTGACGTGCAACATTTTACAAAAACCAAGGTATTGCACGAAATACCGAGGACAAAAAACCAAGCTGTGTGCATTTCAGACTTTACTGGTACTGTGCAGCTGAAAAGGGGAAGAGCAAGGGATAGAGGGAGAGCAAGGGTAGAGGGAGAGCAAGGGATAGAGGGAGAGCAAGGGATAGAGGGAGAGCAAGGGATAGAGGAGAGCAAGGGATAGAGGGAGAGCAAGGGATAGAGGATTATTTTCCAGCTGAAATGTTCAAGTCCTCGTTGGTTTCAATGGGGTTCAGGTTCTGGTTCAAGTTCGGGTATAGTGTACTAGAACCTGAACTTCCAAGGGTCCGCTCATTCCTGCACAGGGACAGTAGTAGTGTATGGCCTCCATGCCCTACAGTACAGGCCCTGTGTACGGAGCATTCCCATGTGTATACAAGCTTACAATGAGCAGAGCATGCACTACACACAGGTCCACATTGGATTATGTAGTGCATTTAGTGTAATATACACTCAACATGTAACTATTCATTACATTTACCTGAAACATTCAGCATGTCGTCAATGCGCCCGGTAATCCAGATGTATCCGTCCTTGTCTCTTCTGCATCCTATCAAGCAGATGAGAAGGTCTGATGTTAGCAAATAACTATGGCATCTGCAATACTGAAAAGGTCACTAAACTGAAATGTCCATTGCTTCCTGTTCATTTATGTATGGAGTTACATTTACTGCAACCTCCTTCTCTGTGTCCTCCCCTCTAACACTCTCGCACCCCTCCAATCTATCCTAAACTCTGCTGACCGACTAATCCACCTGTCCCCCGCTATTTCCCGGCCTCTCCTCTGTCAATCCCTTCATTGGCTCCCCATTACCCAGAGACTCCAGTGCAAAACCCTAACCATGGCATACAAAGCCATCCACAACCTGTGTCCTCCTTACATCTGTGACCTCTTCTCCCGGTACCTACCTGCACGCAACCTCCGATCCTCACAAGATCTCATACTCTACTCCCCTCTTATCTCCTCATCCTACAATCACATACAAGATTTCTCCCGCGCATCCCTCCTACTCTGTACCACAACATATCAGACTCTCGCCTACTTTGTAAACCTTCAAAAAGAACCTGAAGACCTACCTCTTCCGACAAGCCTACAACCTGCAGTAACCACCGATCCACCAAACCGCTGCACGACCAGCTCTACCCTCACCTACTGTATCCTCACCCATCCCTTGTAGACAGTGAGCCCTCAGGGCACGGTCCTCTCCTCCTGTACCAGTCATGACTGGTATTGGTCAAGATTATTGTACTTTTTTTTTTTATTATTATGTATACCCATTTTCTCACGTAAAGCCCCATGTAATAAATGGCGCTATAAGAATAATAATCTACCTTTCCTACACAGCTCTTTCTGCAGTATAACTTTACGGCATTTTTCTTTAATAGCATTAAAAAAGAACAAAGTAAATCAACTGGTGACTAGAGTGTCCCATTCGATCGGCTATGACAGTGGTCTGTGGCGACTCTAGTGGAGTGGGAGTACCGGTAGAGATGCCACAGGCCACTGTAGTGGCCAGAGGAATGGGGCATGGAAATAAATTACCATCAGCTCTACTGATGATATACAACGTCAGCCCTTCCAGTGGTCATGTGGGATAAAATAAAGATACTGAGCTCTGGGATGAGAATACTAAAAAAACAGCCATTAAAACTGATGTATGGCGGTATACTGTGCAGCAGATGGCACAGACATACAAGTCAATCACATAAGCCAATCCTGGAGCGTAACAATATTCTTACAGTTAATAGGTTCTTTAGAAGGACGTAGATCTGGGGATTTATTCTGACGGAATACAGGCTGAACTGGATGGACAAATGTCTTTTTTCGGCCTTGCTAACTATGTTATATTACTATGTTATAATCCTATGAGGGCGACACCATAAATAAACAAGCAAATGTAATAGCCCTTTTGCGTACTATTAAACCAGAGTTAAGGCACATATTGTTGTTAATGGACCCAAAATCAGCCCCTCGATTAAATGTACACAAGCTCAAATCAATGCGCTATTACTTGCCAGTTTACAGATGGGAACAGAACCCATACATTATGCTATCGGCAGAACATTCCCAGCTTACAAGAGGTAATGTGCTGTCAATAGCAATGATTTTATTGCCGGCTCAAATATTTATTATCCTATCACCCAACGGGCAAATGTTTTGCTCATTCATTGGGTGATCGCTGGCGTGTCTACACAGGCCGACAATCTGGAACGAGCATTCACCAATTATCCACTTGTCTAATAGGCTGTCTCTTCACAAATTCATCCTTGTCATTCATTCTCATCGCCACACAATAAGAGAAAAGAGAATAGATCTACCTGTGGCCAAACATTTTTGTATTCCCGGTCATAGCATGATGGACATGAAATTACTTGTACTGAAAGGTAATTTCACATCTCAGAGACACAGGAGAGTTTGTGAATACAAACTGATGACGACCTTTGACACTCTCAATGCTGGAATGAACCTATCACATGGATTTATGGCTCTTTACATCAATTAAGGAATTTGCTCCTGAGATCACAAAACATTACCAGACCCCAATCAGAGGGCAATAAAACTTTCACACTCATCTATGAATTGGTCCAATATTTATTGCCACAACTGTTCATCCCTCTCCCATATGGATAGTTCCGCTTTATGTCACTTGTCTTATCCATTGCACTATTCCTGTGTCCTGTTGTGTATAAATATGTGATTCTTCAGATGTTGTATTAGTCTTTGCCTGATGAAGAGACCTGAGTAGTCTCGAAAGCTTGCAATTTGTTACCATCTTTTCAGTTAGCCATTAAAAGGTATCAACCACTGAGGACTCTCAAGTCTAAATATTTTTACCGTAATAATTACCTGAGAATTCAGGATTTTGTGTCAGACATTCATTTCCACACCAATAATCTTACCATCACCAGCAACATAATACCCAGGGAACTTTCTGAAATACGTATTTTCAAAGCGTTCTTGGTTGCCATACACGGTCCTCATAATAGATGGCCATGGCTGCTTGAAGACCTAAAGTTGACAAAATAGGTCAAAGCATAGTTTAAGATTAGTAATTAATGAACGTGCTAGGGTGAGCTGTTATCTGAGCATGCTCGGGCGCTAACTGTGTCTTCGGCGTGCTCAATTAATATGTTCAAGTCTCCGAGGCTGCATGTCTCAAAGATGCTAGATAGCTACAACACATGCAGGAGCAGGGCCTCAAACATATTATTTGAGCACGCCAAAGACACGGCTAGCTCCCGAGCATGCTCAGATAACACCTTACCCTAGCACGTTCACTCATCACTATTTAAGATACTTGGTGATTGAGTTGTTTTTTTTTTTAACCAGGAGAAACAATATCCAACTGGAGCACCTTGATACCACCACTTCTCGGATTGACAAAATGGACAACAAAAGCTGTTCTACATTTGAAGATACCACCAAAAAGCCATATGTCTGCTCGGACACCATGAGTACCTAGGATTGAGGGATAATCTGGGGTTTACTGCAAATAAGTGGAGTTATACAATTTTTGCCATGAAGCTCAATGACAGATCACATTTTGGGCTTGATCCCACAACCATAATTTCAGTCCAACTTGACACCAGTGGAAGAAAGAAAAGGAATTTGCAGCATACATTATCCATGCCGGAAGAGACATGCATATACAAGTCTGTGGGTATGCACCCCTCCCCCCCTCCCAAACCAAAAAAAAAAAAAAAAACAGATCCCATATGGATTATCTGACTATCATCCAATTCTTACAGATATATTGTATATTCTTTAAACACACAAAATGGTCTTTAGTCTGTATTAGTTTTGAATACACGCTCCTGTAAAAACAGTTTGCACACGAACGACAATTTTTTTTTTTTTTTTATATATGCTTGTGTGAACTTAGCCTTCCAGTGGTTTAAAGAATAACTTGTTTGGAGTACAGATGATGGCAGTGAGAGGCTCAGCACCTGTGCTTCACCAACTCTAGGGATAAATTGCTGCAGGAGATTGTTCTGATAACACAACACTCAGGAGAAAGACAAAAGTGCTAACCCATCACTGCCATCATCTGTACTCCAAATGATTATGTCCTGCCATGAATGCATCCAAACGCAGGCAAATTTGCTGAGAAAAAGCAGGGGTTTGGAAGCCACTTACATGCAAAGACAAATTTTTTAATAAACTTTCAGAACTTCCCATGTTGTACAAAATTATTAAAAAAAAAAAAAATAAAAAAAGTTTAGTTACTCTTTAAAAAAAAATCTTAATTTGTTACTGAAGAGAAATTTTAGCACTAAGCATTAGCACTAATGCGTATTCCAACCACAGCATGTAATGGCATGTCGCTAGGATATACCAACACATGCTGATGTTTGATGTCTAACTACTAGAAGAAAGGGAATAAAGCCCAATTATGCTCCAAACACAGTACCACTCCATACCAGTAACTATATAGGGAACATTTATGTAGTAGAATTTTAGTGAATAGTCGCTTTTATGCAATTGGTTGTACAAGATTAGAAAATAAAGCTGCTTTTATCCCCATATATATAGCGCCTCATCTATCCATGGTTGTGTCTGGTACTGCAACTCAGCTCCATCAAACAGGGCTCTAGTACAATAGTAGAGCTTAGCTGTAGACAGGTGAAAGAAAGTAGCCATTCCTGTGTCATTCTGTAAAACCCCTTAAATACAAATCACTTGGATGTCACATAATTATGGGGACAACACTTACCAGATAGCCCTCGGCCTCCCCTTCCAGCTCCTCTCCGTGCTCATTCAGTACTGCAGGAACCACTCCAAAGAATGGGAAAGTCTACAAAACCCAGAAGTCAATCAAACCAGGATACAAACAAGCACTAGCAAATTCAGAACTATACTCGACTATGTAAATTAATAGGAGGTTTCAGAATATATACTGAGAAACCATCAAAAGGTTTACAAGACACCAACGAGGATTATACAACTTCTAATATGAAAACACAAAAAAAGCACAGCAAAACCAAAAATACTCTGCTGCAAAAAGAATAGAATATAACAGTAAATGGCAAGTGCCAATAAAAAAAAAAATATAGAAAAACAAGGGTATTTTGTGAATACGTTTTTTTGCAAAAAATGAGATCAGAGCAGTCCCTGACTAATGTATGTAATCCCTATCTGATGTATATAAAAACCTGGTTATATGTATAATACCTGTATGAGCAGGATTCAGAAAGGAAATGTCCAATGTGGACACAGCATAGAACAGCTTATATGTGCAGGGCTCAGAAGGGAGGGTGGAAAACTCCCTGTTCATGTAGAAACAAGAAAACCATTGTTTTTTTGTGTTTTCAGTCTTCTGGTGGTGTGAACATTGTCTCTACAGGCTTGTTCACTTTGTGAAGGTCTCATGTGTTTCTGTTTTTAACTTCTAATATGAACAGAAAAGTTACATTAGAATGATAAAAAAAAAGATAAATGCAACTTTCCTGTAAGTAGAGACCCCCAGGTGCAAATAAATAGGGCAGGTTTAGGAGATGTCAGATTATGAGTTTCAGGTTTAGAAACTTTTGCCTGCAGATATACAACCCAAGCCTGAGACAATATGGGAAAAAGGGGGACATTATAATAGGAAACATGATGGGGGGGAAACCCAAAACAGACCTGGAATGCCAAGAGCTTTTTGGTTTCTCTTGGACACAAAATTAAAGCTGTAAAAGGTTTGTTGGTTTCTAACCCTAAGGGCCCATATTTGCGTTCACATTTCAGTTCCTGATTTATGTGCAGCGTTACAGCGGCCAACAACTAGGTAGAGACATACAGATATTTAACTCATTGGTTTAGTGCACCAAGAAATATTTGTTAACTATGTAGACACCCAAAAAAGTAGAACACAATTCTCCCTGCAGGTCTAATCTTTTTATTTCCCCAGTTTCGCTAATAACTAAGTAAAAAACATCATATTTAATGTCTGGTATTGGGGGGCTTGGGGGTCCATAATAAGTGTGTGGAAGGACTTTGGACATCATTTGGCGTGGGTCATTTCTGGGGAGCATCATCGTGTGTGTGGCATCATACAAAGAGGCACTTATGGACCACGGCCCTCCCAGTACCAGACAATAAATATGATGCTTCCCACAGTTCTCTCCTCCTAAGTACCAACTGAGAATAAGAAAAAAAATAAAAACACACACAACACACCAATATGACTTGCCTAGCCCTGTCCTACTGACATGCTGCTCTGGCCTGTGCCGAGTGTGGAGAGACATAGTGTCATCGCAGCTGCTGCACTGAGAGTTTCCTATTTCACAATTCAACCTGTATGTCTGACAGTTCCCTATTCCATGATTGTTGAAGTCGAGATGCCAGACAGATAAGATTGGGGACAGTGAAACTGGAACTGGGCTCCATCAACTCAAGACACTATTTACAGCCCCTTGGCTTTCCCAGCCCATTGGTCGCAGTTTCCCCAGGCCTGGTTTGATATGAACAGTGGATATTAAGAAGGTAATTTGTCAGTAGGATCCAGACTCCTAAACTGTTTATATGGGCATGAAGGTCATAGAAAGTATATTAAAATGATTCCTTGAACTATGGGATTAACACAGATCTTCCTGAGAATCTGCCTCCAGAGCTTATTTTAAACTAGAAATAGGCCCGATGCTATCGCATCGGGAGTGCGGTGAAATTAACATCTGTGTATGCTTAGTGGTGCTGACAGGAGCAGCACGTGTAGAGCGCGCAGTTGTGGCAGTTACTGCGCATGTGCGGGAATTGTGGCTACGAACAGCACCAGGAGACATGTACCATATATACTCGAGTATAACGGCCGACCCGAGTATAAGCCGAGGCACCTAATTTTGCCACGGAAAACTGGGTAAGCTTATTGACTAGAGTATAAGCCGGGTATGCATTGTCCCCCGTCCGGTCCTGATATGTGTGGCTACCCCCCGTCCCTGTCCTGCTATGTGTGGCTCCCCCCCCCTGTCCCTGTCTTGCTATGTGTGACTCCCTGATATGCATGGCTTTCCTTGGCTCAGCTCCCCAGGTCCTCATCACGTGGTGGCTGCACCATTCCGGCATCTCTCTGTTTTCCCGGCTTCCAGCAGCACTTCCTGTATTCAGCGGTCACGTGGTACCGCTCATTAAAGTAATGAGTATGCGCTCCACGTCTATGGGCGTTGAGACGCGTCCATATTCATTACTTTAATGAGCGGTACCCCGTGACCGCTGAATACAGGAAGTGCTGCTGGAAGCCGGGAAAACAGAGAGATGCAGGGACGTTGCAGCCACTGCCGCCAGGAGTGGGTGAGTATGCTGTCACAGCTGCTCTCTCTGCCGCTCCCCCTCCGGCTTGCTGGCTTATACGAGTATATACCGTATGTCACTTGCGCAGGCGCAGTTCGTAGCCTTGCGGCCACGAACTGCACAAGTGACACTGCCGCGGTGCCTTATGGGATTCGGTGACAACTGGCAATTATATATGTAGATGAAAGGAGACGTTACTAGAGTGAGACAAGTAGATCAGGAGAGGAGACTGTCAGTCATCACATGTCTCACACTGGTAACCTTCCCTTTTATTTAAAATAATCTCTGGAGGCAGAATCTCAGGAGATCTATGTCCGACCCATAGTTCTTAATTGCTCACTTACATATAGGAAAAATGCAGACGTCACTGGAATAAGACATCAGATATCTAGGTATCATTTTATTCAGCTTCCTATAACCAGCAAGCCCATATAGACGGCTTAGGAGGGTTGTTCATACTGACAGATTTCCTCTAACAGCATAGCGGCATTTCTACAGCAGATGTATCACAGATCACAGATGACAATCACTTACAGCAGATCCTGGTTTCAGAGGTGTGGCGGCTGGCAAAGGAGTTATGACATGACCTCCCTGAAAATACAAAATACATATTATATACATTTCTATTCAGTTTATGGAAAACTTAAATGATTTGATACATTTTGTCTAACAAGTATATGGAAATCTGGAGTTCACTTAGGAAGATAACTAACATTTTTATTAGCTATTCAGCCCCATCCTGACCTGGCGATATTCCATTTTTGTTTATTTTTATTCTTGCATTTTTCATTTTTCCTTTACTACTTACAAGAGTCATAACTTAATCTTTCTATCCATATTGCCATACAATCAATGACTTTGACTTGCTTTTATTATTTTGACAGCATTCATTGTACTAGAAAAAAATTCCAGCGTTTTGATATTGTACTAAAAAAAAAAACTCACAATTCCACATTTTGGAATTGGATTGTGCTGTAAAATAGCACAGCCATATGATTCTCTAGGTTTGCACAATTACAACTTTAACAAAATTGTATAGTTTCTTTTTTTGTTTTAAATTTAAAAAAGGGGTATGCTCATCTCCAAGATCCTATCCCAATATATAGTAGGAGTATTAATATTAGCAAATATCTCCAATTAGAAATGTAGGTTAGTTCTTCTGATTCGCTATGTCGCTTACCCCATGTTGCAGTAGCTTAGGTATCCATGGTTACTACCACTCATATAGTGACAGTTAGTGGCTAGTGGTCGTAACCATGGATACACAAGCTACAGGTAAGGGACATAGGGAATTAGAAGAACTGTACTACATTTCTAATTGGAGGCATTTGCTAATAGTATCTACTACTACATTTTGGGATAGGTTCTTTGAGATGGGAATACTTCTTTAATTTAAGTGGGGTAAAAAAAAAAATTTGGGAAATTCATAAAAATTTTATTTTGCTTGTATCGCCTTGTTTGAAAGTTGAAGCATTTTAATTTTTCGGTCTATGGAGCGTTGTGAGATTTTTCTTTTGTGTGTGGTGAGTATGTGATGTATTGAGGCTATATTGAGGTAGATTAACCACTGATTCCTTATGGTGTTGCAGCATCTGAGAAAAAAAACACTATTCTAGAATTTCAATTTTTTTTCTCTGTATAGCCTTTACAGTCCATTCTATATTTTGATATATCTGGTTTGTGAAAATCTGTTCTATCACATATGTCTTGTATTATTAATGAGGTGGTAGTGAGCGACTCAAATTTGTATTTTTCTTTTAATATTGTTGATTTTTTTTTTCTTTTATTTATTTTCAGGGGATTTGAATCAGTAATTGGACAATCGCTTGTACTATATGCTTCTATTACCACGGTATTGCAGTATATATTAAAAATCACGGTCTGCAAATACCGCTGTCAGATACGGATAGTGGCCTTTAAGGGATTAATAGCAGCATGCGGAGCTGAACTCCACTTGGTAGAGGCAGATGATGACTGTGTAACACAGCCACCAGCTGTCAGGAATGAAACAAGCTCAGCTCCTGAGTCTACATCAAACATGGGGATCCAGCATATGACATGATGCACCATATGTCGGGAAGTTCTGGCATATAATTTTGTGTAATTCTGACTTTTGCTATGCCTGTGTTCTTCCTATTAGAAATTAAACAGTTGCTATTCTTTAGGAGGTGAAGTGGACCCCCTTACCTCTTGGGCCCCCGTGTGACTGCACAAGTTGCACCAGCGGTGTATCCGCCCCTTGATAGCAGCTACACGAGTTTATACAGCCGGCCATGTGGGGAGCAGGCTCAGCTGGACGTCCCCATAGAAAACGCAGAGACAGTTTATTACCGTCTCTGCCTTCCCACTCGCTGTACAGACACAGTGATGAAGAAATGCTGTGTATACAGTATCGGAAGCGCTGACATTGCCTTCTCTAGACCCTGTGATCATGTGATAACTGGATGTAGAGATGGATCAAGAGCTGCTGTCCTAGGAGACCCAGTCAGCTCTGTTATGCAGTCAGTAGGCTGAATTTCTCTTGCAACTGGGGGGGGCTAATACTAATATACTAACCCCAAGTTAAAGGGGAATTTTTTTTTATTTTTTATTTTTTTATAACTTATTGGGGGCATAATGTGTGAAATAAATTAAATTAAAAATAAAGAAAGGAAAAAAATATAAATAAAAGCTGAAGCCAACACAATGTCGCTGTTACTAGCATTGCCCCCGTGTAAACATAAACAAACACTCACATCCGATATAGATATGAAAACATTATAAAATGTACTATAGTAGTCCTTTGTGGTAATAAAGAAGTGAAAACAGATGCATATTTCCTTTATTTTACCAGCTATAGCAAAAAAAAAAATATTAAATTATTAGTTATTTCAGTGGTCCTTAGTGACAAAAAAGTGAATACAGTTATATTCCCACAGACATTGGAAAAAAGGTGTATGAAAATCACAAAAACAACAAAAGAATAACTAGACAAGAATAACAAAAAGATGCAAAAACTATTTAAATATCACAATAAAAAAAGTTTTTCAGTTCAATAAACTGCATGTAGAGAAAAAAAAAAAGAAGAAATGTGCCTTGTCAGGAACAGGTGTAAATGGTCTGGTCTTGAATTGGTTAAAGCCTACTTACTGTTTCTGTCTGCCAAAAAGTGTCAACAATGGGACATCTCTGATTACCGATGACGTTGTAGTACCACAGCCACGCTTCTGCATTTATGGGCTCTCCTACTGTACCCAGTATTTTTAAAGAATTTAGATTGTACCTGGAAGGAAATAAGAAAACATTTGGAGGTGATAAGGTCAATGATCAGAAAGCTTTATAACATACAAGAATTATACTAAAGGGAATTTGTCAGCACAGGATGACTGTTCAAACGGTGCTCCAAGATGGGGTAAATCATTTAAATACACCTTTATTCCTCGATAAATCCTGCCTTCCACGCAGCACACTTAGCCCCTGCACTTCCACGCAAGCGCAACTAATCGGTGACGTCACCTTGCTGTTCCGCCTCTTCCTGTCGCGACCTCAGGCGCCGCTTCCGGCCGGAGCGCGCCGAGTGTTTGCTGACCTCCTCCTAGCAACGCTCCATGCGGTGTCTATCCCCGCAGCAGACCAGATCCACTCGTATGCAGTGAGTATAACGTAGAGCACAACGCTCACCAGCCTATGCTTACCAGCTCACCCGCTTCATGCGGTGATATTTCCTGCAACAGATTAGATCTATTTACACACAGTGAGTATAACGCCTAGTATAATACCCACAAGCTATTTCCAATTGGATTCTCTGAATGAGTATACAAACATTATTTGCAGTTAAG
Source organism: Oophaga sylvatica (assembly GCA_033576555.1). NCBI lineage: Eukaryota > Metazoa > Chordata > Amphibia > Anura > Dendrobatidae > Oophaga > Oophaga sylvatica. Next base: position 310,726,707 of record JARQOD010000006.1, read on the forward strand.
TCTGAAGGAGTGGCTAGATTGAAAACTGGTATATACCAACACCTCATCTATACCGGTCATACTATATAATATTGCTCCACATGACGGCTCCCTATGCAACAATTTAAATCCTCAATATTGTGAGTATAGTGGCTATTTATCATCTTCACATGTCTCTTTCTGCACTAGTACACAAGTATTAATTACTAATTATCAACTTTGTATATTATAGCTAGGTTTTGAGCAGGAATAATTTTGAATTGACTCTGGGTCTATATCTCATCCATACTAGCATATATAGCTCTCTCAAATGTGCCATCATTTAATCACTGAACCCCGTGACTCATCAATCAAAGTGGCATAATATCCATAACCAAACAATTTTTTCAGTTAGTACTGGCAACCAATTAGTAAATACAATTTTATAAGTTTCTTTTTATCTTGCAGCAGCCATTAATTCACTGGCTGTCTCATTTTTTCAGTACACACGTGAAGAGATCACTCCTCAAACAACCTTTCCTAGGATTTTGGCTATTTACAGTGAGTCCAACATTTTGTAATATTGTCTCATTTAACTACATCATTATTATTGGGTATTTTTTGTCTAAAGCGCAGGTTTATTTATTCACTTTTTTAAGTTCTCTATTTTTGGTAGGTTAACACAGAACCTACTTTTAAACTACCAGCTGCTTTCAAAGTACCAGTCCTATAACAAATTACTGCATACACATTTTTTATTTTATTTTTTCCTTCTCTTTTTTGCTTTAATTGAGGTGTAGCGCCAGTGTCCGTTTATTCATTGTTTAACACCTTTATTCCTGCTGGTTTTCCCTCTATCTCCACTTTGATTGACAGCTCTGGCTTCACAGAGCCAGAGAAGAGTGGAGATAGATGAAAACCAAGCAGGTGGGAAGGTGTATGTAAATGATTGGCGGCGCCGTGAAGCACCGAGCAGCAGGACTTGGTTTGAACAGTCATTCTGTGTGCCTTTAAGCTCTATGAGCCTATAAATCTCCCAAAAAATCTGCCTCCAGGGATTATTCTAAGGCCGGGATCACACATGCGACAAAAATGTCCGACGCTCGCATGTGAAATCCCAGCTCTGGCGCCGGCACTCGGGAGTGGAGCGAGCGGCTGCATATAAATACATACAGCCGCGCGCTCCACTCCCGAGTGCCGGCGCCAGAGCTGGGATTTCACATGCGAGCGTCGGACGTTTTCGTCGCATTTGTGATCCCGGACTAAATGACCAAGTCTGCTCTCCTGATCTACACGTCTCACACTGGTAACGCCTCATTTCATTTAAAATAATCTCTGGAGGCAGATTCTCAGGGAGATCTATGTCCGGCCAATAGATTTTAACAGCTCATTAACATTAATAAAAAAAGATTTCTCTGGAATAATACATTGGATCGCAGGCATCATTTTATTCAGCTTCCTATGACCCGAGTGCCCATATAAACGGATTTGGAGAATTGATAATATGATAGATTCCATTTAAACAGACAGGGGTTTGCAACAAGTAACAATTCACAGTGATCTCTTAAATATTAGTACTTAATAATTTATATTATTATTAATAATAATAATAAGTCAGCAGTTGAACAAAACTTACTTTTGAATGACATCACTTCCGTATTTCATTAGTAAACGTATGGCGGTGGGTGCAGTATAGAACTGGTTCACCTTGTACTTCTCAATTATTT
>JARQOD010000006.1:310728491-310777863 GCA_033576555.1 Oophaga sylvatica
CCCGTTTTTCCAGGCACCCGCAAGCCGGGAAAACCCGACGTGTCCTTGGTTACCAGCCCTGCATCGGGCCTGGTGTCCACGTACACGGGGTAACTAAGCGAGTTTCCCCGCATGTCGCTGTGTGATCGCTCCCGACCCCGTTTGGCAGCTCAGCACGAAAAAGTAGTAAACCAAGCGATCCAATCGTTGTGGGGATCGCGGGTTTTATCGTTTGTGAGCCCCCGCCTTAAGGAAACTTTCCACACACACTGTTGGGAAGCAGCAGGGTAAAATTTTTGCCTTAGAATGAGCTTGTGGTAGATCACAACTTCAACTCCTCATGGATTTTATTCTCTTTTTATTGCATGAACTCACTATTTGCTGTGACTTTTTCCTGTGTAACCTGGTCTTAACGTTTTGTTACCATAACATTACTTGTCGTTTGAGCATGTGACAATAATGTATAATAGTAGCTACTAAAACACGCCAACCCCACTGGGCTCTTACAAGCCCTGATTTTGACATTAAAAAGAGATATTGCAGAGTGATTAGGGATTTTGTGAATCAGTGGCCGGATATGGAGCTTCTTTCATGCTCTTACAGATCAGGCTTTGTCTTCACGTGTGAGTAGGTGTGCGCTGAATGCAATCACTTGTCTTTGTGGGATTTATATTGCATCTTTTTCTGTTTTCTCTCACCATATCACTTTTTTTTTGTAGGACAAGCTGCAGAGCGCTTCAACAGTATTACTTCAGCTTATTACAGAAGTGCCAAGGTATCATATTAGTTTATGATCTCACTAAGAAAGAAACTTTGATGATCTACCAAAATGGATGAAAATGATTGTAGGTGGGGCATTATGGACCAAAGGGGACAATCGGCAGTTTAAAGACGATTGACCATACTCTCTTATGAGTTGTCAATATGTATATTTCCCTCTGTTTAGGGCCAGAATTGGAGCTCACAAATAAAACATTGACTTTTCAATGTATAAAAAATTTCTGGAAAAAACAGTTGTTGTTGACTAAAATACAGGCAAAAATGGTGATTTCCAATTTGTGTTTAAATCTAGTTTGCGTCGATTGGAAGGGAGCTCCTTTCTAGTAGGAAATAAGCTGGACTGTGAAAACTACAGAGAAATCACCCGACAAGCAGGGGGAAAAGGTGGGATTCCTGCCTATCAAATATGGGTCAAAATGTGTTTGAATTATAAATCTGTGTTACATATAGATGTGGCCAAAAATTTGGAGACGTAACCCCTTAGTGAATTCAATTTGGTACTTAATGACCTGGCAATTTTTACAATTCTGACCACTGTCACTTTATGAAGGTTACAACTTGGAACGCTTCAACATATCCCAGTGATTCTGAGATTTTCTCATGCATATTGTACTTCATGGTAGTGGTAAAATTACTTCGATATAACTTGCGTTTATGTATGAAAAGAAACGGAAATTTGGCAAAAATTTTAGAAAAATTTAGCAATTTTCAACTTAATTTTTGTGCCTTTAAATCGAGAGATATGTCACACAAAATAGTTAATAAATAACATTTCCCACGTTGTCTGCTTTTACATCAGCACAATTTTGGAAACATAACTTTTTTTTTTTGTTAGGACGTTATAAGGGTTAAAGTTGATTTCTCATTTTTCCAACAAAGTTTACCAAAACCATATTTTTTAGGGACCACCTCACATTTGAAGGGAGTTGGGGGGGCAATATGAAGAAAATACCCAAAAGTGACACCATTCTAAAAACTGCTCCCCTCAAGGGCTCAAAACCACATTCAAGAAGTTTATTGACCCTTCAGGTGCTTCATGAGAACTAAAGCAATATGGAAGGGAAAAAAAATAACATTTTTTTTGTGAAAAAATAAAAATAACGTTGGAACAAAACTTTATTTCAGCAGCAGATGGAAGGAAGGGAGCACAGTCATACTAGTGGGTAGGCGGGCCCACACAGGATAGAACACCTCAGATTAAAAAGAGTGTTGACCGGCCCCTCCAGCTTGGGCTCCTCCTACTCCAGCTCTCAGTCTAAAATTTGAGGTCACAGAGGATAGTCGATTCAGGCAGGAGCAGCTCCCAGAAATTTTTTTTTTTTTTTTTTTTCTTATCGGACAGAGACTTGGACCCCCGTGGTCTAGAGTCTCGCGCTGCTGGACCCCCACTCTCCTTGGCAGATCTGTATTACCTTAAGGAGGTCCTGCAGAACCTGCGGCCCCGGGGGATGAGGGTTGCTTCCCTGGCGGGGATGCAAACCGCGCTTCTGGGTCACTGTGTTCTCCGCCTGGGGGAAGCTACGGGCACAGCGCCACAAATCCCTGGGGGTCCTGTGGCGCTCAGCTGGGTGAGTACTCAACATTTTAATATGTGTTTTGAGTGCTTCAGCGACTGCCTGCGGCAGCCGCTGCTACATTTTCATGTTGGTGATGTGTGTTTTTTGTCCGCAGGTGGATGCCTGCAGGACATGGTACGGGGGAGAGCGGAGGAGCCGCGCGCGCTTTTTTTGAAGCCAGCGGGGGGCGTGGCTTCGCGCCTTCCCTGTCTTTCGCGGGCAGGAAGCGCTCAGAGCGCGCGATTTCTCCCTGCCTCTTCTTCCGGCGTTCTCTCTCCGCCAGCGGCCATTACTGAAGGTGCCTCGGGCTCCTCACTCTCCTCTTCCGACAACGAGGAACATGACCGCGGCAGCTGGGGGAGTCGCTTCTGGTCTGCAGGGCAGAAGCTTAACCCCCTCACCCTCACAGCGCAGGGCACCTTTTGAGGCACAATTTGGTGGCAGACTGCGCTGCCCTGCAGCTGTTACCTCATATAGAGGTCCTTTTTCAGTCTGGGGCTCGTACACCCTGTTCATTTAACAGAGGTTGTAGGGAGTCTGCGCATTAACCCTTGATAGGAGGTTAACCTTTAATTGGGGGACAGCTGGGGCAGCTCTCTCCTTAAGAGCTTTAACCCTTCAGCGTTCGTTTTCCTTTCCCTTAAGAAGCCACACTGTTCAGTTACTGACAGGTTTTAACCTGCTATATACTGTGTGAGGGCATGTCAGATCAGGGCCCAGGAGGTGCGGACGTCTCCCAGGTCCGCTACAGGTCAGTCTCGCGTATCTGACACGCAGGATTCCTCGACGGCGTCAAGGCAGCGGTCGGAGGTCTCAGTGATGTCAAAATGGAGGCCCTCACTGTTCTATTGATGGCCTGTCTGACCTTCTAGGTTATTGGCAGCTAGATCCTCTATGGCAGGAAGCGCCCAGGCCGTACTATCCTTCCCGGTAGCGATCGGATGGGGAGATGTCCGATTCGGATAAGAGGATCGGGCAGGGACACTCTGCCTCTCTTTTGGGCCTTAAGAGGCTTTTATTGGAGCATGAGAGAGGCGTTACAGTTACCGGAGGAGGTAACTAGACGTCCTGGTAAGTCGGCCCGGATGTTTCAGGAGTGCATAGGTCGCGATCGGCTTGCCATCTCTGGATGAGCTTAATGGGGCAGTGGAGAAGGAACGCTGTGTCCAGATAAAGCGTTTTCAGGGGACACGGTTTTTTGAGACACTGTATCCGTGTTCACGGAGTTGATTGATAATTGGATTCCTTCTCTGAAGTGGATGTCCCTTTATCCAGCTTAGCAAATCTCTTTTACTTCCTGTTAAAGGGAAGGCGAGTCTGCAGCACCGCTGGACAGAAAAACGGAGATGGCGGCGAAATCCATCTACGAGGCGCGGGTCATGATTCAGAGCGGGGCTAGGATTCATGTGTGCTTGTAAGGCTTCCTGAGCTGGTTGGACCGTCTCACGGACGGCTTGGCAAGATGGATCCCGCTATCGAGGTAGATGAACTTTTCAAGTTGTTGGAGGATGCAGCCCGATATGGCAGTGATGCAGGTTTGGATACTGCCTCACTGCTGTCCAGGGCGCAATCCTCGGCGGTCACAGTCAGAAGAGCACTGTGGCTTAGAAGTGGACCGGGGACGCGGTTTCCAAGCAAGGTTTGCTATCTTTAGCTTACAAGGGTGGTCAGCTATTTGGATCTGACCTCACGGAGCTGATTGCCAAGGCAAAGGCAAAAGAAACGGCGTTACCGCAGCGAAGAGCTGTGACTTCTGCGTCTGGCAGGCCTAGTGCCGGTAGTAGTCGACGGTCCTTTTGGTCCGGGGGACGGTTCGGTCAGCCTCTTGGGGATGGGTCGTCCTCTTTTTCAGGAAAAAAGAACTCTCAGAAATCCCGCACCCCCTGGAAACAGAGCTTCCGTAAGACAAGCGGGAAGCTGACAAAAAGCCTGCTAAGGCGGACTGACGCCGGGGTCTCACTCGAGGGCTCTCGAGTGGGGGGTCGTTTACTCCAATTCGAACGACTTGGGCTTCCCGCGTGTCGGACGCCTGGGTGACGCGGGTTGTATCGGCAGGCTACTTCATAGAGTTTCTTTCTCGAACCCCAGACAGTTTTTGTCAATCTCGCATTCGTCAGAGCCCGAACTATTTGCCGCTTTACTGCGGGAGGTAGATTCCCTTCTGCAGAAGGGTGTGGTGGTACCGGTTTCGCCGGAGGACCGGGGAATAGGGTTTCTATTCCAACTCTTTGTGGTCCCAAAAAGGAGGACAAATTTCGCCCCATTCTGGATCTCAAAAGATTGAATCGGCATGTCCGCACCCGGAAATTCCGCATGGAATCGCTTCGCCGTTGTGGCGGCCCTTTGTCGCAGAACGACTTTTTGGTGTCAATCGACATTCGCGACGCTTATTTGCATGTTCCCGTCGAAAGGGCCCCCCCCACGCTTCCTTCGTTTTGCCATAGGTCAGGACCATTACCAGTTTGTGGCCCTGCCATTCGGGTTGGCCTCAGCTCCAGAGTTTTTCACGAAAAATTCTGGACCTCTCATGGCGACCCTTTCGAAGGACAGGGGGTTACGATTCTTCCCTACCTGGACGACCTTTTGATTGTGGCGTCCTCAAAGGAGGGAGGCGGGGGGGGTGACGGCTCGCAATCTATCCCTTCAGCTCCTGGAGGACTTCGGTGGCTGGTCAATTGGGAGAAGTCGTTCTGGAAAATGTCGCAGTCAATACTTTTTTTTTGGGGATGCATTTCGACACGGTACGAGCAGTGGTGTCTCTGCCCCAGACAAGCAAGCAAGTCTTCTTCGACATGTTTCAGGTTATGAAGTCTTCTACAGCAATGTCCCTTCGAAGGTGTATGCGCCTTCTGGGTTTGATTGTGGCGTCAATGGAGGCAATTCCGTTTGCCCAATTTCATTCCTGGGCTCTCCAAATGTCATTTTGAACCGTTGGGATCGATCGCAGGTTTCGCTGGATTGCAGCGTCATATCTCCCACAAGGTGTGGAAGTCTCTAGGATGGTGGTTACGTCCGGAGTGTTATCCCTGGGGGAAGTCCCTTCCTCCCTCCCAGGTGGTCGGTCATAACCCACGATGCCAGCCTGACGGGCTGGGGGGGTGTCTGGAACGATCTCTGGATTCAGGGAGTATGGTCGTCGGAGAGTCTGTCCTGCCGATCAACATTCTGGAATTGAGGGCAATTTTCCTTTGCCTCCAACACTGGACGGTCCCTTTAAGCGGGCTACCAGTCCGAGTGCAGCAGACAACGCGACGGCGGTCGCGTATATCAACCATCAAGGTGGGACGAGGAGCTTCAAGCTCATGATGGAGGTGTTCGGATCCTGGTATGGGCCGAGGCCAGGGTGCCAGCCATCTCTGCGATTCACATTCCAGGAGTTCAGAATGTCACGGCGGACTTCCTCAGTCGCGAAAAGATGGATCCCGGAGAATGGAGTCTTCATCCGGAAATTTTTGCACTGCTGTGCTCCCGTTAGGGAACTCCCAAGTGGATTTGATGGCATCCAGGTTTCATGCCAAGTTACCAAGTTCATGTCCAGGTACAAGGACCGAAGGCTGTGGCGGTGGATGCTCTGGTGGCTCCGTGGGACCAATTCGAGTAATCTATGTGTTCCGCCGAATCCTTAATTCCTCTGGTGTTGCGTCGGATCAGACTGGAGAGAGTCTCGGCTATGTTGATAGCCCCAGATTGGGCGAGGAGGATGTGGTTCTCGACGCTGGTGTCGCTTCTGGCAGCGCCTCCACTTCCACTCCCTCTTCGCCCGGACCTGTTAACCCAAGGGCCGTTCGTCACCCGGACCTGAAGTCTCTGCGTTTGACGGCGTGGCTCTTGAGACCGAAATCTTGAGCCGTCAAGGTTTTTCAGCTGAAGTCATTGCTACTCTGCGAGCTGCCAGAGGTCCGGCTACTACTAGGATTTATCACAAGACTTGGGAAGCCTTCTTTTCGTGGTGTTCGGGTTCTTCAAAGAACCCGAGGATTTTTTCCATTCCCAATTTGTTGGCCTTTTTGCAGTACGGGCTGGACAAGGGTTTGGCAGTTAGCACTCTGAAGGGGCAGGTTTCTGCTTTGTCATTGCTGTTTCGGAAGGCTATCGCTTCGCGTAGGGACGTACGTTCCTTTTTTCGCGGAGTAAACCCGTCAGTTTCCGCCGCGGAAGGCGTTTGTGTCTCCTTGGCGGCTCAACCTTGTCTTGGAGGCTCTTCAGCATGGGCCTTTTGAGCCTATGGACTCTGATAGCCTTTCTTTGCTCTCTTGGAAGGTTGCCTTCCTAGTGGCGGTCACCTCTTTGAGAAGGGTTTCTGAGTTGGCGGCTCTTTCTTGCTCGCCTCCTTTTCTGGAGTTTCACCCGGATCGAGTAGTGCTTCGCACACGGGGCGACTTTCTGCCTAAGGTGGTGTCACAATTTCATGTTAACCAGGATATTGTGTTGCCCTTGCTCTGTCCGGAGCCGAGGAATGCGAAGGAACGGGCTTTGCACACTTTGGATTTAGTGCGGGCTTTGAAGTTCTATTTGTCTATTACTCAAAGTTTTCGGAAGTCGGATTCTCTGTTTGTGATTCCAGCAGGTCATCGACGTGGTCAACGAGCTTCCAAGGACTCTATAGCTCGTTGGATTCGGTCGGCCATTTTAGAGGCTTACCGACTTAAGGGCGAACCTTGCCCGGTTAAGATTCGAGCTCACTCCACGAGGGCTGTGGGTTCATCGTGGGCTTTTCATCAAGGAGCCTCGGCAGCTCAGCTCTGCCGGGCGGCGACCTGGCGCTCCGTCCACACGTTTACGAAATTTTATAAGGTGGACGTCAGTGCTTCCGCTGATGCGGCCTTAGGACGTAGGGTCCTGCAGGCGGCTGTAGTTTAAAGTTCTTGTTAACTTGTATTTAGCGCTAGTTGCGCATTTATCTAAGTTGTGGGGAATCTGCCTCTGTTGGTTTTTTGCCCACCCTTAATTTCTGGACTGCTTTGGGACGTCCCACTAGTAATGACTGTGTCTCCCTTCCTTCCATCTGCTGCTGAAAGACGGATTTTGGTAAGACCTTACCTGTAAAATCCTTTTCAGCGAAGGAAGGAAGGGAGACACAGATCCCTCCCATGGCAGAAGTGTGTTGTTGTGTTTTCAGATGCGGCGTGACCCTTATAGCGATTATCTGGGCTGAGGTCGGCGCTCTAAAGGCTCTTTTCCAGCATTGCCAGCTCATCGCAGTGGTCAGGTTCAGTGAGTTGTACCTGGGACTGTGTGGTTTTTTCTGTTATATGCATAACCTGTCTTCTTGTTTTTTTCTCTGAAGTTATTCAGAAGGGTTATGTTGCTCCGCTGGTGATATTTGCTCTTCCTTAGCTTGTGTATGGACTGGAGAGCTGGAGTAGGAGGAGCCCAAGCTGGAGGGGCCGGTCAACACTCTTTTTAATCTGAGGTGTTCTATCCTGTGTGGGCTCCGCCTACCCACTAGTAATGACGGTGTCTCCCTTCCTTCCTTCGCTGAAAAGGATTTTACAGGTAAGGTCTTACCAAAATCCGTCTTTCACAAGGGTATCAGGAGAAAATGGACCACAAAATTTGTTGTGCAATTTCTCCTAAGTACGCGATACCCCGTATGTGGGGGAAAGCCACTGGCAGGGCTCAGAAGGGAGGGAGCACCGTTTGACTTTTTGAACGCAAAATTGGCTGGAATTAATGGCGGGCGCCATGTCGCGTTTGGAGACCCCCTGATGTACCTAAACACTGGAAACCCCCAATTCTAACTGCAGCCCTAACCCCAACATACCCCTAATCCCAACCCTAACCATAGCCCTAACTCCCAACACCAAAACCCTAACTCCAACGGAAAAAAAAATAAAAAATTTTACCTAACTAAGGGGGTGATATAGGGGGGTTTTATTTACTATTTTTTTTATTTTGATCACTGATGGGGTCTATTACAGTGATCAAAATGAACCAATAGGAGAAATCTCATATTGTTATCGGGTGCCATCTATTGCACAAAGGCGGAGGTAACGGTCCTGCTGCTGGGTTTTTGCCCTTCTACGGCCCCTCCACGTCTCCTGGTGTACTGGCCTGTCTCCTGGTAGCGCCTCCAACCTTTGGACACTACGCTGACAGACACCCCAAACCTTCTTGCCACAGCTTGCATTGATGTGCCATCCTGTATGAGCTGCACTACCTGAGCCACTTGTGTGGGTTGTAGAGTTCGTCTCATGCTACCACGAGTGTGAAAGCACAACCAACTTTCAAAAGTGACCAAAACATCAGCCAGAAAGCATTGGTACTGAGATGTCGTCTGTGGTCCCCACCTGCAGAACCACTCCTTTGAGTGTGTCTTGATAATTGCCAATAATTTCCATCTGTTGTCTATTCCATTTGCACAACAGCATGTGAAATTGATTGTCAATCAGTGTTGCTTCCTAAGTGGACAGTTTGATTTCACAGAAGTTTGATTTACTTGGAGTTATATTATGTCGCTTAGGCACACAACGCATCCCATGCAATCCTATGGCATTCCGCATAGCTATGCTAATGCGTATTTTTCCGCGGCGGAATCGCATCGCGGAAAAATACGCAGCATGCTCATTCTTTTTGCGTAATCACGGCGATTACGCCGCCATAGGATTGCATTGAAACGCTCACTTTACGCATGTGGCTATGCCCACCATGCGTGAAGTGAGCGCTTCATGTGCCGTTGATGCCCAGGGCCTGGAGGAGAGGAGACTCCTCTTCTCCAGGCCCTGGGTACCATATTCCTGTAAAAAATAGAATTAAAATAAAAAATATGGATATACTTACCCTCCGGCGGCCCCCGGAGTTTTCTCGCTCCTCAGCGAATCTGCCTCCAAGTTCGGTTCCCAGGGATGCATTGCGAGAATCACCCCAGATGACGTACCAGTCGCGTGACCGTGACGTTGCAAAGCTCATTCTCGCAATGCATCCCTAAGAACGGAACTTGCCAGCAGCCTCGCTGAGGACCGGGAGGACTCCGGGGGCCGACAGAGGGTGAGTATATCCCTATTTTTTATTTTTTTTGATTATTTTTAATATTCCACATTAGTAAAAAGGTGGTCACACTTGTCAAGCACTATGTGTGACCAGTGTGACCAACCTGTCAATCAGTTTTCCAAGCGATGCTACAGATTGCTTGGAAACCGCTAGCATTCTGCAAGCTAATTACGCTTGGAAAACGCTAATGTTTTGAGGGAATACGCAATACGGAATGCATGCGTATTTCCCGCGGCAAGGAGTTGCGGGAATGCTGTGGAAATTTCTGCAGCAATTCCAAACTTGTGCACATAGCCTAAGTCTTCCCTTTATTTTTTTGAGCAGTGTAGATTCGGCCAGAGACCATAGCCACAGACGAGCCTAGTCCAGCTTGGCCCTTGACCTGCTCTTTAAAGCACAATTGCAGGTGATTAAGTGGTCTCTCCCATAGCGAGAAACCTCTCCATCACCTGCCATGGTGCTGGGAAGCGCCATCCAGAGGCAAAGCCGGACTTGTCTCATCTGTGATCTATAGAAGTATGTTTTATCTGCAAAGCCATAGAGAAAAATATACATGGCCACAGTTGTGCAGCTAAACTCTGATGTCCTGCTGAACACAGTTTTCTGTTAGTTTAACCCCTTCACGAAATGCGCTGTACATAAACGGTGCATGTTGGCTGTCCCCCTTTGATGTGGGCTCCGGCGCTGAGCCCAAATCATTTCTGGCACATGTCAGGTGATTTTATTAGCTGACATGTGCCCCTAACAGCCGTGGGTGGAATCGTGATCCACCCGCAGCTGTTAACCTGTTAAGTGCTGCTGTCAATCTCTGACAGCGGCATTTAACACAATCGCACCGGAAGCGCGTCGCTAATTCCGCCGTGTCACATGACCGCGGGTCGCCAATGGGTTGGCATGACAACCTGGGGTCTGCAGCAGATCCCTTTGGTTGACATAGCAGGATAGCTATGAGCGCTGTTCAGCAGTCGGCACTCATAGCAAGTGAGCATTTCTGCAACATAGAATGATGATCGCAGCTTCTAGTCTCCCATGGAGACTATTGAAGCAAGTGTAAAGTAAAAAAAAAATTATTTTAAAAATATTAAAAATAAAAGTTTAAATCCACCCTCCTTTTGCCACATTTAAAATAAAATTATTAAAAAAATAAATACACATATTTGATATCATTGCGTTTAGAATTGCCCGACCTATCAATACATTAAAAGAATCCAATTGGTAAATGGCGTAATGAGAAAAAAATATAAGAACGCTAACCAGCTCACCGGTTTGTAGAAGCACGGATCCTCCGCTTGATCAAACGTGAAGATACATGAGAAAATGAAGGAAAAAGGGATCCAGCTTCAATAAAATCTTCATCTTTATTGATTCATAAAAACATGAATAATGGCATGCTCCTGGACAAGCTCAGGACAAGGCTACGCGTTTCGATCACAGGGATCTTTATCACAGCTGACATATTCAGACAAAGGCACATATTTAAGACAAAGGAAGACCAATCACGATCAGAAAAAATGTCATGTGATTTTTGACAAGTCCTTTTTTTCTTTATTCGTTTAAAATTGTTAAAGGACTTGTCAAAAATCACATGACATTTTTTCTGATCGTGATTGGTCTTCCTTTGTCTTAAATATGTGCCTTTGTCTGAATATGTCAGCTGTGATAAAGATCCCTGTGATCGAAACGCGTAGCCTTGTCCTGAGCTTGTCCAGGAGCATGCCATTATTCATGTTTTTATGAATCAATAAAGATGAAGATTTTATTGAAGCTGGATCCCTTTTTCCTTCATTTTCTCATGTAATGAGAAAAAAAGCCAAGTTTCCAGAATTGCGTGTTTTTGGTTGCCGGTACATTGCATTAAAGTCCAATAACGGGCGATCAAAATATTGTATCTACACCACAATGGTATCAATAAAAATGTCAGCTCGGCGCACAAAAAATAAGCCCTCACTTGGCCCCAGATCGCAAAAATTAGAGACGTCTCCGAAAATGACACAATATTTTTTTATTTTTTTTTTGTTAACAAACGTTGGATTTTTTTTTCTCACTACTTAAATAAAAAAGAACCTAGACATGTTTTGCGTCTATGAACTCATAATAACCTGGAGAATCCTAATGGCAGGTCAGTTTTAGCATGTGGTGAACATGGTATAAAAAAAAAAACATTTGTGGAATAGCACTTTTTTGCAATTTCACAACACCTGGAATTTCTTTCCTGTTTTCTAATACTCTGTATGTCGTTCAAATAGTGTCGTTCAAAAGTACAACTCGTCCCACAAAAAAACAAGCCCTCACCTGGCCATATTGACGGAAAAATAAAAAGTTTTGGCTCTGGGAAGAAGGGGAGCAAAAAAACAGGAACGCAAAAACGAAAAATGGTGATGGGGTTGCCCCATTAGGCTCCACATCTGTAGTTACTCTGTGATTGCTGGTTTGTGATTCCTCATGGCAGAACTTGATGGCCCCTATTAAAACTCATTGAGGTTCTTCATGAGACTGATTGATCCAGGATTGTGGTTTCTTTTATAAACATAAGCCACAATATAGATGTGAACAAAGCCTGAACACACGCGTTCAGAGAGGTGTATCATACAGTGTCTTTAGCTGGATATTGTTACATGTCTGCTAATTTCCTATATTTCTGTGAAGTTTGCACAACAGATAACTGGGATGCGGTTTTGTGAAGCAAGTGCCAAGGACAACTTTAATGTAGATGAAATCTTCCTGAAGCTGGTTGATGACATACTAAAAAAGGTAAATGTGTTCTCCAGACCTTTTCCAATTATTGTGAAAGGCCTTTTGAATGGATGGTGTTATAATATTTCTAATCTACTGAATTTCAGTTCCAGTACCCTCCATTCTTTATGAGCAAGTGAAGGTGTAAGTCCCCACTATTGGTCACGGCTGCTATTTTCAGAAATTTATCCAAAATTACTTTGTCCCATGACTTAACTCCGTTCAAGGGGTTGTCTGGCCCAAATCGATAAGTCAGTTCTTTGGCAGCAGCTGTATTTTTATGGACGGCGGCACATTAATTTCTTTTTTTACACAGTGTTCACTACGGAACGTTGAGGTGCGTGCAGCAAAAGATGCCAGTGCCAGCGTAAGGACATACTTTTTGGGCAGAGTTGGCGCACTATTTATATGACCCCCGAAGTATGGTATAAATATTCAAATGGCCCTTGGCAGAAAAAAGATTCCCCACCCCTGGTGTAAATACCCATTGTCTGAACTATCCTCACAAATCTGGCAGGCAGGGTCACTAGACCAGTAGCCGGACCCACAGCAGCAACACAAGTGCAGAAATGTACCCACTCAGTGCTAAAAGAAAATTGGTCCATAATTTGGTGGAGGACCACTTCTGCACAGCACCAGCAGGGAAAGGAGCCCTGTTGCCTGACTAAGCCGCTTTGGTTTTTGCCCAAACACGAGAGAATGCCACATAGCCTGCACACAAGATGCTTCTAAAGGCATAAAAATTCCAAAGATCCAGAAAAATGTTTCCATTACATGTGTAAGTTACTGTGGATTTTAGTGCATTTGATAAATTATCTATAATATTTGTCTTCATATTTTTAGCATGAATATTCCACATAGTAAGCACGTAATATTTTCTTGTGCAGATGCCCCTGGATATGATGCGGTGCGGGTTATCCAACAGCATTTTATCTCTTCAACCAGAGCCAGAAGTCCCTCCAGAGCTGCCTCCACCTCGACCACCGGTCCGTTGTTGCTGATTTCCTCCTGACACAGCAGGGCGGTGACATTCAGTCCATGTCCTGTGACACAATCATTAGGATGATCCCATTTGCACTTGTTTCTCAGTTAAACTTGTAAATATGTAATCAACAAACAAAGATTTTAATTCTGAAAGTCTGCCTTTTGCTCACTGAGCAAGAGTCCAGAGTTTGTACTCCACTATTGGAAGGATTGGCCCGTCTTCTGAAGCGCTGTACCGCAGTGGTTCCTGCAAAGCACTTTATATCAGGCTCCACTAGTTGTGTAGTATTTAGGGTTTTCAGCTCAGAAGTTTGGTTTCTCATGACCATTATGTTTTGGATTTTTTTTCTTTAATTAAATCTAGAGGCATATACGGTGCTTTGCTAATTGTATTATCACTCCAAAATATTTAACTATTTAAGGTTTCCAGTAAAATGCTTCCATATACAGTATTATATTTAGTTTATCAAACAGTTCAATTTTACTTTAATATTCTTATAAATTGTAGCAATAGTTGATTACTGGACTTGCCACGAGTATTAATGTTTGCTCCAGTAATATTTATTAACGTCTAATATTGAAGGAATTTTTATTTGTTTTGTTTTTTTTCCTTTCACTCCAGTAGAGTTATATAACATGAGCTGTCAGTGCCCTTCTGTTCTCTCTAATGCTCCTTGCACACTATTTGTGTGGTATTAAGGCACACTGAAGAAGCAAAATACGTACGTGCTTTATGAACTCTATGGAGACTTCATTGCGCACAGCACTTAATGGGCTGGCTTGGAAGTAAGGACTGAAAAGACTGCTGAGAAAGCAGCACCACTGTTCCATTTGGGAATGGAAATAAAACTGTTTTTTATTAGTATTCAGCTACTAATCTTTGCTTTTAACGGTGCCACTTTGGATTTTTTTTTTTTTAGTGGGGAGGGTGGGTGGAAAAGTATGACGTGACAGCTAAATGGCACGTACTGTTTTAATAACGGTGGTTTTGTGAAATACGTCTTTGATATCATTATTGAAATGCACTGTATACTCCGTTGTGGACACAGCAGTGCCGGGATATGCATTTGGATAAATGTGTGTCTTTGTGGTATTGAAACAACATAGTATTTCTAACTAATGTAGTGAAAATAAACCTTTTTTATTTATGAACTGTGGTTTAGTATTATTGCTGTTTCTATCATTACTTTATATTGTATTGTTAGCTCTGCTTTCTGTGTCCATGGGAAGCTAAAGCATCCAATCTGATGGAAGACAGGACCACGGGCAGAAGAATAACTGCTGGGTGCAGGGGTTGCGAAAAGTCTGTGTTGCCCATTTGAGAAGGCCAGTACTATTAAAGAATATGATAGTTGGAGATTTAAGATTGAGACCGCAAGCCTCAAGTTATGGAACTGGTCAAAGGCAATTTAACTCATTAAGGGCCAAGCGACTGTCTATTAATGACCAAGCCTCATTTTCCTATTCTGACCACTGTCACTTTATGTGGTGATAACTCTGGAACACTTCAATGGATCCCACTGATTCTGAGAATATTTTCTCATGACATTTTGTACTTCATATTAGTGGTAAATTTAGTTCAGTATAATTTGTTTTATTTATGGAAATATCAATCTTCAAACTTTGAATTTTTGCACCCTTAAATCAGAGTTACGGTATATCACACAAAATAGATAATAACATTTCTCACATGTCTACTTTATATTAGCATCATTTTTGAAACATTTTTTGTTACAAAGTTAGAAGGGTTAAAGTTTATCAGCAATTTTCCATTTTTGCAACAAAATTTACAAAACTTTTTCTTTTGGAGACCACATCACATTTGAAGTGACTTATAGTGACATATGACAGAAAATACCCAAAAGTCATACCATTTTAGAAGCTGCACGACTGAAAAAGTGCTCAAAACCTCATTCAAGAAGTACCGTATTTTTTGGACCATAAGACGCCCTTTTTTTCCTCCAAATTTGGGAGGAAAGTGTGGGTGCGTCTTATGGTCGGAATGTAACATGTGGGGAGGGGGGCAGGGGGCAGCGGTGGAGTGGGATCAGCAGGAGGCAAGAAAATATCCCTCTGCTGCAGGAAACAAGCGCTGGGGAAACCCCTGGTCCCTACTTAAGTGCAGTGAATATTAATCAGCCTCTTCTCGCCCACCTATCAGCTGAGCAGTGAGCGGGGAGCAGCAGATCACAGAGCCACACAGTTTCCCCAGCGCCTGATTCCTGCAGCAGCTGGGCAGATCGGTGTCTGAAGGAGAAGGAGGCAGCAGGAGCAGCTGGCATACCTGACAGCCTGGGGCTGTGCTGATGGGAGGCTGAATGCTCCTGTGAAGGACCTGTGATGAGGTCATGAAGAGGGCGGGCTGGAGCATCACATGACCAAAGCCCTGCCTCTTCATGATGTCATCACAGGTCCTTCAGACACACTGTACAACAAAGAATTAATTAAAAGGTTAGGCTACTTTCACACTTGCGTTTTTTTGTGCAGCGCATCATGCGCACATGAAACGCATACGTGTCACATTTCTATCAACTCTGTCTCTATCATCTCTGTCTCTATCATCTGTCTCTATCATCTCTGTCTCTATCATCTGTCTCTATCATCTGTCTCTATCATCTCTGTCTCTATCATCTCTGTCTCTATCATCTCTGTCTCTATCATCTGTCTCTATCATCTCTGTCATCTGTCTATATCATCTGTCTCTATCATCTCTGTCTCTATCATCTCTGTCTCTATCATCTCTGTCTCTATCATCTCTGTCTCTATCATCTCTGTCTCTATCATCTGTCTCTATCATCTCTGTCTATCATCTCTGTCTCTATCATCTCTGTCTCTATCATCTGTCTCTATCATCTGTCTCTCATCTCTGTCTCTATCATCTCTGTCTCTATCATCTCTGTCTCTATCATCTCTGTCTCTATCATCTGTCTCTATCATCTCTGTCTCTATCATCTGTCTCTATCATCTCTGTCTCTATCATCTCTATCATCTCTGTCTCTATCATCTCTATCATCTCTCTCTATCATCTGTCTCTATCATCTGTCTCTATCGTCTCTGTCTCTATCATCTCTGTCTCTATCATCTCTGTCTCTATCATCTTGGTCTCTATCATCTCGGTCTCTATCATCTCTCTCTATCATCTCTGTCTCTATCATCTCTGTCTCTATCATCTCTGTCTCTATCATCTCTGTCTCTATCATCTGTCTCTATCATCTCTGTCTCTATCATCTCTGTCTTTATCATCTCTATCATCTCTGTCTCTATCATCTATCTCTATCAACTCTGTCTCTATCATCTGTCTCTATTTCTATGCAGCATGTATTTCTATGCAGCCGCACGCTCCAGTCTGAGTGCTGGCGGCAGTGCTGGGTGTTCATGCGAGAGACTCACACGAAATCATGCGAGTTTCTCGCATGTGTGACCCCGGCCTTATACTCACCCTCCAGCGTCTTCACATAGTAGTTTACAGACACCACACTGGTCCCGCAGCACCATCTCCTACCCGTAGCTTCCAACATAATAACATACTATTATATATAATAACACCACATATAATAGTATGTTATTAAATATTTTACCACATTTTTTGCTTCAAATATATTTTTCCCTATTTTCCACCTCTAAAACCTGGGTGCGTCTTATAGTCCGGTGCGTCTTATAGTCCGAAAAATACGGTATATTACCCCCTTAAGAAAAATTGAAATTTTACTTTTTCCCACAAAAATGTTAGTGTTGCCCCAAATTTTGCATTTTCACAAGGGTAACAAGAACAAATGGACGGTATAATTTGTTGTCCAATTTTTCCTGAGTACACCGATACCCCATATCTGGTGGAAAACTGTTTGGCGCATGACAAGGATCACAAAGGAAGGAGCAACATTTGACTTTTCAAGCACAAAATTGTCTAAAAAACATTGTGGACACCGTGTCACATTTGGAGAGCCATCAAGGTTCCAAAACAGCAGAAACCCCCATTTTGGAAACTATACTTTATAGTGGTGTAGTGAGTATTTTAAACCCACAGGTATTTCACAGAATTGTATAACATTGGACTGTGAAAATGAAAATTTTAATTTTTTCCACTAAAATGTTTTATCCCTAAGTTTTTAATTTCAAAGGGCTAATAGGAGAAAATGGACCACATGGGGATACTCTCCTGGTTTCAGGGTGCTGTGTCACAATGGCAAAGTCTCTGTGGTGTCAGGACAGCCGGTCCCCCAAAAAGTGAACCCATTTTACAAATTACACCTCTCAATGAATTCATCTACGTGTGCAGTGATCATATTGACTCCACGTTTCTCAAAATTTTTTCCAATATAATATTGTTTTAGCCCAAGATTTTACATTTTCACCAATGGAAATAGGTAAAAAAAATGACCCCATAATTTGTTACACAATTTTTCTTGAACGTGGCAATGCCCTATATGTGCCCAGTACATTGTGTCCAGCTCGTGCTTCTGGAGACATGCACCCCGTAAATTAAGTGGCCTCTCCTCACAATGTTAATGCCACACATGTGGACCCTAAATACGGTTTAGGCCAGGGTTCGACAAACCCGGTCGCCAGTGGCGCCTAGAAAATCATGCCTGGCGCCCGGGTTTGTCGGGGCCCTGAGCAGGCGGGGGGCCCACTCGCCGTCGGGCACCCCGGCGCCCGTTAGCGGAGGAGAGCGGTGTCAGCGCCGCCACCCGCCCCCGCTTGCTCAGGGCCCCGGCAGCAGCTGGCACAATACTTACCTCTCCGCTGCCGCAGCTCCGGGCTCCAGGGGGCGCCGGCGCTTCCTCTCACAGCAGCGCCGCTGAATGACGTCATCATTCAGCGGCCGGCTGTGACAGAAAGCGCTGACGCCGGACAGGTGAGATGTGATGTGTGTGTGTGTGTGTCTGTGTGCATCAGTGTGTGTATGTGAGAGAGTGCTTGTGTGCTGCATGTGTGATGGTGGTGGGGGGAGAGCAGTGATGATGGGGAGGGCAGTGATGATGGGGAGGCATTGATGATAATGGGGAGGCATTGATGATGATGGGGAGACATTGATGATGATGGGGAGGCATTGATGATGATGGGGAGGCATTGATGATGATGGGGAGGCATTGATGATAATGGGGAGGCATTGATGATGATGGGGAGGCATTGATGATGATGGGGATTCATTGATGATGATGGGGAGGCATTGATGATGATGGGGAGGCATTGATGATGATGGGCAGGCATTGATGATGATGGGGAGGCATTGATGATGATGGGAGGCGATGATGATGATGGGCAGGCGATGATGATGATGGGCAGATGATGATGATGGGGAGGCGATGATATGATGAGGAGGCAATGATGATGATGGGCAGGCATTGATGATGATAGGGAGGCCATGATGATGATGAGGAGTCAATGATGATGATGGGGAGGCGATGATGATGAAATGAAAAAAAATTCTGGCTCCTAAATTTTTTGGCTGGCTCCTAGATTCTGAACAACTTTGTCGACCCCAGGTTTAGGCACACTATGGGGCTCAGGAGCAGGACAGACTAGGCACTCCCTTGGGGGCCCCCAGCGTCTACAGCAGAAGCTTCACTGATAATAGCATTATCAGTGAAGCTTCCGATGAAGAGACTGGTTAAGGACCTGTAGTGATCATGTGACCGTGATGTCACCACAGGCTTTACACTCTGGGAACTTCAAGACCTTTGCTGAGGCCCTGGCATTAAAAAAGGAGCATGCAGTGAAGGACAAGAATATCGGCCACTGAACCTTCCCCAGCAGCATGATTGAAACGCTCATTGGCCAGTGGTCCTGTCCTCCTGCACGCGCCGCTAAGGGGAAGGAGAGCGAGAGTGTCGGCACCTACCAAGCTGAGCAGTCAGATAAGGCCTTTTTCACACTTCAATCGTTGGCGTCAGTCCTAGTCCGCCAGATGACTGAAAAGACATGTGCTGTGTGTATCGACTGAGCATTTGTTGTGCAGCATGTGTGTGCCATATACATATATGTGTAAGTGTGTGCTTTTTATATAAAGTGTGTATGTTTATCCCTTTGTGACCGGGCTGTTTTTTTTATTAAATATGACATGTCACTTTTTGTAGCAGTAAGTCTGAAATGCTTTAACATATCCCATTGATTTTGAAATTATTTTTTTCGTGACACATTAAACTTATGAAAATGGTAAATTTAGGCTATGTTTTGCTTTAATTTATAAAAATATTTTAAAAAAATTGACAAATTTAAAACAGTTAGCAATTTTTAAACTTTGCTTATCCCTTTAATCCAGACAGTCATACTACACAAAAACATTATAAAATACCGTATATACTCGCATATAAGCTGAGATTTTCAGCCCTTTTTTAAGGCTGAAAGTCCCCCTCTCGCTTATACGCGAGTCATATACCGGGTAGTGGGAGGGGAGGGCGGGTGTCAAATCATACTTACCCCCCCCCGCTGGCACGTCTCTACAGCACCCCTGCTTCTCCCACGATCCCAGGCTCCTTCCTGCAGCGGTCACGTGGTACTGCTCATTAAAGTCATGAATATGCACATATTCATGACTTTAATGAGCGGTACAGCGTGACCGCTGTAGGAAGGAAGAGCTGCCGGAGACCGCGGAGAAGAGAGACGCGCCAGGAGGGGGTGAGTATATGCGATATTCACCTGTCCCCGGTCCACCGCTGCGCGCCGCTCTGACGTCCTGGCTGTGATGTTCAGGCAGAGGCCGAGATGACGTAGTTAGTGCGCGCCGCGCCCTCTGGCTGACCATTCACTGCTGGAAGACAGCGGCGCGCAGCGGTGGACCGGGGACAGGTGAATATCGCAGGTGCCGGGGCCTGAGCCAGTGGTGACATCGGCACCTGTCCCCATAGCGCATCGGTGTCCCGCCTGCTCAGGACACCGGCACCTGGCCCCTAGCAACGAGAGGTGAGTATGTCATTTTTATTTTCTTTTGCAGCGGCAGCATATGGGGCATAATCTGGAGCATTTTATGGGCCGTTATTAACCTTTTTTGGAACTTTATATGGGGAGTATTTTGTATGGAACATCTTATGGGGCCCATCATGAACTGTATGGAGCATTATATGGGGCTCCTGATTCAATATGGATATTCAAAAACATTTAACCTTCTGATGTCTCAATTAATTTAACTTTTATTGGTATCTATTTTTATTTTTGTAATTTACCAGTAGCTGCTGCATTTTCCACCCTAGGTCTATACGTGAGTCAATAAGTTTTTTCCCAGTTTTTTGTGGCAAAATTAGGGGGGGTCGGCTTATACACGGGTCGGCTTATACATGAGTATATACGGTAACATTTCCATCATGTCGGCTTTACATCAGCACCATTTGTAAAATGTTCTATTTTTGTTTGCATTTTAGAAGGTTTCAAAATATAGCAGTAATTTTTAATTTTTTCAAGGAAATTTACAAAACTTATTTTATAGGGACCTATTTAGTTTTGAAGTGACTTTGGGTCCTACATATTGGAAACCCCAAATGTGATACAATTTTACAAACAGCGCCCTCATTGTTTTTCAAAATTGCTTTAACTTAGTTCATTAACCCTTCATGTACTTTTCAGGAATCAATTACGAAGTGGCATGACAAGGATGAAAAAGTGTATTTTACCACCTAAATGTCACTAAACTTCTGAACAGACCCCTATAGCCGACAGACTCTAAGACCGTTATTTGGTCATGAACTGCCATGGCAAACACTGGGACCTTACGATCAAGATCTCAGGGTGCCGATGGGGTTAAAGAGGACGCCCCCACACTTTTTAACCATTTAGATGCTGTAGTCACTATTGACAGCATTTAAAGGGTTAAACTTGTATAGTCGGTAATAACACTGATCATGACTGATGCAGCAAGTTGCACTGTCGGTGATGCTAGTCTCATTATCTCAGGTCAGTAAAAAGACGTATTGGTGGTCACTAAGGGGTTAAATATTTTATTGCATTATTCGAACTTGTATTATGTAGATGGCCGGGTATAGACCCACAGTGGCAAGTATATGACACACTGTGTGGTGATGCACATTTATAAATACCCGGCTGCTCTGACGAGAGTTCATATGTACAAACATGTTGGCAATCGTCCAACGAAAAGAGCAAACTGCTGGCTGCTCATTCATCCGGTACTGGACTGTTTATGGCAAAACAAAAATTTTCTCGGCAGCACATCGCCCAGTGTAACCTATATGTGCTGCTGTGGGGTCGGTAAGCCAAACCTCCGACTCAGGACTCCTCAATTTATTGACTTCTGACCCCACAGCACTGGTCACTACTGAGCATGTACATAACGTGCAGCACAGATTCTTAGATCAGAAACAGAACAGACAATTGTAGGACATTTCATAACTTTCCCAAATATTATGAAAAAATGTTCAACACATACTGCACCCAAACTGACTCCACCAAAATGGACACCAACTCCACGGCTCCGACTCCACAGCCCTGCTGCTGATAGCAAGATGTGTATGGGGATAGAATGGTCTATTATTGATTGTTCTCTGCCCACCATTCTTCCTCGCCTGTATAAAGAGGCCGGGAAACAAGCGCCGAACGACTTCAATATTGACGTTTTATTCGACTTTTTTTCCAGCGGTATGTGAAAAAGCAGCGTTTTGCCATTTTTATGGTGTTCATTGTAAGGGTTAACTATTGTGACAGTTTTACAGATGGGGTTGTTGTGGACACTGCAATATCAAATGTGTACTTTTTTGTTTATTTTTGTTTTTACATAAATGTGTATTTATTGGTGTATTTTTTTTTGTACTTTACTTTGTGGTTTGTTTATTTTGTTTTTCTTTTCAATCTTAACTTTTTTTTTTACTATTTTACTTAGTCCCTCTATGGGACTTTAACTACTATGAGCACTGGTATTATGCATTGCAATTCACATGCACCTATTACTCCCTGCCTATGGCTGGGTCTCACAGGCCACCATACCTGACACACCGGGCGGGCATTGTTTGCCATAACCATCGGATCCCCGTGATTTTGTTTGCGAGGGTGAAAGAGGGAGCCTACTCCCTCTCACAACCTTCTAAATGCTGCGATTGCTAACGATTATGGCAACTGGAGGGTTAATCAGCCAGGGGCAGTGCAGTCACCAACCCCATTACCGCAGGAGCTGGGCTGTAAGCTGAGCCGAGCTCCCGGCGGTCATCGTGCGGGAGATGCTGATATTTCAGCACTCCCTGACGATCACATGTTGTGTTCGGTCAATCAGACTGACTGACCGGTTACAGCGTTCAGAGAGCAGGAACCTTTGTAATTGGTTTCCTCACAGTGACCATTTTAATCCATGATAGATGTAGAACGTCATGATGCTGGAACTGACACCTGCTTATGATGTGCTTTTACCACCATTGGTCGTTAAGGGGTTAAGCATATAAATAGGAATATACCAGTGCCATGTAAACAAAAGGAGAACTAATGCCTGAAGAAATCTTAACCCCTTAGTGACAGAGCCATTTTGCAGCTTAATGACCGGGCCAATTTTTACAATTTTGACAATATGAGGTTATAACTCTGGAACGCTTTAACGAATCCAGCTGATTCTGAGATTGTTTTTTCGTGACATATTGTACTTCACGTTAGTGGTAAAAAAATTTTTATATGACTTGCTTTTATTTATGAAAAAAACGGAAATATGGCGAAAATTTAGAAAATTTCGCATTTTCAAACTTGTAATTATTATGCCCTTAAATCAGAGAGATATGTCACACAAATTTCTTAATAAATAACATTTCCCACATGTCTACTTTACATCAGCACAATTTTGGGAACAAAATTTTCTTTTGTTACAAAGTTATAAGGGTTAAAAGTTGACCAGCGATTTCTCATTTTTACAACACCATTTTTTTTTAGGGACCACATCACATTTGAAGTCACTTTGAGGGGTCTATATGATAGAAAATACCCAAAAGTGACACCATTCTAAAAACTGCACCCCTCAAGGTGCTCAAAACCACATTCAAGAAGTTTATTAACCCTTCAGGTGCTTCACAGGAGCTGAAGCAATGTGGAAGGAAAAAATTTACATTTAACTTTTTTTGCAAAGCTTTACTTCGGAACCAATTTTTTTTATTTCACAAGTGTTAAAAGACAAAATGAACCACAAAATGTGTTGTGCAATTTCTCCTGAATACGCCGATACCCCATATGTGGGGGTAAACCACTTTTTGGGCGCACGGCAGAGGTCGCAAGGGAAGGAGCGCCGTTTGACTTTTTCAACGCAGAATTGGCTAGATGCCATATCGCGTTTAGAGAGCCCCTGATGTGCCTAAACAGTGGAAACCCCCAACAAGTGACCCCATTTTGTAAACAAGACCCCTTAAGGAACTTATCTAGATGTGTGGTGAACACTTTGAACCTCCAAGTGCTTCACACAAGTTTATTAACGTAGAGTCGTGAAAAAAATCATTTTTTTTCCACAAAATGATCTTTTCACCCAATTTTTATTTTCCCAAGGGTAACTGTTGTGAATGGGTTTGAGATGAGTTCTGAGCAGAGGCTCCCTCTGGTGGTTACAGGCGGTACTAGTGAAGATTGTGAGGACTGGGAATCAGGTGTTACTGACTGGTCTTATATAAGGGAGTCATTTTCCCATCAGGGTTGCCGGTGATCAATTGTTCTGGTCTGAATCCTTCATTCCAGTTTCCCTTGTAGCCTGCTGTGTCGTGTCTGCATCTCCTGCTATCAGATAAGAATTTTTCTTCTTTTGTGTTTTTGCTATATTTTTGCATTTTGTCCTGCACTTCTTTGGGGGCTTTCTGGGTCCCCTCCGGGGCTTCTGCCTTCTCAGTTTAGTTCAGCCACTGAGTTTTGTTCTTTTGCTTTTTCCAGTTTTTTCAGTGGCTGCTGTTTTGATTTTGTTACACCAGAGAGCTAATTTAGGTGGTAGAGGTCGTGTGATCTCAGGTGATTTTGAAATTAGTAGAGTTGGTGCTTTTCAGGGTTTTCTGGGATTGCAGTAAGTACCCTTCCTATCCTTTTCTATTTAGGTAGTTTGGGCCCCAGCATTTGCTCATACTATTTTCTTTCTGTGTCAG
The DNA here is from genome assembly GCA_033576555.1 of Oophaga sylvatica. Taxonomy (NCBI): domain Eukaryota; kingdom Metazoa; phylum Chordata; class Amphibia; order Anura; family Dendrobatidae; genus Oophaga; species Oophaga sylvatica. The sequence goes on from JARQOD010000006.1 coordinate 310,752,553, forward strand.
TATTTCCTCTTGTCTAACCGCCATTACATGTTTGGGGGCTTTCTATTATCTTTGGGGTTCTGCTCCGGGGCAGATAGCTTTCCTATTTCTATCTTTATCTGGGGGTAAACCAATTTTTGGGCGCACGGCAGAGGCTGCAAGGGAAGGAGCGCTGTTTGACTTTTTCAACGCAGAATTGGCTGGATACCATGTCGCATTTGTAGAGGCCCTGATGTGTCTAAACAATGGAAACCCCCCACAACTGACCCCATTTTGGAAACTAGACCCCCTAAGGAACTTATCTAGATGTGTGGTGAGCACTTTGAACCCCCAAGTGCTTCACAGAAGTTTATAACGCCCGGGCGTGAAAATAAAAAATCATATTTTTTCCACAAACCTGATAGTTTAGTCCCCATTTTTTATTTTCCCAAGGGTAACAGGAGAAATTAGACCACAAAAGTTGTTGTCCAATTTGTCCTGAGTATGCTGATACCCCATATATGGGGGGACCACTGTTTGGGCTCACGGCAGGGCTTGGAAGGGAAGCAGCGCCGTTTGACTTTTTCAAACCAAAATTGGCTAGAATTGAGATTGGACACCATGTCGCGTTTGGAGAGCCCCTGATGCGCCTAAACAGTGGAAACTCCCCACAAGTAACACCATTTTGGAAACTAGACCCCCTATGGAACTTCCCTAAATCTGTTGCGAGCACTTTGAACCCCCAAGTGTTTCACAAAGTTTATAATACCTGGGTGTGGGAAAAAAAAAATTTTTCAACAAAAATTTTAGCCCCAAATTTTTTATTTTTCACAAGGAAATTAGACCCTAAAAGTTGTTGTCCAATTTGTCCTGAGTACGCTGATACCAAATATGTGTGGGGGGGGGGGAAACTGTTTGGGCGCACAGCAGGGCTTGGAAAGGAAGTAATAACGTTTTGGAATGCAGACGTTGATGGGGTCATGTTCCGTTTGCAGTGCCCCAGATGTGCCTAAACAGTGGAAAACCCCCACAAGTGACCCATTTTGGAAACTAGACCCCTTAAGGAACTTATCTAGATGTGTGGTGAGCACTTTGAACCCCAAAGTGCTTCACAGAAATTTATAAACGCAGAGCCGTGAAAATAAAAAATTATTTTTTTCCTAAAAAATGATTTTTTTTAGCCAGCTATTTTTTATTTTCCCAACGGTAACAAGAGAAATTTGAACCCCAAAATTGGTGTGCAATTTGTCCTGAGTACGCTGATACCAAATATGTTGGGATAAACAACTGTATGGGCGCACGGCAGGGGAGGGAGAGAGCGCCATTAGACTTTTTGAACACCACGTCGTGTTTGGAGACCCCCTGATGTGCCTAAATAGTGGAAACCCCTCAATTCTAGCTCCAACCCTAACCCCAACACACCCCTAATCCCAACCCTAATCCTAACCCTAATCCCAACCCTAATTGTAACCCTAACCCTAATTACAACCCTAACCCTAAGGCTGGGTTCATTTTGCGTTTTACCAGCCCGTTCAACACATAGCGTTGACGGGCTGGTAACGGTATAGCATAACGCGATCGCGTTATGCTATACCCGCTAGCGCAGAGGAATCAGCAGATGATTCATCTGCGCTAGCGGTGACGGAGCCCAGACGCTGCAGCCCGCGTCTGAGGCTCCGTCACTGAATGATGGCACGTCGCGAACGCATGCCGCTTTACGGCATGCGTCGCTATGCGCCCTCAAATGGGGGTTAATGGCAACGGGGGGGTTATGTACTTTTTTTTTTATTTTGATCACTGTGATAGTTTATCACAGTGATCAAAATGTACTTTTAGGAGAATGAATGAAAATTTTTTGAATTTGCAGCCAGGCAGATTCGGCGGGCGCACTGCGCATGCGCCTGCCATTTTTTCTTTAGAGGAAGAAGACCCGGGAGCCTGGGACCTGCCGGAGGACGGGGGACACCGGGAGGTACAGGGCAGCCGAGACCCCAGAGAAAATTGCCCAACCCCACGGCAGATCAAGGCGGGCACACTGAGCATGCGCCCGCCATTTAGTAGGCCTCAAAGATGGCGGTGCCCACCGGGGCACATCGGGGGGATCGGGGGCCACATAGTGGGGATCGGGGACCCTTTTTCTCCTCTGATGTTCGATCACATCAGAGGAGAGAGAAATTAAATGGCACACCATTTTTTGTTGTTGTTGCGATCGCCGTTATAGGGTTAATAACGGCGATCGCAACATCAGGGTCGGTGAAAACCCCCGGTAACCGAGACCCCGGAGAAAATGCGCCTCTGGGGGGCGCTATTCACTTTTTCCACAGTGCCGTTAATGGCGCTGTGGTTTAAGTACCCTTAATGACCGCCATTAAAAGGCGTATCAGCGGTCGTTAAGGGGTTAAAGGGATTTTACAAAAGTAGAAAAAGGCAACATATTGTAGAGCATTACTCTCCTGACAAATCCCCCATTTGCCGGGAGTGATTAGCATAGCAGTCGATCATTGATCTCAGCTGTCATATACCGTCCATAATGTTGTGTTGGTAGTTTTTCGGATAAAAGCTCTTTTTATTCTTTTTGGTGAAAAATTAAATAACCTAATTAGTGGCATGTCAGATCTTGTTTGGTGCAAAAACCCTATCAAAGACTAAAACAAAGGTTTTGCACCAATTTGCAGAGCAACATGCATCAGGTGGGGCAGAATACCTTCCATTAATTTCTTCCTTCAAACAACATGAGTATAAAAGAATCCATAAGTCTATTATAGAATCATAGAATGTTTTGTCAAGAGAAAGATGAGACACCAGACCCAACAATGCAGACGAGCTGAATGCTGCTATCAACGCAACCTGGGCTTCCATAACACCTCAGCAGTGCCACAGGCTGATCACCTCCATGCCACGCCACATAGATGTAGTAATTGATGCAAAAGGAGCCCCGACCAAGTATTGAGTGCATTTACTGAACATACATTTCAGTAGGCCAACATTTCGGATTTTAAACTCATTTTTCAAGCTGGTGTTATAAAGTATTCTAATTTACTGAGATAGACTCTTGGGTTTTCATTGGCTGTAAGCCATAATCATCAACATTAACAGAAATAAACACTTGAAATAGATCATTCTGTGTGTAATGACTCTATATAATATATGAGTTTCACTTTTTGTATTGAAGAACTGAAATAAAATTAACTCTTTGATGATATTCTAATTTTGTAAGATGCACCTCACGGCCGCGCTGTCAGCTATCTAGTTTTTCAAAAATCTGCAGCTTTTCAGTTAAAGTGGTTCAGGCAGAATGAATTATGCAATCGTTTCCTTTTCATCTAACCTTTATGGGGGAAAGCCAAATGTAATTACATACAGTACAGTCATGGCCAAAAGTTTTGAGAATGACACAAATAAATAATAATAAATAATCTTTATTTTTATATAGCGCTAACATATTCCGCAGCGCTTTACAGTTTTGCACACATTATCGTTGCTGTCCCCAATGGGGCTCACAATCTAGATTCCCTATCAGTATGTTTTTTGGAGTGTGGGAGGAAACCGGAGTACCGGAGGAAACCCACGCAAACACGGGGAGAACATACAAACTCCTTGCAGATGTTGTCCTAGGTGGGATTCGAACCCAGGACTCCAGCGCTGCAAGGCTGTAGTGCTATCCACTGAGCCACCGTGCTCACAAATATTATATTTTCACATGATCTGCTGCCCTCTGGTTTTTATGTGTGTTTGACAGATGTTTTTATCACAGACAGAAATATAATTGCAAATATATGAGTAACAAAAGCTTATATTGACAGTTAGAATGAGTTAATGCAGCAAGTCAATATTTGCAGTGTTGACCCTTCTTCTTCAGGACCTCTGCAATTCTCCCTGGCATGCTCTCAATCAACTTCTGGACCAAATCCTGACGGGTAGCAGTCCATTCTTGCACAATCAATGCTTTCATTTTGTCAGAATTTTTAGGTTTTTGTTTGTCCACCCGTCTCTTGATGATTGACCACAAGATCTCAATGGGATTAAGATCTGGGGAGTTTCCAGGCCATAGACCCAAAATCTCTATGTTTTGTTCCCTGAGCCATTTAGTTATCACCTTTGCTTTATGGCAAGGTGCTCCATCATGCTGGAAAAGGCATTGTTGATCGCCAAACTACTCTTGGAGGGTTGGGAGAAGTTGCTCTTGGAGGACATTCTGGTACCATTCTTTATTTATGGCTGTGTTTTTAGGCAAGACTGTGAGAGAGCCGATTCCCTTGGCTGAGAAGCAACCCCACACATGAATGGTTTCAGGATGCTTAACAGTTGGCATGAGGCAAGACTGGTGGTAGCGCTCACCTTGTCTTCTCCGAATGAGGCGTTTTCCTGATGTCCCAAACAATCGAAAAGGGGATTCATCAGAGAAAATAACTTTACCCCAGTCCTCAGCAGTTCACTGCCTGTACCTTTTGCAGAATATCAGTCTGTCCATGATGTTTTTTCTGGAGAGAAGTGGCTTCTTTGCTGCCCTCCTTGAGACCAGGCCTTGCTCCAAGAGTCTCCGCCTCACAGTGCGTGCAGATGCACTCACACCTGCCTGCTGCCATTCCTGAGCAAGCTCTGCACTGCTGGTAGCCCGATCCCGCAGCTGAAACACTTTTAATAGACGGTCCTTGCGCTTGCTGGTCTTTCTTGGACGCCCTGGAGCCTTTTTGGCAACAATGGAACCTCTCTCCTTGAAGTTCTTGATGCTGCGATAGATTATTGACTGAGGTGCAATCTTTCTAGCTGCGATACTCTTCCTTGTTAGGCCATTTTTGTGCATAGCAATGATGACTGCACGTGTTTCTTTAGAGATAACCATGGTTAACAGAAGAGAAACAATGATGCCAAGCACCAGCCTCCTTTTAAAGTGTCCAGTGGTGTCATTCTTACTTAATCATGACAGATTGATCTCCAGCCATGTCCTCATCAACACCCACACCTGTGTTAATGGAGCAATCACTGAAAAGAGGTTAGCTGGTCCTTTTAAGGCAGGGCTGCAATGATGTTGAAATGTGTTTTGGGGGATAAAGTTCATTTTCTAGCCAAATATTGACTTTGCAAGTAATTGCTGTTAAGCTGATCACTCTTTATAACATTCTGGAGTATATGCAAATTGCCATTAGAAAAAGTGAAGCAGTAGACTTTGTAAAAATTAATATTTGTGTCATTCTCAAAACTTTTGTCCATGACTGTACAGACCAAAAGTTTGGACACCTCATTCAAAGATTTTTCTGTATCTCATGACTATGAAAATTGTACATTCACGCTGAAGGCATCAAAACTATGAATTAACACATGTGGAATTATATACTTAACAAAAAAGTGTGAAACAACTGAAATTATGTCTTATATTCTGGGTTCTTCAAAGTAGCCACCTTTTGCTTTGATGACTGCTTTGCACACTCTTGGCATTCTCTTGATGAGCTTCAAGAGGTAGTCACCGGAAATGGTCTTCCAACAGTCTTGAAGGAGTTCCCAGAGATGCTTAGCACTTGTTGGCCCTTTTGCCTTCAATCTGCGGTCTAGCTCACCCCAAACCATCTCGATTGGGTTCAGGTCAGGTGACTGTGAAGGCCAGGTCATCTGGCATAGCACCCCAACACTCTCCTTCTTGGTCAAATAGCCCTTACACAGCCTGGAGGTGTGTTTGGGGTCATTGTCCTGTTGAAAAATAAATGATGGTCCAACTAAACGCAAACCAGATGGAATAGCATGCTGCTGCAAGATGCTGTGGTAGCCATGCTGGTTCAGTATGCCTTCAATTTTGAATAAATCCCCAACAGTGTCACCAGCAAAGCACCCCCACACCATCACACCTCCTCCTCCATGCTTCACGGTGGGAACAAGGCATGTAGAGTCCATCCGTTCACCTTTTCTGCGTCGCACAAAGACATGGTGGTTGGAACCAAACATTTCAAATTTGGACTCATCAGACCAAAGCACAGATTTCCACTGGTTTAATGTCCATTCCTTGTGCTCTTTAGCCCAAACAAGTCTTTTCTGCTTGTTGCCTGTCCTTAGCAGTGGTTTCCTAGCAGCTATTTTACCATGAAGGCCTGCTGCACAAAGTCTCCTCTTAACAGTTGTAGAGATGTGTCTGCTGCTAGAACTCTGTGTGGCATTGACCTGGTCTCTAATTTGAGCTGCTGTAAACCTGCGATTTCTGAGGCTGATGACTCGGATAAACTTATCCTCAGAAGCAGAGGTGACTCTTGGTCTTCCTTTCCTGGGGCTGTCCTCATGTGAGCCAGTTTCTTTGTAGCGCTTGATGGTTTTTGCAACTACACTTGGGGACACTTTCAAAGTTTTCCCAATTTTTCGGACTGACTGACCTTCATTTCTTAAAGTAATGGTGGCCACTCGTTTTTCTTTACTTAGCTGCTTTTTTCTTGCCATAATACAAATTCTAACAGTCTTTTCAGTAGGACTAACAGCTGTGTATCCACCAGACTTCTGCACAACACAACTGATGGTCCCAACCCCATTTATAAGGCCAGAAATCCCACTTATTAAACCTGACAGAGCACACCTGTGAAGTGAAAACCATTTCCGGTGACTACCTCTTGAAGCTCATCAAGAGAATGCCAAGAGTGTGCAAAGCAGTCATCAAAGCAAAAGGTGGCTACTATGAAGAACCTAGAATATAAGACATATTTTCAGTTGTTTCACGCTTTTTTGTTAAGTATATAATTCCACATGTATAAATTCATAGTTTTGATGCCTTCAGTGTGAATGTACAATTTTCATAGTTATGAAAATACAGAATAATTTTTGAATGAGAAGGTGTGTCCAAACTTTTGGTCTGTACTGTATGTAACTTAAAGGGTTATTGCCAACATTTAAATCTATTCTTTGAATAGGTGATAACTTGTCCTATGACCCACCTCCCTCTGCCAGAATAGAGCAGTGCCACCACTTCAGGACTGATAGCAGAGTAGAGCTGGGATTCACAAAAGATCGGTAAGTTGTCAGCGATCCTGGAATGTAGCTGGGATGGTATAGTGTAGTAAAACGAAGAAATGCACAGTAATACCTACAAATTACCACTAGAGGACACTAGTGCTCTAAATATCTTCAGAGTGAACAGTTGATCATGTTCTCCTGCATATAGGAGAATTGCAACCTTAATAGTATTTTTCTGAATAACATATCCAAGCTAATATTTTTATGGATAGTCCATAAAATCATAATCATAAAAATTAGATTATAAATGATACGGCTATTGTGTTAATATTAACCCTTCACCACCTTGCGATTTTCTGTTTTTGTGATTTCATTTTTTGCTTCCCTTCTTCCAAGAGCCATAACTTTTTTTTTTATTCTTCCATCACTATGGGCGTGTGAGGGCTTGTGTTTTTAGGGACGAATTGTACTTTTGGATTACACCATTTATTTTACCATATAGCGTACTGGAAAATGGGGAAAAAAATCCAACTACTGTGAAATTGCAAAAAAAAAAGTGCAATTATACAGTGTTTTTTTTATTTACCATGTTCACTGAATGCTAAAACTGACCTGGCATTATGATTCTCCGGGTCATTATATGTTTGCAGATGCCTTATAGCATGTATAGGTTCTTTTCTATTTGAGTAAATAAAAACTGCAAATAAAAAAAATCTACATTTTTCGGATCTGGGGCTGGTTGAGGGCTTATTTTTTGCGCTCCGAACTGACATTTTTAATGCTGCTATTTTAGGGTAGATACACTGTTTTGATGGCCTGTTATTAAATTTTATTGCAATGTTGCGGCTGACAGAATACTGTAATACCGTTTTGAATTTTTTTTCTCATTACGCCATTTACTGATTGGATTAATTTACTCTATTTTTTGATTGGTCAGACATTTCTGAGCGCAGCGATGCCAAATATGTTTATTTTTTAATTGTTTTATTTTGAATGGGGCAAAAGGGGGTGATTTGAGCTTTTGTATTTTTTTATCCGTTTTTAAACTTTTATTTTTACTTTTTACATGCTTCAATAGTTACCTTAGGAGACTTGAAGCTGCAATCATCCGATCGCTTGTGCTACACATAGCAGGGCTTCAGCCCTGACAGTTGGTGCTCATTGAATTATATGGAGCGGGGAGAGGGAGGAGCTAAACACGGACATTCTGCTGAAACAACAGTTACGGTTCTCCACAAAACTTCAGCACCAGTTACCATCTCCTATCTCAGTAATTTGACAGTTTTTCTTCACTGAATACAGATTTTACCTGTGAATTGAGAATGAAAGATCAGTCCCGGAGGAGAAAGAAACAATGTTCTCTAATATATAATGTTGTTTGTTATTTTCTTGTGTACTATTGATTGATGAAATAACAGTTAAAAGACTTACTCTTTAAAAAGAACCTTTCACCAAATGTGTCACGTTGAACTGGACACACGATGTAATAGTGACTGTAGAGCAGATTGGACATTTTTTCCTTTTTACCATTTAAATTTCACCACTCTGTTGCGCAGATGTTAGCAATCAAAGTATTTGGCTGCTAATGAGTTAATTTTCATTAAATCCAAGTGGTGTTACCAGATAGTTTTCACTGGGGGCGGGTACTTCTCGATATGTGGAGTTAATATTAAAAGACGGCAGCATCACAGTACAGTCATGGACAAAAGTTTTGAGAATGACAGAAATATTAATTTTTACAAAGTCTACTGCTTCACTTTTTCTAATGGCAATTTGCATATACTCCAGAATGTTATAAAGAGTGATCAGCTTAACAGCAATTACTTGCAAAGTCAATATTTGGCTAGAAAATGAACTTTATCCCCCAAAACACATTTCAACATCATTGCAGCCCTGCCTTAAAAGGACCAGCTAACCTCTTTTCAGTGATTGCTCCATTAACACAGGTGTGGGTGTTGATGAGGACATGGCTGGAGATCAATCTGTCATGATTAAGTAAGAATGAGACCACTGGACACTTTAAAAGGAGGATGGTGCTTGGCATCATTGTTTCTCTTCTGTTAACCATGGTTATCTCTAAAGAAACACGTGCAGTCATCATTGCAATGCACAAAAATGGCCTAACAGGGAAGAGTATCGCAGCTAGAAAGATTGCACCTCAGTCAACAATCTATCGCATCATCAAGAACTTCAAGGAGAGAGGTTCCATTGTTGCCAAAAAGGCTCCAGGGCGCCCAAGAAAGACCAGCAAGCGCCAGGACCGTCTCTTAAAAGTGTTTCAGCTGCGGGATCGGGCTACCAGCAGTGCAGAGCTTGCTCACGAATGGCAGCAGGCAGGTGTGAGTGCATCTGCACACACTGTGAGGCGGAGACTCTTGGAGCAAGGCCTGGTCTCAAGGAGGGCAGCAAAGAAGCCACTTCTCTCCAGAAAAAACATCATGGACAGACTGATATTCTGCAAAAGGTACAGGCAGTGGACTGCTGAGGACTGGGGTAAAGTTATTTTCTCTGATGAATCCCCTTTTCGATTGTTTGGGACATCAGGAAAACGCCTCATTCGGAGAAGACAAGGTGAGCGCTACCACCAGTCTTGTCTCATGCCAACTGTTAAGCATCCTGAAACCATTCATGTGTGGGGTTGCTTCTCAGCCAAGGGAATCGACTCTCACAGTCTTGCCTAAAAACACAGCCATGAATAAAGAATGGTACCAGAATGTCCTCCAAGAGCAACTTCTCCCAACCCTCAAAGAGCAGTTTGGCGATCAACAATGCCTTTTCCAGCATGATGGAGCACCTTGCCATAAAGCAAAGGTGATAACTAAATGGCTCAGGGAACAAAACATAGAGATTTTGGGTCCATGGCCTGGAAACTCCCCAGATCTTAATCCCATTGAGAACTTGTGGTCAATCATCAAGAGACGGGTGGACAAATAAAAACCTAAACATTCTGACAAAATGAAAGCATTGATTGTGCAAGAATGGACTGCTATCAGTCAGGATTTGGTCCAGAAGTTGATTGAGAGCATGCCAGGGAGAATTGCAGAGGTCCTGAAGAAGAAGGGTCAACACTGCAAATATTGACTTGCTGCATTAACTCATTCTAACTGTCAATATAAGCTTTTGTTACTCATATGTTTGCAATTATATTTCTGTCTGTGATAAAAACATCTGTCAAACACACATAAAAACCAGAGGGCAGCAGATCATGTGAAAATATAATATTTGTGTCATTCTCAAAACTTTTACATATCAAAAAACTGACCGGCACATCCAAACTTAGATTCAGTGTGAACAGGTGCTAAACCTAGAGTCACCAACTCCTATACATACAAGAAGAAAAGGTAGCACACTGTAGCGCTATAGCTTGCAAACACAAAATATGAAAAATATGAAAAATGAATTACATCATTACCTTACAAATATGAAAAATTGAGAAGTCTTAGCGCATAAGATGGCCAAATTATGTGAGCCTGATAGCCACGTCAAGGCTCTTCTCGTATATCAGGTCCCTAACTAATGCCTATCCTCGCTTTAGAAAAGTCTGTCTGCATGGGAACCTATGAATCCTCTTTTCAGACTAAAATCTACATCTCTGTGGAGGGTGATGAACCTGCTGTAATTAAAAGGCCTGTGACCACCAGGCCTTTTAATTACAGCAGGTTCATCACCCCTCCACAGAGATGTAGATTTTAGTCTGAAAAGAGGATTCATAGGTTCCCATGCAGACAGACTTTTCTAAAGCGAGGATAGGCATTAGTTAGGGACCTGATATACGAGAAGAGCCTTGACGTGGCTATCAGGCTCACATAATTTGGCCATCTTATGCGCTAAGACTTCTAAATTTTTCATATTTGTAAGGTAATGATGTAATTCATTTTTCATATTTTTCATATTTCGTGTTTGCAAGCTATAGCGCTACAGTGTGCTACCTTTTCTTCTTGTATGTATAGGAGTTGGTGACTCTAGGTTTAGCACCTGTTCACACTGAATCTAAGTTTGGATGGGCCGGTCAGTTTTTTGATATGTATTCATTTACCTTCTGCCTGAGCACTCCACCTGGTGGTCACAGGCCTTTTAATTACAGCAGGTTCATCACCCCTCCACAGAGATGTAGATTTTAGTCTGAAAAGGGGATTCATAGGTTCCCATGCAGACAGACTTTTCTAAAGCGAGGATAGGCATTAGTTAGGGACCTGATATACGAGAAGAGCCTTGACGTGGCTATCAGGCTCACATAATTTGGCCATCTTATGCGCTAAGACTTCTCAATTTTTCATATTTCTAAGGTAATGATGTAATTCATTTTTCATATTTTTCATATTTCGTGTTTGCAAGCTATAGCGCTACAGTGTGCTACCTTTTCTTCTTGTATTCTCAAAACTTTTGGCCATGACTGTAGAAAAGAACACCCCTCCACCTTCGCTCAGAGCGGAGTTTTCGGCATCTGAGACAGCTCTGATCTCCTGGTCTAACCTCCTGCATGATTAGAAAGTGCTGGAAGAAGAGCACAGATCACAAACATCTTTCAGATAAAGTCCCAGTTTTATGTGTGTGATATTTAAAAAAAAAGTTTTATTCTGCTCTGCAGCCACTATTGTGTCATGTGTCGAGTTGAACATGAAAAATTTGGTGAAAGATCCTCTTTAAAACAAGTGTTTCTTTATTAAGTAACTTTTCAGAATGACTTGTCCTGTGTGTGAACATGAAGAATAACACTATTTCTTTCCAGTATATGAATCCTGCAAGTTCACTCGTTTTCCCCTAACCAACACTGTTTCTTAAAGGGAACCTGTAAGGTTCTCTAAAACCCCCACACTGCCACTAATATCATACAGATCCATATCACTGCCTTTTAATCAAACGTTTGTTGTGAGAAAACTCTGCAGTTATAAGCGTCAAAAACACTTTAGTTTCAATACTCATGATATGCTAATTAGCGTTAACTAGTCTGACAGGGCATTTATTCCCCTGGACTAGTCACAGCCTTGAGTGCTGTCATCACGCTTGCTTGATAAGTTTGAGATCTTCACTATGGCTAGACATAGCTTTAGTTCAAGATGTTGTTTGCCTGCTCCTCTTTTGGTAGCACACAGACAGAAACAGCATCAGCATGGAGAACAGAAATCAAATTCCTGCACAATTCACTACAATAGTGTCTGTGTGCAGTCCAAATTGCATACAGTTCTTACATGGACCAAAATGAAACATAGAAAAGCACAGTAAAACAAACGTATAAAAATACTGTTGTAAAAAAAAAAAAAAAGTAACAGTAAACAGCAAGTGCTAGTAAAAACATGATAAAACACAGGGTATTTGGTTGATAGGTTTTTTGCAAAAAATGTATACTAAAGGGTATGCCACACTAAGCGAGATCGCTAGCGAGATCACTACTGTGTCACCATTTATGACGCAGTAGCGATCTCGTTAGCGACGCAGCTGTGTGTGACATGTAGCAGCGATGTGGCCCCTGCTGAGATGTCGCTGATCGCTTATGAACGTTCTGAGCCGTTTTTGGTCGTTGGTGTCCCGCTGGTGAGCCTGAATCGCTGAGTGACACCCTTTATGAACGACTTTACCAGCGTCGCAGGTGGGACTAGGTTTTCCCAACGACCGCAGAGGTCGTTATACAGATCGCTGATGAGTTGTGTTTGGAATCACAGATCGCTGATGAGTTGTGTTTGGAATCTAACTAGCGATCACATAGCGATCGCACTAGCGATCTTGCCAGGTTAAGTCGTTGTTGTGATCGCTAGTGCGATCGCTAAGTGTGGCAGTGCCTTAAGCCGCTCTACCAAACGTCAAGGTAACGCATATCAGAGCAGTCCCTGACTAATGTGTTTAATCCCTAACTGATGTATTTAAAACCCTGGTCATGTGTATAGTACCTATATGAGCAGGATTCAGAAAGGTAATGTCCAATGTGGACACGTTGCAGAAAACAGTCTTTATGTATATGGCTCACAAAGGAGGGACGGAAAACCTCCCTGATCTTGCAAAATGGGATGGAAAAACTCGCCACATGAATAAGGACTTATCGCCAAGGCTTGCACAGCCTACTCTTGAGAAATTGAATAAGGTTTTGTCTTTTATTCTATTTGGTTGAATTAACCCATACTGTTAATTTGCTGCACAACCTTCGATAAAGAAGCAGCAATCTTGAAACTACCTGGTCACCTCAAGCTCAGAAACAGGTGCCTACTGCGCGTTACATAGGGAACGGCACTAAAAGTCTGTTACCTCTGTGTAGTAGTGGCCAGGCTCTCGGCTTCAATTCTGTTGTGCAGCTGCAAAGCTCTGTGCCTCAATATTGCATTATACTGCAGTCGGCAAAATTGTGCCTGCATTGAGGGACTGTAACTGCGCCACTAGTTGGGTCGCTGCGCCATCCTTGAATGGGGTGCCAAGTTAAGGGTCATAGGTCCCATGCCAAACTAATTTTCCTACACAAATGCCCAATGTATGTAAGAGTTTTGGGATTTCATGAAATATCTGTTATACAAATCTAAATATCAGCATTAAGTCTTGCCAGTTACAAAACACAAATGTTTGTTAAACAGAAATTTCAATTTTGAAACAATTTGACCTTCAAAAACTAAATGTGAAATCTAAACCTAGGACAAACACCAGACCAGAGTCTGCTGGATGTTGCTGATACTGATCTAGCACTAGGACCATTGACTGCTTACAATGTTTCCACTGGCAGAATGACCCCTATTGATCTATGTTTTCCTTGGCCATCAAGGTCGAGAGAAGAAACATTCTGCGCTACATTGCGCCTGTGCCACTTTCCTCATAGCCTTCAGTTATAATTGCCACCAAAAAGGAGGTTGGCAGCCTTGGACAACCCACTTTCAAAAGTTAGGTACAATAAATAGTAACTAGCTTGGCCCGTGCAAAATTTTCGCACATTCGTCGTTGGGGGCGCTGGCAATTTCAGAAAAAGCAAGCTGGTCAAATGTAAATGTATTTCATGAGATGATGAACACAGTCAGGTATTTATATATGCTGCTTGGTAACACAATAAATTGGTTTGATAAGTAGAGGCCAAAAAATATCTTCCCGTTGAGGTGTCACCTGCAGGTCATTGTTTCTTTCTGTAGGTTTATGAAAATGAATGTTTAAACTGTATTTAGTGGTAAAATCGTGAATGTGTAGTTTGTTTGGCTCTTTTGCTGAAGGGAGCAAGTTTACCTTTCAAATGGTGTATATCATTTGTGTGTGTGGGGCGAAGTAGTCAGCGAAAAAGCAATGCATGTTTACAAATGTGTTTGCATATATGACTCACCTACAGTGAAGTGTACAATCCTCCAATGTGCCTAAAATAGGCTGGGCAAGCACTTGGGCAAGCTGGAAAGATCCCAAGGCAAATGTTTGGATTTGTTTGTGATGTATGTAAGCAGCTTTGTGGTAGTGTGCTTTGGGGTAGTGTGCTGCCACCTGCAGATAATTTGACCTTTCAAATGGTGTATCATTTGTTTGTGTGGGTGGAGTATAAACGGAGCAAGTGTGCAATTCAATTGGCAGTGCATGTTTACAAATGTGTTTGCATATGTGCCTCACCTGCAGTGAAGTGTGTAATTCTCCAATTTGGCTAAAATAGGCAGGGCAAGCAGTTCGACAAGCTGGAAAGCCCCCAAGGCAATTGTTTGGATTTGTTTGTGATGTCTGTAAGCAACTTTGTGGTAGTGTGCTTTGGCGTACTGTGGTGCCACCTGCAGGTCATTTTTCCTTACTGCAGGTTTATGAAAATTAATATTTAAACTGTATTTTGTGATCAAATCGTGTATATGTGGTTTGCTTGGCTCTTTTCTTGCTGAAGGGGCAGGTTTACCTTTCAAATGGTGTATCATTTGTGTGTGTGGGTGCAGTATGAACAGAGATACAAAGTAATCACCGAAAAACAGTGTTTAGAAATAATAGAATAGATTGCGGTAATATTCACAGGATGTTATGGCAGCCAAACAACTTACACAAACTATAAGGGCTTAAAGGGTTTATGTTTTGTTTATAAAACCCATATTCCCTATTAGGGAATTCTGGGTTAATAGGGTTATCTGTTCAGCAGAGTTTATCTCACTATGGAGGATATATCCTCTTGTTGATACACAGGCAACCTGGACACAGTTTAATGTTTTACTCACCCTGTGGTGGCGCTGCAGGGTAACGAAACATTTAGTACCTGGTATCGCCACATATTGCAACTTGTCACTGGGGATCCCAACTGTGGGACATTTTGTGATCAGCTTACAGTCAAGAGACTTTTAACATATGTGTATTGTCCAAAGAGGACAACCACTTTAATGGTAATTACATGCCACAACTATTAGTTTGGTGGGTCCTGTATTTTCTAGCCCTACCTTGTGAAGAGCACAAGCTGATCGGGTATGCATGTCATGTGTGCATCGCCACGAAGATCGTCGCGGTTGCACATTCTGACTTCTCACAGCTGAGTTGCTGTTTCTTTGTGTTTGGCAGTTAGGGAGTTAATTCTGTCTGTGCTCAGTTCTGGGACTGGGTGCAGTTTCTTCCGGCTGCAATTAATTATTTGTTGATTGGTTTCCTTTAAATCTCTGGTTGTCTGTGTTGGGAGTTGCCAGTGAAATTCTTCATGCAGACCACAGATAGGATTGTATCTGTATAGACTTAAGTTAAAGAGCTCCTTAGTTGTTTTAAGCTCACCTTGCTTAGAGTTTAATATCCCAGATCATTTATTTTCCTTCTGTGTTTGAGTGTGTATGCAAGTCTGTGTTTTCTCCAGTCTGTCTTATATGTCTAATCTGTGTATTTAGCAGAGATCAGCCCATATCCCTTTGGTGGTAATCAGAATCCTTCTTAGGACTGATTACAGGGTTCAGGGACTGATAGGAGACAGGGTTAGGCTGGAGACTTGGACCTCTGAACCATTATCAGTACCTCCAAGGTGAGGGATTAGTTAGGACCCCAGCTTAGGGTCAGGTTAGACCCCGGTCCTCCTCTTTCCTGTGACAGTGTATCAAGTCCTCAAGATTAACCCTGAGTTCAACGGATATCGTGTCAGGTAAATCTATTCTATATTTACATGCTGATGTTGCTAATCTATATGTTGTATAGAGTGTTGTTCTTTTAAGAATAGTTTACTGACATCGTACACATATCATAAGACCGCGTGACAATGCACCACTCTTCTATATGAAAGTAAATGGAAGTTCTGAGAACCTAGAATTCTTGGCTGTGTGATTCTTTAATAAATGGAGGAAATTTCCGCCTGCATGATTGATTTCCTTTCAATTAAAAGTTAAAAAGAGAGTGTCTTTCATCAATATTTATTAACCCCTTTTAATTCATGATGCTTTACTGTTTTTGTTCTTTCTTCCTCTTTTTTATGTTTACATCCACATACATTAGCTGTATGAGGGCTTGATTTCTTTGCTGGGAAAGTTGTACTTTTGAATTTCATCATTCATTTTACCATTAAATGTGCTGGAAAATGGGAGAAAAATTGCATGCAGAGAAATTGTGTAATGAAAAGCTATTCTGCAACGTGATTCTCCAGATCAGTGTGATTCCGGCGACACCAAACTGATAGATTAAACAAAAAATAATTTATCTAAGTGGCAGAAAAAAATTCTTTATTTCACCATGTACCAAGACCAGTAACGTTTTCATTTTTCAGTCTATGGAGCTGTGTGAGGACTTGTTTTTTAAGCCTTGAGCTGACATTAATATTAATACCATTTTGGTGTAGATATGTTTTAATAACTTTTGTTCAAATGTTTAAGCGACTGAAAAACTGCAGTTCTGGCGTTTTGATATTTGTTCTTGTTATACAGTTAACTGATCTAGTTACTTAATTATATATTTTGATATATAATTAGACTTTAATGAGTGTGGCAGCACCACATATGTTCTTTTTTTATTTCTTTATTTTTACAAACAAGATGGTCTTCAAAGGAGAAGTATCATGACAGGCATGATGGACTTCAGCAGACCTCCTGATGTCATAGCAACTTATCCGCACCTTGTATTCATAAGATTGCAGATGGGCGCTAAGAATGGTGCACCCTCCGGGCCACTTGCTGACTGCTGTTGTCAAAGACAGACATAACCATCATCTACTGACAAGATGGCAAGCTCAGTTTGTGAGAATGGCTTCAATGAAGGGGACTTAATATATGACATGAAAGTGACTGGATCACTTTTTCAGTCCACCCAGAAAAACCAAGGGCATACAAAAAGGAGCTGGTAGAATCTTGCTTATAAAGTCATGGCTGAAAGTATTGGTACCCTTGACATTGTTCCAGAAAATTAAGTTTTTCTACCAGAAGATCATTGCAATTACACGTTTTGTTATGCACATGTTTTTTTTCTTTGTGTGTATTGGAGTAACACAAAAAGAAAAACACAGGAAAAAAATGCAAATTGGACATAATTTCACACAAAACCCAAAAATGGGCTGGACAAAATTGTTGGAACCTTTCCAAAATTGTGGGTAAATGACTTTTTTCAAGCATGTGATACTTGTTCAAACTCACCTGTGGTAAGTAACAGGTGTGGGCAATATGAAAGTCACACCTGAGACCAGAAAAAAGGGGAGAAGATGACTCAACCTTTGCATTGTGTGTCTGTGTGTGCAACTCTAAGCATGGAGAATAGAAAGAGAAGAGAACTTGAGAACCAAAATTGTTGAGAATAGAAAGAGAAGAGAACTGTGTGAGAACTTGAGAACCAAAATTGTTGAAAAATTTCAACAATCTCAAGGTTACAAGTCCATCTCCAGAGACCTTGACGTTCCTTTGACCACAGTGTGCAACATAATCAAGAAGTTTACAACCCATGGCACTGTAGAAAATCTCCCTGGACTTGGATAGCAGAGAAAAATTGATGAAAGGTTGCAACACAGGATAGTCTGGATGGTTGATGAGCAGCCACAATCAAGTTCCAAAGAAACTCGTTCCAGAAGAAATTCAAGCTGTCCTGCAGGCTCAAGGTTCATCAGTATCAGAACGAACTATCTGTCGACATTCAAATGAAATGAAACGCTATGGCAGGAGACCCAGGAGGACACCAATGCTGACACACAGACATAAAAACGGTAGAATACAGTTTGCCAAAATGTACTTGTGTAAGCCAAAATCCTTCTGGGAAAGCATCTTGTGAACAGATGAGACCAAGATAGAGCTTTTTGGCAAAGCACATCATTCTACTTTTTACCGAAAATGGAATTAGGCTTACAAAGAAAAGAACACAATACAATCAAATATGGTGGAGGTTCAAATATGTTTAGGGTTGTTTTAATGCCACTGGCACTGGGTGCCTTGACTGTGTCCAAGCCATAATGAAATCTGACGATAAACAAAGGATTTTGGGTGGTTGCAATGTAGTGCCCAGTGGCAGAAAGCTGGGTTTGCGTCCTAGGTCATGGATCTTCCAACAGGACAATGACAACATACTTCAAGTAGCACCCAGGAATGGATGGAAACAAAGGGCTGGAGAGTTCTGATTCTGAAGTGGCCAGCAATGTGCCTGGATATACGGTAAATTCCCTTTAACACCTGTGGAGAGATCTTAAAATTGTTGTTGGGGGAAGGCATCCTTCAAATATGAGAGACGTGGAGCAGTTTACAAAAGAAGAGTGGTCTAAAATTCCAGTTGAGAGGTGAAAGAAGCTTGTTGATTGTTATAGGAAGCAATTGAGTGCAGTTATGTATTCCAAAGGGTGTGAAGCCAAATATTAAGTTAAGAGTGCCAACAATTTTGTCCGGCCCATTTTTGGGGTTTTGTGTGAAATTATATTCAGTGTGTCTGTTTTTTTGTGTTGTTCCAATACACACAAAGGAAATAAACATGCATATAACAAAACATGTTATTGCAATAATTTTATGGGAGAAATACTTCATTTTCTGGAGCAACTTCAAGGGTGCCAACACTTTCTGCCATGACTATTTCCTGTCCATTTTATTGTGTTTTTAATATGTGTTTTATACTTTAAACCAGTGTTTCCCAAACTCCAGCCCTCACAGCCCTGAACACATCATGTTTTCAGGATTTCCTTAGTATTGAAGAGGTGAGAACCTGTGGCGATTTCTGATACAGTGATAATTATTCCATCACCTGTGCAATACTAAGGAAATCCTGAAATCATGATCTGTTGGGGGCCATGAGGACTGGAGTTTGGGGAACACTGGTTGGGGAGCACAAAATGACTGTTCAAACCAAGTACAAGCGCTTGGTGCTATCATGATGAGGCCAACCATTTATATTCAGTGGGTTCGGAAAGTATTCAGACCGCTTTAAAATTTTCACTCTTTGTTTCACTGCAGCCATTTGATAAATGCAAAAAAGTTATTTTTTTTCTCATTAATGTACACTCTGCACCCCATCTTGACTGATAAAAAACCAGAAATGTAGAAATTTTTGCAAATTTATTAAAAAAGAACTATCACATGGTCATAAGTATTCAGACCCTTTGCTCAGACACTCATATTTAAGTCACATGCTGTCCATTTCCTTGAGATGGTTCTACTCCTTCATTGGAGTCCATCTGTGTTTAATTAAACTGATAGAACTTGATTTGTGAAGGCACACATCTGTCTATATAAGACCTCACTAGACAAACAATTCTGGATAAAAATGAATCTATAATATAATATATAGAAATATATATACGTGACAAGAGGGTTATTAATTAATAATCTTTATTAAGTATCAATAATTTGACATATAAAAGTATTACATAAAATTGGTAGAAACACTGTCAACTAGAAGTATATAAAGCCACAGCAAGATAAAAAATGACTTATTAAAAAACCATAATTGATATATACAGGGACAAATAGTAAAGAAAAAATAAAAAAATTAATTTGTGTACTGTTGATTATATAAGTGTATATATATATATATATATATATATATATATAAAAAAGTGCATAATATAAACTCCAAAATGAATCACTCTACGATATCTATAAATTATCCATCAGATGTGCAAATAGCAAGTAGAAGTGCAAAAGTGCAATAAATCGATAAGTGAAAAAAATCTTTATCTACAATGTCCCTATAATATAAATACCAGAGTATATCCAGAAATTATGGCTACAAAGTCATATAAAGGTTCAAATGATACCTGTTATCGGTGATGGCGTGGCGTGGCACTTTCCTTACGCACGTTTCGGAAATCTTTCCTTCATCAGGGGGTGTGATTTCCGAAACGTGCGTAGGGGAAGCGCCACGCCACACCATCACCGATAATAGGTCTCATTTGAACCTTTATTTGACTTTGTAGCCATAACTTCTGAATATACTCTGGTATTTATATTAAAGGGACATTGTAGATAAAGATTTTTTCACTTATCAATTTATTGCACTTTTGCACTTCTACTTGCTATTTGCACATCTGTTGGATAATTTATAGATATCGTAGAGTGATTCATTTTGGAGTTTATATTATGCACTTTTTTATATATATACACTTATATAATCAATAGTACATAAATTACTTTTTTAATTTTTTCTTTACTATTTGTCCCTGTATATATCAATTATGTTTTTTTAATAAGTCATTTTTTATCTTGCTGTGGCTTTATATACTTCTAGTTGACAGTGTTTCTACCAATTTTATGTAATACTTTTATATGTCAAATTATTGATACTTAATAAAGATTATTAATTAATAACCCTCTTGTCACGTATATATATTTATATATATTATATTATAGATTCATTTTTATCCAGAATTGTTTGTCTAGTACTGTCTCCGAATGGTCTGCCATTCACCTTTTTCAGCAGTAATACAATAATATATGTCTCTGATTGTCATATTAGTTTTAATTACTGTTGTATAATTAACTATATAAGACCTCACAGCTCACAGTGCATGTCAGACCAAATAAGAATCATGAGGTCAAAGGAACTGGCCAAGGAGCTCAGAGAAGGAATTGTGGCATGGCACACATCTGGTTAAGGTTACAAAAGAATTTCTGCAGTACTCAAGGTTCCTAAGAGCACAGTGGCCTCCATAATCCTTAAATGGAAGAAGTTTGGGACCACCAGAAGTCTTTCTAGACCTGGCCGTCCAGCCAATCTGAGCAATCGTGGGAGAAGAGCCTTGGTGAGAGAGGTAAAGAAGAACCCCAAGATAACTGTGGCTGAGCTCCACCGATGCAGTAGGGAGATGGGAGAAAGTTTCACAAAGTCAACTATCACTACAGCCCTCCACCAGTCAGGCCTTTATGGCAGAGTGGCCTGACAGAAGCCTCTCCTCAGTGCAAGACAGATGAAAGCCAGCATAGAGTTTGCTAAAAAAACACATGAAGGACTCCCAGACTATGAGAAATAAGATTCTCTGGTCTGATGACACAAAGATAGGACTTTTTGGTGATAATTCTAAGTAGTATATGTGGAGAAAACCAGGCACTGCTCATCACCTGCCCAATACAATCCCAACAGTGAAACGTGGTGGCAGCATCATGCTATGGGGGTGTTTTTCAGCTGCAGGAAAAGGACGACTGGTTGCAACTGAAGGAAACATGAATGCGGCCAAGTACAGAGATATCCTGGATGAAAAACCTCTTCCAGAGTGCTCTGGACCTCAGACTTGGCTGAAGGTTCACCTTCCAACAAGACAATGATCGCAAGCACACAGCTAAAATAACAAAGGAGTGGCTTCAGAACAACTCTGTGACCATTCTTGACTGGCCCAGTCAGAGCCCTGACCTAAACGTTCACCATCCAACCTGACGGAACTGGAGAGGATCTGCAAGAAAGAATGGCAGAGGATCCCCAAATCAAGGGGTGAAAAACTTGTTGCATTATTCCCAAAAAGATTCATGGCTGTACTAGCTCAAAAGGTGCTTCTACTCAATACTGAGTAAAGGGTCTGAATACTTATGACCATGTGATATTTCAGGGGTTTTTTTTTAATAAATTTGCAAAAATTTCTACATTTCTGTTTTTTTTCAGTAAAGATGGGGTGCAGAGTGTACATTAATGAGAAAAAAATGAACTTTTTTGCATTTACCAAATAGCTGCAATGAAACAGAGTGAAAAATTTAAAGGGGTCTGAATACTTTCCAATCCCACTGTACACTTTCACACCTGCTTGTTTTCCCTCTATCTCCATCCCACCCCCCCTTCTATTTGAATGACAGCTCTGGCTTCATAGAGCTAAAGAAGGGTGGAGATAGATGGAAAACAAGCAGGTGGTAATGTGCACTCAAATGTTTTTCCTTGCCGAGATGCACCAAGCACCTTTACTTGGTTTGAACAGTCATCCTGTGCTGACAGACTCCCTATAAAAGGAATCTATCAGGTCCCCCATGCCCTCCAACCCAGCAGCATACTGTGCATGACCGAAAGCCATCTTCAGATTTTCTGGTTATGCGCAGTGCATGATAACATGGAAAGAGGGCTGACTAGTCTATGGAAACTAAGGCCCCATTGAGTGCTCAAAGCATAGGAAACGGGGACATTATAAAGTCTTTATTAAAGCGTTTATTTAACTGAATTACCTAATACAGGGCTGGTCAGGGAGGGGTTTAATCATACATAGGTGAATGCTGCTGGGATAAACATGGGGGATCTGACAGGTTCCCTTTAACTGAGGCAAATCACTGATGAGAAATAGTGCGTGTGATTCCCTTCCTCTTCCCTTTAACAGAACATCTTGCGGTAAGAGAACATTGCTTATAATTGTCATTATAAGGGACTTACGTACTAACATAACGAAATTATATGCTGGTGAGTCACGGCAATTGTATTAGTATTATTATATATAACCGCAGGGGGATGGTACACAGCCCTTTTTCCTTAAATGTTACCTGCTATATTCAGAAACGCTATTTGTCTGCTGATGTAGGGTCAATCTCCAGGTAAAAAGTGTAAATACTGCCCGGCTATGTTACTGGAGCAGCATCTACGGGGAGAAACAACTGTAGCCGCTCGCTTCCAGTCATAGGCACGGTGCAGCGAGCGACTCCAGTCACCGTGCGCTATACTGTGAGTGTGCCTGTAATCACTCCCCAGCGCTCCGGCAGCTTGATGGACAGTGTGTGCGCGTGACGCTCGCTGTCAATCAGTGTGATAGGGAATAATCACAGCTGCGTACACTGTGTGGTGAGCGGTGAGGATAACCGCTCCCTGCACCGCCACTGACAAGAAGCGAGCAGCTACAGGGACGATAGAAGTTCATCTTTACCCTTTAATCGCTGCTCAAACAATGCAGACAGACATTATTTTAACACTATATGCTGATTAACCCTACATCTTCAGGTACACAGCATTTCTGGATGAAAAAGCCTCCCTTTGACCTCTTCCCAACATAGCGATTTTCCATTTTCACGCCCTCATTTTTTCCTCGCCTTCTTCCAAGAGCCATAACTTTATATTTTTCCAATTGACATATCTGACAGAGCCATATCGTTTTCAATTTTTGGGTGATGGAGCTGTGTGAGAGAGTGTTCTTTGCGCCATCAGCTGACATTTTTATTTATGCCATTTGGGGGTAGATACAATGTTTTCATCGCCTCTTATTACGTTTCTTCACACTCTTGTGACGGTAAACAAAATGCAATTCTAGTTTTAAAGTTCTGTTTCTCGTTACACCATTTATTGATCGGGTTGATTAATTTTATATTTTGGTAGATCTGACTTTTACGAGCGAAGCAATACCACAAAAATGTATTTTTTTACTTTTTGTTGTATTTGTTACTTATCTTAAAGGACTTGAACCTATGATTGTCTGATCATTTGTGCTATACATCAATACCAAAATCTATATTGCAAAGATCACAATCTTGTATGATTGCCAGCCAAAGGCTGGTTTTCACAGGAGTATAGTAATGACATGCACCGGAGTCTTCAATGATCACGCCCCCCAAAACGTGTGCTTTAGATGCTGCTGGGACTGTACAGCGGCATTTAAAAGGTTAACAGCTGCAGGCAGAGCTCCGCTCCACAATTGCCTGTTAGAGGCAAATGATGGATGAATATTACAGCTATCATCTGCTGGCAAGGATGCGGATCAGGAGCCCGTACCAGTATGTCATGTGTTGGTAAAGGGTTAAAGAAAAACATTACCCACAATAAAAAGAAGAGGAGCAAAGAATGGGACCAGATTTGCCAAATATCCAATATTTTCACAAATAAACACAAGTCTTATCAATCAAATTTTACGACTATCATGAAGTACAATATGTCACGAGAAAATATTCCCAGAATCACTGGGATCCGTTGAAGCGTTCCAGAGTTATTACCTCATAAAGTGACACTGGTCAGAAATTATAAAATTGGCCTGGTCAGGAAGGTGAAAACAGGCTGGGGGTGGAAGGATTAATGGCCAAGGCTGATCTACAGAATGTTTTAGAATAATGTAACGAACCAGAGACATGGATCCATTTTAAAAACTCATATTTTAAACTGTTGTGTGTATCAATGAAATTCTATGGATCAATGTGATGTCCGACAAAAAAACAAAACGAACAGCATTAGGATGTGTCACATGGATGTGTGAATGTAGGCTAACTGAGATATAACACAGTTTGCTCTACTCTCTGCCCTCGGTATCACATTTATGGTTAATGATGCTGTAGAAATCTCTTGGCAGTCATATTTTTGAATTAGAAAGGACCCATCAGTAGAGATGAGCGGACACCTGGATGTTAGGGTCCGGCGGGTTCAGCCGAACAGTTACAAAAAGTTTGGGTTCGGGTACCAGAACAGTACCCGAACCCGGACCCCATTCACTTGAATGGAGGGCCCAAACATCCAGTGTTTGCCACGCTGTCATGTGCATGACAGCGCAGCAAACATCGCTTCTGATCGGCAGTGAAATCATCCCCGCCGGTGAGCGCTCAGCTGTGATCGGAGGTATAAAGTTTACCTCCAGTCACTAGTGTCAGCTGATGGGACTACTGCTCCCATCATCCGTCACCTGCAGTTGGTAATAACAGTGAGAGCAGGAGCGGCGAATGGGAGTATTCATCAGCCGCTCCTGCGCTGCAAATAAATAATTTAAAAAAAACTGCGTGGGTTCCCCTGTTTTTGCTAGCTAGCCAGGCAAAACTCACAGCTGGGGCTGCAACCATCAGCTGTCAGCTTCAGCAAGGGTGGTTATCAAGAATAGAGGGGTCCCCACGCTATTTTTTTAATTATTTAAATAATTTAAAAAAAAACGGCATGGGGTCCCCCCCATTTTTCACAACCAGCCTTGCTAAAGTGGACAGCTGGGGGCTCGTATTCTCAGGCTGGTAAGGGGCTATGGATATTGGCTCCCTATTCTAAAAATAGCTGCCCTGACAAAGGCACATCTATTAGATACACCAATTCTGGCGCTTTGCCCGGGTCTCTTCCCACTTGCCCTCTAGTGGTGGCAAGTGGGGTGATAGTTGTGTCATGGAAATATATATGTATTCCATATATTCAAAGTATATTCACATATATGTATTCACAGTT
>JARQOD010000006.1:310777963-310840945 GCA_033576555.1 Oophaga sylvatica
AAACCATACTTACAACCTCGCCTAATTCCACCGAAGCCCTCGATCTCCTGTAATAAAACTAAAATAAAAAAAACAACAATATACCATACCTGTCCATCGTTCTGTTCCACGCCGTAATCCATGTCTGGGGGATAAACAGTTTTCAACCTGGACGGTGCCAAGATGTGACTGTCCAGTCTGAGAACCACTGATGACTGAGCGGTGACTCAGTAGGTGTTCGGTACGGACGCCAAACTTCACTGTTCGGTTCACCCATCTTTACTCATCAGCAGATTTCTTGCTATTTTAATCTTTATGTGAAAGTTACTGTACAAAAAAGTGTTTTACAGACAATTGGCTGGGCTACACGGCAGCAGCAAGTCTCAGATGATAATTTTTGCAATTAGTTTGTGACTTTCTGTTGCACAAATATTTTAGGATTGTGAATTTGCTGTGAAGCAATAGCTAAATCGCAGTCTCCTTGAATTGAAGTCTATGGCAAGTAAGTTGGTTGTGACCAGCAACAGACAATCCAAAGCATTTACAAACATCTGCGACTCCATATTGCTGTCACAGTAGGTCACAGATTGCAACACAGCGCCATAGGAAATCTTTATTTTTTATGTACAGCCTGATCAATGCACTGCTGGATGTCTAATGTAAGATTGAAGTGAGTGCCTGCCTCCAATGTACTGAACTCTACCCCTAATAAAACTTACATTTTGTCTTGAATGCATGAGCTAATGAACTGAGAATAAGAATATGCTCTAGGTCCATTATGTGACCGGAAACATGCATCAGACAAAGCTGAAAATTGTGTCTGCTTCATCAATAATGCAGCACAAAAAGCATTTAAATGCTTATATGAACACATTTGAGTGGATCCGTCCCATGTGATCACATTACAAGAATTTATTTCAACTTTTCTTTTGGCAGCAGCAAAGTAAAGCAATGACAAGCATGGCTACAATATTTAATATAATAAAATTAAAATTATTGTTAAAGGTTTCTACCATGATTTTTCAAAAACTGGAAAAGAGAAGGAAATGGTATATAATAAAGAAATTTCTTATCCATTGAAATTCTAATAATGAAAAATTGCATGAGAGAACAGAAACTGATATCTGCTAGATAAAGAAAATGGGGCTACCCTACACGGATGCTTAATATAGCAGTGAACACAAAACCCTACAACAGTCTTTGTAACCACGTACAGTAACAATCTTGAATTGCGCACGCGCAGTATGCTTTGCCCGCAGATTGCAATGCGCAGGCACGTTATATGGAGGGCAACGACTACAATTCCCAGAAATAATGGAGACAGCGGCGAACAACATGTTAAGGCAAGTACCCAAAACACCGCCCATCTGACCTGACTGCCATCATTTAAATATCCCGCCAATTTAGGGTGACAGATTCCCTTTAAGAACAAAGCTGAAGACTACAAAATTCTAATTAACTATTTTTAATCACAGGTAAGTCTTATTATTCAATAAACAGATGTCCCACTTGTCAAAGAAAATGCCTTCACATTTCAGGCTGCTAGCAATGGTACCACATGGAAGAGAAATGTCATAGGACTTAAGAAGGAAAATAATTAATTTACTAAAACATTAAAACATGCAGAAAATTTTAAAAGATATGTCTCTGCACTAAAAGTATGTATATAAGTATGTAACAATTACCTTAAATACCATAAACAATATCAGTACCAGTTCACACCATACCGCAGGTTCAGCACACCTCGTACAGACAACTGGTATCAGCTGCTGGTGTGAATATTAAAGGTACAGATCATAAAACATATTGTGCATATTAGGGATATTGGTGGCCATACTCACTGTAACACAGATAGATTGAAATAATCAAGGCAATTAGTACTAGTTATTGGACATGAAAATTCATATAGGAAGTCCACTATGCACTAATGATTATTGCCTTGACACCAGTCAAAATGTATACATGAATATGTCAGCGCCGAATGGTTAAGTGCCAATATTAGATGGTTACAAAAAAATGCACAAAGCAATCCACATTGGTTGATAAAGCACAGTTAGATATAGTCTTTTGGATTTTTTTTTTTTTACAAATGTTCAAAAAACCTGTTAAAGGACAATACTATATCTCTGCATCTGCTTGTTTCGCCTATTTGACAGCAAGAATCATGTGTACCAGTAACCGATTGTCTTTAGATAGTTAAAGGGAATCTGTCACCTCATTTTTGCCCTATGAGATAGGACCACCGCCATCAGGGGCTTATCTACAGCATTCTGTAATGCTGTAGATAAGCCCCGATGTCACCTGAAAGTGAAGAAAAACGAGTTATATTAAACTCACCCAGGGGCGTTCCGCCGTCCGGTCGGGTCCGATGGGCGTCGCGGTCTGGTTCGGCGCCTCCCATCTTGTAGCGAAGCCAGCCTCTTATTTCCGTCCCTCGCGGCTCCTGCGCAGGCGCACTGCTCTGCCCAGGAAAGGTCAGAGAGGTCCGGCGCCTGCGCACTGCAGTACTCTGCTCTGTCCTCACCAGGGCAGAGCAGTGCGCCTGCGCAGGAGCCGCGACGGGACTGAAATAAGAGGCCGTCTTCGCTACAAGATGGGAGGCCCCGGACCGGACTGCGACGCCCATCGGACCCGACCGGACGGCGGAACGCCCCTGGGTGAGTATAATATAACTAGTTTTTCTTCACTTTCAGGTGACATCGGGGTCTTATCTACAGCATTACAGAATGCTGTAGATAAGACCCTGATGGCGGTGGCCCTATCTCATAGGGCAAAAATGGGGTGACAGATTCCCTTTAATGGTGGCAAAATCCAAGATATGTAGTTAGGTCTGCATGGACCAGTCCTTACGTTGCCACTTATCAATACAGCCAATATGTTAGTCTAATAAATACCTCCAAATCCGGGTTCTGGTCTGCATTAAAAAAAGCCATTGCATTTTTTCCTGCGTTTTTCAGTGCAGATTTGTCACAAAACCTGAAGGGTTTCCTGATGCCAGCAAAGTAAATGAGAATCCTGAGGTCTCAAGCACACATTGCTTATTTGTGACTTGCAGATTTCACGCAGATTTAACTCTGCAGCATGTCAGTTCTTTCAGAGATTTTTAAGGCCAGTCTCACACGTCCAGATATTTCCGGTACCAGAAAAATCGGTACCGGAGATATCCGTGTCCGTGTAAATACGTGGCATATCTGTGTGGCACACGTGTGCTGCACGTGTGCCGCATCAGGACCACACGGACGGCACAGACGGCTACAGTAAGCACTGTCCCTTGCCTGTGGAGCTGAAGCTGCCTGTCATTATTCTCCCTGCTCTGCCGGCAACAGCGAGCAGGGAGAATAAATGAAAAAACCCACGTGGGGTACTCCTTAGCTTTTGAACAAACCCGGCAAAACTACACAGCTGGGGGCAGCTATTCTCAGGCTGGTAAGGGGCCATGAATATGGGCCCCCCCAGCCTAAAAACAGCAGCCGGCAGCTGCCCAGAAAAGAGCTTTGTTAGGTTCTTCCTACTTGCCCTGTAGCTGTGGTAAGTGGGGTTAATAAGGGGTTAATGTCACCTTTCTATTGACATTAAGCCAGGCTTAGTAATGAAGAGATGTCAATAAGACACCTCTTCATTACTAATTCTATAGTAAATAAAGGGTTAAATAAGCACACACAATAAGAATAAAGTCTTTTAATGAAAAAATACACTACACAGTTTTTAAATCTTTATTACACTCCCATTCCATTATCAAAGCCCTCGATCTCCTGTAAAAAATATAAAATAAAAAAGCAACAATATCCATACCTGTCCGCTGTACAGTCAAGTCCCACGGCATAAATCCATCTCGGGGAGTTAATCAGTTTACAGCCGGAGCTGTACTGGGGAATGAATGGGAGCAGCGCGCACAGGCTCAGTGAGTAGCGGTGACGTCACTGAGCCTGTGCTTGCTGACAGCTGATCTCCTGTGACCTCAGCATCATGGGAAAATGACAGTGCTGAGGTTACAGGAGTTCAGCTGTCAGCGAGCACAGGCTCAGTGATGTCACCCCCAGTCACTGAGCCTGTGCGCACTGCTTCCATTCATTCCCCAGTAGTTTACAGTCGGAGCGGCTGCATTAGCCACATTCCGGCTGTAAACTGATTAACCCCCTGAGATGGATTTACGCCGTGGGACTTGACTGTATGCCGGACAGGTATGGGATATTGTTGCTTTTTTATTTTATATTTTTTCCAGGAGATCATAGAATCATAGAATCATAGAATGGTAGAGTTGGAAGGGACCTCCTGGGCCATCTGGTCCAACCCCCTGCTCAAAGCAGGATTCTCTAAATCATCCCAGACAGATGTCTGTCCAACCTCTGTTTGAAGACTTCCATTGAAGGAGAACTTACCACCTCTCGTGGCAGCCTGTTCCACTCCTTGATCACCCTAACTGTCAAGAAGTTTTTTCTAATATCTAATCTGTGTCTCCTCCCATTCAGTTTCATCCCATTGCTTCTAGTCTTTCCTTGTGCAAATGAGAATAAAGATGATCCTTCTACAATGTGACAGCCCTTGAGATATTTGTAGACAGCTATTAAGTCTCCTCTCAGTGTTCTTTTTTGCAAGCTAAACATTCCCAAATCCTGCAACCGTTCCTCATAGGACATGGTTTGCAGACCGGTCATCATTCTGGTGGCTCTACTTTGGACTTGCTCCAGTTTGTTGATGTCTTTTTTAAAATGTGGTGCCCAAAACTGGACACAGTATTCCAGATGAGGTCTGACCAAAGAGGAGTAGAGGGCAATAATGATCTCACGTGATCTAGACTGTATGCTTCTGTTGATACATCCTAGAATTGTATTTGCCTTTTTTGCTGCTGCATCACACTGTTGACTCATGTTCATTCTGTTATCAATTAGTATACCCAAGTCTTTTTCACATGTGCTGTTACTTAGCCCTATTCCTCCCATTTTGTATATGCTTTTTTCATTTTTATTGCCCAGATGTAGTACTTTGCATTTTTCCCTGTTAAAAACCATTCTGTTAGTTGCTGCCCACTGCTCCAGTTTATTTATATCTTTTTGAATCCTCTCTCTCTCTTCTCTAGTATTAGCTACCCCTCCTAGCTTTGTGTCATCAGCAAATTTGATCAGTTTACCCTCAATTCCTTCATCTAAATCATTGATAAAGATGTTGAACAATACAGGGCCCAAACAGAGCCTTGTGGTACCCCACTTGAGACATTCTTCCAACTGGATGTGCAGCCATTTACGACCACTCTTTGAGTCCGATCACTAAGCCAGTTATGAATCCACCTAACAGTTGCCTTGTCCATTCCATACTTAGTCATTTTTTCAATAAGGATTGTGTGAGATACTTTGTCAAATGCTTTGCTGAAGTCAAGATATACTATATCTACAGCATTTCCCTGATCCACCCAGTCAGTGATTCTGTCATAGAAGGAAATTAAGTTAGTCTGACATGACTTATTAGTTACAAACCCATGCTGACTCTGTTTAATCACTTAATTCTTATGCAGGTACTTACATACATGTTCTTTAATAATTTGTTCAAAGATTTTTCCTGGTATAGAAGTCAGACTCACCGGCCTGTAGTTCCCTGGGTCCACCTTCTTCCCCTTTTTGAAGATAGGAACAAAATTGCTCTTCTCCAGTCTTCTGGGACTTCTCCTGTTCTCCAAGAATTTTCAAAGATTATGGACAGTGGTTCAAGAATTTCTTCTGCTATCTCATTCAGTATTCTGGGGTGTAATTCATCTGGACCTGGAGACTTGAATTCATTTAGGTTAGCTAAGTGTTTCCTCACTGTCTTTCTGTTTATAGATATCCTGGATTCTTCTATTCCTTTAATAGGACAGTGAAGATCAGTTGATGTTACATTTCCTTTCTGAGAGAAAACAGATGCAAAATAGGAATTTAAAAGTTCAGCCTTCTCAACATCCTTTCTTACCATTTCATAATTTTCATCCTGTAAAAATCCTATAGCATCTTTGACTTTTTTTTTACTTTTGACGTATCCTCAAAATCCTTTTTGTTGCTTTTGACATCTCTTGCAAGCCTTAATTCATTGTCAGCTTTAGATAATCTGATTTGTGCCCTGCAGGTTCTGCAGATGGCATTATATTCTTCTTTAGATAAGCCTCCCTCTTTCCATTTGATAAACATTTCTTTATTCCTTTTTAGCATGTGTTTAAGTTCTGTGTTCATCCATCCTGGTTTCCTTAAATGCTTCCCATTCTTCCCTCTTTTTGGAATTGTTAACGATTGTGCTTTGAGAATTTCATTTTTCAAGATGTCCCATCCTTCCTGGACATTTTTGTCCTTAAGGATATCCTGCCATTGGATCCCTCCAATTCTCTTTCTGAGTCCCTTAAAATCTGCCATTCTGAAATCTAACCTTGACGTCTGAGTCTTCACAGGTCTTCCTCCTCTAGTTATCCAAAATTCTAAAATAGCATGGTCACTACCTCCTAGGGTCCCAGCCACTCTTACCTCCTCAACCATTTCCTCCCTGTTTATAAGGATTAGATCCAAGGTAGCAGATCCCCTTGTTTTCTCCTCTACCTTTTGAAAGATAAAGTTGTCAGTAAGAGAGGATAAGAATTTCCTTGACTTGTTAGTTTTGCCTGAGAGAGATTCCCAACAAATGTCTGGATAGTTGAAATCTCCCATGACCACTATGTCATATTTTTTGGAGAACTTGGCCATTTGATGCATAAAGAGTTCATCCATATCTTCAGCTTGCATAGGCGGCCTGTAGTAAATGCCTACAATGGTGTCCTTACCATTGTTCTGTCCTTGTATTCTTACCCAAACAGTTTTCCACAGAACTCCCAGTCTCTGAAGCGTCAATCTCTGTGCAGATATACGCTTTTCTAACATACAATGCGACACCTCCTCCTCGTTTATCAAGTAAGTTTCTTGCAAATAAGTTGTATCCTTCTAGCCTTGTATTCCAATCATGTGTATCGTCCCACCAAGTTTCAGTGATTCCAATGACATCATACTTCTTCTCCTGCGTTAGTAGTTCCAATTCTCCTTGTTTGTTGCCCATGCTTTGTGCATTTGTATAAAAACATTTTCGTTTGTGATTGGTTTCTCTTCCTCCTATATTTTTATTATTTCGATTGTTTTGTCTTCGTTCTTCCTTTCCACTTCTAATAGGCGAGTTCTCAATAGCATTTGTCAGGTGTATGGCTTTTTCTGGCATTTTGCTTCCCTTCCCACATTGTTCTAGTTTAAAGCTCTCCTGATGAGTGTAGCAAGGCGACTTCCAAATACATGTTTTCCAGTCTTCGTAAGGTGCACCCCATCTCTAGCAAGTAGTCCATCGTATAGGTAATTCACTCCGTGATCCAGAAATCCAAATCCTTGCTGACGGCACCATCGACATAGCCAGTTGTTCACCTGCAGAATCTTATTCCACCTCCTTGTTCCATGGCCATCCACTGGGAGGATGGATGAGAAGACCACCTGCGCACCCAGTTCTTTCACTTTCTTGCCTAAGTTTTCAAAGTCACTGCAGATGGTTTCCAGGTCATTTCTTGTGGTGTCATTTGTCCCCACATGTATAAGCAGGAATGGGTAGTCATCTTTAGGTCTGAAGAGTCCTGATATCCTGTCAGACACATCTTTAATTTTTGCACCTGGAAGACAGCACATTTCTCTTGAGGTTATATCCGGTCTGCAGATAGCGGCCTCTGTTCCTCTCAACAGGGAATCCCCCATGACAACAACTCTCCGTTTCTTCATCACAACAGTTTTCTTTCTCCATTCGGGAGGACTCTGAGGGCTTACAAGGTTGCTCTTTGTGGGTAAAGTCTTATCCTGAGGTATTTCTTCAACATTCTCCTGTGTGAGAGCCTGGTACTGGTTCCTGAGCAGTATGGGTGCTGACTGCTTCACGATCCTCCTGCTTCTCTGGGTCACATGCTTCCATTCCTCTGTTTCTTCAGGTGCAGGTCGAATTTCTTCTCTTTCTGCACCATGAAGAGATAATTCTGCTTTGTCTAAGAACTCTTCATCTTCCTTAATGATCTTCAATGTAGCTAACCTCTCTTCTAGATTTCGCAACTTTTCCTCCAACATGGACACAAGCTTGCATTTGTGGCATGTGAAATTTGGCTTTTCCTCTGGTAAATCTGTGAACATGTAGCAAGAAGTGCAACTCACCACATGGCTCCTAGCCTCTTCCATGCTCTTATTGTTAAAGAGATATCACAGCGGTGAAAAAAGTGCTAAAATTTACCGATGTCCTCCTTTCAGCTGCAACAGCCAAAACCCAGTGTTCTTGGAGCTCGCGGAGACTCTTCACTTATCCCAGAATGAACTGGGAATATGCAAATGATCTCCTCAGGACTCCTCCCCTGGTTTACCGATGTCCTACCGATCGAAGGCTTCGATAATGGAATGGGAGTGTAATAAAGATTTAAAAACTGTGTAGTGTATTCTTTCATTAAAAGACTTTATTCCTATTGTGTGTATTTATTTAACCCTTTTCTTACTATAGGATTAGTAATGAAGAGGTGTCTTATTGACACCTCTTCATTACTATGCCTGGCTTAATGTCACCTTACAATAGAAAGGTGACATTAACCCCTTATTAATCCCACTTGCCACAGCTACAGGGCAAGTGGGAAGAACCCGACAAAGCTTCAGAATAGGTGCATCTAATAGATACGCCTTTTCTGGGCAGCTGCGAGCTGCTGTTTTTAGGCTGGGGGGGCCATATTCATGGCCCCTTACTAGCCTGAGAATAGCAGCCCACAGCTGTATAGTTTTGCCTGGTTGGTTCAAAAACTAAGGGGGACCCCACATTGGGTTTTTCATTTATTCTCCCTGCTCGCTGTTGCCGGCAGAGCAGGGAGAATAATTACAGGGAATTTCGGCACCACAGGCAGGGGAATAGCGCTTACTGTAGCCATCCGTGCCATCCGTGCGCATGGAGGACAGTGTGAACTGTTCTCCGTGTGCATGTGTACAGCACATTTTGTGGTCCGTGCCCTCCCACGAACACTGACATGTTTCCTTGTTTTGCACAGGGACACACGGTCCATGAAAGCACGCTGACATGTGCAGAGACACATTCATTTTAATGTGTCTACGTGTGTCAGTGTCTCCAGAGCGTGAGGAAACTGTCACTACACGTACCAGAGCCACTGATATGTGAAACTGGCCTAATACAGATTTCACGTATACTAATGAGTGGGGAAAAATTTGATCCCAAAACGAGGCAACAATGGACATTTTTCCTATTAAGAGATGTAGAAATGGTGCAGAAATTTCTACACAAAATACTTAACATACCCATACAGTATGAGCCAATACACATATCCCCCATGTATACAGTATGATCCCACACACAGCACCCCTATATACAGTATGAGCCTCCAAACAGAACTCCAAATAGCCCCCCTATTTACAGCATAAACTTTCAGATAGCCCTCCTATATACTGCATGAGCCCTTACATAGCACTCCTATATACCCCTATATAGAGTATGATCCCACAAACAGCACATCAGTATACAGTGTGAGCCTCCACACAGCCCCCCTGTATAATTATTAATTATGCTTTACTTATATAGCACTATCATATTCCACAGCTCTTCACATACATTATCATCATTGTCCCCATTGGGCCTCACAATCTAAATTCTTGTATGTCTTTGGAGTGTGGGAGGAAACCGGAGAACCCGGAGGAAACCCACGCAAACACGGGGAGAACATACAAACTCCTTGCAGATGTTGTCCTTGGTGGGATTTGAACCCAGGACCCCAAGCGCTGCAAAGATAACCACTGAGCCAACGTGCCGCCCACACACAGCACACACTATATACAGTGAACCCGCACACAGCCTCCTATATGTAGTATAATCCCACAAATAGCCCCTAACAGTAATTTTGACCAGGCGTGCCCAAACTTTAGCACACCACTGTATGGCTATGAATGAGCTACATTTAAGTGTTCGGTGTCTGTGAGCTACATTTCATTCTGAGCAGTTCCATATATCAGTCACATTTGCAATAAGACCTTTAAGCCTCTGCTAAAAAGCTGATGAGGAGTTTCACCTTTCTGCATGACAATGACCTCCAAATCAACAAAAGAATAGCTTTGCCAGAAAATCAAAGATTTGGAATGGCCAAGCCAGAGGCAAACAGCTAATTGAAAATCTGTGGATTGACCTGAAAAGGGGTGTACAAAATAGATACCCTTGCAATTTGGAGAGCTACTGCTAGATAGACACAGATTGCCTATCCTAAAGGTGCCATGCTGATAGACTATTACCAAAACAGACTGAACGCTGTCATAAATTTAAAGGGTACTTCAACAAACTATTAATTTAATGGTGTATTTATGCAACCACATTATTTCTTTGTTTTTTTCAATTGAATTGCACAAATGATGGGTGGCATTAACCCCTTCACTATCCAAGCCAGTTTTCACCTTAATGACCAGGCCAAATTTTACAATTATGACCAGTGACACTTTATGAGGTAATATCTCTGGAACGCTTAAACAGATCCCAGTGATTCTCAGAATGTTTTTTGTGACATATTGTACTTCATGCTAGTGGTAAAATTTGCTTGATATGACTTACATTTATTTTTGAAAATATCGGAAATTTGGCAAAAGTTTGAAAATTTTGCAATTTTTAAACTTTTAATTCTTATGCCCTTAAACCAGAGAGTTATAGCACACAAAATAGTTAATAAATAACATTTACCTCATATCTACATCATTTTTTTTAACTTTTTTTTTGTTTGGAAGATTGAAAGGTTAAAATTTGATCAGCACTAACTCATTTTTCTAACAAAATTTACAAAACCAAGTGAATTTGGGGGGCTTATATGACAGAAAATACCCAAAAGTGACACCATTCTAAAAATGTACCCCTTAAAGTCATCAAAACCACATTCAAGAAGTTTATTATCCCTTCAGGTGTGTCACAGTACTGAAAACAATGTGGAAGGAAAACATGAACATTTTACTTTTTTTCCCCAAAAAATTTAATTTAGCCTCAATTTTTTTATTATCACAAGGTTAAAATGAGAAAATGGACCGCAAAAACGTGTTGTGAAATTTCTCCTCAGTATACTGATACCCTATATGTGGGTGCAAACTACTGTTTGGGTGCATGGCAGGGCTCGGAAGGGAAGGAGCACCTTTTGAATGCAAAAGTAGCAGAAATCGAGAGCAGACGCCATGTTGTTTTTGGAGAGCCACTGATGTTCCTAACCAGTGGAAACCACCCACCAGTGTAAACATGCAGTGGTACTGTAGTTCAATGCTGACAGCTGTCTATGACAGCTGACAGGCACGGCAAGAGGTGCAGGGAACTTTGCAGTCGGTCCCCGCACCCACAGTGCTGTGATTGGTCATTCAATCTGACTGACAAAACACAGCAGCAATCAGGCAGGAGATGCTGAAATTTCACCATCTCCAGCGCGATCAGTGCAAGAGCTCAGCTCTGCAGTGGCCAAGCTTCCTGCACTGACAGTCAGGAGCGGCGTCTGCGCAGCCCCTGGCTGTTAACCCCCTGATTGCTGAGATCGAGCTCGTTCGCAGCGTTCAGGGGGGGAGGCAGAGGGTCGGGAGCTCCCTTTGCCTCAGATCGGCGTCTCCGCAATGTAACTGCAGGGCACGATCTCTGCCTTGATGACCCGGGGTTGTCATGACAACCTCCGGGTCATCCAGCTACGAAAAGCCGCTGTGACCATGCTCACAACATGGTCACAGCAACTTTGTCCATTGGTATAATGCATTGCAATGCTGAAGCATTGCAATGCATTATACCTGCAACAAAAGTGAAAAAGTTAAAGTCCCATAAAGGGACTAGGTAAAAAAAAACATTTTTTAAAAAAATTTGTAAAAAAAATATTAAAAAATAATTAAAAAAAAATCCCCTAAAAAATACACATTTTTATGTAAAAAAAAACAAACAAAAAAATACACGTTTGGTATCGCCGCATCCGTAAAAATCCCATCTATAAAAGCGTAACCCTAGTTAACCCCTTCAGTGAAAGCCGTAAAAAAAATCACAATAAAGTAGTAAATTATACTTTTTTCAGGCGGTATCATCATACCTCTTGGAAAAAGTGCAATAACACGTGATCAAAAAGACGGATATAAATAAACATGATACCACTGAAAACGTCATCTTTTCCTGCAAAAAACAAGCTGCCATACAGCATCATCAGCGAAAAAATAAAAAAGTTATAGCTCGCAGAATAAAGTGATGGAAAAATAATTATTTTTTCTATAAAAGTTTTTATTGTGTAAAAAATGCCAAAACATAAAAAAAGATATAAATGAGGTATCGCTGTAATCGTAGTGACCCGAAGAATAAAGCTGCTTTATCAATTTTACCACACGCGGAACGGAGGAAAAAATAAATAAATAATAATTTCTGAATTTCTGTTTTTTGTTCATTC
Source organism: Oophaga sylvatica (assembly GCA_033576555.1). Lineage (NCBI taxonomy): Eukaryota > Metazoa > Chordata > Amphibia > Anura > Dendrobatidae > Oophaga > Oophaga sylvatica. The sequence goes on from JARQOD010000006.1 coordinate 310,790,367, forward strand.
TGCTTCCACAAAAATCGGAATACGAAGCGATCAAAAGACATTATGTGCCCGAATATGGTACCAATAAAAACGTCCGCTCGTCTTGCAAAAAATTAGCCCGCATATAACTCTGTCGGCCAAAATATGGAAAAATTATAGCTCTCAAAATACAGCGATGCAAAAATTTCTTACAAAAAATTCTTACAAAAAAAGCGTCTTTTAGTGTGTGACAGAGGCTAAACATGAAAAAAGGAAGTAAATCTGGTATCGCTGTAATCGCACCAACCCGAAGAATAAAGTTGCCTAATCATTAATACCGCACAAGGAACGGCGTAAAAAATAAAACCAATTCTTCACCTTTTGTGGATTTGTTAATTCTGCCTCCTAAAGATCGCAGTAAGGCGATCACAGTGGTTCCCCCCACATATGGGGTATCAGCGTACTCAGGACAAATTTCACATCAACTTTTGGGGTCCTATTCCTCCTGTTACCCTTATAAAAATAAAAATTTGGGGGCAAAAAGATCATTTTTGTGGAAAAAAATTTGATGTTTTTATTTTCACGGCTCTACGTTATAAACTTCTGTGAAGCACTTGGGGGTTCAAAGTGCTCACCACACATCTAGATAAGTTCCTTGGGGGATCTAGTTTCCAAAATGGGGTCACTTGTGGGGGGTTTCTACTGTTTAGGCACATCAGGGCTCTCCAAACGCGACATGACACCCGCAGACCACTCCAGCAAAATCTGCATTCGAAAACGGCGCTCCTTCCCTTCCGAGCTCTGCCATGCGCCCAAATAGTGGTTTACCCCCACATATGGGGTATCAGCGTATTCAGGACAAATTACACAATAACTTTTGGGTCCTGTTACCCTTTGGAAAATAAAAATTGGGGGGAAAAGATCATTTTTATGGAAAAGATATGATTTTTTAATTTTACGGCTCTACGTTATAACCTTCTGTGAAGCCCTTGGGGTTCAAAGTGCTCACCACACATATAGATAAGTTCCTTGGGGGGTCTAGTTTCCAAAATGGGGTCACTTGTGGGGGGTTTCCACTGTTTAGGCACATCAGGGTCTCTCCAAATGTGACATGGAGTCCAATCTCAATTCCAGCCAAAAAAGGCAAATGGCGCTGCTTCCCTTCCGAGCTCTGCCATGTGCCCAAATAGTGGTTTACCCCCATATATGGGGTATCAGCGTACTCAGGACAAATTGCACAATAACTTTTGGGGTCCTGTTATCCTTTGGAAAATAAAATTTGGGGGTGAAAAGATAATTTTTGTGGAAAAGATATGATTTTTTAATTTTACGACTCTACGTTACAACCTTCTGTGAAGCCCTTGGGGGTTCAAAGTGCTCACCACAAATCTAGATAAGTTCCTTGGGGGTCTAGTTTCCAAAATGGTGTCACTTGTGGGGGGGTTTCCACTGTTTAGGCACACAGGGACTCTCCAAATGCAACATGGCGTCCAATTTCAATTCCAGACAAAAAAATCAAATGGCGCTGCTTCCCTTCAGAGCTCTGCCATGCGCCCAAATAGTGGTTTACCCCCACATATGGGGTATCAGCGTACTCAGGACAAATTGACAAAAATTACTTTTGGTGTCCTGTTATCCTTTGGAAAAGAAAAATTGGGGATTAAAAGATCATTTTTGTGGAAAAAATATGATTTTTTAATTTTACGGCTCTACGTTATAACCTTCTGTGAAGCCCTTGGGATTCAAAGTGCTCAACACACATTTAGATAAGTTCCTTGGGGGGTCTAGTTTCCAAAATGGGGTCACATATGGGGGGTTTCCACTGTTTAGGTACATCAGGGGCTATCCAAACGCGACATGGTGTCCGCTCTCGATTTCAGCCAATTTGACATTCAAAATCTCAAATGATGCTCCTTCCCTTCTGAGCACTGCCGTGCGCCTAAAGATTGGCCTTCCTCCACACATGGGGTATTGGTGTACTCAGTAGAAATTGTACAACAAATATTGAGGTTCATTTTCTCCTGATACCCTTGACAAAATTAAAAAAATTGTGTCGAAAGAAAAGTTTTGGGGAAAAAAAGTTAAATGTTCATTTTTTCCTTCCACATTGCTTCAATTCTTGTGAAGTACCTAAAGAGTTAATAAACTTCTTGAATGTGGTTTTGAACACCTTGAGGGGTGCAGTTTTTAGAATGGTGTCACTTTTGGGTATTTTCTGTCATATTGACCCCTCAAAGTCACTTCAAATGTGAGGTGGTCCCTAAAAAAAATGGTTTTGTAAATTTTGTTGTAAAAATGAGAAATCGCTGATCAACTTTAAACACTTATAACTTCCTAACAAAAAAAAATTTGGTTCCAAAATTGTGCTGATGTAAAGTAGACATGTGGGAAATGTTATTTATTAACTATTTTTTGTGACATATCTCTCTGATTTAAGGGCATAAAAATTAAAAGTTTTAAAATTGCAAAATTTTCTAAATTTTCACCATATTTCTGTTTTTTTCATAAATAAACGCAAGTTATATTGAAGAAATTTTACCACTATCATGAAGTACAATATGTCACGAGAAAACACTCTCAGAATTGCCAAGATCCATTGAAACGTTCCAGAGTTATAAGCACATAAAGTGACAGTGGTCAGAATTGTAAAAATTGGCCCAGTCATTAACCTACAAAATGGCATGGTCCTTAAGGGGTTAAGGGTCACTTTAGTTTGATGAAGTGCTGGGTTGTGAATAAAAACTAGCCAGGTTGAAAACGCATCTACCTGCTGGGACTTGTTCTATAGAACGATATACGCACAAGAATAGATGGACTTGAAATTTAATAAAACACAAACTTCTTACATGGAGGATTTGAATTTTTTGGATTGTGTTCCACTAAAAGCATTAAATGCTTATCTGAGCACCTTTGAGCCAATTCTTCCCGTGTGATCACATTACGTGTAATTATGTCAGCTTTTCTTTTGACTAGAAACACGTAATTACCTGAAAAGCCTAAGTAGAGTACTACTATATTTTATAGGAAACCTTTCACCAGTTTTAGCTTGTTAAACAGGCTACATCATGCAATCAATGCAAAGCTGAATAAAATGTCTTTTTTTATTTTTTTCATTTCTCCTCTCCAGTATAATTCACGATAAACCAAATGGGTCCTTACCGGACATACTTCTCTAAGGGCATGTACTTTTTCATCCAGATGACATTGACCAATCATACACAGGAAAGACCATGCCCCCGGAAAAGCTTAGAACAGCTTTCTCCTGTGAAATGTACAAAATTTGCTAGAGCCATAGACAGAAGTAGGGACCATAGTCCATAGGGGGAGCTCCCAATACAATGGAGACAATAATAATGAAAATATTATCTATTCGCCTTTTTTCAACTCCTCAAACCCTCGGAAATATTCCTATTGCATGTTGGCCGGTATATATCTTCTATTAGCTCATTATTATATAATTTTTGTACATCATGTCATGGTATAGGACATGGTTAATGTCCTGTCCACTCAGGATTAACTTTTGCTGGCCTCCCTTTGGATCTGGGAGGGTATTTATACCCAGTCCAGAGGAAGATTCTCTGTCAGCTATACTTTTGTTGTGACTGTGTGTCTGACCCCCCTGGTTTGTGTGTATACTGCTCTGCTTGTTTGATTCCCGTGTATGACCCGGTCTGTTTGCTCACTCCGCTCTCTGTCTCACGTTTTGCTAATATTGTCTTCTCCGGTTCTGACCTCCTGGCTTGGCTATCGATACTCCGTTACAGTTTTCTCCCTATTGTACTGTCTATTGCCCGCTCTGGTTTATTGATCTATTGCTACGTCCTGACTATCCGTTCTGTCTAACCCTTTGGTACTGTCGTGCTATCTTGTGCTCTGATCTCGGCCTGTCCTGGTTTTCGTCCCTGTCTTTGCCCCTTGGTAACTTTATCCCGTCGTTACCCTTCTAGGAGTTTTCCTGCAGTTCCTAGATCTCTGGAGCTGAGGCCACGCCCCCAGCAGTCACATGGTGCAGGTCCTGTTAGTCTGCAGTACACATCATTCATTACTGCTGTCCCGCTCCTCAGGTATCCTCGAGCACAGTTTGTTTTATTCAGGACCCGTGCACTGGCTCAGTGAGCATGTGCAGTGCGGTGTTCCTGACACTATAGCTGACCTTTACAGTCTTTCCCTGGTGGTGGGGTGTTAGCACATTATGGATCCGGTACGGGCTCTCACTGAGCAGGTTAATGAGCTCTCCCAGCTTATGCAGAAGCTGTCTATGGAGCAGCAAAATCTGGTTCAGTTGCATCAACAGGTACAGAGAGATGTGGCAGACGCTCTAATGGGGTCTGTTCCGTCGGGGTTCCAGGAGGGGGGCCCCAATGATGTATCTTTTGCGGACCCCGACCCACCGGTAAAATTACCCGACAATTTTTCTGGAGATAAAAAATTGTTTAGGGTTTTTAAGGAGGGATGCAAGTTGTTCTTTGAATTGCGTCCCCGGACCTCTGGAAATGAAAGGCAGAGGGTGGGGTTCGTAATGTCCTTATTAAGGGGGGCTCCGCAAGCATGGGATTTCTCTCTCTCTTCCTCTGCTCCTGAACGTATGTCTGTGAACCTGTTCTTTGAGGCTCTGGGGCACATTTATGACGAGCCTGATAGAGTGCGTCTGGCTGAGGATATGGTGATGAGTGTGACACAGGGGAGGAACTCTGCTGAATGGTTCTGCTCAGAGTTCAGACGTTGGACCGCGGAAGTATCCTGGAATGATGCCGCCCTGAGGGGGTTGTTCCGCAGGGGCCTATCTGACTGTCTGCAGGACGCTCTGGCATTACATCCTCCTCCCGATACTCTGGAGGACGCCATGATGCAGGCGGTCCGTATGGACCGGAGACTCCGTGCTAGGGGAATGATGCAACAAGAGACTCCCTTGTACTCCAAATTGTGTTACACCGCACCCGCATCTGAGCCCATGGAGATGGAGGCTGTCTCAGGAAAGGAACGAGAGAGAAGACACCGTAAAGACAACCATCTATGCTTTTACTGTGGAGCCTCTGGACATTGGAAAAGGGACTGTCCTTCCTGCCCTTCTTCTGTAAAAACGTCAGGAAAACGACTGAGTCTGGGCGACAATTGTGGAGGTTGCCCAGACTCCCAGGTACATTTTTTTTCGCTTGCTAAAATGGTGCTCCAGGTTGAATTGGAACTTGCTGGCGGTTCTGTTATGACCACCGCCTTTATTGACTGTGGTTCCTCCATTAATCTGATTGATGCCCAATTTGTGACTCTTAATAAGATAGGGACAGTCAGGTTGAAAGATCCTGTTAAAATTGTGGCTGTGGATTCATCCCCTCTTACCCGGGATGGAATTTGTTTTATGTCTGAAGTTTTTTCTATGAAAGTGGGTTCCACTCACGTGGAAAAATTAAGTTGCTTTATTCTGAATAATCTGCCTGCAGGACTGGTATTGGGGATGCCCTGGCTGCAACGCCACAATCCTCTCATTGATTGGGCAAAAGGGGAGATCACCCGATGGGGATGTAATAATAATGGTCTTTGTTGTAACTCTGTTTCTCTTGTCAAGCCGATAAAATCTGTATCTGTGTCGTCTGTCAGTCTGGAAGGTATTCCGGAGTACCTGAAAGACTTTGAAGACGTATTTTCCGAAAGTGAGGCTGAGGTGCTCCCACCACATAGACCCTATGATTGTGCCATTGATTTGTTACCTGGAGCCAAATTACCCAAGGCTCGTTTGTTTAATTTGTCCGGGCCTGAGCGCCAAGCCATGAAAGAGTACATCAAAGAAAGCCTTTGCAAAGGGCATATTCGGCCCTCGGTGTTATGTTTTGGTAGCTGAGGAGAGCAGGCAAAAACGGCAATACACCAGAGAGGTTGGAATCTACTGGATTGCAGTACCCTGACTAACCACCACAACTAAAGGCAGCCGTGGAGCGTACCTACGTTGGTCCTAGACGCCTCGTCACAGCCTGAGAAGCTAACTACACCTAAAGATAGAAAGAGGAAAACTATCTGCCCCGGAGCAGATCCCCAAAGAACATAGGAAGCCCCCAAACATGTAATGGCGTTTAGACAAGAGGAAAAAAATACAGACACAGACAGAAAATAGTATGAGCAAACGTTGGGGCCCAATCTTCCTAGAAAGAAAAGGATAGGAAGGGCACTTACTGCAATCCCAAAAAACCCTAAAAAGTACCAACCCTACTAATTACAAAAACACCTGAGATCACACGACCTCTACCACCTAAATTAGTTCTCTGGTGTAACAAAACTAAGCCGCAGCCACTGAAAAAACTGGAAAAGGCAAATGAACAAATAACAGAGGCTCAGATAAACTGAGAGGAGCACAAGCCCCCCGGAGGGGACCTGGCTGACCTCCACAAGAGTGCAGGAAACAATGCAAAAAGCAAGCACAAAAATACAAGCAGGAAAAATCTTATCTGTTAGCAGAAGATGCAGGCAAAACACAGCAAGCTTCCAAAGAACCAGGAACCAAAGTTGAGACAAGAACAATTGATCACCGGCAACCCTGATGGGGGGAACCTCCCTTATATAAGACCAGTCTGTAACTCCTGATCGCCAATCTTCACAATCTTCATTGAATGGTTCAGTACTGTTTGTAACCACCAGAGGGAGCTCCTGCTCAGAATTCATTTCTAACACATTCACAACAGTACCCCCCCCGAGGAGGGGTCACCGAACCCTCACTTGGGCAACCAGGTCGGTCAGGATGAGCTCTGTGATACGCACGGATCAGTCTCCTAGCATGGATGTCCGAAGCAAACACCCAAGAATTGTCCTCCTGACCATAACCTCTCCACTTAACCAAATACTGGAGTTTCCGTCTAGAAAAACGAGAATCCAATATTTTCTCAACCACATACTCCAGATTGCCCTTAACGAAAACAGGGTCAGGAGGCGCAGCCATAGGAACCACTGGCTCGACAAACCTCTTCAATAAGGACTTGTGGAACACGTTATGGATCTTAAATGTCCCAGGAAGAAGTAAACGAAAGGAAACAGGATTAAGAATCTCCATGATCTTATAAGGTCCAATGAATCTAGGCTTAAACTTAGGAGATGCAACTCTCATAGGGATATTTCTTGAGGACAACCAGACCAAGTCCCCCACTTCAAACCGAGGACCATCAGTCCTATGTCGGTTGGCAAACCGCTGGGCCTTCTCCTGAGAGAGGGACAACCTCTCCACTACCTGGTCCCAAATCTATTCAGATCAGAGGAACAGAGCATCTAGCCCAGCTAATAATAAGGAATTCTAACAGAATTTCTCTTAAAGAAATAAATTTTATTGAAAAAAATAACAATAAAAACGTTCACACAAAAATGTAATACTGGTGAAGTATAGTGGTGAATAGAACAAAAATGAAAAACCTAAGACACTTTACATGGTGCACTAACTATGCGTACCCACCCTACATAAAGCCCAAAATGATCAAAATAACTGCCAATAAGACAGTTTAACAATAAAATGTGTAAATGGGCATCACAGTGAAAGGTACACCCAGGAAAGCGGTGTCATGGCAACATGAGGGGTTTGTGTGGTGTCGCAACAAGCGCAGTCAACCTCCCTACAAAATGCCATCTGGAGTGATATGAACAAAGTGTACCGCCATACACTGGAGCACCATACACGGATAGGGGGAAATCAGAAAAACCTAAATGGGACCATAGTAAATGCAGCATATAATGCAATCATGCTTACCCATGTGGGAATAAAGTGCCAGGTACGTGCCCCAACGCACGTTTCACTATCTTTAGCTTCCTCAGGGGGCGATGTGGAGTAATGTGCTGCCGGACTATATAAAGCCAGATGGCCAGGTGAAGATAATTTCCCATTCTAGCAATGCGCATGCGGGCGCCGTCACAGCGGCGGTGTCCGCATCGCTTCCGGCCCTCCGATGACGGTGGGGTCAAGGAAAAGCTTCCTGTGACGTCAGCGACCCCACCGCCATCTTTGTGGAGGCCTTAGGTGAAGCGGACCGCCGATGCCGCGCGCGCATGCGCAGCCAGACGGGAAGGGTCACAAATGCTTGGTTATGGTAAGGAACGGGAAGTAACATCTCCCAACTAGAGACATGGGGCTGATTGGATGGACTGAAGGAAAGTAAGCTTAGACCACATAGAATAAACAAAATAATTCAATCAAAATAAATTCTAAGTAAACAAAAAACATAACAATAAGATAACATAAGAATAGAAGTAAGACAAATAATACAAATAAAATTCCAAACACCTATCATAACCTACAAATGAAAATAAAAATAGACATAAAAAATATTGAATAATAAATAAATCATAAGTAAAATAAAAAATAAAAAATAAGGTGTAAAAATAAAAAAGTAAAAGAAGATAAACACATCCAATACAGAATATGATAAATAATAAAAAAAAACAATAAACAGTATCAATGTCCATAGGTCACCGCCAGGTCAAGACATGTTATATGACATAAACCGGAGTAAGTCCCCATACATTCTTCATCCATCATATGGCCACCACTTTGCGTCTCCAACTGGACCCATCATACGGTAGATGTATACTCAGATGCACAAAGAGGAGTGTACTGCATTATTTCTGTGAACGCAAACAACCACAATTTAAAAACAGCACAATAAAAACAAGGGAAAGGAAAAGAACCCGAAGCGGCATATTGGCAGACTGTTCATAAAAAGCAAGCAAAGGAATGTTTCTCATTTAATCCCTTAGGGGTCATTGTGTCCAGAGTGGTAATCCACCGACACTCAAGCTGCGCCAAGGTGCGTTTGAGATCACCACCCCTGATGCCAGTGCGAACCCGGTCTATACCAATGAATTTAAGACCGGTAGGATTACACTTATGTCGCAGCCTGAAGTGTCGGGGGATTGTTTTGAGAGCTCCAATATCCAATGCTCCCTTGGCAGCATTGATGTCGCGGATATGCTCCCTCACCCTTATACGAAATTCACGTGAGGTCAATCTCACATAGTTGAGGCCACAAGGGCAGGTAGCCATATATACAACATAGGTTGTACTGCAAGAAATGTAGTGTCTGATCCGGTAGCTCCCACCTCCGCCCATGTCTCCAAAGGAAAATGCGCGGCGGATGTTTTTTCTCCTGAGAGAGGGACAACCTCTCCACTACCTGGTCCCAAATCTGCTGCATACGCTCCACAACAGAGTCAACACCTGGACAGACAGAAGCCTCCGTCTGTCCCGAAGAAAATCGAGGGTGAAACCCAAAATTGCAGAAAAATGGAGACATCAAAGTGGCAGAGCTAGCCCTATTATTAAGATTATTCCCATAATCCTAGAATAATGGCGGCAAATGACACTTCAAAACGTCAGATTATACATAATCTATAGTGGTGGGTGCCACATAGAAGAAGTGATAGAAAGAAACGTGATGGTTTAAAATAAATAATTTTTATTGAATAATATTAAAACCAAAATTTGGTGAATAGAGACAAAAGGGATTTAACAAAAAATAGAATAAGGAGACCGCACTAGCTGCTGTATCTTAGTGCATACCAATGAATAAAAGTTTTGTCACCAAAGACCCAGGGGCATAAATTAGCCAGAAGCAGAAAAAAAGAGGTTTGTCAACCTTCTTTTATATATACAAACGGCTGCTGTGATAATCGCCAGATAACAATATTAGTGAAAAGGGATAAATGTGCCTGGGTGGGACTAAATCAGAGGTAGTAAGTGCAATACCTGATAATGTGCAGGAGCAGAGAGATGCAATAAGATTGATTGGATTTCTACCACATCTAAAAGGGAATCATAAATGGATATGTAATCCCTACTTACATCAAAAAGGTCTGCACGTCGTGTAACAGGGAGGGAGGCAGCTGTGGAGTCTCCTGGACGCCCGACGGGCACCGTTTCGCCGTGTGGCTTCTTCCGGGGCAGAAATGTAAGAAAGGTGTGGATAAACAGGTTTATATCCAGGGCGCTGCTCTCAGATAGGGCTGGAAAGGTCAGGTGGTTCAAAGTAGCGCTCGCTTGTGGTTGACACGCCCCTGTCTAAGGGGACTTCCGGAAAGCGCTCTGGTGAACCGCAGGTGGAGCGCACCCGGGTCAGCTGATCGAGCGCCACCGGAAGTCAGCGGGGTTAGTGTCCCACGTGCGTGCGCATAAGAAACCCGAGACCAGGATGGGAGTGTTTGAGGGAAGGAGGTGTGGCCTAAATTCCCGGGCGGTATAAGGAAAGTGCCAAAGGGAATAAGTATGAACAGCGGCATATATATTGGTGCGGAGATTTTAAAAGGGTGGTAGGTGTAAAAGATAATGTAACAATATAAACAATATTAATAGAACAGTGCCTCCCCACCTAAAATAGATGGCATAGCACATATCAATATTTAATAAATAAATAAATAAATAAATAGAGGGATAATGTGATATAAGGAATAATAATAATAAATTTTATAAGAAGTGCAAAAAGGGGAGCAACAAGGAATAAGAATAGGGAAATTAATTATATGGATCTCAAATTAGGGATATATAGTGAAGGATGAAAAAAAAAAAAAAAAAAAGAGGTTTGAGGAATGAACTACATTATGGGAAAAATTCATAATACTAAACAAAATTATAATGAATGAACGAATAAAAATCTAGGGATGAAAAAGTGAAAATTAAGGTGCAAGTGCTTAAGATATAGTATAAGGATCAAATTCCTACTTATCACGGTATAATTATTACATTATTATATTATTATGAAAGAAAATTATTAAATGAACTAATACACGGATCAATATATCTAAAAAGTCCTTTCTCCATATCTCTCTCTTATCTCTTGCTTTCCCAGATTTCCATCATTGTCCAACGGAGAGCTGTTGCTATGGAATAAATACGAAAGGGATCTTCACTGTAACCATACATATAGGTCCATCCTTCCAGAAGTCCACCATATGCACAAAGAAATGGAAGGAGAAGGGAAGAGACCATGTGGGGAATTCATCCATGGTACGGGAAGGACCAATCAGCTACGACCAAGGTGAGCGCCTGGGATAATATATAAAAATGCATAGATAAATATCAAACAGAAAAAACAAACTGCTGTTAAAAAACGGCTAAAAATGAAAAATAAATTTTTTTTTATAAATATATTGAAAAAAATTAATGATTAAAAACACCTAAATAAAACCAGGAATAGTCAAAAGATGGGGATAAGTAGTACGTCGATACACTAGCAGCTATTTACAGAAAGGAATGGAAGCCGAAATTTTCATTGAGACCAAACGGGGAAATAGTGTGGAGCCGGTATATCCATTTACTCTCTAAACGAGAGAGCGATTTTCCCAGATCACCACCTCTTATGCCTAGTTTAATCTGATCAATGGCCTTAAATATCAAGCTTCGAGGATTGGAGTTGTGATACATTTTGAAGTGACTGGGCAAGGTTTTTAATGTAGATAAATCCTCAGTTGTTTTAGATTTCTCAATATCACGTACATGTTCACGAACTCTAATCCGGAATTCACGTGTAGTGAGGCCGATATAAATTAGACCGCAAGGACATGTTGCATGATATATTATGCCTTCAGAGGTACATGTTAGATGTTTTCTGATTTTGAAAATTTTTGAACCATCATGGTTTGCAAAAGACTCAGATTTTATCATGTTGGCACATGCCTTGCAGGAGCCACAAGGAAAGAAGCCGAATGGTGCAGAGTACATGGTGCCGTCGGTACCGGAGTCATAATGACTATGCACCAATAGATCTCTTAAATTAGGGCTTCTTCTAGCCACCAATAGAGGGGCAGGAGGAAGGATTCACTTTTGCATGCTAGCTCATCCCACCCACCTGCAACTATCAAGGGCATACCAACAGGTCAATTTTTAAGACTTAAAAGAATTTGCTCCGACTCCTCTACATTCGAGGATCAGGCAGTTGATCTATGCCAAAGGTTCACTAATCGTGGGTATAGTAAACGCAGTATCAAAAGTGGATACAGGAGGGCCCGAAAAACTCCTAGGGAACATTTGCTTTATCCCCCCAAGAAGCAATTTAATCCTGATACTAATCAAATAAGATACATTTCTACCTTCAACAATCAATGGGAGGATATCAGGGTTTTGTTTAAAATACATTGGAATATTTTACAGACCGATCCCCTGCTGAGGAAAATCCTTCCTCCTGCCCCTCTATTGGTGGCTAGAAGAAGCCCTAATTTAAGAGATCTATTGGTGCATAGTCATTATGACTCCGGTACCGACGGCACCATGTACTCTGCACCATTCGGCTTCTTTCCTTGTGGCTCCTGCAAGGCATGTGCCAACATGATAAAATCTGAGTCTTTTGCAAACCATGATGGTTCAAAAATTTTCAAAATCAGAAAACATCTAACATGTACCTCTGAAGGCATAATATATCATGCAACATGTCCTTGCGGTCTAATTTATATCGGCCTCACTACACGTGAATTCCGGATTAGAGTTCGTGAACATGTACGTGATATTGAGAAATCTAAAACAACTGAGGATTTATCTACATTAAAAACCTTGCCCAGTCACTTCAAAATGTATCACAACTCCAATCCTCGAAGCTTGATATTTAAGGCCATTGATCAGATTAAACTAGGCATAAGAGGTGGTGATCTGGGAAAATCGCTCTCTCGTTTAGAGAGTAAATGGATATACCGGCTCCACACTATTTCCCCGTTTGGTCTCAATGAAAATTTCGGCTTCCATTCCTTTCTGTAAATAGCTGCTAGTGTATCGACGTACTACTTATCCCCATCTTTTGACTATTCCTGGTTTTATTTAGGTGTTTTTAATCATTAATTTTTTTCAATATATTTATAAAAAAAAATTTATTTTTCATTTTTAGCCGTTTTTTAACAGCAGTTTGTTTTTCTGTTTGATATTTATCTATGCATTTTTATCCCCTTAGTGACAGAGCCATTTTGCAGCTTAATGACCGGGCCAATTTTTACAATTCTGACCACTGTCACTTTATGAGGTTATAACTCTGGAACGCTTTAACGAATCCCGCTGATTCTGAGATTGTTTTTTCGTGACATATTGTACTTCACGTTAGTGGTAAAATTTCTTTGATATGACTTGTGTTTATTTATGAAAAAAACGGAAATATGGCGAAAATTTTGAAAATTTAACAATTTTCAAACTTTAAATTTTTATGCCCTTAAATCAGAGAGATATGTCACATAAATTTCTTAATAAATAACATTTCCCACATGTCTACTTTACATCAGCACAATTTTGGGACCAAAATTTTTTTTGTTACGAAGTTATAAGGGTTAAAAGTTGACCAGCGATTTCTCATTTTTACAACACCATTTTTATTTTAGGGACCACCTCACATTTGAAGTCACTTTGAGGGGTCTATATGATAGAAAATAGCCAAAAGTGACACCATTCTAAAAACTGCACCCCTCAAGGTGCTCAAAACCACATTCAAGAAGTTTATTAACCCTTTACGTGCTTCACAGGAACTGAAGCAATGTGGAAGGAAAAAATTAACATTTAACTTTTTTTGCAAAAACTTTAATTCGGAACCTATTTTTTTTATTTTCACAACTGTTAAAAGAAAAAATGAACCACAAAATTTGTTGTGCAATTTCTCCTGATTAAGCTGATACCCCATATGTGGGGGTAAACCACTTTTTGGGCGCACGGCAGAGGTTGCAAGGGAAGGAGCGACATTTTACTTTTTCAACGCAGAATTGGCTGGACGCCATGTCGCGTTTGTAGAGGCCCTGATGTGTCTAAACAGTGGAAACCCATCACAAGTGACCCCATTTTGGAAACTAGACCCCCTAAGGAACTTATCTAGATGTGTGGTGAGCACTTTGAACCTCCAAGTGCTTCACAGAAGTTTATAACATAGAACAGTGAAAATAAAAAATCATATTTTTTCCACAAAAACAATCTTTTCACCCCAATTTTTATTTTCCCAAGGGTAACAAGACCCCAAAAGTTTTTGTGCAATTTGTCCTGAGCATTCTGATACCCCATATGTGGGGGTAAACCACTGTTTGGGTGCAAGGCAGAGCTTGGAAGGGAAGGAGCGCCGTTTGACTTTTTCAGCGCAGAATTGTCTGGACGTCATGTCGTGTTTGTAGAGGTCCTGATGTGTCTAAACAGTGGAAACCCCCCACAAGTGACCCCATTTTGGAAATTAGACCCCCTAAGGAACTTATCTAGATGTGTGGTGAGCACTTTGAACCTCCAAGTGCTTCACAGAAGTTTATAACATAGAACCGTGAAAATAAAAAATCATATTTTTTCCACAAAAACGATCTGTTTACCCCAATTTTTATTTTCCCAAGGGTAACAAGACCCCAAAAGTTTTTGTGCAATTTGTCCTGAGCATGCCGATACCCCATATGTGGGGGTAAACCACTGTTTGGGCGCACGGCAGGGCTTGGAAGTGAAGGAGCGCCGTTTGACTGTTTCAAACCAAAATTGGCTGGAATTGAAATTGGACGCCATGTCGCGTTTGGAGAGCCCCTGATACGCCTAAACAGTAGAAACCCCCTGCAAGTGACACCATTTTGGAAACTAGACCCCCCAAGGAGCTTATCTAGATGTGTGGTGAGCACTTTGAACCCCCAAGTGCTTCACAGAAATTTATAAACGCAGAGCCGTGAAAATGAAAAATCATTTTTTTTCTCAAAAATGTTTTTTTTAGCCAGCTATTTTTTATTTTCCCAAGGGTAACAGGAGAAATTAGAATCCCAAAATTGGTGTGCAATTTGTCCTGAGTACGCTGATACCCCATATGTTGGGGTAAACCACTGTTTGGGCGCACGGCAGGGCTCGGAAGGGAGGGAGCGACATTTGACTTTTTGAAAGCCACGTCGTGTTTGGAGACCCCCTGATGTGTCTAAACAGTGGAAACCCCCCACAAGTGACCCCATTTTGGAAACTAGACACCTTAAGGAACTTATCTAGATGTGTGGTGAGCACTTTGAACCCCCAAGTGTTTCACAGAAATTTATAAATGCAGAGCCGTGAAAATGAAAAATCATTTTTTTTCTCAAAAATGTTTTTTTAGCCAGCTATTTTTTATTTTCCCAAGGGTAACAGGAGAAATTAGAAACCCAAAATTGGTGTGCAATTTTTCCTGAGTATGATGATACCCCATATGTTGGGGTAAACCACTGTTTGGGCGCACGGCAGGGCTCGGAAGGGAGGGAGCGACATTTGACTTTTTGAAAGCCACGTCGTGTTTGGAGACCCCCTGATGTGTCTAAACAGTGGAAACCCCCCACAAGTGACCCCATTTTGGAAACTAGACCCCTTAAGGAACTTATCTAGATGTGTGGTGAGCACCTTGAACCCCCAAGTGTTTCACAGAAATTTATAAACGCAGAGCTGTGAAAATAAAAAATCATTTTTTTTCTCAAAAATGATTTTTTTAGCCAGCTATTTTTTTTTTCCCAATGGTAACAGGAGAAATTAGAACCCCAAAATTGGTGTGCAATTTGTCCTGAGTACGCTGATACCCCATATGTTGGGGTAAACCACTGTTTGGGCGCACGGCAGGGCTCGGAAGGGAGGGAGCGCCATTTGACTTTTTGAACGCCACGTCGTGTTTGGAGACCCCCTGATGTGCCTAAATAGTGGAAATCCCTCAATTCTAGCTCCAACCCTAACCCCAACACACCCCTAACCCTAATCCCAACCCTAATCCTAACCTAAATCCCAACCCTAATTCCAACCCTAACCTTAATTGTAACCCTAACCCTAATTTTAACCCTAACCCTAATTGTAACCTTAACCCTAATTATAACCCTAATTATAACCCTAACCCTAAGGCTAGGTTCATTTTGCGTTTTACCAGCCCGTTCAACACATAGCGTTGACGGGCTGGTAACGGTATAGCATAACACGATCGCGTTATGCTATACCCGCTAGCGCAAAGGAATCAGCAGATGATTCATCTGCGCTAGCGGTGACGGAGCCCAGACGCTGCAGCCCGCGTCCGAGGCTCCGTCACTGAATGATGGCACGTCGCAAACGCATCCCGCTTTACGGCATGCGTCGCGATGCGCCCTCAAATGGGGGTGAATGGCAGCGTTAACGGACTGCGTTACACCGCGTTATACCGCGGTGTAACGCAGTCCGTCTAACGGACTGCCATAACGCAGTATGAACCCAGCTTAACCCTAACGCTAATTATAACCCTAACCCTAATGCTAACCCTAACCCTAATGCTAACCCTAACCCTAATTATAACCCTAACCCTAATTATAACCCTAACCCTAATTATAACCCTAACCCTAACAGAAAAATGAAAATAAATATAATTTCTATTTTTTATTATATGTCCCTAACCAATGGGGTGATAAATGGGGGGTTATGTACTGTTTTTTTTTTATTTTGATCACTGTGATAGTTTATCACAGTGATCAAAATGCACTTTCTGGAGAATGAATGAAATCATTTTTGAATCTGCCGCCAAGCAGATCGGCGGGCGCACTGCGCATGCGCCCGCCATTTTTTTTTTGCAGGAAGAAGACGCCGGGATCCTGGGGCCTGCGGGAGGACGGAGGACACCGGTAAGTATACGGGGGGGTGATCGGGGGACCGGGGGACCCTCATTTTCTCCCCTCTGATGTGCGATCACATCAGAGGGGAGAGAAATCATTTTTTTTTTTTGCGATCGCATCTATGCTTGCATAGATGCGATCGCAACACCGGGATCGGTGAATACCGACCCGGATCATGTTCTCTGGGGTCTCGGCTACCCCCTGTAGCCGAGACCCCAGAGAATATTTGCCCATCCCCCCCAGGACACAGCGGCACATAGCGGCGGGCGCACTGAGCATGCGCCCGCCATTTTCTTCATCGCGCCGGCCCCGGGGGACACCGGAGGGCCCTGGGGCCACATACAGGACATCGGGGGCCACATGGGGGTCCCGGGGACCCTTTTTCTCTGTCCTCTGATGTCCGATGACATCAGGGGACAAAGAAATTAAATGACACAACTTTTTTTTTTTTTTTGTTGCGGTCGCCGTTATAGGGTTAATAACGGCGATCGCAACATCGGTGTCGGTAAAAACCGACCCGATTCATGTTCTCTGGGGTCTTGGCTACCCCCGGTAGCCGAGACCCCGGAGAAAATGCGCCTCTGGGGGGCGCTATTCACTTTTTCCACAGCGCCGTTAATTAACGGCGCTGTGGTTTAAGTACCCTTAATGACCGCCGTTAAAAGGCGTATCGGCGGTCGTTAAGGGGTTATATATTATCCCAGGCGCTCACCTTGGTCGTAGCTGATTGGTCCTTCCCGTACCATGGATGAATTCCCCACATGGTCTCTTCCCTTCTCCTTCCATTTCTTTGTGCATATGGTGGACTTCTGGAAGGATGGACCTATATGTATGGTTACAGTGAAGATCCCTTTCGTATTTATTCCATAGCAACAGCTCTCCGTTGGACAATGATGGAAATCTGGGAAAGCAAGAGATAAGAGAGAGATATGGAGAAAGGACTTTTTTAGATATATTGATCCGTGTATTAGTTCATTTAATAATTTTCTTTCATAATAATATAATAATGTAATAATTATACCGTGATAAGTAGGAATTTGATCCTTACACTATATCTTAAGCACTTGCACCTTAATTTTCACTTTTTCATCCCTAGATTTTTATTCGTTCATTCATTATAATTTTGTTTAGTATTATGAATTTTTCCCATAATGTAGTTCATTCCTCAAACCACTTTTTTTTTTTTTTTTTTTCATCCTTCACTATATATCCCTAATTTGAGATCCATATAATTAATTTCCCTATTCTTATTCCTTGTTGCTCCCCTTTTTGCACTTCTTATAAAATTTATTATTATTATTCCTTATATCACATTATCCCTCTATTTATTTATTTATTTATTTATTAAATATTGATATGTGCTATGCCATCTATTTTAGGTGGGGAGGCACTGTTCTATTAATATTGTTTATATTGCTACATTATCTTTTACACCTACCACCCTTTTAAAATCTCCGCACCAATATATATGCCGCTGTTCATACTTATTCCCTTTGGCACTTTCCTTATACCGCCCGGGAATTTAGGCCACACTTCCTTCCCTCAAACACTCCCATCCTGGTCTCGGGTTTCTTATGCGCACGCATGTGGGACACTAACCCCGCTGACTTCCGGTGGCGCTCGATCAGCTGACCCGGGTGCGCTCCACCTGCAGTTCACCAGAGCGCTTTCCGGAAGTCCCCTTAGACAGGGGCGTGTCAACCACAAGCGAGCGCTACTTTGAACCACCTGACCTTTCCAGCCCTATCTGAGAGCAGCGCCCTGGATATAAACCTGTTTATCCACACCTTCCTTACATTTCTGCCCCGGAAGAAGCCACACGGCGAAACGGTGCCCGTCGGGCGTCCAGGAGACTCCACAGCTGCCTCCCTCCCTGTTACACGACGTGCAGACCTTTTTGATGTAAGTAGGGATTACATATCCATTTATGATTCCCTTTTAGATGTGGTAGAAATCCAATCAATCTTATTGCATCTCTCTGCTCCTGCACATTATCAGGTATTGCACTTACTACCTCTGATTTAGTCCCACCCAGGCACATTTATCCCTTTTCACTAATATTGTTATCTGGCGATTATCACAGCAGCCGTTTGTATATATAAAAGAAGGTTGACAAACCTCTTTTTTTCTGCTTCTGGCTAATTTATGCCCCTGGGTCTTTGGTGACAAAACTTTTATTCATTGGTATGCACTAAGATACAGCAGCTAGTGCGGTCTCCTTATTCTATTTTTGTTAAATCCCTTTTGTCTCTATTCACTAAATTTTGGTTTTAAAATTATTCAATAAAAATTATTTATTTTAAACCATCACGTTTCTTTCTATCACTTCTTCTATGTAGCACCCACCACTATAGATTATGTATACCCTATTATTAAGAGCAAACTCAGCCAAAGGCAAAAAAGAGACCCAGTCATCCTGATCAGCAGACACAAAGCATCTCAGATAAGTCTCCAATGTCTGGTTTGTTCTCTCAGTTTGTCCATTGGTCTGAGGATGAAAAGCCGAGGAGAAAGACAATTGAACACCAAGTTTAGAACAAAAAGTCCTCCAAAATCTGGAAACAAACTGGACTCCTCTGTCAGACACAATGTTCTCAGGAATGCCGTGTAACCGAACCACGTGCTGAAGGAACAAAGGCACCAATTCAGAGGAGGAAGGCAACTTAGGTAATGGCACAAGATGTATCATCTTGGAAAACCTATCACAAATCACCCAAATAACGGTCATTCTCTGAGAAACAGGGAGGTCGGAAATGAAATCCATAGAGATATGGGTCCATGGTCTCTTGGGCACAGGCAATGGCATCAACAAACCACTAGAGCGAGAGCAAGGCTTGGAGCGAGAGCAAGTCCCGCAGGACTGCACAAATTCCCTGACGTCACGAGACAAAGTAGGCCACCAAAAGGACCGACTAACCAAGTCTCTGGTACCAAAAATTCCGGGATGACCGGCCAACGCGGAACAATGAATCTCAGACATTACACTCTTTTTCCACTGGTCCGGGACAAACAATTTCCCAACAGGGCAGCGCTCGGGCTTATCCTCCTGACACCCCTCCAGAGCCAGTCTCAAATTGGGCGAGATGGCGGAAAGAACTACACCCTCTTTCAAAATAACAGAAGGATCAGATAACTCAGGAGAGTCCGCCAGGAAACTCCTCGAGAGGGCATCCGCCTTAACATTTTTAGTGCCAGGAAGAAATGAAACCACAAAATTAAAACGTGTGAAAAACAAGGCCCACCTGGCCTGTCTAGGATTAAGTCGCTTGGCAGATTCCAGATAAACTAGATTCTTATGGTCCGTAAGGACCACCACCTGATGTTTGGCTCCCTCCAGCCAATGTCTCCACTCTTCAAAAGCCCACTTCATGGCCAATAACTCCCGATTACCCACGTCATAATTACGTTCAGTTGGAGAAAATTTTCGAGAGAAAAAGGCACAAGGGTTACTTTTAGAGGTCTCTGGATCTCTTTGGGACAAAACGGCACCTGCCCCAATTTCAGAGGCATCAACCTCCACCTGAAATGGCAGAGAAACATCAGGCTGCCGTAGAACAGGAGCAGAAGTGAATCTCTGCTCAAATTCCTGAAACGCAGAGACTGCCTCAGGAGGCCAATTCACCACATCAGAACCCTTTTTGGTCAAATCAGTCAATGGTTTAACAATAACAGAGAAATTACCAATAAATTTACGATAAAAATTGGCAAAACCCAAGAATCTCTGAAGAGCCTTTAATGAAGTAGGTTGGACCCAATCACAGATGGCCTGAACCTTGACCGGGTCCATTTCAATAACAGATGGGGACAAAATGAATCCCAGAAATGAGATCCTCTGTACGCCAAAAAGACACTTTGATCCCTTCACATACAGAGCATTCTCTCTCAAAATCTGGAACACAGTCCGAACATGTTTCACATGAGAGTCCCAGTCATTGGAAAAAAATCAAGATATCATCCAAATAAACAATCAGAAATTTATCCACAAAATCCCTGAAAATGTCATTCATGAAGGACTGGAAGACAGAAGGAGCATTAGTGAGCCCAAAGGGCATCACTAGGTACTCAAAATGCCCCTCTGGGGTATTGAATGCCGTCTTCCATTCATCCCCGTGCTTAATGCGAATAAGGTTATACGCCCCCTGAGGTCAAGCTTGGTAAACCAAGTAGCACTTTTCACCCTGGAAAACAGGTCAGAAATCAAGGGTAACGGATATTGATATTTCACAGTGATATTGTTCAAGAGACGATAATCAATACACGGCCTTAATGAACCATCCTTTTTGGCCACAAAGAAAAAACCAGCACCCAAGGGTGAAGAGGATGGTCTGATATGACCCTTCTCCAATGACTCCTTGATATAAGACCACATAGCGTCATGTTCAGGTACAGACAAGTTAAAAAGGCGACCTTTATGGAATTTACTACCAGGCACTAATTCAATAGCGCAGTCATAGCTCCTATGGGGAGGCAAGGATGCAGATTTACTTTCGCTAAACACATCAGAAAAATCAGTCAAAAAGTCAGGAACATCCTGAGCCTGGGGAGAGGCAGAAAAAACAGGAGTGTTGGCATTAACACATTGGCTGGTTACAGACACAGATTTCCAATCCAAAACAGGATTATGAGACTGTAACCAAGGGAAACCTAGTACAATTATGTCATGCAGATTATACAGCACCAAAAATTTGCAACTCTCCTGATGATCAGGTTCAACCCTCATTATCACCTGAGTAGAGAACTGGGGTTTATTCTCAGCCAAAGGGGTAGAATCAATCCCCAGTAGAGGAATAGACTTCCGTAGGGGTATCAAGGGAAACCCACAACGTTTAGCAAAATCAAAATCCATCAGGTTAATAGCTGCTCCAGAATCAACAAAATCCTGAGCAGAAAATGTGGACAGGGAGCAAATCAGGGTAACAGTCAACAGAAATTTAGTCTGAACACTACCCAAGACAACTGAGCGTGCAAAACGTCTTCCCCGCTTAGGGCAGACTGAAATAGCATGAGAGGCGTCACCACAGTAGAAACATAACCCATTGCGTTTTCGAAACTCATGACGCTGTGCCCCAGAATCCACTCTATCACACTGCATGAGTTCAGAAGCTGGTTCACAAGGCAACACTATTCCACGCATACCTCTACGCTCACGCAAACTTCTGTCAATTTGAATCGCTAATGACATAGAATCATTGAGACCAGAGGGAGCAGGGAAACCCACCATAACATCTTTTACATTCTCTGACAGACCCTTCCGAAAAAGGGCTGCCAAAGCATCATCATTCCATTTGGTCAGGACTGCCCACTTACGAAATTTCTGACAGTATAACTCAGCTTCCTCAAGCCCCTGATTTAATGCCAACAAGGTTTTTTCAGCTTGATCAGTGACATTAGGTTCATCGTACAATAACCCCAGAGCCAGAAGAAATGCATCGACATTACTCAAAACAGGGTCCCCAGGTGTCAGGGAAAAAGCCCAATCCTGAGGATCGCCGCGCAGGAGAGAGATGACAATTTGAACCTGCTGCGCTGCGTTCCCTGAGGACTTAGGTTTTAAGGCAAAAAACAACTTACAGTTATTTTTGAAATTCAGAAATTTAGCTCGATCCCCTAAAAACAAATCTGGCATGGGGATCCTAGGTTCCACAACCGGCAACCCTGCAAGATAGGTAGCAATACTCCAAACTTCAGTGGCAAGCTGATCCACACGGCCAGACAACTGTGCAATCTCCATTGAAAGAAAAAAAAATCCTCCTCAGCACTCAGAGAAACAGAGGGAAAAAAAAAATAATAACTCTGACAATCCCTTTTTTTTTTACACAATTTTTCCCTTCTGTGAGTACCATATAATTTTCAGTTTGGCCGGTGATACTGTTATGTTTTGGTAGCTGAGGAGAGCAGGCAAAAACGGCAATACACCAGAGAGGTTGGAATCTACTGGATTGCAGTACCCTGACTAACCACCACAACTAAAGGCAGCCGTGGAGCGTACCTACGTTGGTCCTAGACGCCTCGTCACAGCCTGAGAAGCTAACTACACCTAAAGATAGAAAGAGGAAAACTATCTGCCCGGAGCAGATCCCCAAAGAACATAGGAAGCCCCCAAACATGTAATGGCGGTTAGACAAGAGGAAAAAATACAGACACAGACAGAAAATAGTATGAGCAAACGTTGGGGCCCAATCTTCCTAGAAAGAAAAGGATAGGAAGGGCACTTACTGCAATCCCAAAAAACCCTAAAAAGTACCAACCCTACTAATTACAAAAACACCTGAGATCACACGACCTCTACCACCTAAATTAGTTCTCTGGTGTAACAAAACTAAGCCGCAGCCACTGAAAAAACTGGAAAAGGCAAATAAACAAATAACAGAGGCTCAGATAAACTGAGAGGAGCACAAGCCCCCCGGAGGGGACCTGGCTGACCTCCACAAGAGTGCAGGAAACAATGCAAAAAGCAAGCACAAAAATACAAGCAGGAAAAATCTTATCTGTTAGCAGAAGATGCAGGCAAAACACAGCAAGCTTCCAAGAGAACCAGGAACCAAAGTTGAGACAAGAACAATTGATCACCAGCAACCCTGATGGGAGGGAACCTCCCTTATATAAGACCAGTCTGTAACTACTGATCGCCAATCTTCACAATCTTCATTGAATGGTTCAGTACTGTTTGTAACCACCAGAGGGAGCTCCCGCTCAGAATTCATTTCTAACACATTCACAACACCTCGGTGTCACCCGTGGCAGCAGGATTTTTCTTTGTAAAGAAAAAAGATGGTGGGTTGCAACCATGTCTCGACTTTCGGGAACTGAACAAAATTACAGTTAAGAACACGTACCCTCTCCAGTTGATTCCCGATCTATGCAACCAACTCACGGGGGCCAAATGGTTTTCTAAGCTCGATCTACGAGGGGCTTATAACATTATAAGGATCCGGGAGAGGGACAAATGGAAAACAGCATTCCTGACAACTGAGGGGCTATTTGAAAACCTGGTTATGCCCTTCGGTCTCACTAATGCCCCTGCTGTTTTTCAGAACTTCATCAATGTTGTTTTTTCTGATTTAATTGGACGTTATGTAGTCATTTACCTGGATGACATTCTGATATACTCAGAAGACAGTCAGTCACACTTACATCATTTACGTGCGGTTCTTATGAGACTCCGGGAGAACCATTTGTATGCTAAGCTGGAGAAGTGTTCATTTTTTATGCAAGAACTGTCTTTTCTGGGTGTAATTGTATCCGGGGAGGGGTTCCGCATGGATCCAGGGAAGGTTCAGGCCATTACAGATTGGGTGCAGCCTCAAGATCTGAAGGGGTTGCAACGATTTTTGGGCTTCGCTAACTATTATAGGAAGTTCATTAAAGGGTTTTCACAGGTAGTGAAACCTTTGACGGACCTCACTCTTAAGGGGGCAGAGATAAAAAATTGGTCCGTGGCCGCAAAAAATTCCTTCCTTACATTGAAGAAATGCTTTACTTCAGCCCCTGTGTTGGTACAACCCAATTCATCAAGACCTTTTATCGTGGAGGTCGACGCTTCGGAAGTGGGGGTGGGGGCAGTGTTGTCCCAGGGCCCCTCTACCCTGACTAATCTTAAACCCTGTGCCTTTTTCTCTAAAAAGTTCTCTTCGGCAGAGAGAAACTATGATGTCGGCAACAGGGAATTGTTAGCGGTCAAATTGGCTTTCGAAGAATGGAGGCATTTTTTGGAGGGGGCCGCTCATCCCATTACGGTCATCACTGATCATAAGAACCTGGCCTATATCGAGTCCGCTAAGAGATTGACCCCCAGACAGGCTCGGTGGGCACTTTTTTTTTCTCGCTTTCATTTTACCATTACATTCCGACCAGGGTCTAAAAATGTAAAGGCAGATGCCTTATCCCGAAGTTTTGATTCTGTGTCCCCTCCAGAACCTCCTTCCTCCATTCTTCAACCGGGAGTGGTTGTAGCCGAAGTCTCCTCTGAGTTAGAGAGAAATTCTGGAAGCACAAGCACAAGCTCCCAGGAATAAACCCCCAGGCAAATTGTTCGAACCCGAACAGCTCCGTCTCACACTCCTGCAAGAATTTCATGATTATGTGTTAAGTGCACACCCTGGTATTGCAGCTACCCAGGGGGCAGTGGCTAGAGGTTTTTGGTGGCCCTCTATGGGTACTGATATAAAAAATTTTGTTAATACTTGTGGGGTGTGCGCTCGCTCTAAAAGCTCTCAGGTCCGGCCGGCCGGGGAATTGGTGCCTTTACCAATTCCGGATACACCATTGACACACCTGTCCATGGACTTTATCACTAATCTTCCCTCATCCAAGGGGCAATTCAGTGGTATGGGTAGTGGTTGATAGATTTTCTAAGCAAGCCCACTTTGTGCTGTTACCCGCGTTGCCGTCTGCTGAAACCTTGGCCCGCTTGTTTATACAGCACATAGTTCGGTTGCATGGAGTGCCTGTGAATGTGGTGTCGGACAGGGGTGTGCAGTTTGTGGCCAGGTTTTGGAGAGCGTTCTGTAAGAAGTTGGGGGTCACATTATCATTCTCCTCTGCCTATCACCCGGAATCCAACGGACAGACTGAACGCACCAATCAGTCGTTGGAGCAGATTCTGAGATGCCTGGCCTCCTCTAGACAGGAAGATTGGTGTGAGGTTTTACCCATGGCAGAATTTGCGTTCAACTGTCGTATCAATCAGTCTACTGGAAAGTCTCCTTTTCAGGTCAATTATGGGTTTGTTCCGCAGTTTGGGGAATTTTCCCGCATGGATTCTGGTTGTCCTGGTGCCGAGGGGATGGTTCAACAGTTAAAAAACCTTTGGAGGGAGGTGCAGGGGAACATCTCCAAAGCCCAGAAGAAGTACAAGCATTTTGCGGACAGGGGGAGGGGGTTGGGTCCTGCGTTGACAGTGGGGGAAAAGGTCTGGTTGTCCACCCGTAACATCAAACTTAAGATACCCTCTATGAAGCTGGGCCCCAAATTTATTGGCCCATACAAGATTGTAGAAGTGATCAATCCAGTGGCGTACAGGCTTCAGTTGCCCACCTCCTTCAAAATATCTAACGTCTTCCACAGGTCCCTATTAAAACCTGTGGGGACGGTTAGAGAAGATCCCTCATCCGTGGTTCCACCAGTGTTGGTAGAGGGTCAACTGGAGTACGAGGTAGGGCGCATCATTGATTCGCGGTGGGCGCGCCGGAGACTTCAGTACCTTATTCATTGGAAGGGATACTCCATTGAAGATCGGTCATGGGTTCCGGCCAGTTCGGTAGATGCCGATCGACTGGTACAGGCTTTTCATGCCAGATATCCTGAAAGGCCTGAGGGTCCAGTGGCCCCCCGTTAATGGGGGGGTACTGTCATGGAATAGGACATGGTTAATGTCCTGTCCACTCAGGGTTAACTTTTGCTGGCCTCCCTTTGGATCTGGGAGGGTATTTATACCCAGTCCAGAGGGAGATTCTCTGTCAGCTATACTTTTGTTGTGACTGTGTGTCTGACCCCCCTGGTTTGCGTGTATACTGCTCTGCTTGTTTGACTCCTGTGTATGACCCGGTCTGTTTGCTCACTCTGCTCTCTGTCTCACGTTTTGCTAATATTGTCTTCTCCGGTTCTGACCTCCTGGCTTGGCTATCGATACTCCGTTACAGTTTTCTCCCTATTGTACTGTCTATTGCCCGCTCTGGTTTACTGATCTATTGCTACGTCCTGACTATCTGTTCTGTCTAACCCTTTGGTACTGTCGTGCTATCTTGTGCTCTGATCTCGGCCTGTCCTGGTTTTCGTCCCTGTCTTTGCCCCTTGGTAACTTTATCCCGTCGTTACCCTTCTAGGAGTTTTCCTGCAGTTCCTAGATCTCTGGAGCTTAGGCCACGCCCCCAGCAGTCACATGGTGCAGGTCCTGTTAGTCTGCAGTACACATCATTCATTACTGCTGTCCCGCTCCTCAGGTATCCTCGAGCACAGTTTGTTTTATTCAGGACACGTGCACTGGCTCAGTGAGCATGTGCAGTGCGGTGTTCTTGACACATCATGTCTGTATTGTATTTCAAATATATTCTTTGTATTTGTACAATCATGAGTATTTGTTGATCTAGTATAGAGGTTGCTTACCATCTACTATTGATAAACAAATATTATTGGCTGGCTTCGCTGGGTGCACATGCGCACGGATGCTTCTATATGCCCGTCACTGAAGGCATCTGGATGGAGCAATGCGTGTCACTGACATCGGAAGTTTTCTTCCTGACACGCATCGCTACCATGATTGGCCGGAAGTGATGAGGGTAAAGGCGGAGGCTCCACCCCCATGCGCCCACTCAATGGAGCACTCATCTGTTACACCTGTGGAAACAGGTATTTCCTGCATATATATGTGTCGACCCGCCACCACAATTGTCTATGGGGATTTTGTCACAGGTAGCTGTGGCTCGGTCTGTGGCCCGGGCGGTCTGGCGTATGTTGGGGATATATTTACAGGGGATAGGTTTATATACAGTTCGTGACGCCACCTGTAGTATTCTGGTAATATGTACCAGCGCTGCTGTAGATCTCTGAGGGGATGGTGAGGCAGCTAGATGTCGGGTCCCCTACAGGTGGGACTGGTCCCTCAAAGTCTATGAGATTGGTGAAGTCGGGTGCAGGTAAATAACACAGTCTCACACGGTCAGCGTCTTTCCATACCTTTACTTGCAAGATGATAAGGCAGGTCCCAGGGAGGCTGATCCAAGGAGAGTGTATCTTGAGACGGCAGCTGGACAAGTTAGGGGCCTCCTTTACTTCCAATACAACGAGTACAACCAGCCTGAAGCGTAGTTCCCTCAAAATCTCCAGCTAATCTATAGCTGTACCACCCAGTCAGCTTTGTGGTAGGGGCCTTCCTGTGAAGGAGCTGAATTCTTATTTTGTCCTGCAGAAACTCCAAAGTCTTCACTCCCCCTGACCCCAGTTACGTACTGACTATAAGGGGCTTGTTCACCGCGACCTAAGGTCCGGTAAATTCCTGGTTTTCTTATCACTCTGCTTGAAACAGTAGTGATCCTTCGGTCCCCAGTGACCGGTAGCAATGTGCAGGACTTCTTCAATCCGTAAGCACTATTCCAATAAAACCACTGTGCCTTTCGCCTTGTCCACGCTGGTAACATAAGCACTCACACTAGCCAAGGGTCGAGTAGTCACTTCTTTCTTTTCCTTTCTACGAAGTTAGCTACAGATGCTCAGTTATCAATAGGCAGGAGCACGTCTCTGAACCTTATACCGTCCTTTAGACAGGATGCTGAAGACTTTCTGCACTAAGCTTCTTCTTTCCTTCCAGTGTATGCTGATGAGGTACAGCTCTGACTGGGCTAAGGTGAATGAGACCACCTGTACCAGCCTCCACGATCTGAACTGATGATAGAGCAGGCTGGACTCCTTCCTCCCTCCAGACGTCTTCTCTCTCTGAAGTCTAGACACTAACTACACACGTCTTCTCTGTCCGAAGACAGGAACTAGACTGACTAAATCACTCTAACACATACTACCTTGACCACTCCCTCAAGAGCAAACTCCACTACCCTAAGGGTGTGTCTAGTATATGTCGAGTGAATGAATATTTAGCATTAAACTGCTGTCTCGCCATACACTCTCCAGGGTACTGCGTGTGCCTAACACCAGGGCTACACATTCCCCCATGGTAAAAGACAGCACTCCCGGGCTGTAAAATACAAAAGAGACATTTTGTTTATGCAATAAACATTTAAACAATAACTTCTTCCCATCCGGGAGGTGAGAATATCTTGAACGTTGCAAACATTATAGAAAATACAAATATTAAATAGCATTTAATAAATATACAGTATACTTGTGAAGGACCCGCACCAAACCTTCAACGTGGGTCCTGGGTGGGCTGCAGGACATCCGATTGCAGACCTCACTCAGTGCCACACCACACGGGTTTTGTTTTTCAGAGGTAGTTGTGACTGGTTTATGTAAAACCAAGAGAAAGCACCGAAGCGCAACTATTTACAAGTAAGTTCTGGGTTGGCACAGTCCTCAACCTCCAAGTCCAATGTAAAACCAAAGACATATTATATCAAATCACATAATACGAAAGTGCAAAACCTTTTCTGGTTACTATTTATCATTTACCCAGCCGGGCATTCTACAGTAGAAATATATATATTCACTATATAATTTTGTGCAAAACTTTATAAAACATTTCAAACTTGTTTACTTTTGGTAGACCCGATAGGGATCTCACCACTTTTTCTCACTATCTATTCATTCTCTGCAAATACACTTTCCACCCCGGGGCTGGAACAATGCAATGGGCCCTAGATCCCAGGACTAGCAAATCATGTGCTGCGATTAGGGTCTGGGTCGCCACAGTTCTGGTGCGAACCTCTAAGGGCGCAACGGGTACATTTTCTTCACGTGACACCGATTGCGTTTCAATCACAGTTAGCGATATGGACCGCGTCAGGGATTGCGATTGAGACTGGGTCGCATGTTGCGATGAAGATATAACTTTCTTTTGCGATGAACTCTGGGTCGCTAGTTGCGATGAATTTGCAGGGGGCGATGCTGGGGCACGGCCGGATTCTGCTTGAGCTGGAGACGGGGACGCTGCGGTAATGGCGACGGTACCTGCGTCTGGGACGGGGTCACGGACGATGGTGACGTTAAGGGCATACCACCCCTTCATTCCCCAATGCCGCGTATATGTGACGATATCTCCATTTGCTAAGTCCCTCCCGGGATGGCCTTGCGGCAGGTGGGATTCTACGTCACGCCTGCTGACAAAGACCGCTGGGTAGAGGCCCGGTTCACGGATAAAGCCCCAGCCCTTCCGGAGCTGGAACTCAGTCACACACCCCTGCCGCCGCGGTTCCCTCAGGGTACCTTTATCTCTCCGGACACTCTCTTTGTCCGCGATCAGCTCTGCATATTGTCGCTGACGGTTCCTCTGAGTTTCCCGCTCTTCCTCCTGCTGGCGTTTCTTCTTCTCCTCACGACTCTGCCATTCCTGTTCCCACTGGGCGGTATAAGCGACGTCATCCAGGCGCGCCATTTCGTCCCAGTCCACATCTGGTAGTGACGGACAGGACCCCTCCGGTGTCCCTGCCGGGGACCGATCATCTGCTGCGGCCTCTTGGCCGGGCGGGCGTTCCGGGATTGGCTGTACCTCCTCAACCTCCTTCGCTTCCACCGCTTCACCGGTGGGATCGGGATCGGTACTTTCGGGGCAGCCTCCGGTTGCTCCTCCGCCTTGGGCAGCAGACTCTTCGGTATCTGGAATCGTGGGGGGTCGTTGAGGGGAGAGGACGCTGTGTTCCACAGTCGCCACTGCATCAGGTTACATCGGCGTCTCTCAATCTCCTCCAGTCCAGTTTGGTGCTGGACCATCTTCTTCAGGCGTGCATTTTCCTCTCGAATCTCTAGCAACGCCTGTTGCAGGTGCAGGATCACAGAAGACTCCTGTGATGGTGGCAGCTTGGCTGGGGCACGGGGCCTGCCTTCCTCCGCTTCCCCGCTCGGCTGCACACGTCCTGCCTCCATGATGTTCCAGAAGATTCTCTCTTCTTCCTGCGGAGACATCCGGTCTCTTCCGTGGAGGTGGGGTTTGCGTCTCCTCCTCCTCGCAGGGAAGGTGAAGAGGAGGCGGACCTCCTTTGCTGTAGGGCAGGATCGCATGTTGTAATAGCACTTTGAGAGGGCAGGCATTTTCTTCGCGCCACAGGGGGGTAGACGCCCACGAAGGTACGCCCACCTTCTTCTCCAGCGCCTGAGGGCGCGAATATGGCGACAAAAATGGCGATTTTGGCGCCAAAAGTGCAAACAGTCCTTTTTCACAAAAACAATTCCTTAGGCACACAGGGCTCGCAATTCTGCGAGTTTCGCATCCTGTTCGTGACGCCAAGTTGTGTCGACCCGCCACCACAATTGTGGGTTACCAGGGCAATGGGGTACTCAGAGCCGAGCCCGTAGAAGTCTATGGGGATTTTGTCACAGGTAGCTGTGGCTCGGTCTGTGGCCCGGGCGGTCTGGCGTATGTTGGGGATATATTTACAGGGGATAGGTTTATATACAGTTCGTGACGCCACCTGTAGTATTCTGGTAATATGTACCAGCGCTGCTGTAGATCTCTGAGGGGATGGTGAGGCAGCTAGATGTCGGGTCCCCTACAGGTGGGACTGGTCCCTCAAAGTCTATGAGATTGGTGAAGTCGGGTGCAGGTAAATAACACAGTCTCACACGGTCAGCGTCTTTCCATACCTTTACTTGCAAGATGATAAGGCAGGTCCCAGGGAGGCTGATCCAAGGAGAGTGTATCTTGAGACGGCAGCTGGACAAGTTAGGGGCCTCCTTTACTTCCAATACAACGAGTACAACCAGCCTGAAGCGTAGTTCCCTCAAAATCTCCAGCTAATCTATAGCTGTACCACCCAGTCAGCTTTGTGGTAGGGGCCTTCCTGTGAAGGAGCTGAATTCTTATTTTGTCCTGCAGAAACTCCAAAGTCTTCACTCCCCTGACCCCAGTTACGTACTGACTATAAGGGGCTTGTTCACCGCGACCTAAGGTCCGGTAAATTCCTGGTTTTCTTATCACTCTGCTTGAAACAGTAGTGATCCTTCGGTCCCCAGTGACCGGTAGCAATGTGCAGGACTTCTTCAATCCGTAAGCACTATTCCAATAAAACCACTGTGCCTTTCGCCTTGTCCACGCTGGTAACATAAGCACTCACACTAGCCAAGGGTCGAGTAGTCACTTCTTTCTTTTCCTTTCTACGAAGTTAGCTACAGATGCTCAGTTATCAATAGGCAGGAGCACGTCTCTGAACCTTATACCGTCCTTTAGACAGGATGCTGAAGACTTTCTGCACTAAGCTTCTTCTTTCCTTCCAGTGTATGCTGATGAGGTACAGCTCTGACTGGGCTAAGGTGAATGAGACCACCTGTACCAGCCTCCACGATCTGAACTGATGATAGAGCAGGCTGGACTCCTTCCTCCCTCCAGACGTCTTCTCTCTCTGAAGTCTAGACACTAACTACACACGTCTTCTCTGTCCGAAGACAGGAACTAGACTGACTAAATCACTCTAACACATACTACCTTGACCACTCCCTCAAGAGCAAACTCCACTACCCTAAGGGTGTGTCTAGTATATGTCGAGTGAATGAATATTTAGCATTAAACTGCTGTCTCGCCATACACTCTCCAGGGTACTGCGTGTGCCTAACACCAGGGCTACACATATAAACCACCCCATGCACACATAACACATAGCCCTCCCCCTGAGGAAGCCGACGCGAAACGCACGTTGGTGCTTGTCTGACGAACACAGGTGACTCTGCACTTTATGGGTGAGCATTTACACAAAAATGTATTTGATTCATGATACTACTTGTCCTATAGCAAATTCTGTCCAAGGTGCAGTGTGGTCCTTTTGGCAACGCATATATCTATTTTTACCACAGCTTGTGGGTTATTTGGCGTCCCTCTTTGCACATAAGCATATTTCTTACATGGGAGTTCCCATTATTACTGAGTGCACTCTATACTTGAACGTCATCTATTCCACATGTGGCAATTTTACAGTGCTTTCAACAATACTTTTCCTCAGGATTATGATTTAGATTAGACTTGTGTGGTGTATAACTACATACATGCAGTTTTTTTTGTACCATTGAGTGTTAATCGTCTGTTTATGATAATACACATCTTGTGTCTTCACCATTTTCCTGAAGCCGTTTACCTATTTCTATAATCATGTTAGATTGACATTCATTTTTTAATACGATTTAATAAAATTTATACATTTCATTGAATTAAATCTCTATACTTTTTTGTACAAAAATATTTTTGGGGCATACAGGTTCCATTTTTTCTATATTTTCTTGTGTGAAATGTAATGATAGGCAGCCCTGCTCACAGCATTGATCTCTACAGCTACTATGTAGAGTACAACTGAGCTGAATGTGATTATAAACACTTTCAGCCTTATTGTTGTGGAAGTCATTTTGGGGCATAGGAGGATATAGCAGGGCTGAGTATGATTACACCTTCTGTTTTCATCTCAGTTCAGTCAGTGTGAAGGGGAGGAGGGAGAGGAGATGAGCTGACTGTCATTACAAACACTTCTGCAGCTGCAGCTCTCCTTTCACAACACTTCTCTCCTTCTCTGCAAAGAGAGACATGTCATTTTATATAAAGCACCCATTTATTTACAACCACAAATAGGAGATATGACAAACAGTGAGCGTTCAGACGTTCAGTTGTCTAGTTTAGCACTACTAAAGTAACGTGTCTTGCAGAAAAAAATAATCTGACCTGTCAGCATCATATTATATAACAAAACGATTTACCTATGGTTTTTGGTAAAGACTTCTATAACCCTCCTAGATGCAGCGCCTAGTACTCACCATGCATGACACTCCAACAAGCTCTTATGATAGCACTGTAGCCCGACCATGGTTTGCGTTCACTAATACAACAGACTGTTTCCCAAAGTGCTAACTAGTGAGAAACTCAGCTCTACTACAGCTGAGTCAACTGTGACAAACTCACCTCTGAGTTAACCCTCCGTGGCCTGCTCTGCATATGACCATGTGACAAACTCAGCTCTTTTATCACCAAGTCATATCCGATATACTTGTTATGAACTGCTACAAGCACTAAGGAAAGATGGGAACTCTGTCCCTACAATAGAACTGAGCTGGATCCCTACGATGTAACGGGAAACCTGATCCTGCGACCAGACCCGCTAAAGTCCTCAGCTAGTCTGAACGAAGACCTATAGTTGCGAGGGAGGAATCCCTACAAGATCTAGGGACTGGGAGAAAAGGTGGACACCTCCTAACAGAAATTGTAGCAGGGAAAATTAAACAGAAAACAAATTACTACGAGATCCTAAGATCAAGCAAAACTGACAGAGTAAGGCACCTAAGCACCCGGCTAGCTTAAGAGTAGATAATACAATGAAGTCCAGCAAAGCCAGAAGGGCGGAGCCAGACTAAATAGGGAAAAAAGGTCATGTGACCAGCAAACTGAAACAAAATCTAACAAGAGGTTCTAGCAGTACCCTCCCTTCTAAGAGGATCCTCCGGATCCCCTAGGACTTAGGCTTATCCGGAAACCTCTTGTGAAATGCTCTGACAAGTCTAGACGCAGAAACATCATCCGCCCTCACCCATGAGTTATCCTCGGGTCCATAACCCTTCCAAGCGACGAGGTACTGTAAACTCCCTCTATACCGTCTAGAATTTAGGATGCGGGAAATCTCATATTGCCCGTCCTCCACCACCAGGGGAACAGTGGCCGAGACGTCTCCATCTGAGACCTCCGCTTTTTTCAAGAGAGAAACATGAAACATCGGATTAATCTTCCAGGAGGTAGGAAGCTCCAACTTAACAGCAGATTGGTTAATAACCTGAAGCACCTTAAAGGGCCCTACAAACTTGGGACCCAATTTCTTAGACGGAATCCTCAAGCGCAGATTCTTAGAGGACAACCAAACCATGTCACCAATAGCAAACAAAACCTCCTGTCGTTTTCTATCAAAATACACTTTGGATCTTTTGTTAGCCTCCTGAAGATTACCACGCACATCAGTCCAAACTCTCTCCAACACACCAGAAAAATTCTCCTCTTCAGGTACAGCCGATCCCAACTTGGAAAATGACCCAAAAGACGGATGTCTCCCAGTACAACAAAAAAAAGGCGAACAACCAGCAGAAGCGGATGTATGATTGTTAAGAGCAAACTCAGCAAGTGGCAGAAACTCAGACCACCCCTCTTGATTATCAGTCACAAAACAACGCAAGAACTGCTCAACATCCTGGTTTTTCCTTTCTGTCTGGCCATTAGACTCAGGATGATATCCGGATGAAAACGACAAATGAACTCCCAACCTGTCACAAAAGGCGCGCCAAA
Source organism: Oophaga sylvatica (assembly GCA_033576555.1). Classification (NCBI taxonomy): domain Eukaryota; kingdom Metazoa; phylum Chordata; class Amphibia; order Anura; family Dendrobatidae; genus Oophaga; species Oophaga sylvatica. Next base: position 310,824,751 of record JARQOD010000006.1, read on the forward strand.
AACGAGCCACAAACTGAGGTCCCTTATCGGAAACAATGTCAGTAGGAACGCCATGTAGTCTGACTATTTCCTTGACAAAGGCCTTAGCGAGAGTCTTAGCGCAGGGCAATTTGATGAAAGGAACCAAGTGACACATCTTGCTAAAACGGTCCACGACCACCCAGATGACAGTGAAACCCTCAGAGGGGGAAGGTCAGTAATAAAGTCCATAGCCAAATGTGTCCAAGGTGCACTAGGGACCTCCAGAGGGCAAAGCAACCCTGCAGCAGGAGTATGAGAAGACTTAGATCTAGCACACACAGTGCATTGACGCACCCACTTAATGACTTCCTTCTGCCATCCAGGCCACCAAAAGCTGCGACCCACAAGTCTCTTGGTCTCAGAGATTCCAGGATGACCTGCCAACCGAGAGTCATGACATTCAACAAACAAATCTCTCCTCAGGGTACCAGGCACAAACAACCTCCCATGCGGCGTGTTAGATGGGGCATTCTCCTGTGCTTTAAGAATCTCATCTTCCAACACGGAGTCCAAAACCACAATAACAACCCCCTCTTGCAAAATGTTTTCCTCCTCCTCAGTACCCACCATAGGAGAAAAGCTGCGAGACAAAGCATCAGCTTTAACATTTTTAGTACCTGGGATGTAAGTAACGGTAAAATTAAAGCGTGAGAAAAACAGTGCCCACCTAGCCTGACGGGCATTCAAGCGTTTGGCAGCATCAAGGTAGATCAGATTTTTATGATCGGTGAAGACTTGAACGGGAAATTCCGCTCCCTCCAAAAAATGACGCCAGTGTTCAAATGCGAGTTTAATTGCCAACAATTCCCGATTACCGATATCATAATTTAGTTCAGACTCAGAAAATTTCTTTGAAAAAAAAGCACAGGGATGTACTCCATCCGTCTTTTCCTGAGACAACACCGCGCCGACCCCCACAGAAGAAGCATCAACCTCAACCAAAAATGGTTTAGTAAACATCAGGCTGCGTAAGGATGGGAGCAGAGCTGAACCTCTCCTTTAGCAACACAAAAGCCTCAATGGCCTCAGTAGTCCACTGAACAGCATCAGCACCTTTCCTGGTGAGATCGGTCAGAGGTTTGGCAATCACAGAAATTTTTTTTATTAATTTTCTATAATAATTGGCGAACCCCAAAAACCTCTGTATTGATTTCACACCAATAGGTCTAGGCCAATCCTGCACAGCTTGCACTTTTACAGGGTCCATCTCAAAACCTTCACTGGAGACAATGTAGCCCAAAAAACTAAGTCTCTGTACAGCGAACTCACATTTTTCTAGTTTGGCAAAAAGTGAATTATCACTCAGTAACTGTAATACTTCACGCACACTCCTCCAATGAGACTCCAAATCCAGTGAATAAATCAAAATGTCATCCAAATACACAACCACACTTCTGCCGATCAAAGGTCTAAGGATGTCATTAATAAGATTCTGAAAAAATGCCGGAGCACTGGAAAGTCCAAAGGGCATGACCAGATTCTCAAAATGACCTAGTGGAGTGTTAAACGCAGTCTTCCATTCATCCCCCTCCTTCATGCGCAACAAATTGTATGCCCCTCGAAGATCAATTTTCGAGAACCACTTGGCCCCCACTAACTGATTAAACAAATCAGGAATCAATGGCAGTGGGTAAGGATTGCGTACAGTAATCTTATTAATCTCACGAAAGTCTAGACAAGGCCGTAAACCGCCGTCCTTTTTTTTAACAAAAAAAAATCCAACCGCCACAGGAGATTTGGAAGGCCTAATGTGACCGGCGGCCAAGCTTGTCTGTATGTATTCCTCCAAAGCCTTTCTCTCAGGAATAGTCAAATTAAATAAACGACTTTTAGGAAGAGTCGCTCCAGGGACAAATTCAATTGCACAATCATAATCTCTATGAGGAGGCAATACCTGCGATTCCTTATCCGAAAAAACTTTCCAAAAATCCTGAATAGGTACAGGTAACTCCCCCTTAACTACAGCAGCAATACGCCCGTTACAACACTTGTCATAACAATTGGGACTCCAGGACTTAATTTCATTGGTAGACCAATCCAGTACCGGATTGTGCAATTTTAACCAGGGTAACCCCAAAATCACCGGTGAGGGCAAATTATTCAAAACTACCAAATCTAAATTCTCTTGATGAACACCATTAATAGTAAGAGGAAATTCACAGATATGGTGAGTAACATTTTTCAAGTGAGAACCATCCACAGACACCACATTAATAGGAGAAGACAGAAGTTTGGGTTTTAATTTTAGTTTTTCCAAAAATTTCCCATCAATCACATTGAGAGTTGAACCACAATCCACAAATACCCGAAACTCCATTAATTCCTCCTCAACAGCAGTGGTAGCAGAAAGAAAGACACCTTTATTGTTTAAACAAGCTATGCGGGCAAAACTGACCTCATTTTTTTTTTCTCTTTATTCATTCGAAGCGCACAGTTCTTAATGAAATGCTCAGATTTACCACAGTAGAAACACAAACCTTGAGCAAATCTGCGTTCTTTTTCCCGAGAGTGAGGTGCCATTGCTCCAATTTCCATCGGCTCTGCAATGTCAGTACATTCCTTCTCCAAACCTGAAGCTGACAAAGCAGACTTACTCTCATTAACCCTTGCACGCAGTCTCCTATCCACCTGTATGGCTAATTGCATAGCCTCTTGCAAGTTACCAGGTATAGGATAAGCAATCAGCAAATCTTTAACCCTTTCACTTAATCCTGCAAGAAATAAACTTTTCAAAGCTGAATCGTTCCAGCCCACCTGAATGGACCACCTTCGGAAGTGAGTACAATATTTTTCCACATTACCTGATCCCTGTCTCAAACGTCTCAATTCTGTCTCAGCTGATGAAACACGATCCGGATCGTCATACAATAACCCCAAAGCAGAAAAAAAACTATCCACTGTCATGGGTGCATCGCCACGAAGATCGTCGCGATTGCACATTCTGACTTCTCACAGCTGAGCTGCTGTTTCTTTGTGTTTGGTAATGAGAGAGTTAATTTTACCTAGCTCTTTGCTAAGACTAGGTCCAGCCTCGCCCGGCTGCTTTGGATTATGTTCTAATTAGTTTCCTTTATATTCCTGCCAGTCTGGGTGTTGGATGCCGGTGAAAGCATTCATATAGTTTAGCAGACTGGATCGGTTCTGGGAATACTTAAGCTAAGAGCTCCTTAGTTGTTTTTACTCTTACAGCTTATAGTTTTTTCTCTGAGACCTAAGGTGTTCCTACTGTGTGTGAGTGTTGTATGTAAGACTTTATTTATTTTATTTCTTATCTTTCTTGTATGTCTTTCTGTTCATTAACTGTTACCTGGTCATTCCCTTTGGTGGTATTCAGGGTCCTTCTTAGGACTAGAATACAGTTGGCAGGGATTGATAGGAGACAGGGTTTACGCTGGTGGCCTGGACCTCTGTACCTTTAACAGTACCTCCAGGTTGAGGGATTAGTTAGGACCCCAGTTAGGGTCAGCTTAGACCCCGGTCACCCTCTAGCCGGAGACAGCGTATAACGGATTCCGTTTTGACCCACTGGACTTTCTGTCAGGTAAATCTATGTTATCATATAGCTATGCGCATGTTATATAGTATGTTGCCCTTTTGATATAGATTATTGTCATCACATATATATATCTGCTATACAGCGTGACATTTTCACCGGCCCATACTAAAGATTCTCCCCAGCTATCATGGATCCAGTAGCCCAGCTGGCCCGGCAGTTGCAGGGATTGTCCATGGAGTTGGCAGACATTAAGTCCAAGGTTTTGTCCCCCCCGGAGCAAACCAGATCTGAACCTAAGGTTGCTCTCCCGGACAGGTTCACTGGTGGGCGGGACAAATTTTTTACTTTCCGGGAGGCATGTAAATTGTACTTTCGGCTACGGCCTCGGTCATCTGGGAGTGAAGAGCAGAGGGTGGGAATTGTTATCTCGCTCTTACAAGGGGATCCTCAATCTTGGGCGTTCTCTATTCCTCCAGGCTCCCCAGATCTCCAGTCAGTGGATCGATTTTTTACTGCCCTGGGTCTGGTATATGATGATCCGGATCGAGTCTCCCTTGCTGAAACAAGGTTACGTAAAATACGGCAAGGAAATCGTCCAGCGGAGGAATATTCTTCTGAGTTCCGTAGATGGGCAACAGATACTCAGTGGAATGACCCAGCTCTTAGGAGCCAGTTTTGTCAAGGGTTGTCTGACAAATTAAAAGATGTGTTGGCTCAGTATGATTCTCCTCCATCACTGGAGGCTGCTATGGCCCTCGCTATTCGCATTGATAGACGTCTTCGGGGAAGACGCGAGGTAACTCCGCCCCCCGTGATGACTCCACCTACTACGAAAGTCCCTTATACTGAGGTTCCCCTGGTCTGTTCTGAGGAACCCATGCAGTTGGGAGGGACATCATTTTGTAGGAGGGAATCAGCGGTGCGCCGCAAGACTAGAAGGTGTTTCTTTTGCGGGAGAGAGGGACATTTTGTTGGGGGTGTCCATCCCGGACCTCTTTGAACCAAGGAGTTAACCTGGGAGTGTGTATTTCGTCCCCAAATCCCTCTCAGTTTCTCGTGCCTGCGGAGGTGGTGATTGGTACTAGAACTGAGAGGATTTCTGTTTTTCTTGATAGTGGGTCCGGGGCTAATCTGGTGGACACTCGGTTTGCCCAGGTGCATGGTATGCAACTGAGTGTATTGGCCAAACCGGTCCCTATACTCTCTATTGATTCTAGACCTCTTGGTCAAGGTAGCTTGGTACAAGCTGTTCATAACATAGATCTTCGAGTAGGGGCAATACATAAAGAGCAATTGTCTTGTTATGTGTTGGAGGGTCTGCCTGCTCCTATTGTGTTGGGACTTCCTTGGTTGGCTAAACATAACCCAGTGATTGATTGGCAATCCAGAAAGATAAGCCAGTGGGGTGAATTTTGCAAGAATAACTGCATGAGCACGGTCATCGGTGCGGTTGTGCCTAGGACTTTGCCTCCTTTTCTGGAGGACTTTGGGGAGATGTTCTCAGAGGAGGGCGCGCATATGACTGCTCAATAAAGTTGCTTCCTGATGCCTTATCTCGTACTTTCCCAGGGGCCGGGAAGACGGATAATCCGGTTCCTATTCCTCAGGAGGGAGTTGTTGTGTCAGCTGTATGCTCTGAGTTTGAGGGGGAGGTATTGGGGGCTCAGGGGGACGCCCCTGTGGGACTTCCAGGGAGACTGATAGTTCCAGATCGCTTAAGACTGAAGGTTACGGGGAACCGTTACAAACGGATGGCTGATAGGGGGAGAGTTTCTGGTCTAGATCTGAAGGTGAACGATCTGGTATGGTTGTCTACCAGGAATATAAAACTTAAAGTTTCCTCCTGGAGGTTGGGTCCCAGATTCATCGGGCCGTACAGGATCAGTTCCATAATTAATCCTGTGGCATTTCGTCTGGACCTCCCTCCTACGTTCAAAATTCATAATGTGTTTCACAAGTCATTACTTAAAAAGTATGTGGCACCAGTCATACCGTCACCTCTACCTCCTCCTTCAGTGGTAGTCAATGATAACGTGGAAGTTCATTGGAGGGGGTATGGTCCTGAGGAGAGGACTTGGGTCCCTGCGTCTGATGATAACGCAGATCGATTGGTTCGGACCTTTCACACAATTTACCCGGACAGACCTGGTCATGAGGGTCCGGAGGCCCCTCGTAGAAGGGGGGGTACTGTCATGGGTGCATCGCCACGAAGATCGTCGCGATTGCACATTCTGACTTCTCACAGCTGAGCTGCTGTTTCTTTGTGTTTGGTAATGAGAGAGTTAATTTTACCTAGCTCTTTGCTAAGACTAGGTCCAGCCTCGCCCGGCTGCTTTGGATTATGTTCTAATTAGTTTCCTTTATATTCCTGCCAGTCTGGGTGTTGGATGCCGGTGAAAGCATTCATATAGTTTAGCAGACTGGATCGGTTCTGGGAATACTTAAGCTAAGAGCTCCTTAGTTGTTTTTACTCTTACAGCTTATAGTTTTTTCTCTGAGACCTAAGGTGTTCCTACTGTGTGTGAGTGTTGTATGTAAGACTTTATTTATTTTATTTCTTATCTTTCTTGTATGTCTTTCTGTTCATTAACTGTTACCTGGTCATTCCCTTTGGTAGTATTCAGGGTCCTTCTTAGGACTAGAATACAGTTGGCAGGGATTGATAGGAGACAGGGTTTACGCTGGTGGCCTGGACCTCTGTACCTTTAACAGTACCTCCAGGTTGAGGGATTAGTTAGGACCCCAGTTAGGGTCAGCTTAGACCCCGGTCACCCTCTAGCCGGAGACAGCGTATAACGGATTCCGTTTTGACCCACTGGACTTTCTGTCAGGTAAATCTATGTTATCATATAGCTATGCGCATGTTATATAGTATGTTGCCCTTTTGATATAGATTATTGTCATCACATATATATATCTGCTATACAGCGTGACATCCAAAGCATGGATCACTAGGCTGCAGAGAAAAGGCCCAGTCCTGAGGTTCTTTGCGCAAAAGTGACATTATGAACCCTATGCGCTGTGATTCATCACCAGAGGATCTGGTTCTCAAACGAAAATACAACAAGCAAGCATTTTTAAAAGAAAAAAAATCTTGTTGTTCACCAAAAAATAAATCAGGCAAACGTACCTTTGGCTCCACGAAATGTGCTCCAGAACAACTACTCACGTGTTGCTGGATTTCAGCCACCTCTAGAGAGAGACCCTGCAGGCGTTCAGCCAAATCCTGAACCGACACCATGATGGAAACAGAAAATCTTTCCTTAGAGATTTTTTTTTTTTTTTTCTTGGCTGGACTTACTGTTATGAACTGCTACAAGCACTAAGGAAAGATGGGAACTCTGTCCCTACAATAGAACTGAGCTGGATCCCTACGATGTAATGGGGAACCTGATCCTGCGACCAGACCCGCTAAAGTCCTCAGCTAGTCTGAACGAAGACCTATAGTTGCGAGGGAGGAATCCCTACAAGATCTAGGGACTGGGAGAAAAGGTGGACACCTCCTAACAGAAATTGTAGCAGGGAAAATTAAACAGAAAACAAATTACTACGAGATCCTAAGATCAAGCAAAACTGACAGAGTAAGGCACCTAAGCACCCGGCTAGCTTAAGAGTAGATAATACAATGAAGTCCAGCAAAGCCAGAAGGGCGGAGCCAGACTAAATAGGGAAAAAAGGTCATGTGACCAGCAAACTGAAACAAAATCTAACAAGAGGGTTCTAACAATACTCACTCCTACTCTGCATGGAATTGTGTGACAAACCTACCTCTGTTATCACTGAGTCAACACTGCTATACCACTGCCAGTTCTGCAATGAACTCTGTGACAAACTTAGCCCTACTATGACTGAGTCATTTCTGTTGTACCACTGCTGGCTATGAAACAGATTTGCTGCCTTGTGGAAAACTCAGCTTTGTTATTTCTGAATCAACAGTGACAAACTCATATCTGCTATCGCTCGCTGAATCCTTCTATTTCTCTGCCAGTTCTCCATTTGACATTGTGACAAACTCAGTTCTGCTATCACTGAGACAGTTTTGCTATACTGCTGCCTGCTTTGCATTGGACATTGTGACAAACTTAGCTCTGCTATTGTTAAGTCAAGTTTGCTGCATCTTTAAAAGCTCTTCAAAGAACTCGGTGTCAAACTTAGCCCTGCTATCAGCGAGTCACCTCTTCCTTTCAACTTCCAGCTCGTTACAGGACAAATTTATCTTTGTACCATGTTAGCCAGTAGACAGAAAAATATTAAAAACGGAGTCTTCAGTGGTTGATAACTGAAAATATGGTAAAAAATAGCAAGCTGTCAAGACTACTCAGATCATTGCCAGCTCTGCATAGGTTTCTGTTATAGACTTGGCTCTGCTATTTTACAGGCTCAAATCAGCTTTGCGCCACTAGTTTCCCATGGCTCAATCCCCTTCACTCCTGTTTCATTTGGTTCTCCATACTGCACCACTGTCATCAGTCTGTGCTGCATAACAGCTGCTCATCTACACCAAGGATTTCATGGCTCTACCTCTCCGGGTGAGACATAACGATTTAGTATAACTTCTATTTTATTCTTTTAAAGCTAGGTTCACTATAAATCTAGGAGTTCATCATAAGAGAATTAGATGAACATTCATCTACATTCTGGATATTTTTGGTGAATTATAATTCCAATGTGGTGATGATCATTTTATAATTCAATAATGTATATGCAGCTAAACAGGATGGAGCACTATATGTACTGATTTACTGGCAGACAGGGTTTGCATGCTATGTATTGTTCATCTGTATACAAGTCAGACATTTTTCCATAAAAATATCTGTGGATGATTATTTAAATACATATACACTGTTCAAAAAAATAAAGGAACACTCAAATAACACATCCTAGATCTGAATGAATGAAATATTCTGATTGAATACTTTGTTCTGTACAAAGCTGAATGTGCTGACAACAAAATCACACAAAAATCATCAATGGAAATCAAATTTATTAACCAATGCAGTCCTGGATTTGGAGTAACCCACAAAATTAAAGTGGAATGTAATGTCCTTAAAACAAGTCAAAATGATGCTCAGTATGTGTGTGGCCTCCACGTGCCTGTATGACCTCCCTGTGCCTGTATGACCTCCCTACAATGCCTGGGCATGCTCCTGATGAGGATATCCTCAGGGATCTCCTCCCAGACCTGGACTAAAGCATCCGTCAACTCCTGGACCGTCTGTTGTGCAACGTGATGTTGGTGGATGAAGCGAGACATGATGTCCCAGATGTGCTCAATCGGATTCAGGTCTGGGGAATGGTCCATAGCTCCAATGCCTTCATCTTGCAGGAACTGCTAACACACTCCAGCCACATGAGGTCTGGCATTGTCCTGAATTAGGAGGAACCCAGGGCCAACCACACCAGCATATGGTCTCACAAGGGGTCTGAGGATCTCATTTGGGTACCTGATGGCATTCAGGCTACCTCTGGCGAGCATATAGAGGGCTGTGCGACCCTCCAAAGAAATGCCACCCCACACCATTACTGACCCACTGCCAAACCGGTCATGCTGAAGGATGTTGCAGGCAGATCACTCTCCACGGAGTCTCCAGACTCTGTCATGTCTGTCACATGTGCTCAGTGTGTACCTGCTTTCATCTGTGAAGAACACAGGGCGCCCGTGGCGAATTTGCCAATCCTGGTGTTCTGTGGCAAATGCCAAGCGTCCAGCACGGTGTTGGGCTGTGAGCACAACCCCATCTGTGGGCGTCGGGCACTCAGACCATCCTCATGGAGTCGGTTTCTAACCGTTTGTGCAAACACATGCACATTTTTGGTCAACTGGAGGTCATTTTGCAGGGCTCTGGCAGTGCTCCTCCTGTTCCTCTTAGCACAAAGGCGGAGGTAGCGGTCCTGCTGCTGGGTTGTTGCCCTCCTACGGCCCCTTCCACGTCTCCTGGTGTTCTGTCCTGTCTCCTGGTAGCGCCTCCAGCCTCTGGACACTACGCTGACAGACACAGCAAACCTTCTTGCCACAGCTCGCAGTGATGTGCCATCCTGGATGAGCTGCACTACCTGAGCCACTTGTGTGGGTTCTAAAGTCCATGTAAAGCACAACCAACATTCAAAAGTGACCAAAACATCAGCCAGAAAGCATTGGTACTGAGATGTGGTCTGTGGTCCCCACCTGCAGAACCACCCCTTTATTGAGTGTGTCTTGATAATTGCCAATAATTTCCATCTATTGTCTATTCCATTTGCACAACAGCATGTGAAATTAATTGCCAATCAGTGGTGCTTCCTAAGTGGACAGTTTGATTTAACAGAAGTTTGATTTACTTGTAGCTATATTCTGTTGTTTAAGTGTTCCCTTTATTTTTTTGAGTAGTATATTTCGATGGATAGCTTTACGCTCTTTTATAGGGGTTTTCTCACTAATAAAATTCATGTTAACTAATAGATCTTGAGATAATAATAATTTCTACAATTGAATGTATTAAACAAATGTTCCTGTGCTGAGATAATCTTATAAATGTGCCCCTGCTGTGTACTGTGTAATGGCCATGTCTGATCGTGCAGGAACATGGTCTGATCATACCACATCTCCTGGGCAGGGGAGGAAGCAAAAGAGAGGATACAGACAGGACAGCACGGGATCACATATCTTTCTTTCTGTGAGGTAAAACAATGCATAAAGACAGACAGGAAAATGTTTTACCTCACAAAAACAATCAGCTGTGATCCCATGCTGTCCTGTCTGTATACTCTTTTGCCTGCTCCACTGTCCAGGAGATTATCCAAAATATATTAAGTAAAATTAATTTTGTTAGTGGGAAAACCCCTCTAAAGAAATTATTCAATCGTTGAGTCACTCCACCCACTCTATTCCTAATTCCAGAATGCGTTCTCATCTCCATCTCAAGTCAGCATCAGCTACCTGCTACTGTGTGAACTCATGTGCAGCAAGTGGCCGCTGCAGGCAGGAAAGGCATGAGAACGCACCTGCCCACACTGACACTCGGTGTGCTCTCGACTTCTGTATTGTTATTGCATGCAGGGCTTAGGATTCAGTTCAGACAGTGACCTAACACAAGCACTGTCAATCAACCTAAGCAGAGCTCCAGAGGATGGTATTTGAGGGTGTAGAATGGTGCACTGAGCTCTAAGCCACGCCAAAGGTACATCAAGGACCCCTCATTTACTTAAACAATAAAACAGCTTTTATATAAAACGAAATAATACTTAGGCTATGTGCACACGTAGCGTTTCTTAAGCGTTTTTACGCGGCATAATCGCTTAAAAAATGGGTACGAAACGCATCCCATGCAATCCTATGGGATTACGCATTGCTGTTCACATGCTGCGTATTTTGCGGAGCGTAATCGCTTCGCGTAAAAATAAGCAGCATGTCCATTCTTTTTGTGTAATCGCTGCGATTACGCCGCCATAGGATTACATTGAAATTCTCACTTTACGCATGTGGCTACGCCCACCATGCGTGAATTGAGCGCTTCATGTGCGCTTGGTACCCAGGGTCTGGAGGAGAGGAGACTCTCCTCCAGGCCCTGGGTACCATATCCCTGTAAAAAATAGAATTAAAATAAAAAATATTGATATTCTCACCTTCCGGCGGCCCGCCCCTCAGCCATGCAGCCAGTATCTTCCGTTCCCAGGGATGCATTGCGAGAATCACCCCAGATGACGTAGTGGTCGAGTGACCGCGACGTCGTAAAGGTCATTCTCGCAATGCATCTCTGTGAACGGAAGATACTGGCAGCATGGCTGAGGGGCGGGCCGCCGGAAGGTGAGAATATCAATATTTATATTTTTTACATTCCTCATTAGTAAACAGTTGGTCACACTTGTCAGCACTATGCGTGACAAGTGTGACCAACCTGTCAATCAGTTTTCCAAGCGATGCTACAGATCGTTTGGAAATCGTGAGCATTCTGCAAGCTAAAAACGCTTACAAAATGCTTGTGTTTTGCGGGAAAACGCATACTAATTACATATGCGTTTTACCCGCGGCGGGGAGTTGCGCAAATGCTCTGCAAAATTACGGAGTATTTGCGCAATGTGTGCACATACAGTAGCCTTACACTACAGATATCACTTTCATGGTGGCCAAATCCCCTATGTGAATGTATACGGTAAGTGGTAACATTTGAGTTTTGGGGGTGGCAGACTCTCTTTGAATCTATATAATATAAATTATACTGAATCTTTTCCCCAAATTAATATATCATTCTCATCAGCTCCTCTTACTCTGTGATACAATCCTGGAAGAGCATTTTAATGGTGACTGGTTCCATTCAAAGTGAACCTCACATGTAGAGAAATGCTATTTACCCACAGATATCAGGTTAATCCGCAAGTAAATTGCGTTTAAATCCTGAATAGCTGGCTTACACAGACAAAATGAAAATTTAATCTTCTCATAACCGGCTCTGCCCAGGGTCATTGCAGGGGAGATTACGTCACTGCTCACTACACTGTGAGCGACGGCTGTAATTACTCCTCGGTACTGTGACTGACAGCCTGCATACAGCAAGCGGTTACAGGGAGATTAAAACTTCATTTTCTCTCTGTAGCTGCTCTTCCAGTAAGCGGCTACACAGGATTTACTGGCAGAGTAACCCAATATTGGCAAGTAAATAGCATTTCTGTACATGCCAGGTTCCTTTAAGAAGACTTTAACTTCCAAGTATTTGAAATATATTCCCATGTCTGATAATTAATTCTATGATCTAGTGATTTGTTACCATGCCTGGGATGGGACCTAATAAATTGGCCAGTGGCTGCAGCTCATCATCAATATCTGTTTTTGTAACCTGACAGATACAGATAACCACATTTACATTTTCTGGCACTAAGTCAGGATCATGGAGGGTGTTTTTGTGGAGCTGAAGACAATCAATGTTAACCACATGCAAAGCAATCAGAGAAACAATGAACATTCATTTACAGTTATTGCAATTTCCTGTTTAGCGTTTTCTGGAAATCATGTAACATTAATAAGCTAGAAATAACATTGTTAATGCATTTCTATCACACATAAGCATAAAACTATAATATAGTCACAAATTATTACTTTATGCAGAAAAGCCGGATGTGAATACAAGTTCCTCCCTGTGATGTATGTATATTAGTTACAGTAGTAAATGTATTGTTTTCATTTTTTGTATTAATTCCTTAGGTTGTGGTTTACTCTAAAGCCCACGTTATTATCTGTATTACTGTATAATCCCTTCCTCTGGCGTATATCCCACAGCTAATGCCCACTCTGTCCTGGTCTAAACTCTGATATTCTCATCTAGTCACGCAACATGATACATGACCAGTTCATGAAGACTTCAAGAAATCATCCACATAAATTTAATGCAAAAAAATATATGTTTTATGCAGAACAACAATATGTTTAATATAAACCCTACACATTGTCTTCTAGTAGTCTACATTGATCACCACCAGGTAGGAAATATAGAAATATAGGTGCTTCAATGATATCCAGATTGTAGATTCATCTGATTCATTGATGATGAGCAACTTTGAACATTTGAGCCGTGCTCCTTTTATATATGTTCACAATGAAATGTTAGTCCAACTGAAATAATATGCTAAATTTGATTAATATGCTTTAACTAAAGGCTTTGGTAATAGAAGGATAAGCACTTTCATAAATAGTTGGAAATAAAGAACAGAAATATAAAGATCAATTCCCCCCAAAGCAACACAGAAGAGGTTCATTACTGTTATGATTCGGCAGCTGAGGAGTGCAGGCAAAAAAGGCAATACACCAGAGCAGTTGGAATCTATGAGATTGCAGTACCCTGACTAACCACCACAACTAGAGGCAGCCGTGGAGCGTTCCTACGTTGGTCCTAGACGCCTCGTCACAGCCTGAGAAACTAACTACACCTAAAGATAGAAATAGGAAAGCTATCTGCCCCGGAGCAGAACCCCAAAGATAACAGAAAGCCCCCAAACATGTAATGGCGGTTAGACAAGATGAAATACAGACACAGAAAGAAAATAGTATGAGCAAACGCTGGGGCCCAAACTAACTAAATAGAAAAGGATAGGAAGGGTACTTACTGCAATCCCAAAAAACCCTGCAAAGCACCAACTCTACTAATTTCAAAAACACCTGAGATCACACGACCTCTTCCACCTAAATTAGTTCTCTGGTGTAACAAAATCAAAACAGCAGCCACTGAAAAAACTGGAAAAAGCAAAAGTACAAACATCAGTGGCTGAACAAAACTAAGAGGGCAAAAGCCCCCGGAGGGGACCCTGAAGGCCCCCACAGAAGTGCAGGACAAAATGCAAAAATATAGCACAAAAACAAAAAGAAGAAAATGTCTTATCTGTTAGCAGGAGATGCAGACACGACACAGCAGGCTACAAGGGAAACAGGAATGAAGGATTCAGACCAGAACAATTGATCACCGGCAACCCTGATGGGAAGGTGACTCCCTTATATAAGACCAGTCAGTAACACCTGATTCCCAGTCCTCACAATCTTCACTGGACAGACCAGCACCGCTTGTAACCACCAGAGGGAGCCTCTGCTCAGAACTCATCTCAAACCCATTCACAACACATTATGTTTATTATGTTTATGAAACCTATTTTCCAAGACCATATCTGGGACATCTCAGTTAATAAATGTGCATCCCCTGTTTTGGATTTTCATGCCTTGACCATTGTATAAATTGGAGACGCAGAACATCTGTCTCTCTTTGGAGGACTTGTCCTGACTGCATTACACAACAACTCACTGATTTGAATGAAGGTTGTGAAATGAAAACATACATAAAGTGGCCGCACTTAAAACTGTTCACAAATTTTATTGAATCAAAATACAGATACAATTTACAATACATGATACCATCATGTAAAAAAACAAAACCAAAGAAGCCATATAGAATGCTCAGCGACATTAATAAAGTACATAGCTTGATGTGGTACCAACACAAGTGCTTCTGAGTAGCTAATTCCCAAGTGAACAGCGTTATACATGAGGTTACTCAATCCTAATTTAAACACATGGAATAAAGTGACAAAACTGCAGAAAGAATACGAGATATTACATAGTCACAGTGACAACAATAATGTCCTGTAGATGTTTGCCTGAACTGCCTGATGCGGGTTTCGCCCAAGCTTTTTCAATAGGGCAACAGCAAACAGTGCAAATGGCAGGGTTTAAATAGGGTAAAGAGAAGTAACAAATGAGAACATGTGTGTCAAAGATGGAGACAAACAGGAAGTCTGGCTTGATTATAGGATAAGAGAGGAACAAAACTGATGTTCTCATTCAGTCCATATGGGACAATAGTATTTAATGTATAAATCCATTGGTACTCTGTTTGTGCGAGAGTCTATTTCCAATTCCAACCTCTTGAATTTACCAAATTTTAGTCAGTTCCACAAAGCTTAAGGAGGGTCGCATCACAATGGTGAAAGAGCTTGAATTGACAGGCAATAGGTGTTAGCTTAGATTGATCCTCTTCTTCACGTGCCACTGTTATAGGAAGAACATGTTCCCTTGCTCTCCTACGAAAATTGTGAGAAGTGAGACCAACAAATTTAAGGTTACAGAGACATGAGGCTTGGTAGACCACACCTTTAGTCGTACAGGTAATTATGATTTGGTAGCTGAGGAGTGCAGGCAAAAACGGCAATACACCAGAGAGGTTGGAATCTACTGGATTGCAGTACCCTGACTAACCACCACAACTAAAGGCAGCCGTGGAGCGTACCTACGTTGGTCCTAGACGCCTCGTCACAGCTGAAGGTAACTAACCTAAAGATAGGGAAAAAGGAAAGCTATCTGCCCCAGAGCAGATCCCCCAAAAAACATTGGGGGAAGGGCCCCCCAAAAATGTAAAGGCGGTTTTGACGGAGGAAATTTTCGGGCACAGACAGAAAAAAGTATGAGAAACGTTGGGGCCCAAAAATTTCCCAGACAGAAAAGGATAGGAAGGATACTTTCTGCAATCCCAAAAAAAACCCTAAAAAAAGCCAACGTACTAATTTCAAAAACACCCGAGAAACACACGACCTCTTCCAAACCCAAATTTGTTCTCTGGTGTAACAAAACAAAACCCCAAACCACTGAAAAAAATGGAAAAAGGGGGAAAGAACAAAAACAGTGGCTCCAGAGGAACTGAGAGGAGCCCCCAAACCCCCAAGGGGGGGAAACCTGGCTAACCTCCAGAAATTTAAAAGAAATTTTTCAAAAGGGAAGCACAAAAAAAAAAAAACAGAAAAAATCTTATTGAGAGGGAGAAGAGGGAAGATCAGCAAGTTTTCCCGTGAAACCGGAAAAACGGGTTGGACAAGAAAAACGGCCCCGGCAACCATGATGGGGGGGAACCCCCCTTTTATCCCCGCCCGTCTGTGATTCCTGATTGCCAATCCTCATTGAATGGTTTTGCACTGTCGCAACCACCAGGGGAAGGGTTCTGCTCAGAAATTTATTTTTAACACATTCACAAAGGTAATGGTATGGAGTGATTAAAAATTTTCCCTTTTTTTGGTAGAGTTTTGGGAAAGGGTTTTTTTTTTTAAAAAATTTGGGTTTGACGACACAAATGCCACATTTTTTACCCCCAGGGGGTATTTGGTGTTTCAAGTGGTTTTTAGGTTTTTTCCCCCCTTTTATGTAATAAATGTCCTTGAGGGGTTTCCCGATAG
>JARQOD010000006.1:310841045-310858465 GCA_033576555.1 Oophaga sylvatica
CCCTCATAGATTATAAAGCAGCCCCCTGATAGGGGATAATGCTGCCCCCGTCATAGGGTATAATGCTATATATATATAATCTATATATAGATCTATATATAGATCTATATATAGATCTATATATATAGAATATAGGATAGATAATAGATAGATACCATATATACTCGAGTATAAGCCGACCCCCTAATTTTGCCACAAAAAACTGGGAAAACTTATCGACTCGAGTATAAGCCTAGGGTGGAAAATGAGATTATGCCCCATATGCTGCCCCATGTATTATGCCCCACAAGATGCTCCATAGATTGTGCCCCATATGCTGCCCATGTATTATGCCCCCATAGATGCTCCATAGATTATGTCCCCATAGAGTATGCCCTCATAGATGCTCCTTAGATTATGCCCCCATAGAAGCTCCATAGATTGTGCCCCCATAAATGCTCCTTAGATTATACCCCCATAGATGCTCCATAGATTATGCCCCCATAGATGCTCCAGATTACGCCCCCATAGATGCTCCATAGATTGTGCCCCATAAATGCTCCTTAGATTATACCCCCGTAGATGCTCCATAGATTATGCCCCCATAGAAGCTCCATAGATTATGCCCCCATAGATGCTCCATAGATTATGCCCCCATAGATGCTCCATAGATTATGCCCCCATAGATGCTCCATAGATTATGCCCCCATAGATGCTCCACAGATTATGCCCCATAGATTATGCCCCCATAAATGCTCCAGATTATGCCCCCATAGATTATGCCCCCATAAATGCTCCAGATTATGCCCCCATATATTATGCCCCCATAGATGCTCCACAGATTATGCCCCCATAGATTATGCCCCCATAAATGCTCCAGATTATGCCCCCATAGATTATGCTCCCATATATGCTCCACAGACTGTGCCCCCATAGATGCTGCATTGAATAGGCCCCTTTATGCTGCCGCAGCTGCTGCAAAAAAAAAAAGACATACTCACCTCTCGTCGCTGGAGGCCAGGTGCTGGTGTCCTGAGCAGGCGGGGGCACCGGCGCGCTATGGGGGACAGGTGCCGGTGTCACCGCTGGCTCAGGGCACCGGCACCTGAGAGATTTACCTGTCACCCGCTCCAACCGCTGAGCGCCGCTGTCTTCGGTCCTCCGGCAGTGAATGCTCAGGCAGAGGGAGCGGCGCACACTAATGACGTCATCGCGCCCTCTGCCTGAACATCGCAGCAAGAGAGGACGCGAGGACACAGCGGCGCTCAGCGGTTGGAGCGAGTGACAGGTAATGACAGACCCGGGCAAGGGGCGGCCCGCGGGCCGCATCCGGCCCGCCGGCTGTCAGTGACCGGCCCGCGGAGGCGCTCCGGCAGTCTCAGGGCCCCGGCATCAGCTGGCACAATACTTACCTCTCCCGTGCCTCCGCTGCTGCAGCTCCGGGCTCCACCGGCGCTTCCTCTCACAGCCGGCCGCTGAATGACGTCATCATTCAGCGGCCGGCTGTGTCAGAGAGCGGGGACGCTGGACAGGTAAGACGTGTCTCTGTGTGTGTCTGTGTCTATGTAGGTGCGGTGCGTGTGTGTGTGTGTTGTGTGGGTGTTGTGTGTGTATGTGTGAGAGATGCTTGTGTTGGTGGCTGATGTGGTGATGATGGCAGGCATTGCTGATAATGGGGAGGCATTGATGATGGGGAGAAGATGATGATGGGCAGGCATTGCTGATAATGGGGAGGCATTGATGATGATGGGGAGAAGATGATGATAATGGGCAGGCATTACTGATAATGGGGAGGCATTGATGATGGGGAGAAGATGATGATAATGGGCAGGCATTGCTGATAATGGGGAGGCATTGATGATGGGGAGAAGATGATGATGGGCAGGCATTGCTGATAATGGGGAGGCATTGATGATGATGGGGAGAAGATGATGATAATGGGCAGGTATTGATGATAATGGGCAGGCATTGATGATGGGGAGAAGATGATGATGATGATGGGCAGGCATTGATGATGATGGGAGAGAGATGATGATAATGGGCAGGTATTGATGATAATGGGGAGAAGATGATGATAATGGGCAGGTATTGATGATAATGGGCAGGTATTGATGATAATGGGCAGGCATTGATGATGGGGAGAAGATGATGATGATGATGGGCAGGCATTGATGATGATGGGGAGAAGATGATGATAATGGGCAGGCATTGATGATAATGGGCAGGCATTGATGATGGGGAGAAGATGATGATGGGCAGGCATTGCTGATAATGGGGAGGCATTGATGATGATGGGGAGAAGATGATGATAATGGGCAGGTATGTATATATACAGTATACAGTATATATATATATACAGGTCCTTCTCAAAAAATTAGCATATAGTGCTAAATTTTCATTATTTTCCATAATGTAATGATTAAAATTAAACTTTCATATATTTTAGATTCATTACACACCAACTGAAATTTTTCAGGTCTTTTATTGTTTTAATACTGATGATTTTGGCATACAGCTCATGAAAACCCAAAAATCCTGTCTCAAAAAATTAGCATATTTCATCCGTCCAATAAAATAAAAGTGTTTAAAACAAAATAAAAAAAAACCCATCAAATAATAATGTTCAGTTATGCACTCAATACTTGGTCGGGAATCCTTTTGCAGAAATGACTGCTTCAATGCGGCGTGGCATGGAGGCAATCAGCCTGTGGCACTGCTGAAGTGTTATGGAGGCCCAGGATGCTTCGATAGCGGCCTTAAGCTCATCCAGAGTGTTGGGTCTTGCGTCTCTCAACTTTCTCTTCACAATATCCCACAGATTCTCTATGGGGTTCAGGTCAGGAGAGTTGGCAGGCCAATTGAGCACAGTAATACCATGGTCAGTAAACCATTTACCAGTGGTTTTGGCACAGGTCGTGCTGAAAAATTAAATCTTCATCTCCATAAAGCATTTCAGCCGATGGAAGCATGAAGTGCTCCAAAATCTCCTGATAGCTAGCTGCATTAACCCTGCCCTTGATGAAACACAGTTGACCAACACCAGCAGCTGACATGGCACCCCACACCATCACTGACTGTTGGTACTTGACACTGGACTTCAGGCATTTTGGCATTTCCTTCTCCCCAGTCTTCCTCCAGACTCTGGCACCTTGATTTCCGAATGACATGCAAAATTTGCTTTCATCAGAAAAAAGTACTTGGGACCACTTAGCAACAGTCCAGTGCTGCTTCTCTGTAGCCCAGTGCTGCTTCTCTGTTTCTGGTTCAAAAGTGGCTTTACCTGGGGAATGTGGCACCTGTAGCCCATTTCCTGCACATGCCTGTGCACAGTGGCTCTGGATGTTTCTACACCAGACTCAGTCCACTGCTTCCGCAGGTCCCCCAAGGTCTGGAATCGTCCTTCTCCACAATCTTCCTCAGGGTCCGGTCACCTCTTCTCGTTGTACAGCGTTTTCTGCCACATTGTTTCCTTCCAACAGACTTCCCATTGAGGTGCCTTGATACAGCACTCTGGGAACAGCCTATTTGTTGAGAAATTTCTTTCTGGGTCTTACCCTCTTGCTTGAGGGTGTCAATGATGGCCTTCTGGACATCAGTCAGGTCGGCAGTCTTACCCATGATGGCAGTTTTGAGTAATGAACCAGGCAGGGAGTTTTTAAAAGCCTCAGGAATCTTTTGCATGTGTTTAGAGTTAATTAGTTGATTCAGAAGATTAGGGTAATAGCTCGTTTAGAGAACCTTTTCTTGATATGCTAATTTTTTGAGACAGGATTTTTGGGTTTTCATGAGCTGTATGCCAAAATCATCAGTATTAAAACAATAAAAGACCTGAAAAATTTCAGTTGGTGTGTAATGAATCTAAAATATATGAAAGTTTAATTGTAATCATTACATTATGGAAAATAATGAAATTTAGCACTATATGCTAATTTTTTGAGAAGGACCTGTATATATATATATGTATATATACAGTATTGGGTAGATCGGAGTTAATTATATTAGTCCGGCCCTCTAAAACCATCCCAATTTCTCATGCGGCCCCCTGGCAAAATTAATTGCCCACCCCTGGGTAATGATATTCACTGCTTCCCACGCCCATGTGGGCGTGGGAAGCAGTGAATATTCATTTCTCTTTAGCAGCGGGGACAGGGGCTCCTGCCTCCTGTCACCCACTGCTGCTCCACTGGCACGGGGCCCCCATGGCAGCTGCGTGGTGTGTCGATATTAGCGACACGCCACCGGCTGGGGGCCCCTGGAGCAGCGGGGGCCCTAGGCAACTGGCCCCTGTATGCCAGCAGGTGCCAGGGCCCCCCAGATGCCAGGGCCCTCCGGAGAATCCTCCGGTTCTCCGGAGGGCCAGTCCGACCCTGATTATTATTAAATGTGAGCCGAGCCTTATTCTGATTTTTGGGAGGTAGAATGAACAAATAGCAGGACAAGAATAGTTCTTATTTTTATTTTTGTGATTCACCGTGTGGTATAAGTGATAAGGCAGATTTATTCTTCGGGTTGGTGCGATTACTGCAATACATCATTTATATTGTTTTTTTTTAGGTTTTGCTGATGTCACATAGTAAAAATGCTTTTTATAAAAAGTAGTTTTTTTTAGTCGCCACATTCTGAGAGCTGTAACTTTTTTTATTTTTGGTGAACATAGCTGTATGGGGGCTTATTTTGGGCGGGACCAGTTGCAGATTTTGAGTTGGAAACAGCCGATTTTAACCCCTTATACATCAGTTTCTTATTCAAATCTGTGAAGATCGGCTATGTGCACACTTTGATGCCAATTCTGATGCCCAAAACCCATTTGGGCCAGGCTGGAGGGACCTGGGTTTGATGAGGGGCATCACCAGCTGTGTATTCATAGTGTGACATCAGTGGCCCAAAGTCATTTAACCCTTTATTTAATGCTCTTTGGTGCCCACGTTGATGCCCATTTTTGTGCCAGTTTTATACTTTTTGTAGCAGTTTTACAGTGTAGTCCCATCAGGCTCCTCGCTGCATTATGTTATTATTGTGAGGCTTATTTTTTGTTGTTAAACCTATAAAAAAGAGAACAGAAAAAAATGCCGAATAAGAAACTGACGAATAAGAAACCAACTTCAGCCTCGTCCACACAAAGTCCAATGAAGTCGAAGCCAAAAACACCGGAGGGTCCGCACATCCCCCGGTCGCTTCTGCGCTCGCACCATACAGCAGTGAGGTACGAGGAGCCCATCCGCCCAGACTGCTCACTCCTCCGGGGCCAAAGGGGGCGCTGTGTCGGCGGCGCGCAGCTCTGCGCTCCCTGTCCCGTTTCCTCTCAGACATTTCCGTGTGGAGCAGGGCCCCAGTGACCGCCGCCAGGACGCTCCGGCCTCCTCCTCGCAGTGTCCCCGGGCTGGACCGGACGTGGCCGGCTCGGTGCTGACGTGACGTCGCAGGGAGGATTGTGTGAGGACGGTTCGGATGTGTTAATGGATTCGAGGCCCGGATACCACAGAAGATTCGGGGGCGACGGTGGGAACAGCAATAACGTCCCTTACGGCGACTCCCCAGCCATCACCGGCGCTCATGGCCGCAGGAGGAAGCTGAAGCAGCCTCCCCGGCCGCGGACTTCAAACTGCAGGTTATCATCATCGGCTCCCGGGGAGTGGGGAAGACCAGCCTGATGGAGCGCTACACGGACGACACGTTCTGCGAGGCGTGCAAGTCCACAGTGGGTAAGGGCTCCGCGGGCGGGCGGGCATGCTGGGAGGTGTAGTGCCACAGGGTCAGGAGGGCGGCTGCAGTGTGTGCATCGGGATACCACAGCGCTGTGCGGTCCTGGGTCAGATTGCCTCACATCTCATGGGGAGCAGAGGGCATGTTGGAAGTTGTAGTCCCACAGGGATGCAGGCTGGGAATTGTAGTCTCACAGGGATGCAGGCTGGGAGTTGTAGTCCCACAGGGATGCAGGCTGGGAATTGTAGTCCCACAGGGATGCAGGCTGGGAGTTGTAGTCCCACAGGGATGCAGGCTGGGAGTTGTAGTCCCACAGGGATGCAGGCTGGGAGTTGTAGTACCATTGTGCTGTGATATAGTGCTGGGAGTTGTAGTACCATTGTGCTGTGTGTGTTGTGGTCTCATAGTGCCTGGAGTTGTGGTCGCATAGTGATGCAGGCTGGGAGTTGTAGTACCATTGTGCTGTGTGTCCCTCAGACGCCCACGTCCTGTCAGTTGCCGTTATGCCCGTGGGTAGCGGGAGCCACTGGTAAGGTCTGGTTACATTTGACTGATGCGTTCATGGTTCCATGTGAACTCATTGAAGCAGATTCGGATGTGTCCCCGAGGGAGCCCTTTGCTATAATGACCTGGATGCAATCGCTTTGGACTCCATCTCGCCTCTGATCAGAAGGTGTCCCTCGTTTTTACACTGTGAGAGTAGCATTATAGCATGCGCTTTTGTGACTGCCTAAAAAGTGGGACACCTCCAGAACACAGGCCAGATAGTCCTATGTGGCTCTGTCCAGGCCACTGTAGTGAAGGGCTCCCTCATGGGTATGTTAGACCCAAATTGTTTAATGGGTTTATCTCTTGAGTTGTAATTGTGTAAGCCGAAAGTGAACAGGTTCTTAGGCATCCATCACAGTCTGTAAGCAGAAGGAGCTTTATGAGACTTGGAAGGAGCACTCCTTGCCTGTTTCATGACATTACCACCCATGTACTAGATAGAGGATAACAGATCAGTGTGGTTCCTCCATCCTGCCCTGGCCTCAAGACTGCTGCCAGGAGGAGCTGAACATAGTGTCAGGTGCTGCTGGAGATCTGAAGACGGCCGAGCTCAGGGCTGTATATCTCTGTCAATGCCACAGTCGTGAATGCTACTCATAACTACACTTATCAGGAGCCTGGAGAATCTTAGTACCCACCTCTTTAAGAGTTGTAATAATACGTATGCTAGTTGTCATTTTGCTTTCCCAAAAATGGAGGATTCAACTAAGTAGGAGATATGTCCTTGGGGAGATTTACCTAAACTAGAGCAAAGGCAACAAGAGCAGAATCAGAATCAGATGGCACTTGCCCATTCACGTCAATGGGTTCGTGAAAAACATTGAACCTCACTCAGCTGACACAAGGAGAAAGTGGAAAAACTTTTTTTTTTTCTATCCACTTCCGAGAAAATCTGATCCCACTCTGACCTGAGTCTAATTAGCATATTCGGACCTATTTTCTCAGATGGAGAGAAGACTTTCGTCTGCCCTTAAAATCACATATAACATAGAATGACAGACATCTGTGGCATGTGTGATTGGTAATCTCCAACCGTTCACTGTGGATATTTCACTGATAACACACCCATATTGCTCAAGTGAATGCTATGATTTGCTGTCTAATAGCGCCTCTCTACAGTGTAGTGTATACAAGTTTTATACTGCTCGGTACCTATAGTAGGAGATGCTCTTCATGTATCAGGTGAGGACTGCTCCAGTTTGTTTTTCTGAGTTAATGTGTGTAATGTACGGAACTCATAGAAAGTTGTTTTCCAGCTACCATCCGTTATTTCTGACTGATGTATGTGAGAACTTGCCACAGTCGTTAACTAAATATTTTATTTTTCTTTTGGGATAATACTTTAGTGGTTTGGAACCAGTTACCAGTTTTCCATAGAACTATGGTGCTAAGGTGACTCCTGAATAGGTACATTTTCAAATTAGCACAACAGGGTTGCTGCTCACTTGTGCATCAGAAGGTGAGCAGTGCCTGACCGTGTGTGTGCGCAGTGCCTGACCGTGTGTGCGTGTGCGCAGTTCCTGACCGTGTGGTGTGCGCAGTTCCTGACCGTGTGTGTGTGCGCAGTTCCTGACCGTGTGTGTGTGTGCGCAGTTCCTGACCGTGTGTGTGTGTGCGCAGTTCCTGACCGTGTGTGTGTGTGCGCAGTTCCTGACCGTGTGTGTGTGTGCGCAGTTCCTGACCGTGTGTGTGTGTGCGCAGTTCCTGACCGTGTGTGTGTGTGCGCAGTTCCTGACCGTGTGTGTGTGTGCGCAGTTCCTGACCGTGTGTGTGTGTGCGCAGTTCCTGACCGTGTGTGTGTGTGCGCAGTTCCTGACCGTGTGTGTGTGTGCGCAGTTCCTGACCGTGTGTGTGTGTGTGCGCAGTTCCTGACCGTGTGTGTGTGTGCGCAGTTCCTGACCGTGTGTGTGTGTGCGCAGTTCCTGACCGTGTGTGTGTGTGCGCGCAGTGCCTGACCGTGTGTGTGTGCGCGCAGTGCCTGACCGTGTGTGTGTGCGCGCAGTGCCTGACCGTGTGTGTGCGCGCGCGCAGTGCCTGACCGTGTGTGTGTGCGCGCGCGCAGTGCCTGACCGTGTGTGTGCGCGCGCAGTGCCTGACCGTGTGTGTGTGCGCGCAGTGCCTGACCGTGTGTGTGTGCGCAATGCCTGACCGTGTGTGTGTGCGCACAGTGCCTGACCGTGTGTGTGTGTGCGCAGTGCCTGCTTATGCAGAAGAACGCAGCACTGCATTTTTAAGGCTATGGTTCCACGTAGCGGAGAGCAGGTGTTTTGGACGTAGCGGAAAAACGCTCCTCTAAAAGCCCTGCCCCCTTCAGAACGCGCTGTGAATCCGGATGTGCTCATTGAACACATCCGGAATCACCGCAGCGCTAGACAGGACTCTGCTATTTACCTTGCGGCGACGGAGCGTCGCTGCAAGGTAAAAGGACATGCTGCGATCTGAAAAGACGCGCAGCATGTCCGTTTACGCACGTCTGACGCCTGCGTGTTTTAACGCATAGTGGAGACGGGATTTCATGAAATCCCCTCCACTATGCTGTAACATTTGGACACTGCGTGTTTGACTCTGCCGCTGTACACAGCGTTAAACACGCAGCGTTTCCTTACCGTGGAAACATACCCTAACTTGTATACTTCAGGACACACAGTGTAGACTTCTCAATCTATTTCTATAGATGTTAAGCAACACATGGGTCAAGCCTAATGGATACCTATTAGAGAATTTGACATGAAGATCCTCCTTAGTGTCACTTTCAAGGTCATGGACTATTTTTACTGTTCACCAGTTGTAATGTACAATAAACTGAGCCCTCTATTTATGCCAGCACAAACAGGGTTTTCATGGGATGTCAGCTGGCATGTTACTGCCATCCTCCACTGTCAACATGTGCATTAAGCCACACACACACTGAGAAACATGATTTATAGGTACAGCATGCAATTACATTATAAATTGTCCATAAATGTTTTCATAATTTGGGAACGTTATAAAATGTCCTAAAAATGTCTGTTTTACTCCTGACCTAAGATTATCAGGTTTTAGTGGAGATGAATCTGTGCTGCACTTTATGTACATGCTCAGTAGTGACCAGTGCTGTGGGGTCCGGGAATCAGGGAAATAGAGGAGTCAGTCGGTGGTTTGCCTTACTGACGCCTCAGCCCTGGGAACAGGTAAGCTTAGTCATAGAATGTTAGAGCTGGGAAGGACCTCCAGGGTCATCATGTCCAACGCAATGCAGAATTCACTAAACCATCTCAGACAGATGGCTGTGTGTGGCATCTGTTTGGAGACTTCCATTAGGCTATTTGCCCACGAACCGGAACTGGCAGTGCTTGGACGCAGTGCATATCCGCTGCCTCCAAAGCACTACCGTCTATTGAACGCAGGTGAATCCGCATGTGTTCACTGAACCGTGCAGATTCACCACATCCGATACATGCTATGGGTGAAATTTCCCTTGTGGAGAATCGCGTCTCCGCAAGAGAAATTGATATGCTGTGGTCTGGAAAGACGTGCCGCATGTCAGTCTCCGCGGGTGTCTCTGGACGCATAGTGAACATAGGATTTCTTGGAAATCCCATCCACTATGTTGTAACCGCTGGACGCTGTGGTTTGGACACTGCACAATTACACAGCGTTTACTGATCGTGGGCACATACCCTTTAAACTTAGTATTGCACACCATCAGAATTTAGCAAGCTGCAGCTCTTAACAAAGATTTCACCATTGTCGGACAACCCTTTTAATATGCTTAGAAACTGCATATTAATATACTTGGCCTGTTAGAAAATCTGATCTGTGATTGTGTTTATTGAATGTGTGATTCACAGATTATAATGACGTGTGAGGGAGCATCACCTCATCAATAGAGTGTGATAACCTGGTGGGTGGATTATTATATACACACATGGTAAGTGCTAAGTAGATTTTATTTAAAGAGGCAGTATGAGTTTTAGGCAGCCTCCAGGGAAACCAACAATTGGGGGTGTAATAGCATAAAATACACCACCATGCTTATTTGCTCTTCCACTGAAATCTGTGGGGGAAATGGGCAAGAGCATTTCTTGGATGAGGGGTTTCTGCCTAACCAGATGAATTTGGATATGCTGCATGGCTTTTCCCGTAGTCTGTTTACACAAATGCACCGGCGGCATGTAGGGAACAGCAGGAAGCAAATATTTACTGATCGGCAGTCGTTTAAAAGTCTGTTTGCACAGGCAGACTGCGCTAGATGTTGCGTGTTGCACGATCTATTTTGGATTGTTATGTGTGAATAGGTTTACATTGTTCTTGGCAGCACAAGTCCACTTCACACAGAATAATGCGCTGCTGAGAACAATGATTTTTAAAATTATTTCACCCAACGAACAAGTATTTTGCTTGC
This sequence comes from Oophaga sylvatica, assembly GCA_033576555.1. NCBI lineage: Eukaryota > Metazoa > Chordata > Amphibia > Anura > Dendrobatidae > Oophaga > Oophaga sylvatica. The sequence continues at coordinate 310,851,661 of JARQOD010000006.1, forward strand.
TCATCAGGTGGCAGCATGTGTTTACACTGCATGGTCATTATGAAATCTTATAAATTATGTTCCTAAAATTACTCATTCACAATAATTTTTCAGTGGTAATGCACTTTTATAGTAATAGCAATGTAATAAGATTCAACAAATCTCTTCTATTCATTATGGACACTTTCTGTATGTAAATTGGCATGTGAGTGCAGATTTCCAAAGCTGCAGCATGTCCATTCCATTTGTGCAGTTCAATGGGAACTTCACTCTTTCAGTGCATAAGGTGAGGTATATGGCAATTCCTCATTAAAATCTACAGCAAAATCTATGTTCACACCTTGTATCAACTTAAAGGGAATCTGTCAGCAGGCTTTTACTATGTAATCTGAGGTGATCTAAATGGTAAATCCAATGGTACAACAAACAAGTTATAAATACATTAAATAGAGACTTTTGCTCTATTTAAGAGGGTCCTGTTGATTTATCAGTCTCGCTAAAACTGGACTACTAGGTGCTGCAGAAGCAATACAAACTTATCTGTTAGAATTACTGAGCTGATCTAAATGGTAAATCCAATGGTACGACAAACAAACAAGTTATACATACTATATGTAATCTGAGGATAGCATGAGGTAGCAGCTAATGTGCTCATTTATTAGGGTGTATGCTGTTTACATACATTGAAGCTTTTATCAGTAGGAGATTATCATCGACCTGACCACAGTGCTTCAGACCATGCCCCCTCCTCTGATAAGCAGTTCTCTGTCAATAGACAATGTGCATAGAGAGCCTGGGTGGGCAGTATAGCTTTCTCAGCTCTGCTACATCTAAAAACTGTCACAACTGCTGCACCCCATAAACTAAATGATACATCATTGGCATCAGGGTCTCTTTTCTTACATTATGCTGTTCTCAGATTCCCTTTAACATACATTCTGGGAAAAGCTCCTTTTTCCAAATAACTTTATTATAATTTTTAGCAATGAGAGTAGGGTATTACAGTCTTACGTCTCAAATAGAATATAACTTTCCATACTTAACAGTACTAGACATCAATCGAGTTAATCATGGAGCTGAAGAAATCTAACTGTAGAATATGTCAAGTAGCTCGACAGTAAGGATATTAATAAATAATAATAACCATAACAATAACATTACTAAACTAACAGTAGAGGATATCAATTGCTAATCAATCAAAGAGAATCTTTGCCGTGAGAGGATATAGGAGAGAATCAAGCCAACATAAGCGAGTTTAAGAGATCAAGTCTTGCTAAGGATTCCATTTTTTACAGAAGGAAGTAAAGCTGTTATTAGCCAGTGCATGGCTGGGAAAAGCTCCTGACATAGTGCACTGTTAAATGATTTTTTTCTGTTTAGTAACATACATTGGACCACCTGGAAGAAAAAAAAGTGCAGTTTGGAACATAGCTAACAGCAGATTTTGTGTGGAATATGCAGCAACAATAAGGCGGCTGTCTACAGACATGCGTTGATATAGAAGTTTGTATGGGTAGATGTGTGCTCCATGTCCACATGTCAATGTTTTTAGTCCCTGGAGTTGTTGCTTTGGGAATGTATACCAGGCCCATCCTGCCTTTGTCACATAACAGATAAGATTGGGTGTTGGGAGTGGTGTGGATAGACTCAACAAGTGCAGGACCAGGGCTGTGCATATAAGGCTGCCTGCAGATCTCTGCACCATCCTGTGTACTAATGTCACTGACTTGGCGTTCCTCACCAGGCTGGTTTCTGCTTTCAGCACCTGTTTCACTGCCTTGTGACTGGGGGAGGGGCAGCATACTACATTTCACTGCTGATATGTGAATATAACATTGCCAAATGAAAACTACACTATCACATGACATTGAACTCTTTCAGTAATACGTGTGTCTGTCTATCCATACCAACATACTGAATCATATGATTTTATGGCTCAGGATTCTGTTCACATTCAAGGCTTCCAGGTTATGGAAGATCCAAAAGTTTTACATTGATTTCAATGAGTTATCTGCAACTTAAAGGGAACATGTCAGCAGGATTGTGCACACTAACCTACACACAGTGTCAGGGTGGATTGATTTAAATCACGCCGATTTAAATCATGATTTAAATCAAATTATTTTTTCTATTTAAATCAGATCGATTTAAATCGTGATTTTAATCATGATTTAAATCACTGATTTAAATCAAAAGATTTTTTTAATATAAATCACGATTAAAATCTAAAACTTTCAATCATTGTTCAATTAACTCCACACTTCTAGCTTGGTTTCACTTTCTGTAGCTTGGTTTCAGTTTCTTTTTCCATTCAGTTGACATGCCCAAACTTGTTGGATAGTCAGTCAGCAGTACTTGGCTGTAGTAACAATCAAACTTCAGAAGTGATCTGCGTGAGCCATGGCAGGTCGTAAGAGAGACCCTATTTGGGTTCATTTTGTTGAGATGCCAGCAGAGCTTGGAAAGAAAGGTGGGAGAGCAAAGTGCAAATACTGTCAAAAGGATATCCAAGGACTTGTTTGCCGTTTGAAATCACATTATGAAAACTGCAACCAGAAGGGAAATGAAGATGTTGATAGTGATACAACTAATGTCAATGAACTCCCACAGCTTCTTATGCACCAGGACCCTAGCACTAGTGGTAAGTCTGGCAATTACAACCTATTTTAACAGACGTTTTACTGGGATGGTTAAAGTCTATGAAAATAAAAATTTCTAGCACTAGTTCTGGAGTATAGAATTTAAATTTATGTTAAGGCAATATTTCACAGAAGATTAACGTTAAGTAAAAATAAAAGTGTGTATACGCCTATTTTTTTTTTTTATGTAGGCTACAATTCACTTTTGAAGTCTGCCAAATTGACCATTTATTTTAAAAAAAAACATTTTTAAAACTTTTGTGACATAATTTTTTTCAGTTGCTCTGATATTACTAGTATTACAGCAACTTCACCGGAAACTTGAGTAGCATAACTTTTGAGACAGCCCTTATAGGACGAGGACCATTACATTGTTCAAAAAGTTTGTTTCAAAATATTTTCGTTATATTCTTCAAATACGCAGTCGAATTATATTTTTAATTACTGTGCTTTCAGGGTCAAATATGGCTTGTGCTGCACGTGACAATAAATATCTGGGTACAACTTCAACAAAGCAGCCCAACAAAAAACTTTGCGTGCAAAGTGTAGAAAAATTCCTCTTAAAGACTACGACGAGCCAGAAAGAACATTTTGATGAATTAATTGCTAAATTCATATTTGCAACCAATTCTTTCCGACTAGTTGAACACCCATTGTTTGTACAAATGATGGAAGGAATAAGACCAGGTTACAAACCACCAAGTAGATTTGATATCTCAGGAAAACATCTTCAGGCTGTATACGACAAAGAAAGAGCGGCTTGTACAAAATATTTGAAAGACAAAGTTGTTAACATGAGCTTGGATGGTTGGAGCAACATCCACAACGACCCCATAATTTGCACTTGTGTCACAACAGAAGATGGTGAAACTTACCTTACAGACACAATCGACACATCTGGAAATTCACATACTGCTGAATATTTACTTGAAATTGCTAAGAACTCAATTCACCAATGCCAAGAACAGTTTGGATGTAAAGTAAGGAGCTTAGTTACTGATAACGCAAGCAATGTGGTAAAAATGCGAGCGGAACTGGCACATGAGGATGACACAAATGTCATTACATACGGTTGTTCTGCCCATTTGTTGCATCTTTTGGCAAGAGACCTGCATATTTCGGGTGTCAAGGAACATGTAGAAATTGTTACCGTATTTTTCGGACTATAAGACGCACCGGACCATAAGACGCACCCCAAATTTTCAGAAGGAAAACAGGGGAAAAAAAATAATGTGTCAAATGGGGGTCCGTCTTACAGTCCGAAGTGCTCTGTGTTGCAGGGGTGCTCTGTGGGGTGGCTGTGCTGTGTGGGGTGGCTATGCTCTGTGGGGTGGCTGTGCTCTGTGGGGTGGCTGTGCTCTGTGGGGTCGCTGTGCAATATATGGTACTCACATCCCATAGCGGTGGTCCCAATGCAGCCTCCTGTGCTCTGTGGTGTCTGGCCAGCAGCGGGGCTCTGTGCTGCGTGGGGGGCTCCGCCGGCATTTCCCTCTTAGCCGGACAGCCCCCGCAGCTCCGCTGCTGCGGCCTCCTGATACATGGCCGCCAGCGGCCTCCGGTGGCGGTCCCGACGAAGTCTTCCGTGCGGTGGTTCCGGGGCAGCAGCCGGCTCTGTGCTGCAGGGGGGCTCCGCCGGCATTTCGGTCTTAGCCGGAAAGCCCCCCGCAGCTCCGCTCTCTCCTGCATCTCGGTGGCGTCCTCAAACATGGCCGCCAGGGGACTCCGGTAAGATGGCCGCCAAATCTCATTCAAGTCTCGGCAACGAGATCTCGGGAGAAGAGATCTCGTTGCCGAGACTTGAATGAGATTTGGCGGCCATCTTACCGGAGTCCCCTGGCGGCCATGTTTGAGGACGCCACCGAGATGCAGGAGAGAGCGGAGCTGCGGGGGGCTTACCGGCTAAGACCGAAATGCCGGCGGAGCCCCCCTGCAACACAGAGCCGGCTGCTGCCCCGGAACCACCGCACGGAAGACTTCGTCGGGACCGCCACCGGAGGCCGCTGGCGGCCATGTATCAGGAGGCCGCAGCAGTGGAGCTGCGGGGGGCTGTCCGGCTAAGAGGGAAATGCCGGCGGAGCCCCCCACGCAGCACAGAGCCCCGCTGCTGGCCAGACACCACAGGAAGGCTGCCGCCGCCACCGGGACCGCCGCCGCCACCGGATTTTTTGGTATGTTGGGACCATAAGGCGCACCCCCATTTTCCCCAAATTTTGGGGGGAAAAAAGTGCGTCTTATGGTCCAAAAAATACGGTAAATATTTCCGCAATAATCATTTTGCACATGCAACCTACAAGGAAATGGGAGGACTGAAGTTGGTTCTACCACAAGATGTTAGATGGAATACCTTGGCTGAATGCTTGGAACTGTTTATTAACAACTGGTCAAAATTAGTGTCCATTTGCGAAACACATCGGGATAAAATTGATGCTAATATACGAAGCAAAGTATTAAATCTTGGTGTGAAGAGAAATGCCGAGGACCTTTTGGAAAGGTTAAAGCCAATATCTATTGCGTTGGATAAAATGCAGAAAGATACTGCAACCATAGCTGATGCCACAGAAGTTTGGAAAGATTTTGAAGGTTCGCTAGATCGCTTGAACCTCTCAAACAATGTAAAGGTTGCAATACACCACCGCAAGGACCAAGCATTAAAAGAAGAACACTATTTAGCCAATATCTTGCATCCCATCTACAGAGGGAAAAAACTATCTGAGGCGGAAATCAACTCTGCAATGGAGTGGCTCGCCAATACTAACCATGACATTGTGGCAACTGTGCTGAAATTGAAGTGTGAATCTGCACCATTTCAAAAATACATGTTTGCAGATAACGTCGTTAATGAACTAAAACCACTGGACTGGTGGAAGTCGCAATCACTTGTTCTTCCAGCGAAGATAATAAATGTAGCTACTCAGCTACTGACTGCATCGGCTTCATCGGCAGGAGTAGAGAGATTGTTTTCTTCATTTGGTTTTGTGCACACAACAGTCCGAAACCGCTTAGGAACTGCTATAGCAGGACAACTAGTTTTCCTATTAAAAGTCCTAAATAAACAGTAGGCTTAAAGGACTGATGTATTCACTGAAGATGTTTGCTTACTTCAAACGTTAGAGATAGGCTATTGTTAAAAAGTACTTATTCTCTGTAGTTCAATTCTGATTGTTTAATAGTGCAAATAAAAATTATTAGGTTTCATAATCATCAACTGTTTTAATATTTTTATTTGTGTAAAATAATTTGATTTGCAAAAAGACAAAGTTTTGCTTGTGTACAACTTGATTAAAAAATCCTATTTAAATCAAAAAAATCCGATTTAAATAAAAAAAAATCTGATTTTTTTTTTTATTATTTTTTTAAATCATGATTTTTATCCACCCTGCACAGTGTCAGGTTGGCGCCGTTATACTGATTAAAATTATACCTTGGTTGATGACATTTGTATTGTGGTTGTTCAATTTTTATTTTCAGTTTTGTGTTAATGAGATTCTCGTGCCCTAAGGCGGGGCTGGAGTATGTGGTGCTCTGATTACATATTCATAATGCAGACTGCTGACAGGTCACTGATCCCTCACTGACCCGCCCCCGAGTTTGCATAATGAAAATCTGTACATAACCCCTTCCTTACCGATGACGGGATAGTACGTCATCGGTAAGGATCCCCTGCTTTGAGGTGGGCTCCGGCGGTGAGCCCACCTCAAAGCCGTGACATGTCAGCTGTTATAAACAGCTGACATTTGCCCGCAACAGGCGCGAGCGGAATCGCGATCCCCCGCGCCTATTAACTAGTTAAAACCCGCTGTCAAAGCTGACAGAGGGCATTTAACTAGAGCTTCCGGCCGCCGGGCCGGAAGTGAGCGCATCTCCAACCCCCGTCAAGTGATCGGGGGTCGGCGACGCGTTGCCTTGACAACCAGAGGTCTCATAGAGACCTCTATGGTTGTTGCAGGCACATTGCTATGAGCGCCGCCCGGTGGTCGGTGCTCATAGCAATGCAGTAAATCTGCTACATACTTGATTGGCTCTGCTACATATGGGCGATCATGCTCATCGCCCATATGTAGCAGAGCAGATCAAGTGTGGCATGCTTCTAGCCTCCCGTGGAGGTTATTGAAGCTTGCCAAAAGTTTAAAAAAAAAGTGTTTAAAATTTAAAAGAAAATAAAAAAACCTGAAAGTTCAAATCGCCCC
>JARQOD010000006.1:310858565-310874608 GCA_033576555.1 Oophaga sylvatica
TTCATGTCTTTGTCAGTAGGTAAAATTACAAAATCAGCAAGGGATCAAATACTTATTTCCCCCACTGTACATAAAACACAAAAACTTAATTTAAACAATAGGCCAATGTTGATGACACATTCCCAGTCAAGTTATTCATTACAAATATTTTGACTAAGGGCTTGTGATGAAGGAACAGCCACCATCTTAGATATCGGGCCTCATGCTCACCTGATGACTGAGCCAGGCCTGTCCCAGCTGCCATTTTGTCTGTTCACAGAGCCACAGGCAGCTAACTGCCCCTAACCCCCATGGCCTGTAGGCATATTGAAGACAACAGGGTTTAGTCTCCACTGTGAATAACAAGGTCTTTAGTATGCTAAGAAAACACACCGTGCACCGGAAATGGATAGGGGAGGAAAAACCCAGGCTGGTAAGAAAATGAAGTATATATACAGGTGCTTCTCAAAAAATTAGAATATCATTAAAAAGTTAATTTATTTCAGTTCTTCAATACAAAAAGTGAAACTCCTATATTATATATAGAGTCATTACACACAGAGTGATCTATTTCACGTGTTTATTTCTGTTAATGTTGATGATTATGGCTTACAGCTAATGAAAACCCAAAAGTCATTATCTCAGTAAATTAGAATAATTAACAAAAAACACCTGCCAAGGCTTCCTAAGCATTTATAAAGGTCCCTTAGTCTGTTTCAGTAGCTCCACAATCATGGGGAAGACTGCTGACCTGACAGATGTCCAGAAGGTTGTAACTGACACACTCCACAAGGAGGGTAAGCCACAGAAGGTCATTGCTAAAGAAGCTGGCTGTTCACAGAGTGCTGTATCCAAGCATATTATTAATGTAAAATTGAGTGGAAGGAAAAAGTGTGGTAGAAAAAGGTGCACAAGCAACCGGGAAAACCGCAGCCTGGAAAGGATTGTTAAGAAAAGGCCATTCAAAAATTTGTGGAAGATTCACAAGGAGTGGACTGCTGCTGGAGTCATTGCTTCAAGAGCCACCACACACAGACGTATCCAGGACATGGGCTACAAGTGTCACATTCCTTGTGTCAGCCACTCATGACCAATAGACAATGCCAGAAGCGTCTTACCTGGGCCAAGGAGGAAAAGAACTGGACTGTTGGTCAGTGGTCCAAGGTGGTGTTATCAGATGAAAGTAAATTTTGCATTTCATTTGGAAATCGCGGTCCCAGAGTCTGGAGGAAGAGTGGAGAAGCCACAATCCAAGCTGCTGGAGGTCTAGTGTGAAGTCTCCACCATCAGTGATGGTTTGGGGAGCCATGTCATCTGCTGGTGTAGGTCCACTGTGTTTTATCAAGACCAAAGTCTGCGCAGCCGTCTACCAGGACATTTTAGAGCACTTCATGCTTCCCTCTGCCAACAAGCTTTTTGCAGATGAAAATTTCATTCTCCAGCAGGACTTGGCACCTGTCCACACTGCCAAAAGTACCAATACCTGGTGTACAAACAACAGTATCACTGTGCTTGATTGGCAGCAAACTCACCTGACCTTAACCCCATAGAGAATCTATGGAGTATTGTCAAGAGGAAGATGAGAGACACCAGACCCAACAATGCAGATGAGCTGAAGGCTGCTATCAAAGCAACCTGGGCTTCCATAACCCCTCAGCAGTGCCACAGGATGATCGCCTCCATGCCACGCCGCATTGATGCAGTAATTGATGTAAAAGGAGCCCCGACCAAGTATTGAGTGCATTTACTGAGCATACATTTCAGTAGGCCAACATTTCAGATTTTTAAATCATTTTTCAAGCTGGTGTTATAAAGTATTCTAATTTACTGAGATAATGACTTTTGGGTTTTCATTGGCTGTAAGCCATAATCATCAACATTAACAGAAATAAACACGTGAAATAGATCACTCTGTGCGTAATGACTCTATATAATATAGGAGATTCACATTTTGTATTGAAAAACTGAAATAAATTAACTTTTTGATGATATTCTAATTTTGTGAGAAGCACCTGTATGTATAAAATATATATAATAAAGAGAAGCAAAATGTGCAAATATATAATCTTTATTAAGCAATGTAGTACAAAAATAAAAAATACACAATAAAACCAAGAACGTCTGATAATTAACCCTTATGCATACAGGCTCAAATTAATTAACTAGGAGATGAGTAAATAAAAATAAATACAATCCCAATAAATGTGTGATAAATATGATACAAAAAACAGAAAAAAGTGCATGCAAAGCATATAAACAATGCAAGAAAATTAATTAGACAGCATACAATGCTGAACCATACAAAAATGTGCATAAGAATTGTGCATATACAAGTGCATATCAATAACACATTTAATATAAAAAGTTGCCGATAATATAGTGAGCCAGTGTATAAAAATAAATAAATCCACAAACAAAGTATATAAAAGTAAATAAATCCGCATATAGTGCTAAAATATACAACCTATGTGCATATACTGCCGGATTCCAGTGATGTGTAAACACAATAGACACCATAGGCTAGTGAACGAAAACCATAAAAGAGAGACCGTAAATAATAAAATATATACCAACTACCTGGGAGACTGTGGGTAAAGCAGACGGCCTGGGAGAACGCGCCCCGACGCGCGTTTCGGAAATTAATTCCTTCGTCGAATTCTCTGCTGTCTATGAATTTTCAACTTCAGGAACAGCCCACACACATCAGGGGACACACAATTCATTTTATAATAAAAAAGTTTACTTAACTGTCTATTTTCAACATATTGAAACACATAGTTTTGGGCACAAACTTTTCCATTTTCAAAGTCCATAGCACAGCACGTTCTGATGTCCCCTGATTGCTCCCTATGGGCTATCCCTTTCCTCTCTGGCATCTCTGGCCCCTGGGATACTCCGTCCGGGTCTGCAGCTTCCATGAGTCCCATCCCAACTCCATTATGCGATTCCCAATCTGACTTCCTCTCCTAGGAAGATATTGAGGCACGCTTCTCAGTGCCTCAATTGAACCATAGGCTCTGGATGTTCCAGGAATCTTATAGCTAAATCTTAACCTATGTCCTATATACTAATCTTATCCTTTCCCTATATCTAATACATTTATCAGAACACATTGAGTCATCCATATTATAACAATAGATTAACCGTGTTTCTTGGTGCCTATAAGGTCCTGTGCAATATAAAACAGTTTTTCGTATACACAGGTTATAACCATTTTTCTAATCAAGAGAGAAGCACATGACCATCCCGATCACCCTCTTACAAAAGGCCGAAGGAGGAGGCTGGAAGAAGATGAGTGGCAAACGTGAAGAGTGGATCACCAATGGGATTGTTAAAGTCCCCCATGAAGAGTGGGAACATCACAGGATAAGATTAGGGTTTCTATGGGCAGTGTGAAGACAGTTATAAATACTAGTGGAAGGAGGCCCAGGATTAGGGGAGATGGTTTCACATACGTTTTACACTGGAGGCCTAATACCTTGAATTGTTCATGTTTGCTGTCAAGAGTGTGTCACGCTAACCTGGGAGATCTGAGGGTAGAAGATCACTGTGTATTGTAAATCGCAGCTCTTCCATTTAGACTGTGCATTTGGATCCCATATTAAATTAATTTGGTTTCCTTCGGTGCTAAAGAGGTTAATGACCCTTTCTATGCTGGTCAGAAACATGCAGCTTCATTTCAACTGCTTCTGATCTGGTCATTAACTCTTCCTGTAAAACTTGGCCAGACCCTCTCTGTCCTGCTGGTGAAAGCTCTGCTTTCTTGCTCTTAGGAGACGCTGAGCTGAATAGAAGTTTGTTGTTGTACTTGGAGATTCGTCTTCCTGTGCTGTGTGTTAAAGCTAAGTAGTTGAAGTTTGGAGTTGGAGTTGTGGCGTTCTGTAATTTGCTGTTGCACATGAGTGTTCATCTCCTGGTCCCTTTTCCCACTTAGTTTATTCCTCCATGTCCCATCCTCCCTATTGTTGGTAAGTGCTTTTGTATGATAGAACTTTTTTGTTATCACTGTTTTGTCTTTGTGTCTGATTTACCATTTCTGTCCCATGCCCTCGGGACAGGGATAGACAAAAAAAACCTGACTGGCACATCCAGACTAATGTGAACTAGGTGCAAACCAAGGGGAGCTACCCTCATGTAAAATATACGAGAAAAGGCCGCACTCAAGCATACTAAAGCATGACAACATAGAATACATGAAATTTTGAATAGCAATATGGCTTTGGAGTATAAGGAAAAATTTGAGACGCTTAGTATAAACAGTTGGCCAAACATTAAAAGCCCACCAACCATCGTCAAGGTGGTCTCAATTCTGGTGAGTCCCGGACCTAATGTGAACATACCTCTATTAGGCTGATATCTGAATTTCTGGGTGAATGTGGCACCTCTGTCAGTAATGCCTGCATTTATGGGTAAAGTAGGGACCTGGTGTAATTAAAATCACCACCTGGTGGGGGCGGAGTGCTCGGTCAGCAAGCTAACATTCAAAAGACAAAAAAACCTGACTGGCACATCTAGACTAATGTGAACTAGGTGCAAACCAAGGGGAGCTACCCCCATGTAAAACATACGAGAAAAGGCTAAATTCCCAAAAGTTTTACACAACTTTAAGTTTACAGCAAACAAAAATAAAAGGTCAAAAAAACGCATCACACAACATCACAAACAATATGTACCTTGAATCCAAATATCCAGATCAAAATCCAAATGGCAAAGATGAAGCGCTCTAGCGACTCAGACAGGATCTCAAAACCCACAATCCTCGTAACAATGCACAAAGGGACACTGTAGCGACTCAAACAGGATCGCAAAACTTCGACACACGATACTATCCTCGCAACAACGCACAAAGCACCGTTTGAGTAACCCACAAAGCGCTCTGGAAACAATGGATGGGGGCGCAGTTATTATTGCTGAGGTGATGTTGTGGTCACCAATCGGAGCTGAAGGGCGTTACTAAAGAAAACCTAGTCCTGCCTGCGCTGCTGACTAATGCGTCGTCAACGAGGTCGCACATCGTTCACAAAAGGTGTCAAATACAGCGATTCAGGCTCACCAGAGGGACGCCAACAATCAAAATACGGCCCAAACCGTTCGTGCACGATCAGCGACATCGCAGCGGGGGCCACATCGCCGCTACATGTCACACACAGCGACGTCGCTAACGAGATCGCTAAATGGTGACGTAGTAGCGATCTCGTTAGCGATCTCGCTAGCGATCTCGCTTAGTGTGGCATACCCTTTACAGTGCTTTAAATCAGTTTACAGTTTGAGGTATTGGCCGCTGCCTGTTTTCTTGTGTTCTGCCAGATGTTTCATGGTTTTTTATTCTGTTTATATGGGTTGATCAGAGGTGTCACTATTACTATATAGACCTGTATAATAATTAGATGACTTATGCATCTCTCAAATGAGTCTGGTGTCCACATGAACTATACAAGCAAAGCCCATTACGCTGTCTGGGTTAAAAGTGAATGTTTTTAATCTTTGTTTATTTTGTCTTTAATCCTAGTCTGCGTCCTGTTGTGACAGAATAACCCTCGCCTGTGGCTTTGTGTATAATCTGTGGTCTTTTGTAATGAGATCATAGTAGTGTCTGTCTTTCCCCCCAGGCTGTGGTGTAATGTGATTTTACAATAGTGTTTATTTCCTAGTCTGTGTATTATATTGATGAAGTGACGCTAGTATGAATCTCTATTCCCATGTTAATGATGTAATTGCTGTAATTATGTTTATTGTGAATGGCCGCTCCCAGCCAGGAACACTCCTTCATGATGATCCGCCTGTCATAATTCTTCCCTACAGAGGCAGAAAAATCCATGGAAAGATGTATCAAGGGACTTTTTGAAATGGAAGGAGGGAAAAGCTGACCAACAGTTGGGTTTGGTTCAGTTTGGCACATCACACAGACATCACAAGCAAGCATATAAGCTTTACAATCCCTAAACAATAGTAGCCATCAAAAACACTGGGAGATAAGACAACCAGTTCTATTAACCTATAGATGCCCTACAAGGACTGTGAAATAAATTTCCTGGGTAACCCCCATTCTAAACTCCTGCAAAACAAAATGGCAGCGCCCAGTGGCTGCAAAAATAATTTATAATTTAAAAAATATTAACCCCTTAGTGACAGAGCCAATTTGCAGCTTAATGACCGGGCCAATTTTTACAATTCTGACCACTGTCACTTTATAAGGTTTTAACTCTGGAACGCTTTAACGAATCCAGCTGATTCTGAGAATGTTTTTTCATGACATATTGTACTTCACGTTAGTGGTAAAAAATTTTTTATATGACTTGCTTTTATTTATGAAAAAAATGGAAATATGGCGAAAATTTTGAAAATTTAGCAATTTTCACAATTTAAATTTTTATGCCCTTAAATCAGAGAGATATGTCACACAAATTTCTTAATAAATAACATTTCCCACATGTCTACTTTACATCAGCACAATTTTGGGAACAACATTTTTTTTTGTTACAAAGTTATAAGGGGTTAAAAGTTGACCAGCGATTTCTCATTTTTACAACACCATTTTTTTTTAGGCACTACATCATATTTGAAGTCACTCTGAGGGGTCTATATTAACCCTTTACGTGCTTCACAGGAACTGAAGCAATGTGGAAGGAAAAGATTAACATTTAACTTTTTTTGCAAAAACTTTAATTCGGAGCCAATTTTTTTTATTTTCACAAGTGTTAAAAGAAAAAATGAACCACAAAATTTGTTGTGCAATTTCTCCTGAATACGCCGATACCCCATATGTGGGGGTAAACCACTTTTTGGGCACACGGCAGAGGTCACAAGGGAAGGAGCGCCGCTTGACTTTTTCAACGCAGAATTGGCTGGATGCCATGTCGCGTTTAGAGAGCCCCTGATGTGCCTAAACAGTGGAAACCCCCAACAAGTGACCCCATTTTGGAAACTAGACCCCTTAAGGAACTTATCTAGATGTGTGGTGAGCACTTTGAACCTCCAAGTGCTTCACAGAAGTTTATAACGTAGAGCCGTGAAAATAAAAAATCATATTTTTTCCACAAAAACGATCTTTTCACCCCAATTTTTATTTTCCCAAGGGTAACAAGACCCCAAAAGTTTTTGTGCAATTTGTCCTGAGCATGCTGATACCTGATACCCCATATGTTGGGGTAAACCACGGTTTGGGTGCATGGCAGAGCTTGGAAGAGAAGGAGCGCCGTTTGACTTTTTCAACGCAGAATTGGCTGGACGCCATGTCGTGTTTGTAGAGGCCCAGATGTGTCTAAACAGTGGAAACCCCCCACAAGTGACCCCAATTTGTAAACTAGACCCCCTAAGGAACTTATCTAGATGTGTGGTGAGCACTTTGAACCCCCAAGTGCTTCACAGAAGTTTATAACGCCAGGGCGTGAAAATAAAAAATCATATTTTTTCCACAAACCTGATCGTTTAGTCCCCAATTTTTTTATTTTCCCAAGGGTAACAGGAGAAATTAGACCACAAAAGTTGTTGTCCAATTTATCCTGAGTACGCTAATACCCCATATGTGGGGAGACCACTGTTTGGGCGTACGGCAGGGCTTGGAAGGGAAGCAGCGCCGTTTGACTTTTTCAAACCAAAATTGGCTGGAATTGAGATTGGATGCCATGTCGCATTTGGAGAGCCCCTTATGCGCCTAAACAGTGGAAACCCCCACAAATGACACCATTTTGGAAACTAGACCCCATAAGGAACTTATCTAGATGTGTGGTGAGCACTTTGAACCCCCAAGTGCTTCACAGAAGTTTATAACGTAGAGCCGTGAAAATAAAAAATAATTTTTTTCCTTAAAAATGATCCTTTAGCCCGCTATTTTTTTATTTTCCCAAGGGTAACAGGAAAAATTGTACCCCAAAAGTTGTTGTGCAATTTTTCCTGAGTACGCTAATACCACATATGTGTGATGGAACCACTGTTTGGGCGCATGGGAGAGCTTTGAAGGGAAGGAGCGCCATTTTGTAATGCAGACTTTGATGGAATGTTCTGCGGGCGTCATGTTGTGTTTGCAGAGCCCTTGATGTGCCTAAACAGTAGAAAGCCCCTGCAAGTGACACCATTTTGGAAACTAGACCCCCCAAGGAGCTTATCTAGATGTGTGGTGAGCACTTTATCCCCCAAGTGCTTCACAGAAATTTATAAATGCAGAGCCGTGAAAATAAAAAATCATTTTTTTCCTCAAAAATGATTTTTTTAGCCAGCTATTTTTTATTTTCCCAAGGGTAACAGGAAAAATTAGAACCCCAAAATTGGTGTGCAATTTGTCCTGAGTACGCTGATACCCCATATGTTTGGGCGCACGGCAGGGTTCAGAAGGGAGGGAGCGCCATTTGACTTTTTGAACGCCACGTCGTGTTTGGAGACCCCCTGATGTGCCTAAATAGTGGAAACCCCTCAATTCTAGCTCCAACCCTAACCCCAACACACCCCTAACCCTAATCCCAACCCTTACCCTAATCCTAACCCTTATCCTAATCCAACCCTAATTCCAACCCTAATTGTAACCCTAACCCTACTTGTAACCCTAACCCTAATTGTAACCCTAACCCTAATTCCAACCATAACCCTAATTATAACCCTAACCCTAAGGCTAGGTTCATATTACGTTTTACCAGCCCGTTCAACACATAGCGTTGACGGGCTGGTAACGGTATAGCATAACGCGATTGCGTTATTGTCACGCGGTCTTATGATATGTGTACGATGTCAGTAAACTATTCTTAAAAGAACAACACTCTATACAACATATAGATTAGCAACATCAGCATGTAAATATAGAATAGATTTACCTGACACGATATCCGTTGAACTCAGGGTTAATCTTGAGGACTTGATACACTGTCACAGGAAAGAGGAGGACCGGGGGTCTAACCTGACCCTAAACTGGGGTCCTAACTAATCCCTCACCTTGGAGGTACTGATAATGGTTCAGAGGTCCAAGTCTCCAGCCTAACCCTGTCTCCTATCAGTCCCTGAACCCTGTAATCAGTCCTAAGAAGGATACTGATTACCACCAAAGGAATATGGGCTGATCTCTGCTAAATACACAGATTAGACATATTAGACAGACTGGAGAAAACACAGACTTGCATACACACTCAAACACAGAAGGAACATAAATGATCTGGGATATTAAACTCTAAGCAAGGTGAGCTTAAAACAACTAAGGAGCTCTTTAACTTAAGTCTATACAGATACAATCCTATCTGTGGTCTGCATGAAGAATTTCACTGGCAACTCCCAACACAGACAACCAGAGATTTAAAGGAAACCAATCAACAAATAATTAATTGCAGCCGGGAGAAACTGCACCCAGTCCCAGAACTGAGCACAGACAGAATTAACTCCCTAACTGCCAAACACAAAGAAACAGCAACTCAGCTATGAGAAGTCAGAATGTGCAACCGCGACGATCTTCGTGGCAATGCACACATGACAGTACCCCCCCTTCTACGAGGGGCCTCCGGACCCTCAGGGCCAGGTTTGCCCGGTGAGTTCTGTGGAAGGTCCGCACCAAACGATCTGCGTTAATGTCAGACGCAGGAACCCACGTCCTCTCCTCTGGACCATACCCCTTCCAATGCACCAAGTACTGAAGGGACCGGCGATTCAGACGTGAGTCAATGATCTTTGACACTTGAAACTCCAAGTTACCATTGACCACCACTGGAGGAGGAGGTAGAGGTGATGGTATGACTGGTGCCACGTACCTCTTAAGTAATGACTTGTGGAACACATTGTGGATTTTAAACGTAGGAGGGAGGTCCAGACGAAATGCCACAGGATTAATTATGGAACTGATCCTGTACGGCCCGATGAATCTGGGGCCCAGCTTCCAGGAGGGAACTTTAAGTTTTATATTCCTGGTAGACAACCATACCATATCGTTCACATTAAGATCTGGACCAGAAACTCTCCTCCTATCAGCCATACGTTTATAACGGTTCCCCATAGCACTCAGATTATTCAATACACCTCTCCACACTGAAGCAAGTGACGACGAGAAACGCTCCTCCTCAGGAACCCCAGAAGGGACCCCCCCATTGAATGTACAAAACTGGGGATGAAAACCATATGCCCCAAAAAACGGGGACTTACCAGTGGACTCGCTCCGCCTGTTGTTAAGAGCGAACTCTGCCAGAGGCAGGAAAGAAGACCAGTCCTCCTGGTTCTCTGAGACAAAACACCGAAGATAAGTCTCTAGGCTTTGATTCAGACGCTCTGTCTGACCATTGGTCTGCGGATGAAAAGCCGAGGAAAATGACAATTGCATCCCCCGACGTAAACAAAATGCCCTCCAAAACTTGGACACAAACTGAGACCCCCTATCTGACACCACATCAGAAGGCAACCCATGAAGTCTCACAATCTCCCAATGAACACCTGCGCCAGAGTTTTAGCATTAGGGAGGGCAGGAAGAGCAATGAAATGTGCCATCTTACTGAACCTGTCAACAACCACCAGTATGACAGTCTTCCCTGACGACTGAGGAAGGTCCGTGATGAAGTCCATAGACAAATGAGTCCATGGACGCTCCGGAAGTTTCAAGGGTAAGAGGGTCCCAGACGGACGGGTATGAGGGGTCTTAGAGCGAGCACAAACCCCACAGGACGCGACAAAAGTTAAAACATCTTTATTAACGTTAGGCCACCAAAACCGGCGAGAAAGGAGATCTAAAGTAGCCTTACTCCCTGGATGTCCTGCTAAAGCAGAATTATGATGTGCCTCAATAACCTTTTGTCTCAACTGATTTGGGACAAACAGTCTCCCTGGAGGTCCTGCAGGGCGTCCCCCTGAGCCTCTAACACCTCCTCCTCAAGCTCAGAACATACAGCCGACACTACCACCCCCTCCTGAAGGATAGGAATCGGGTCATCCATTTTCCCGGCCCCTGGAAACTGCGAGACAAGGCATCCGCCTTAACATTCTTAGATCCAGGGCGATAAGTGACAACAAAATTAAACCTGGTAAAAAACAACGACCATCGAGCTTGTCTGGAATTCAGACGCTTAGCAGATTCCAAATACAGCAGGTTCTTGTGATCAGTAATGACGGTGACCGGGTGGACTGCCCCCTCCAAAAAGTGACGCCATTCTTCAAAAGCCAACTTAATGGCCAAAAGTTCCCTATTGCCGATATCATAATTCCTTTCGGCGGACGACAATTTTTTAGAAAAGAAAGCGCACGGATGCCATTTACCAGGGGACGGACCCTGGGACAATATTGCACCCACCCCTACGTCAGACGCGTCCACCTCCACAACGAACGGCTGTGATGCATCTGGTTGGATGAGAACGGGTGCCGAAGCAAAACATTTTTTCAAAGAGGAAAAAGCTTGGCAAGCTTTGTCCGACCATTTAGAAAAATCCGTCCCTTTTCTTGTCATGTCAGTGAGAGGTTTGACAACAGATGAGAAATTACAAATAAATTTCCGGTAGTAGTTAGCAAACCCCAGAAAACGCTGCAGAGCCTTAAGATCCTCTGGCTGATCCCATTCAAGCACTGCTCTCACCTTTTCAGGGTCCATACGGAAACCGGAGGCTGACACCAAAAACCCAAAAACTGAAGTTCCTGTACGGCGAATACACACTTTTCCAGTTTGGCGTATAGTTTATTGTCTCGCAAGATCTGCAACACCTGTCTCACATGCTCCTGGTGAGACCCAAGATCTGGTGAGTAAATTAAAATGTCATCCAAATATACGACCACAAACAGCCCCACCAGATGACGAAAAATGTCATTAACAAAATGTTGGAACACTGCTGGTGCAGTAGTCAGACCAAAAGGCATGACAAGGTTCTCATAATGTCCCTCCGGCGTGTTAAACGCCGTTTTCCACTCATCCCCCTCTTTTATCCTAATCAGATTATACGCCCCCCTGAGATCCAATTTAGAGAACCATTTGGCGCCAACAATTTGATTGAAGAGATCAGGAATCAGAGGGAGTGGATACGGATCTCGAACAGTAATCCGATTAAGTTCGCGGAAATCCAAGCAAGGGCGTAGGCCTCCATCTTTTTTCTTCACAAAGAAGAACCCCGCGGCCACTGGGGAAGATGAAGGTCTAATATGCCCTTTGGCCAGACTCTCCGAAATGTAATCTTTCATAGCCTGCCTCTCAGGACCAGAAAGGTTATATAACCTAGCTTTAGGTAACTTAGCATCAGGAAGTAAATTAATAGAGCAGTCATACACGCGATGAGGCGGCAACTCCTGACACCCCTCCTCAGAGAACACATCCCCAAAGTCCTCCAAAAAAGGAGGCAAAGTACTAGGCACGACCGCACTGATGACTGTGTTCATGCAGTTACTTTTGCAAAACTCCCCCCATTGGCTTATATCTCTGGACTGCCAATTAATCACAGGGTTATGTTTAACCAACCAAGGAAGTCCCAACACAATAGGAGTAGGTAGACCCTCCAACACATAACAAGATAATAGTTCCCTATGTATTGCCCCTACCCGAAGGTCAATGTTATGAACCTCATGAACAAAGCTACCTTGGCCGAGAGGCCTGGCGTCAATGGAGAATATAGGGATCGGTTTGACCAATACACTCAGATGCATACCTTGAGCCTGAGCAAACTGAGCGTCAACCAGATTAGCCCCGGACCCACTATCAAGAAGAACAGAAAATCTCTCCACTCTCGTACCAACCACCACCTCCACTGGTACAAGGAACTGAGAAGAACTAGCGGACGAAATACATACTCCCAGGTTGTCGTCCACCACACAACCTGGGATTAACAGTTTTCCGGCGACTTTTTGCTCAACAAGGCACGGGATGGACATCCCCCAACAAAATGTCCCTCTTTCCCGCAGAAGAAACACCTTCTAGTCCTGCGGCGTACCGCCAATCCCCTCCTACGAAATGATGTCCCTCCCAACTGCATAGGCTCCTCCGAACAGACAAGGGGAACCTCAACATAAGGGACTTTAGTAGTAGGTGGAGTAACAACAGGGGCGGAGTTACCTCGCACCTCTCCCGGAGCCGTCTATCAGTACGGATAGCTAGGGCCATAGCAGCCTCCAGTGATGGAGGAGAATCATACTGAGCCAAAACGTCCTTTAATTTGTCAGAAAGCCCATGACAAAACTGGCTTCTAAGAGCTGGGTCATTCCACTGAGTATCTGTGGCCCATCTACGGAACTCAGAAGCAAATTCCTCCGCCGGACGATCTCCCTGCTGTATCTTACGTAATTTTGTCTCAGCAAGAGAGACCCGATCTGGGTCATCATATACCAAACCCAGGGCAGTAAAAAATCGATCTACTGACTGTAGAGCCGGGGATCCCGGAGGAAGGGAGAAGGCCCAGGATTGAGGGTCCCCTTGTAGGAGCGAGATAACAATTCCCACTCTCTGCTCTTCACTCCCTGATGATCGAGGCCGAAGCCGAAAATACAATTTACATGCTTCCCTGAAGGTAAAAAATTTGTCTCGCCCACCAGTGAACCTGTCCGGGAGAGCTACTTTAGGTTCAAATCTGGTTTGCTCCGAGGGAGACAAAACTTTGGACTTAATGTCCGTCAGCTCCATGGATAATCCCTGCAACTGCAGAGCCAGCTGGGCTACTGGATCCATGGCAACTGGGAATAATTTTATGGGCCAGTGAAAATGTCACGCGGTCTTATGATATGTGTACGATGTCAGTAAACTATTCTTAAAAGAACAACACTCTATACAACATATAGATTAGCAACATCAGCATGTAAATATAGAATAGATTTACCTGACACGATATCCGTTGAACTCAGGGTTAATCTTGAGGACTTGATACACTGTCACAGGAAAGAGGAGGACCGGGGGTCTAACCTGACCCTAAACTGGGGTCCTAACTAATCCCTCACCTTGGAGGTACTGATAATGGTTCAGAGGTCCAAGTCTCCAGCCTAACCCTGTCTCCTATCAGTCCCTGAACCCTGTAATCAGTCCTAAGAAGGATACTGATTACCACCAAAGGAATATGGGCTGATCTCTGCTAAATACACAGATTAGACATATTAGACAGACTGGAGAAAACACAGACTTGCATACACACTCAAACACAGAAGGAACATAAATGATCTGGGATATTAAACTCTAAGCAAGGTGAGCTTAAAACAACTAAGGAGCTCTTTAACTTAAGTCTATACAGATACAATCCTATCTGTGGTCTGCATGAAGAATTTCACTGGCAACTCCCAACACAGACAACCAGAGATTTAAAGGAAACCAATCAACAAATAATTAATTGCAGCCGGGAGAAACTGCACCCAGTCCCAGAACTGAGCACAGACAGAATTAACTCCCTAACTGCCAAACACAAAGAAACAGCAACTCAGCTATGAGAAGTCAGAATGTGCAACCGCGACGATCTTCGTGGCAATGCACACATGACAGTTATGCTGTACCCACTAGCGCAGAGGAATCAGCAGATGTTTCATTTGCGCTAGCAGTGACGGAGCCCAGACGCTGCAGGCCGCGTCCGAAGCTCCGTCACTGAATGACGGCAAGTCGCGAACGCATGCCGCTTTACGGCATGCGTTGCGATGTGCTCTCAAATGGGGGTGAATGGCAGCGTTAATGGACTGTATTACACCGCGTTATACCGCGGTGTAACGCAGTCTGTCTAACAGACTGCCATAACGCAGTATGAACCCAGCCTAACCCTAACCCTAATGCTAACCCTAATTATAGCCCTAACCCTAGCCCTAACCTTAACCCTAGCCCTAACCTAACGGAAAAATGAAAATAAATACAATTTTTATATTTTATTATATGTCCCTAACTAAGGGGTGATAAAGGGGGGTTTATGTACTGTTTTTTTTATTTTGATCACTGTGATAGTTTATCACAGTGATCAAAATGTACTTTTACAGAATGAATGAATCATTTTTTGAATCTGCCGCTAGGCAGATTCGGCCGGCGCACTGCGCATGCGCCCGCCATTTTTTTTCAGGATGAAGAACTGGGAGCCTCAGGACCACAGGGAGGACACCGGGAGGTACAGGGGGTGGATCGGGGGTCCTGGGGACCCTAATTCTCGCCCCTCTGATGTGCGATCACATCAGAGGGTGAAAAATCTTTTTTTTTGTTGTTGTTGCAGTCGCCGTTATACTGTTATAACGGCGATCGCAACACCGGGGTCGGTAAATACCGACCTGGATCATGTTCTCTGGGGTCGAGACCCCGGAGAAAATTGCCCAACCCCCCCCAGCACATCGCGGCGGGCGCCATTTTCTCGCCATTAAAGATGGCGGCGCCCACCGAGGAGGCAGCAGGGCCCTGGGCCACAAGGGCGGGATCAAGGGCCACAAGGGGGGGATCGGGGACCCTTTTTCTCTCTCCTCTGATGTCCAATCACATCAGAGGAGAGGGAAATTAAATGGCACATTAGATTTTTTTGTTGTTGCGATCACCGTTATAGGGTTAATAACGGCGATCGCAACATCGGGGTCGATAAAAACCGACCCGATTCATGTTCTCTGCGGTCTCGGCTACCCCGGTAGCCAAGACCCCGGAGAAAATGTGACTGTGGGGGGCGCGATACACTTTTTCCAGAGAGCCGTTAATTATTTATAGTCAGTGATGACAGTGACTTAATACTTGGCACTGTTAAAAGGCTTTTTTGATTTTCACAATAGGTCATTTTCTGATGATAGCTTGCCTTTAAAGGGCATATCTGTTATGTTTCGGTAGCAGAGGAGGACAGGAACAACAGCAGGGCAGCAGAACACCTGAGATGTTGGTAACTGATGGGTTGCAGATTCCTAAACTAACGACACAACTAGAGGTAGCCGTGGAGCGTTCCTACGTTGATCCTAGACGCCTCGTCACAGCCTGAGAGATAACTACACCTAAAGGCAGAAAGATGAAAGCTATCTGCCCCAGAGCAGATTCCCAAAGAAAATAGGAAGCCCCCAAACATATAATGGCGGTTAGACAAGATGAAAATACAAACATAGGCAGAAAATAGACTGAGCAAATGCTGGGGCCACAAGCTGACTAAATAGGAAAGGACAGGAGAAATTACTTTCTGCAACCAGAAAACCCTACAAAAATCCAACAA
>JARQOD010000006.1:310874708-310974383 GCA_033576555.1 Oophaga sylvatica
GAAGTTTTGTAGCCATAAAATGCAGTAGCATGTCCGGACGGAGGAGAGAGAGGAGAGAGAGAGACTTTGGTTTCCAGAAAACCCGGGATCAGTCTTTTTTTTTGGATTTCACAAAGACTGGTGGTTCTATACACTTGTATTATTTCCGGCCCCCTGATGCGCGTTCAGGCACTTCAGGCGGTCCGGGAAAAAAAAAAACGTTGCAGTGATCTTTTTTGCCCCGGCCGCCGGAATGTACATTTCCGCGGACCCGGGACAAAAACGGATGAACCAATGACATCAGGCCGTCCGGGCTAATAAAAGTCAATGCAAAAAAAAAGCATCCGGTACTGGATCCTTTTTTTTTAACAACACCCGGGATCGGCCTAAGAAAAAAAAACGGATGTGTGAAAGAGGCCTAAGGGACCTTTTTAAACACTTAGGAAGCCTTTGCAGGTGTTTTTTGCTAATCTAATTTACTGAGATAATGATTTTTGGGGTTTCAATGGCTTAAGCCATAATCATCAACATTAACAGAAATAAACACTGAAATAGATACTCTGTCTGTTGTAAGGTTTCAACTCACCGGCTGTTTCAGGGTAATCAGGAGACACTTTTGTTATCCAAAAATCATCAGGTTTATTACATCATAAACCTCACAGTCACAGGCAATGCAAATCTTCAGTACTTCACTCCTCCCTGGAGCCTCACTCCTCAGACACAGAGACCTCTCTGTAATGTCCCTTCTGGACGCATGGAAGTCTGTCCACACTGGCAGAGACTCCCACCAACACTCTTCAGACACAGAGACCTCTCTGTAATGTCCCGCCTGGACGCATGGTAGTCTGTTCACACTCACAGACTCCACAAACACTTTTCGACACAGAGCCTTTCTGTAATGTCCCCCTGGACCATGGAAGTCTGTCCACCCTGGCAGACTCCCACAACACTCCCCTCAGGTGCCAAACAAACTCCATTACAAGGGTAACCCCGCCCATAGGTGAGGTCAGGATCACTTTGGGTTTGGTCACCTGATCATGACCTCATCACAGGTCCTTTACCCACAACACAAACCATGCTTCCATGCATATCTCGAGGAGCATACACAGTGCCCCCTAGCTGGGATCAGGGTCACTACACCAAATACCTCCCCCCTCTGTTCAAACTTGTGGGTTGAACACTTGTAACCCGACCAGAGATCCTTCTCGGTCGTCTCTTGCCAGTCAAACCGTCTGGCTAAG
Organism: Oophaga sylvatica; assembly: GCA_033576555.1. Taxonomy (NCBI): domain Eukaryota; kingdom Metazoa; phylum Chordata; class Amphibia; order Anura; family Dendrobatidae; genus Oophaga; species Oophaga sylvatica. The sequence goes on from JARQOD010000006.1 coordinate 310,875,929, forward strand.
TCGGGCCCTCTGTCAGACCCCCCGCCTCCCCAGCGTTCATTTCGGCGTCCAATTCCCCTGCACCCATACGTCCTGTTGGTCTGAGTCCTTTTCAGCCGTCCATCACAGGTTCTCCTGCTTAGGTCAAATCATCACTGAGCTAACTGAGGGATCACTATTTCTACCTCTTCCATCAGGCGCTATTCGCCTCTCAAAAACTACGGATTGAAGGTGGCGACCATCTTCTTTCCATTTCCTGCAGCTCTCTGTTGACCTGCTCCCTCTCCAGTCGTAGCTGCTCTACTTCTCTCAAGTATGACACACGATACTCCAGGAGCATCCGGATATACCCAAGGCTCTCCCTGGATCGACAACGAGGAATGGTACCATCCCATCTTCACCCCTGACCTGGACTTCATCATCCGCCGGAATCCTGACTCTCGTCACACCGGACTTATTCACCATCTCCTGCATCACTTTCCCAAGTCTTCCGATGACTTTCTTCACCAGACCTCTGGGCACTTGAATGATGTCTTCCACCAATCCAAGCTGATTTTGAGCCTTTCTTGCTTGCTCCAAACGTCGAGCGGCTTCTTTATTCCTCCACATGATCATCTGTTTCGTTCGGAGGCATTGTAGATGCATGTCTCTCAGGACAGCCACTCGCTTCAGTGTGACTTCCTTAGTCGACAGTATGACTAACTGTTTCATCTCTGGCACCCAGTTCACACTACATGCTTCTACCGCCTTTCTAAAGTCCTCATGCACCTCCTCACTGGCACACAACTTCTCGCAGGTCTTCGGGTATCTCTATTACACACTTGAAACCCGACCCGTCACCTTCTTGGACAGACTGTTGGACCTCCTCGTCCTGAGCATTAGTACAGTTTTCCAAGACATCGCTCTCCCTTGTGTGTCCATCTGCATGGCATTCCCTTGCTGGATTTCTTCTAGCATAGATTTCTGGAGCTGGCACTAGTCTCCTCCTCTATCTTGAGCTCTCGGAGAACTTCATCTCGCTCTTCTGCCAAGCAGCGACACTCCTGCTGATGTTTCTCTTGGGCCTCTCTGAGCACCTCCGTCTCTCTCCATAGAGCCTTGTTCATACTCTTACACGCTGACAGATGATCTCTGAGCCTAGAGACTTCCCTCTCCAGCTCCTCCACTTTGTGCTCAATCATTTGTCTCAGGACCCTTTCTCGCTCTACTGTCTCTTTCACTGTTTCTTTAAACAGCTCTATCTCATGGCCCTGCTCTCTTTTAGCCAGCACATGTTGCACCATCACCTCTTTAATTACATTTTTGGCTGGGCACTCTTGCCTACACACACTCTGCCTCTCCAGAGTTCCGCCCGTTCCTGCATCCGCAGTTTCCACTGTCTCACGACTCTCGGTAACTTCAGAGAGCTCCAGCTTACTGCACTCACTTTCCCTTGCGGTCGAGTCACAGTCTGCATAGGAGTCACTCCCACTCCCCCTGTCATCCTGGAACAGCACGTCCCCACTTAGACAGGTCTCTGCCCCCTTTCCTGGAGCTCTACCGTTTCTCACGGTCACACGTCTTGTCACGTCCAAGTCACCGAGTTGGTCTGACCCACACTTTCTTCTGGTCACCTGAAACTCTAGACTATCGCTATTAGGTGTTACCTTCTTTTCACACATCACACGACAAGGAACCACTACAGCCACCTGCTGTGATGGGGCTCACTCCTCTGAACAACACACTTTATCAACTTCCCATGCCTTTTCAAATAACGTGAAGTCCCGCTTCCTCTCATAGGGGTACACTAAGTTCGGTGGTATACCAGTGTCGTCGCTGTTATCTCGTTAACCCTTTCCTCCTCGGAATGTGGTACCAGAGAGAATAAGACACAGACCAAAGGATGCGTCTATAAGCTCTGCGTTTATTGCTAACAAAGGGATTCATATACACCCCTGAAGCAGGAAGCGGAATTACCATATATGGCAGTTAATACAACTAAAACATAAAATGCTAGTTTCTTAAAAAAATTCCATTCTTGGCTTTTGGCCCTGTTTTGCACAGAGCGTCTCTTCTCAGGCGAGGAGGAATGTATTGTATTGACTAAAAATGAGGAACATCTTATCTTGTCTCCTGGTACACGTCAACCTGTCGGTTGAAAAGAACAAGCCTCTGAACTTTAGAAAAAATGCTAGCTCTAAGAAAAAAATGCTGGTTCAGCGATCACATTTCCCTCCTTTTGTTCCTTCATTTGATCAATACACATCTTCATACCTCCTCTGTGTCCTAGTACATCGTTTAATACACATCAAACAAATTTTAAACACTAAATAGATGTCAAGATATATTAATAAAACCTGTAGGCCAGCTTGTATTATCCCAGTCAGCATCCCCCTATGCCTTTGAACCAATTTGCGGGGTTAAGAAAGGAGAAGTATTTGCCCACCATGAATCTTGATTCTTCAGATTTGCCTCATCATATAGTTTCCTTAACTTTATGACATCCTCTAGCTTATGTTTAAGGGTTAAAACACTAGAATTATCAATATAATGACAACATGCAGGTCCAATAATCTGGCACATCCCTCCTTGAGCTGCAGTCAGGTAATCTAACACGAGGGTATGTTGGTTAGTAACAATAATTAACTGGTTCTGTACTGTAAGGGACCCATTCATGATATCTAAAATATCCCATATTTGATCATCTAGGTAGTCTGTGGATTCTACCAACTTGTCCCATGTCTGAGTTATCATAGGGTAGATAAATAATGCACTGAAAAATTTATTTGCTATCCCCATCTCCACTATGTGTGGTCTCCCATTTGGGCGAGGTCTATTGTCTGCAGATCGTTTATGTAGTGTATGTTTTGGAATAGACAATGGATTTAATCTATCTGGAGTGATGAGATAGGTGGCTGGTGTCAATCTAGCTAGGGTGCATTTCCCGGTGACTCCTACTGGAAGCCACTTAAATGCTTGTCCCCACATACCCAATACATTGATGGTGGAAGGTTCCATATAGCTGAATGCTGTAATACTAATCGGTGTGCCAAATCTATAAACTTTGAAATATTACTCATCATGCACCATCCGGGCTTTTGTCCTAGTGGGGAACAGTATCCTGCGGTAGGTTCTTCGCAGGTGGGTGTCATGTATAGTGTACAGTTCCTATAGCTCTTGTGCTTGGGTGCGAGGAAAACACAGGAGACATAGGTTGAAATGAAATGACTTGTATTACTTCATACAAGCATGCTGAAAAGTTCACACAGTTTGCAGGAACAGCGACAGGAGACACAGCAGGCCAGAGTAACTTCAAGCACTACAATAAATCTCCAAAGCAGGTTCAGGATCTCTTCTCTGTACCGTCATTCCTCTGCAAACATGGATTCACCAAACAGCAGGTTTCCAGAGTCCAAAAGTGTTCCAAGGTTCCTCAGTAGGGAATAGCTGGAGTACAAGTCCAAGGTTTCCAGGAGTCAGGTCACAGACTGACTGAGGCTTGATTCAGGAGCACTGATTGTTCAGCTGAGGCTGCTTAAGAAGCAAGAGGGAAGAATCAGGGTGGGAACATGAAAACTGGAAACTCCATATTAACTGAGGGCAAGAGCTGCAGAAAGACAGAAAGCAAAATGGCCGACGGAAAACTGAGTTTCAAGGAACATGTCAACAGAGACAAAGAACCTTACATTGGGAGTGTTCTTCTGATATCCTTCATCTTTATTACACCTCAGGTTACCTGGTTTGTAAGCACAAGTTTCATCATTTCCATTCTCAAAGAAAACATTATTTTCCCATCTATCAGTGTGTAGGTATCGTTCTAATAGGGAGGGTTTGAAAGCATCTAAGCTTCCTGTAGTGACCCCAAAACTTATCTTTAACCCCTGTGTCGGTATTTCTCCCAAAGAGGTTATACTAGTTCTATTTCTGGGTACCCATGCCCCACCTTTAAAAGATAGATACAGTCTTGGAATTATCTGTCCTGTTAGATTTCCCTGCCACCATGGAAAATCAGTCCAACCCACTACCGGTATTCCTACCGTAGTGTTCCAAAGTTTTTGAGTGGCATTGTTGCTTAATGTGTCTGAGCAGTTACCCCAAGAGTTAATCTCTTCCCACGAGACTGGGACTGCAAGAAATGGTAGACTGGTGGATGTCACCGGCGCATGTGTACAAATCCAACAGTTTGCAACATTTTTGGTTTTGTTCTTTCAGTCCATCCACTAAAGCTAAGTGGTGTCTAATGAACCTGTTATCATCACCATCTACACGGCTAAGTCTGTTCCAAGCATCCGTTACTGCAAGGATGCAAGCAAATGTCATTAGTAGCATCATTCCTCTTCTGGAGGCTCTCCAAGGATCTTCTTACAATGCGATGCGTGGATCCAAGTTTCCTTGCCTTGTAGCTTGACTGCGGTACTTGTCGTCAGTAGAACTTGAAAAGGTCCATCAAATCTCGGATCCAGACTCTTTCTCACATGTCTTTTAATGACTACCCAGTCTCCGGGCTGCAGGCTGTGACTCCCAGGATCCTGGTTCGGATCTGGAAGAGAACTGAAGACATTATCATGTACTTTTTTAAGTCTTTTATGCAAATCCCTTACATATGAGCTTAATACATGGTTACTCATTTCCAGTGCTTGGGATGAAACATCCTAAGCTAGGCACTTTGCCAAACAGTACTTCATATGGAAAAAGTCCAGTTTTTCTATTTGGAGTGTACCTTACTGAGTATAGGGCTAATGGTAAACATTCAGGCCAAGATTTCCCTGTTTCAGCCATGGCCTTTTGGATTTTTAACTTCAATGTCCCATTTAGTCTTTCTACTTTTCCACTGCTTTGTGGATGATATGGGTGTTGTTATGATTTGGTAGCTGAGGAGAGCAGGCAAAAAGGAAATACACCAGAGCAGTTGGAAACTATGAGATTGCAGTACCCTGACTAACCACCACAACTAGAGGCAGCCGTGGAGCGTTCCTACGTTGGTCCTAGATGCCTCGTCACAGCCTGAGAAACTAACTACACCTAAAGATAGAAAGAGGAAAGCTATCTGCCCCGGAGCAGATCCCCAAAGAACATAGAAAGCCCCCAAACATGTAATGGCGGTTAGACAAGAAGAAATACTGACACAGACAGAAAATAGTATGAGCAAACGTTGGGGCCCAAACTTACTAAATAGAAAAGGATAGGAAGGGCACTTACTGCAATCTCAAAAAACCCTGAAAAGCACCAACGTTACTAATTTCAAAAACACCTGAGATCACACGACCTCTACCACCTAAATTAGTTCTCTGGTGTAACCAAAAACAAAACAGCAGCCACTGAAAAAACTGGAAAAAGCAAATGTACAAACATCGGTGGCTGAACTGAACCGAGAAGGCAAAAGCCCCCAGAGGGGACCCTGAAGGCCCCCACAGAAGTGCAGGACAAAATGCAAAAATCAAGCACAAAAACAAAAAGAAGAAAATGTCTTATCTGTTAGCAGGAGATTCAGACACGACACAGCAGGCTACCAAGGAAACAGGAATCAAGGATTGAGACCAGAACAATTGATCACCGGCAACCCTGATGGGAAGGCGACTCCCTTATATAAGACCAGTCAGTAACACCTGATTCCCAATCCTCACAATCTTCACTGGACAGTCCAGTACCGTTTGTAACCACCAGAGGGAGCTTCTGCTCAGAACTCATTTCCAGCCTATTCACAACAGTACCCCCCCCTTGAGGAGGGGTCACCGAACCCTCATTTGAGCAACCAGGTCGGTCAGGATGAGTTCTATGATACGCACGGATGAGTCTCCTAGCATGGATGTCCGAAGCAAACACCCAAGAATTGTCTTCCTGACCATAACCTCTCCATTTAACCAAATACTGGAGTTTCCGTCTAGAAAAACGAGAATTCAATATTTTCTCAACCACATACTCCAGATTGCCCTCAACCAAAACAGGGTCAGGAGGCACAGTAGTAGGAACCACTGGCTCAACAAACCTCTTCAACAAGGACTTGTGGAACACGTTATGGATCTTAAATGTCCCTGGAAGAAGCAAACGAAAAGAAACAGGATTAAGAATCTCCATGATCTTATAAGGTCCAATGAACCTAGGCTTAAATTTAGGAGATGCCACTCTCATAGGAATATTTCTTGAGGACAACCAGACCAAGTCCCCCACTTTAAACCGAGAACCATCAGTCCTATGCCGGTTAGCAAACCGCTGGGCCCTCTCCTGAGAGAGGGACAACCTCTCCACTACCTGGTCCCAAATCTGTTGCATACGCTCCACAACAGAGTCAACACCTGGACAAACAGAAGCCTCCGTCTGTCCTGAAGAAAATCGAGGGTGAAACCCAGAATTACAGAAAAACGGAGACATCAAAGTGGCAGAGCTAGCCCTATTATTAAGAGCAAACTCAGCCAAAGGCAAAAAAGAGACCCAGTCATCCTGATCAGCAGACACAAAGCATCTTAGATAAGTCTCCAATGTCTGGTTTGTTCTCTCAGTTTGACCATTGGTCTGAGGATGAAACGCCGAGGAGAAAGACAATTGAACACCAATTTTAGAACAAAAGGTCCTCCAAAATCTGGAAACAAACTGGACTCCTCTGTCAGACACAATGTTCTCAGAAATGCCGTGTAAACAACCACGTGCTGAAGGAACAAAGGCACCAATTCAGAGGAGGAAGGCAACTTAGGTAATGGCACAAGATGTATCATCTTGGAAAACCTATCGCAAATCACCCAGATGACGGTCATTCTCTGAGAAACAGGGAGGTCGGAAATGAAATCCATAGAGATATGGGTCCATGGTCTCTTGGGCACAGGTAATGGCATCAACAAACCACTAGAACGAGAGCAAGGCTTGGAGCGAGAGCAAGTCCCGCAGGACTGCACAAACTCCCTGACATCACGAGACAAGGTAGACCACCAAAAGGACCGACTAACCAAGTCTCTGGTACCAAAAATTCCGGGATGACCGGCCAACGTGGAACAATGAATCTCAGACTTACACTCTTTTTCCACTGGTCCGGGACAAACAATTTCCCAACAGGGCAGCGCTCGGGCTTATCCTCCTGACACCCCTCCAGAGCCAGTCTCAAATTGGGCGAGATGGCGGAAAGAACTACACCCTCTTTCAAAATAACAGAAGGATCAGATAACTCAGGAGAGTCCGCCAGGAAACTCCTCGAGAGGGCATCCGCCTTAACATTTTTAGTGCCAGGAAGAAATGAAACCACAAAATTAAAACGTGTGAAAAACAAGGCCCACCTGGCCTGTCTAGGATTAAGTCGCTTGGCAGATTCCAGATAAACTAGATTTTTATGGTCCGTAAGGACCACCACCTGATGTTTGGCTCCCTCCAGCCAATGTCTCCACTCTTCAAAAGCCCACTTCATGGCTAATAACTCCCGATTACCCACGTCATAATTACATTCAGTGGGAGAAAATTTTCGAGAGAAAAAGGCACAAGGGTTACTTTTAGAGGTCTCTGGATCTCTTTGGGACAAAACGGCACCTGCCCCAATTTCAGAGGCATCAACCTCCACCTGAAATGGTAGAGAAACATCAGGCTGCCGTAGAACAGGAGCAGAAGTGAATCTCTGCTTAAGTTCCTGAAATGCAGAGACTGCCTCAGGAGGCCAATTCACCACATCAGAACCCTTCTTGGTCAAATCAGTTAATGGTTTAACAATAACAGAGAAATTACTAATAAATTTACGATAAAAATTGGCAAAACCCAAGAATCTTTGAAGAGCCTTTAATGAAGTAGGTTGGACCCAATCACAGATGGCCTGAACTTTGACCGGGTCCATTTCAATAACAGATGGGGACAAAATGAATCCCAGAAATGAGATCCTCTGAACGCCAAAAAGACACTTTGATCCCTTCACATACAGAGCATTCTCTCTCAAAATCTGGAACACAGTCCTAACATGTTTTACATGAGAGTCCCAGTCATTGGAAAAAATCAAGATATCATCCAAATAAACAATCAGAAATTTATCCACAAAATCCCTGAAAATGTCATTCATGAAGGACTGGAAGACAGAAGGAGCATTAGTGAGCCCAAAGGGCATCACAAGGTACTCAAAATGCCCTTCAGGGGTATTAAATGTCGTCTTCCATTCATCCCCGTGCTTAATGTGAATAAGGTTATATGCCCCCCTGAGGTCAAGCTTGGTAAACCAAGTAGCGTTTTTCACCCTGGAAAACAGATCAGAGATCAAGGGTAAAGGATATTGATATTTCACAGTAATATTGTTCAAGAGACAATAATCAATACACGGCCTTAATGAACCATCCTTTTTGGCCACAAAGAAAAAACCGGCACCTAAGGGTGAAGAGGATGGTCTGATATGACCCTTCTCCAATGACTCCTTGATATAAGACCGCATAGCGTCATGTTCAGGTACAGACAAGTTAAAAAGGCGACCTTTAGGGAATTTACTACCAGGCACTAATTCAATAGCGCAGTCATAGCTCCTATGGGGAGGTAAGGATGCAGATTTACTTTCGCTAAACACATCAGAAAAATCAATCAAAAAGTCAGGAACATCCTGAGCCTGGGGGGAGGCAGAAAAAACAGGAGTGTTGGTATTAACACATTGGCAGCCCCAACTGGTAACAGACACAGATTTCCAATCCAAAACAGGATTATGAGACTGTAACCAAGGGAAACCCAGTACGATAATGTCATGCAGATTATACAGAACCAAAAATTTGCAACTCTCCTGATGATCAGGTTCTACCCTCATTATCACCTGAGTAGAGAACTGAGGTTTATTCTCAGCCAAAGGGGTAGAATCGATCCCAGTAGGGGAATAGACTTCCGTAGGGGTATCAAGGGAAACCCACAACGTTTAGCAAAATCAAAATCCATCAGGTTAATAGCTGCTCCAGAATCAACAAAAGCCTGAGCAGAAAATGAGGACAGAGAGCATATCAGGGTAACAGTTAATAAAAACTTAGTCTGAACACTACCCAAGACAACTGAGCGTGCAAAACGTCTTCCCCGCTTAGGGCAGACTGAAATAGCATGAGAGGCATCACCACAGTAGAAACATAACCCATTGCGCTTTCGAAATTCATGACACTGTGCCCCAGAAACCACTCTATCACACTGCATGGATTCAGAAGCAGGTTCACAAGGCAACATTATTCCACGCATACCTTTCCGCTCACGCAAACGTCTGTCAATTTGAATCGCTAATGACATAGAATCATTGAGACCAGAGGGAACAGGGAATCCCACCATAAATCCTTTACATTATCTGACAGTCCCTTCCGAAAAAGAGCTGCCAAAGCGTCGTCATTCCATTTGGTCAGGACTGCCCACCTACGGAATCTCTGACAGTATAACTCAGCGTCCTCAAGCCCCTGACTTAATGCCAACAAAGTTTTTTCAGCTTGATCAGTGACATTAGGCTCATACTACAATAACCCCAAAGCCTGAAAAAACGCATCAACATCACTCAAAACAGGATCCCCAGGTGTCAGGGAAAAAGCCCAATCCTGAGGGTCGCCGCGCAGGAGAGAGATGACATTTGAACCTGCTGCGCTGCGTTCCCTGAGGACTTAGATTTTAAGGCAAAAAACAATTTATAGTTATTTTTGAAATTCTGAAATTTAGCTCGATCCCCTAAAAACAAATCTGGCATGGAAATCCTAGGTTCCACAACAGGCAACCTAGCAAGATAGGTAGCAATATCCGAACTTCAGTGGCAAGCTGATCCACACGGCCAGACAACTGTGCAAACTCCATTGAGAGAAAAAAAAAATCCTCCTCAGCACCCAGAGATACAGAGGGAAAAAAAAAAAAATGCAACAAACAGAAAAAAAAAAAATCTCTGACAACCTGACAACTTTTTTTTTTTCCTTTCCGCAATATTTTTCCCTTCTGTGAGTACCATATAATTTTCAGTTTAGGCCGGTGATACTGTTATGATTTGGTAGCTGAGGAGAGCAGGCAAAAAGGAAATACACTAGAGCAGTTGGAAACTATGAGATTGCAGTACCCTGACTAACCACCACAACTAGAGGCAGCCGTGGAGCGTTCCTACGTTGGTCCTAGACGCCTCGTCACAGCCTGAGAAACTAACTACACCTAAAGATAGAAAGAGGAAAGCTATCTGCCCCGGAGCAGATCCCCAAAGAACATAGAAAGCCCCCAAACATGTAATGGCGGTTAGACAAGAAGAAATACTGACACAGACAGAAAATAGTATGAGCAAACGTTGGGGCCCAAACTTACTAAATAGAAAAGGATAGGAAGGGCACTTACTGCAATCCCAAAAAAACCCTGAAAAGCACCAACGTTACTAATTTCAAAAACACCTGAGATCACACGACCTCTACCACCTAAATTAGTTCTCTGGTGTAACCAAAAACAAAACAGCAGCCACTGAAAAAACTGGAAAAAGCAAATGTACAAACATCAGTGGCTGAACTGAACCGAGAAGGCAAAAGCCCCCAGAGGGGACCCTGAAGGCCCCCACAGAAGTGCAGGACAAAATGCAAAAATCAAGCACAAAAACAAAAAGAAGAAAATGTCTTATCTGTTAGCAGGAGATTCAGACACGACACAGCAGGCTACCAAGGAAACAGGAATCAAGGATTGAGACCAGAACAATTGATCACCGGCAACCCTGATGGGAAGGCGACTCCCTTATATAAGACCAGTCAGTAACACCTGATTCCCAATCCTCACAATCTTCACTGGACAGTCCAGTACCGTTTGTAACCACCAGAGGGAGCTTCTGCTCAGAACTCATTTCCAGCTATTCACAACAGGGTGTGGAAAGCTTGTTGAATTCCCAGAGCTGTCAAGACTTCATTCATTATTTCACCTGTGAAATGTATACCTCTGTCACTTTCGATCATCTCTGGTACTCCATACCTGCACACCGCCTCCGCAAGCAGCTTCTTTGCGGTTGCCGCAGCCTTGGCAATCGGGAAAGCCTCCGGCCAACCTGAGAATAAATCAAAAACACACCAACACGTACTCCCATGACCCTGATTTTGGCAGCTCAATATAATTAATCTGCAGTCTCTGGAAAGGATAGAGGGGCCGAGGGGCATGTTTGGGTGGTGTCTTGACTACCCTTCCCTGATTATGTGTAGCACATACCATGCATCCCTGGATCAAACCTTCTATACAGGTGGAAAAGCCTGGTGCCACCCAATGCTTCTGCATCACGCTCATTACAGCAGTTTTGGACTGGTGGGTTGGCCCATGTAACATCTGGGCGACCGCAGGGTACAACGCCCTTGGAAGGCATCGACGCATCCCTCTTCCCATACCCCAGTTGCTGCATTCAGACATGCACCTTCTTTTTCCCACTTTTCTACTTCCTTCTGGCGCACCTGAGCCTGCATCTGGGCTAAGGCATCCTCCGACACAAAGGGATTTTTGGGAGCGCTTACCTTGGTGCATCGTTACCCCTTGGAGTGGTCTACTGGCTGCTGTTTTTGCTGCTGCATCGGCCATTGCGTTTCCTTTACTCACCTGATCAGTGCATCTGGTATGTGCTTTAACTTTTATGACAGCTACCTCTTTTGGTAATTGTAATGCATCAATTAACTGCTGGACTGCGTCAGCATTTTTAATGGGATGTCCTGCTGCCGTCAGGAATCCTCTAGATTTCCAAATTGGACCAAAATCATGAGCTATACCGAATGCGTATCTAGAATCTGTGTAGATGTTAACAATTCTACCTTCAGCTATCTTACAGGCCTCGGTCAGAGCCTTAACTTCAGCCTCCTGGGCCGACTGATATGGGAGCATTGGTTCTGCTTTGATTACTGCATTCAGGGAGACGATGGCATACCCGGTGTGGAAGGTACCTGAGTCATCTTGGTGGCGAGATCCATCTACAAAAAAATTCAAAATCAGCATTAAGTCTTTCAGTTTCAAACACTGTGGGTAGGCCTGCTGTTTCCTGTGCCATAAGCTGAACACAATCATGAGGAATCTCCTCTCTTGGATCTTCTTTGTACAATACCTGACCCCTCCTTTAGATCCGAGAGAGGTAACAACGTGGCAGGATTAAGTGTGGTACATCTCTTCAAAGAAACATTTGGAGGCATTAAAAGTGCACATTGCAATCGAAGGTGACGTGCAGCTGAAAGGTGTGCCGGCTGCACCTGGTTCAGTATGGTATATACATCATGAGGTGTAAGTACTGTCAATGGGTGATCAAAAACAATGTCTAAACGATTTGTGGAGCAATAGTCCTACAGCATGTACTGCCCGTACACAGGACGGGGCACCTCTAGCCACTGCATCTAGTCTTCCACTGAAATAGGCTACAGGCCTTTGATTGTCACCATGTAACTGAGTCAATACTCCTGCCGCGTGTCCCTGCTGTTCGTGGAGATACAGGGTGAATGGTAGTTCATAGTTGGGGGTTCCTAGCGCTGGAGCTGCCACAATCCTGTTTTTGAGAGAATAAAAACAGTCTATACCTTCAGGAGTTAGTTTAAAAGGCACAATGGTGATACAGTCATAGAGAGGCTGCATGAGGATTGACACAGCATGTATCCACTGTCTGCAGTAGGAAACCAGTCCAAGAAATGTCCTAAGTGCGGCAACATTAACAGGAATAGGAAAATTCTGTACAGCTTCTTTGCGAGCGCTGGTCAGATGTCGCGCCCCTGGTGTAATGCAATGTCCCAAGAAGATAACTGAAGATTTACAAAACTGAAGTTTATCCTTTGACGCTTTACATCCAGCTTGGTACAAAAACAACATGAGTAATATTGTTGCACTGTGACACTGTTTCCTGGAGGGGGCACAAATCAGTAAGTCATCAACATATTGCAGAACAACTACTTTTGGCATTTTCCATCTTTCCAGTATCCCTTGCAGACTGGCAGTCTCTACAGGTACTGAAATCACGTATCAAAAAAAAAAAAGAAAAAAAATTATTATCTAGTTCAGTCTGAATGCCTGAGAACTTTCACGCTACAGCTTGTAGCCAAAAAAAAAAAAAAACTAGCTTAAAAAAAATAAATAAATCACTTCCTGGTCTGTTCAAATTAACTTGCTATACCTTCTACACGATGCACCACTGCTCTTTTATAGCAGATGGTAATCTATTAACAAACTTCCCCGTTGCCTTTCAAATAACAAATACGCATTATGCAGCGTAAAGGCTGCCTGTCTGCTTCTCACGTACTCTGACCTTCTATTCACATGCCTAGCCCTTCGATTCTTACGTACTGTGTCTATTCCAAAAAACCTATTCAACAAGGTGATTTAAAAATCTGAAAACTGCTGCACTCTGGTTCCTGTGCGTCCTCACCGAATGCCCGACGGGAGGGGCTAGTCAAACCGCTGCGCAGTTTGTGTGTCCTCTCTCCCTCAGCCTGTAATTCTCCTTATCTATGGAGCGACCTTGGTCTAAAGCAGGCTGCTAGCGTAGGCTTTTTTTTTTTTTTTTTCTTTCTACCGCCCTCTGGAATGCCATCTCGCTGCTGCCAGCACTTCCCCCCTCCCTTATATCTCTGCTTGCTGTCACTGACTTCTGCATTATCAGGTCCGGTCCTACCAACATAGCACTTGTATGTCTCATCTATCAGTCTATCGTATCTGGCTTCATCTGCCAATTTCCCTTTTATAAGTGCTTGCAAATCCTGTCTAGTTGCTTCATTAGAGTCAACTGCTCTGAAGGGCTCCATGGTCTGTATAACACTGCTGTCCGGGGGGCGCCTGGAGCTAGTCCGTCCACCTCACTTCCCGCAGCACCCGGGTACCAGGTACCATTACTGTCCTCATTGGAAATAAATTGGCCGGGGGAGGTCTGGGTCCACCGCAACCTACACAGACATCTACCGTCAGGGGATTCTGCTGTCCACACCTGGGGCAGACCCAACAGTTTGGTTCATGGGAAGTCTGTGGGAAGGTCTGATACTGGGGTGGAGGTAACGTAGGGGGCAAACAGGAGGGTAAATCAGTCGTCCCTGTTTTTGTTAGTCTGTAACGTCTGTCTCCTAATTCCTCAGTCTTTCCCTCTAAGTAATCACACGCACTCATCCATAGGTTCACTGTTCTCAACAAACCTTTGTCTCTCAACCATCCATGATGTGAGCTAAAGAACCTTTTCCATTTTTCACTGTTCAATTCTTCGTTCATTCATTCATGCCTGCTTTACACAACTCTCTGCGCACAACTAAATCTTTAGCAGAAACACCTTCCTTGGTGTTTTGGTCCCCCATTTTTGTATCTCCTCACCTAGAAGAGATTCTCTTGTCACCAAGACAAGTTTGTCACCAAGACAATTGCGTCACCAAGACTCTGTCACCAAGACAGTTGCGTCACTTAGACAATGGGCCACAAAGGTTTCTGAACCATTCCACTGCTCGCTTTCCAAGATTTGTACGCCAACCAAATGAACAATCCAATCACACAGACACCAAGACAAAACCACAACACAATCATTGGATCCATACTGTCATTATTCAAAGGAGGAAAGGCAGGACTGACAATTAATCTGAAGGTCTACTGGTTCAAAGGGATCTGAGCCAGGAATACCTGTGATTTACCTGGAAAGCCGACCGCTCGGGGAAGAGGGAGTCCACTATACAGTGATATAGATTTTAGGTAGAATATAATAAGTATTCTTACCCCAGCGCTGTGTATATCACCAACAGAGACCTCCGCTCATCCCACGTCTTCCGGACCGGTCGGGCTTCCTCAGAATAGAATAACTCAGTCCCCTGGTCGGGCGCCAGTTGTCGTCGCTGTTATCTCGTTAACTCTTTCCTCCTCGGAATATGGTACCAGAGAGAATAAGACACAGACCAAAGGATGCGTCTATAAGCTCTGCGTTTATTGCTAACAAAGGGATTCATATACACCCCTGAAGCAGGAAGCGGAATTACCATATATGGCAGTTAATACAACTAAAACATAAAATGCTAGTTTCACTTTAAAAAATTCCATTCTTGGCTTTTGGCCCTGTTTTGCACAGAGCGTCTCTTCTCAGGCGAGGAGGAATGTATTGTATTGACTAAAAATGAGGAACATCTTATCTTGTCTCCTGGTACACGTCAACCTGTCGGTTGAAAAGAACAAGGCCTCTGAACTTTAGAAAAAATGCTAGCTCTAAGAAAAAAAATGCTGGTTCAGCGATCACACCAGCATAACACCCTTTTGGAATCTCCACCCACTTTTGGGCCACCACCCCCTTTTGGGTTGCCACCCCCTTTTGGGGCTCCGCCCCCTTTTGGGCCACCATCCCAATTTGGGTTACCGCCCCCTTTTGGGACTCCGCCCCCTTTTGGGCCACCATCCCAATTTGGGTTACCGCCCCCTTTTGGGCCACCATCCTAATTTGTGTTACCGCCCCCTTTTGGGACTCCGCCCCCTTTTGGGCAACTTTACTGATTTTGGGCTACCACCCCTTTTGAGACTCCACCCCCTTTCGGGCCACAATCCCAATTTGGGTTACCGCCCCCTTTTGGGACTCCGCCCCCTTTTGGGTAACCATCCCTGTTTTGGGTTGCCGCCCCCCTTTTGGGACTCTTCCCCTTTTAGGGACACCACCCATCACTGGGGAACACACCACGGCTCTTACAGGCCCCAGTCCACACAGTACCCTTAGACAGTGTCTTTTACTTAGGGCGTGTACTGGCCCTTTAAGAGTTTGTGTGCCTCGGTTCACACTGTCCTTTTTACCACACCAGCTCCTGCTGGTACTGCCACCGCTTCCGTTGCAGCCACCAACAACCAGCACCTTCAGATGCTACGCCTAAGCTGCTGTGGCTGTTACTGCAGCTCCGGCTGCTGCAGAACCTCTTGCTGCAACAGTCACTGTAGCTCCTGCTACCACAAGTCTCTGCACGCTGCGCTGTCTTGCCGCTTGTCACCTTTGTGACCCCACGAGTCACAGCCAGCCGCTTGTCACCTTCATGACTCCTCCGAGCCACAGCAAACACCTCACACGTGTTCCAGAAAAAAAAACAGTTTCTCACTGACCCGTCAGCACAACACAGACTCCTGTCTGTCACACTCTCAGCCAGAGAGATTTTCCGGACACCTCCTTTCATAGAGGCATCCCACAGAGGAAAAAACAGTTTCTCACTGACCCGTCAGAACAACACAGACTCCTGTCTGTTACTGTTGATCACGCAGGTTTCCGGACACCTCCTCTTCATAGAGGCATCCCACAAGGACAAAACAATCTCTCACTGACCCGTCAGTACACCACAGACTCCTGTCTGTTACCTGTTGGCAGTGGCGCCGCTATAATGAGGCGACTTGAGCCTCTGTCTCAGGCGGCGTCAGCTAGGGGCGGCAAAGCAGGGGCGCACAGTGAATGAAAAGGCCCGTGGGCCCGCCGACATTGAACTGACAGTTTCAGTGCCGGCGGGCCCTTTAATCGCGGGTGGAATGCTGTGAGTGAGGAAGGCCTTGCGGCCTTCCATATGCAGCACAGGCGACGTGATCGTCATCACGCCGCCTGCGCGCCGTGATGACGTCACGCCGCCTGTGCCAGAGAAGACGGAGTCCAGCGCACTTCTTCAGAGCTGCGGGGGAGATAGGTGAGTACTGACTTTTTTTTTTTTTTTAATGCCGGGCCCGGCTTATGGGGGACTATGCTGGCTATGGGGGATTATGCTGGCTATTGGGGGATTATGCTGGCTATTGGGGGATTATGCTGGCTATGGGGGGATTATGTGGCTATTGGGGGATTATGCTGGCTATTGGGGGATTATGCTGGCTATTGGGGGATTATGCTTGCTATGGGGGGATTATGCTGGCTATTGGGGGATTATGCTGGCTATTGGGGGATTATGCTTGCTATGGGGGGATTATGCTGGCTATTGGGGGATTATGCTGGCTATTGGGGATTATGCTGGCTATTGGGGGATTATGCTGGCTATGGGGGGATTATGCTGGCTATTAGGGGATTATGCTGGCTATTGGGGGATTATGCTGGCTATTGGGGGATTATGCTGGCTATGGGGGATTATGCTGCGTATTGGGGACCTATGCTGCGTATTGGGGACCTATGCTGCCTATTGAGGACCTATGCTGCGTATTGGGGACCTATGCTGCCTATTGAGGACCTATGCTGCGTATTGGGGACCTATGCTGCCTATTGGGGTCCTATGCTGCCTATTGGGGACCTATGCTGCCTATTGAGGACCTATGCTGCCTATTGGGGACCTATGCTGCGTATTGGGGACCTATGCTGCCTATTGGGGACCTATGCTGCCTATTGGTGACCTATGCTGCCTATTGGGGACCTATGCTGTCTATTGAGGACCTATGCTGTCTATTGAGGACATATGCTGTCTATTGAGGACATATGCTGCCTATTGGGGACCAATGCTGCCTATTGGGGACATTTACCTGCCTATTAGGGATTCTCGCACCACACCAGTCTGAGCCTGAGCGCCAATATGTGCACTGATGAGGATGAAATGATATGGATTGGCAAGGCTGCAGTGATGGGCAGTGCAGGCTGTATGTCTCTGTGTGGGCAGTTTTATTGCTGGTATATTGTTTTTGTAGCACTGTATATATATTGGTATTTTACTAATAGCAATTTGGAATCCCTAGGAAATAATGATATCAAGAAAGAGAAAAATTGCTTCACTTGTGACAAATATGGAACCGAACATTGACCATCTCATTAGCCAAAAGCAGGCCCATAGTTCCCACTGAAATACCAGTAAGTTTGTTGATTTTTAACTTTACTTGTTCTTTATTTTAAGTATTGTATTTGTTCCTGTTTCTTTTTTTTTTTTACTTCAAAATAAGAGTGTAGTATATGGTGTACACAGGGTCATACACATTGTGTGCGGTATATAGAGTGTAGTATATGGTGTATACAGGGTCATACACATCGTGTGCGGTATATAGAGTGTATATACACTGCTGTATTATACTTTTCATATACAGGTATAATGCTCTTATTCTTGTATAGAGGTGAGTGTGCCATGTATAATATATGGTATATACAGCGTAGTGTCACATACACTGCTGTATTATGCAATATACAACAGTTCTAATGCTCCATACCTAATATGCAGATAATGTACAGTGTATATGATGTAACCTGTATAAGATGTGACATTGGCTTGCCCCCCCCCTAGTTTTGATCCTGGGTACGCCCATGCTCCTGCTGCTGGCTGCTGCGCACAGTGCTGCTTCCTTGATATCCTTGTTGTTATGAACTGCTACAAGCACTAAGGAAAGATGGGAACTCTGTCCCTACAATAGAACTGAGCTGGATCCCTACGATGTAACGGGGAACCTGATCCTGCGACCAGACCCGCTAAAGTCCTCAGCTAGTCTGAACGAAGACCTATAGTTGCGAGGGAGGAATCCCTACAAGATCTAGGGACTGGGAGAAAAGGTGGACACCTCCTAACAGAAATTGTAGCAGGGAAAATTAAACAGAAAACAAATTACTACGAGATTCTAAGATCAAGCAAAACTGACAGAGTAAGGCACCTAAGCACCCGGCTAACTTAAGAGTAGATAATACAATGAAGTCCAGCAAAGCCAGAAGGGCGGAGCGAGACTAAATAGGGAAAAAAGGTCATGTGACCAGCAAACTGAAACAAAACCTAACAAGAGGGTTCTAACACTTGTGACTCCCTCCCCTCATGTCCAGAGTTAGGAGAAGCCAGGTCGGTGACTAGTTATTAATGCAACTACTTAAGTTACTATATGGGACTTGAAAACATGATCTCCCAACAAGGGAAATACACAGGCCTGTGTAGCGCTGCGGTGATTCCGGATGTGTTCAATGAGCACATCCGGATTCACCGCGCGTTCAGAAGGGGGCGGAGCTTTGTACTGATTTTACAATGGGGGGGGCGCCGTTTTGCAGTTCGCCTCAGGCAGCAGAGAGGCTAGGTTCAACCCTGCCTGTTGGCCACGCAGGTTTCCGGACACCTCCTCCTCAGAGGCATCCAACAAAGGGAAAAAAACAGTCTTTCTCTCACGAACAGTTCCCTCTGGTCCCGACCAGCATAACACGGTTTTCAAGACCGTTACCTGTTGGCGTCAACCACACAGGTTCCTGGAGACCTCCTCCTCAGAGGTATCCTATCAGCATGCTTTTTCTCCATTTTCAATGACCCCGGTCAACATAACACAGACTCCTGTCTGTCACCACTGCTTAACAGTTTCTTCAGATACCTCATATCAGAGGCACCACATAAACATAACCACAGTTTATTCGTGACCACTGGTCACACTCACGGTTTTCACAGACCGTCCGTTCCTCCTGTGGTTCCTGATTCTCAGTCCTGGAACATGTGCTCCTTGGGCCGCTGCCAGCATTCCATCCACCAATTGTAAGGTTTCAACTCACTCGGCTGCTTCAGAGGTAATCAGGAGACACTTTTGTTATCCAAAAATCATCAGGTTTATTACATCATAAACCTCACAGTGACAGGCAATGCAAATCTTCAGTACTTCAGCTCCTGCCTGGAGCCTCACTCCTCAGACACAGAGACCTCTCTGTAATGTCCCGTCTGGACGCATGGAAGTCTGTCCACACTGGCAGACTCCCACAACACTCTTCAGACACAGAGACCTCTCTGTAATGTCCCGCCTGGATGCATGGTAGTCTGTTCACACTCACAGACTCCCACAACACTCTTCAGACACAGAGACCTCTCTGTAATGTCCCACCTGGATGCATGGTAGTCTGTTCACACTCACAGACTCCCACAACACTCTCCTGACACAGAGTCCTTTCTGTGAAGTCCCATCTGGACACATGGAAGTCTGTCCACCCTGGCAGACTCCCACAACACTCTCTCAGGTGCCAAACAAACTCCATTACATAGGCGTAACCCCGCCCATAGGTGAGGTCAGGATCACATGGTTAGGTCACCTGATCATGACCTCATCACAGGTCCTTTACCACAACACAAACCATGCTTCCATGCATATCTCGAGGAGCATACACAGTGCCCCCTAGCTGCATCAGGGGTCACTACACCACACTGTAATGACTCTATATAAAATGAGTTTCACTTTTTGTATTGAAGAACTGAAATAATTTTTTTTTTGATGATATTCTAATTTAGCGAGAAGCAATTGTAATTTCAAAACACAATTTCTTATTACTGCAGCATCTCCTTGGAGTCATAAAGGGATTGACTGGCTTATCTTTTTAGAGGGCCATAATAATGGTTTGGGAGGGTAAAAGTTTCTGACAGAATCTCTTTAAGCCAAAATTTAGAAGTGGGTCCAAAATAACGAGTAGATGCAACTCTTACCATATAGTTTCTCTACTTATGTTTAAGTCCGGGGAACAGCTTACAAATGAAGATGCAAAACATGATGTGTACACTGTTGTGTGAAAAAGGCTTTAGTGTGAAAGCTCGGATAGCATGATACTAGACAGGTGAGTGCAGTCTGCAGGCTTCTCACTAGATGGTGACATTTTACACATAATCAACAGGTGGAAGTGTATGGATAAGGATTTTTATTTGCACAACTGTTCTCAATAAAGTTACTTAATAAAAACAAAACTTCTTTGGAAAGTACTTCATTTAAAATTACTTTGCAGTTTGTGAGAAGATTATGGATGTTAGAAAATATGTGCAGTAACAGGAGACCACCTGACTTCCCATGCTTAAAGGGAAAAAGTAACCTTGGAACCTGCAGATATAGGATCAATCTGCAGGTGATTAACATTGCAATGCTTTCTGGCCACCTTAATGAAAGCACAGTTAGGCTGGGGTCAGACATGCGAGAAACTCGCATGAGTCTAGCATGTCAATACCTGACACGGCCGCCGACACTCGGGACCGGAGTGTGCGGCTGCATGTATTTCTATGCAGCCGCACGCTCCGGTCCCGAGTGTTGGCGGCCGTGTCGGGTATTGACATGCTAGACTCGTGCGAGTTTCTCGCATGTCTGACCCCGACCTAAAGCTGACTATATGTGACCTGTCTGTCGGAAATTCCTATTTAGTATACTGTAATATAACTGCGTGCATAAATTACACAGGTCCACGTCAGTGAATGGGAAATTTTGACAATATTTTTGAAAATTTGATGGTCACAGAGTATAGACACAAGGGCCAACATTAAGGCATTAGTGAATGAATTGGGGTGGACGGGGATGTAAATATAATGAATTTGGGGAGCGGAAGGTACAGAGTGGGGGGTGTTGAGGATGCAGATATGTGACTGGTAATGAATTGAGGGGAAGAGTACAGTTTCAAATTAATTTATAAATTGGGTGGAGAAAGTGGCTATTTATAGTTGGTGAGGGCAGAGTGGTGGATTACAATTTATATTTGGAATGGTGGGTTGCATAATAACTAATTATATTAATAGTGGGTGCAGATCTGTATTCAGCTGCAAAGTGTAGAAGTTGGGGAAAATGTTGGGAATTTTGCTCTGGAAGTGGTGCTCTAGATAACTGTGTGCAGAGACAAGTCCTGGCTGGATGAACTGAAGGGGCCTGCGCTGGATGAAGAAAAGCGAAGATGAAGGACGTCACCTACAGATGTCACTGGTGAGTCAGTGTGTTACCTGTACACTTACACTATACACTGTACACAGAGGTCCTGTGTATAATGGCACTGGTGAGTCACTGTATTACCTGTACACTGACACTATATACAGAGCTTTTGTGTACAATGGCACTTATGGTAATATTAGTATTGTGACTTTTTATTATAATTTATTGATTATTTATTGATCAGTATTGTAGTATTCGGTCACTATGTAGTGGTAATATGTGGTCTGGTCATGGAGCGGCAGTATTTGTCCCTTGTATTTGGTATTATTCGGTCACTATGTAGTGGTAATATGTGGTCTGGGAAGTATTAGCAAAAAGTAGGAATATACAACATAACATTTATTAAATCATTAAAAGATACCAAGACACAACAAAACATATATAACTTGAGCCTTAACAAGACCTGCCAAATAAACCAACAAGTTCAAGTAATGCATCAATTGTCTGTACTAAACTACCTATGTCACTACCACTGACATGTTGTGGAAAGCCCAGTAGGGTGTTACAGACCCATATAAGATTAATAAACTTTAATAGGTCTCACCCAATTCAGGTTAATGTTAGGACCTCAGGCAAGAGTTTTTCAAACACTCATGTGGAGCTGTGAGCATCCAACAGCTGTATAGTCGTCCATATCATGAGTTGAAATTATAAGTGTTAGCTAAGAATTAACCGCCTCCCGATGCGTTTCATCCCAACTGGGACTTATTCCCTGATAAGAGTAAGGCCCAGCCATAGCGCCTACCTTGCTGTGGTGGCGGCTGAAAAAAATCTTTTGGCCAAAACAAAAGTTGCTGGCTATGTATGTGATATGGTGTTCGATGGGAACTGTTAATGTGTGATTGGTGAGAGTTGGCAGACCCTTTACACACACTGGATGGTGGGCTAGTCCTGTACTATTCATGGGGTTTGACCTGTTGTTTGACTAACAAATAAAGCACTTGGAGTATGGGTATTGAAGATCATTACCATTAGTAGCCATGATTTCTAATATTGCATCAAGCATGACTGAGAAGTACTCACCTTACTGATCCCCCCCACTTCTTTGCGCTGCTTTCCTGGTGCACCCTATTCCCTGGCCGCTAGTGATGAAGATGTTTATACAGACGTGTAACCATTGAAATCAATGTCCGAGAGTAGATATTACTGGAGGCCTGGGTACAAAGACTAGCGGGAAGATAGCAAAGCACAGTGGTGGCGGGGAATAGGTAAGGCGAGTATTGTTATATTATACCATTTTAAGCTTTTAACCACTTCCCAATATTGGACGCATTGGCTCGTCTAGTGTAGGATCCCCGTTTTTGATGCAGGTTCAACAGCTAAGCCTGCAACATACTCGGCAAATGATGGCTGTGTTATACAGTCATCATCTATCGCTGCCTGCTGCTGTTAATCACTTATATGCTGCTATCAATCTCTAACAGAAACATTTAAAGCAGGCAAACCGGAGCTGTACCTTGCACCAGGAAGGTGCTTCAGTGAAGACCAGCCCGGGGCTGGCCTTTATCAGAAACCATGGTTTTTCCTATACACTGCAATACTGTGATATTGCAGTATCTCGTATAGGCAATAACAGGTTCAAGTCTACTAAGGACTAACAAAGTAAAAAGAATTCAAATCACTCCCCACAACTTTTTTTACCCCATTAAAAATAAAAAGATATAAAAAAAATAAAATATGTGATATTGCTGCTTCCATAAATGTCTGTTCCTTCAAAATCTAAAATTTGTCAACCCGATCAGTAAATACTATAAAGAGAAAAAAAGATTGAAATGCCAGAATTTCAGCTCTTCTCTTACTGGACAAAATGCAATAACAAGCAATCAAAATGTTTTTTGGGTACTGTGGTAAGACGACTCGCTCGGCTCTCCTGAAGGCAGACTCAGGACACACGTTCTCTGGGTTTTCTTTCTGCTGGTTTATTATCAGCCATAAACTCATGCAGATTTCGCAGGAAAAGTAAACATGACCCTTCTGGGTTAAACGGGAAAACATAAAAAAAAAAAAACAATAACTCAGTCCATAGATGAGTGGGTTCCGCCCGCTCTCGGTAGCATAAACGGCACTGCTAAAGTCCTTGTGGAAAGCTCTACAGCTTCCACTATCCTGTCTGGAGACTTGCCTCTCCAGACCACAACACAGAGAAAAAAAAACAGAACTGAGCTTTTATACATTGCTCAGCCACACCCTTTTAACATATAACATGCTGGCAGATAAATAAAGTAGGTCTTAGTTCATACAGGAGAGCATCCTGTGTGACACATACCTCCCCTCACATATAAAACCAGTGACACTGTCACATATTCCCCCCCTCTGCCCAAAGCCGGGGGTTTGGGCACCTTCTGACACCAGACAGGGAATCCTAGAGAGGGCATCTGCATTCCCATGTAACTTCCCTGGCCTATGCTCCACGTGAAAGTTAAACTCTTGAAGCTCTAGGAACCATCTAGTTACCCTAGCATTTTTTCCCCTCTTTTCCCTCAACCATCTCAACGGGGCATGGTCTGATACTAATTTAAACTTCCGGCCTAGTAGGTAATATTTCAGTGTATCCACGGCCCATTTTATGGCTAAACACTCTTTCTCTACTATGGCGTAGTTCTTCTCGCAGGAGGACAGCTTTCGGCTTAGATAGAGAATGGGATGTTCTTCCCCATTTATTTCTTGGGAGAGTACGGCCCCTAGACCAACCTCTGATGCGTCAGTCTGGACCACAAATTCTTTCTTAAAGTCTGGTGCGACCAGGACAGGCTGCTTGCACAGTGTTAGCTTCAGCTTTTGAAACGCGGTCTCCGTTTCTTCCGTCCATTTCACCATGGTTGATTTGGTGCCTTTTAGAAGATCTGTTAGTGGGGCGGCAATCGTGGCGAAATTCGGGATAAACCGCCGGTAGTATCCCACCATTCCCAGGAATGCTTTCACCTGCTTCTTTGAGAACTGTTGCGGCCAGGTTTGAATTGCCTCCACTTTCTTGATCTGCGGCTTTATTTCGCCCTCCCAACAACAATAGCCCAGGTACTTGGCCTCCTCTTTTCCGATTGCACACTTTTTCGGATTTATGGTAAATCCTGCTTTCCTTAGCGCGTCCAAAATGGCCTGTAGTTTAGGTAGGTGACTAGCCCAGTCTGGGCTAAAGACCACAATGTCGTCGAGGTAGGCTGCGGCATACTTCTTATGTGGGGCTAGGATCCGATCCATAGCCCTCTGGAAAGTGGCTGGGCCCCCTGTAGTCCGAACGGCATCCGCTTGTATTGAAAACAGCCATCAGGTGTTGAGAAAGCCGTCTTCTCTTTAGCCTTTTGGGACATGGGGATCTGCCAGTAGCCCTTCGTCAGGTCAAGAGTGGTGATGTACCTCGCCGGTCCAAGCCTCTCGATGAGTTCGTCGACGAGGGGCATCGGGTACGCGTCACACTTGGATACCTCATTTAGCCGACGGTAGTCATTACAAAACCTCCACTCTCCATTGGGTTTCGGCACGAGGACGATTGGGCTCGACCACCCACTCTTCGACTCCTCTATTACCCCGAGGTCTAACATCCTCTTCACCTCAGCCGAGATCACCTCCAGGCGTGCTTCCGGAATCCGATACGGCTTCAAATTCACTCGTACATGCGTGTAAGTGTAGTACAGTTCATATAGCGTCTTGTGCTTGGGTGCGATGAAAACACAGGAGTCACAGGTTTGATATAGAAAAGTCCTGTATTACTTCATACAAGTTGGCAGAAATAGTCACACAGTTTGCAGACACAGAAACAGGAGACACAGCAGGCCAGAGTAATCCAAGCTCAGCAATCACTCTCCAATACAGATTCAGGATCTTCTCTGTTACCGTAAGTCCATGCAAACGTGGGTCTTTCAAAGAGCAGGGTTCAGAGTCCACAAGTGCTTCAGAGTTCCTCAGTAGGAATAGCTGGAGTACAAGGTCCAAGGCTTACAGGAGTCAAGTCACAGGTTCACTGCAGGCTAGATTCTGAAGCACTGATTGCTCAGCTGTGGCTGCTTAAGAAGCAAAGGAGAGAATCAGGGCGGGAACATGCAAGCTGGAAACTCCATTTTGACTGAGGGCAAGATAGCTGCAGCAAGACAGAAAGTAAAATGGCTGACGAACAAACTGAGTTTCAGGAATATATACATAGAACCTTACATTACTCCCCCCTTAAGGACAACCTCCGGATGACCTCAGACCAGGCTTGTGTGGGTACCTCTGATGAAACTGACGGAGCAAGCGAGGAGCATTAACGTTATTGACCGGTTCCCATGAGTTGTCCTCCATTGGGTAGCCCTGCCATTTAATCAGATATTGTAACTGATTTCTATACAACCTGGAATCTAAAATCCTTTCCACCACAAATTCTTCCTGACCATCGACTAGCACTGGGTCAGGGCAAGGAGAGGAACGTCCAGGAAACGTATTGGGTGTCGCAGCCTTTAGTAGGGATACATGAAAGACAGGGTGGATTCTCATAGTTCTGGGCAGTTGAAGACGACAAGCAACGGCACTTATAATTTTACTGATTTTATAGGGTCCAATGTACTTATGTCCCAACTTAGACGATGGAATCCTTAACTTAAGATTTCTGGTTGACAGCCAGACCAAGTCTCCTACCTTGAAAGCTGGTGCAGGTTTACGAAATTTATCTGCTGCTTTCTTGTACCTTTCTTGAGCCGATTCCAGATTTTCCTTTAGAAGATCCATATTCTTCTGTAAAGACGTGATTCTTTCAGCCACTGCTGGTAAAGGCGTTTCTATGGGAAATCGTGGTAGAATGTTAGGATGATAACCTAGATTAGAGTAAAAAGGAGACTGTTTAGTGGAGGCACTCTGAGAGTTGTTATACGAGAACTCAGCTAATGGAAGTAGATCCACCCAATCATCCTGTAGGTGGCAGATAAAGCAGCGGAGATACTGCTCCAGGGTTTGATTGGTTCGTTCGGTCTGTCCATTAGTCTGGGGATGAAAAGCAGAAGAAAGGTTTACTTTAATGTCCAATGCTGCACAGAAATTTTGCCAAAACCTAGAAGTGAATTGCACCCCTCGATCCGAAATAACCTCATCCGGTACTCCATGTAAGCGAAACACATCTTTAATCATCAAATCTGATGTCTGTTTTGCAGTGGGTAAGCCGACACAAGGGATAAAATGAGCTGCCTTTGTTAGACGGTCAACCACCACTAGAATGGTGTTCTTCCCCTGAGAGGTTGGTAACTCCATAATGAAGTCCATAGAAATGGATCCCCACGGGCGGGACGGGGTGGGAAGAGGCTGCAACAGACCAGTTGGTGAGGAGCGAGGTGTTTTGCATCTTGCACAGACCTCACATGAAGTGACATAATTCAAAACATCCTTCCTGCAAGTGGGCCACCAAAAGAAACGAGAAAGAAATTCCTGTGTCTTTAGAATTCCTCTATGCCCAGCTATCTTGGAATCGTGAATGAGCTGCAACACTCTTAATCTGACTGTTTCAGGAATATACAGACGTTGTCCCTGAATCCACACACCATTCTTAAAGACAAGACTTACGTCCCTTGGGGGTTGTGCCAAAAAGGAATCCGCATGGTATGCTTCCTTGATGTCCTTAAGTAGGTCTTGATTATGAATCACTCCTAGGAATCTAGAGTCAGGAAGAATAGTCTTAGGAGGAGTAATTGGACGTGTCTCTGCTGAGTAAATCCTAGAGAGTGCATCAGCCTTTCCATTGCGCGATCCTGGTCTATAAGAGATGATAAAATTAAATTGGTTTAAGAAAAGATTCCAGCGAGCCTGGCGAGGAGTCAGGCACTTAGCCGACCTGATAAACTCAAGGTTACGATGGTCTGTCAGGACGACTATTTGCTGTGCAGCTCCCTGAAGAAGGTGTCTCCATTCTTTGAAGGCGGCAATAATGGCCAACAACTCTCTATTGCCCACATCGTAGTTCCTCTCAGCCGAAGACAACTGCTGGGAAAAGAAGGCACAGGGATGCAAGACATTCTTCTCACCTGTTCTCTGAGAGAGTATAGCTCCAACGGCACAGTCTGAAGCATCCACCTCTATTATGAAGGCAAGCTCGGGGTTGGGATGTACTAGGATAGGTGCAGTGGTAAATTTATCTTTTAGACGGGAAAATGCTTCCTGGGCTTGGGGAGTCCAGGAAAACCTAGATTCTTTCCGGGTAAGTTGAGTGATAGGTGACACTACCTCAGAGAAATTTCTAATGAAACGTCTATAGAAGTTGGCAAACCCGATGAAGCGCTGTACCTCCTTCACATTTCTAGGACTTGGCCAATCCTTGATGGCTTGGGTTTTGCTTCCATCCATACTAATTCCTTGTGTAGACAGTACATACCCCAGAAATTGAATTTCGGTCCTATGGAATTCACACTTTTCAAGTTTGATGTAAAGATGATTTTGTCTTAGACGTTCCAAGACCATTCTCACATGTCCATGATGTTCCTCTGTGGAGTTAGAAAAAATTAGAATATCATCCAAATAAATTACCACGAATGTATCTAGGAGATCCCTGAAGATGTCATTCACCAAGTGTTGGAAAGTGGCTGGGGCGGTACTCAGACCAAAAGGCATAACTAGATATTCAAAGTGTCCATAGCGTGACCTGAATGCAGTCTTCCATTCATCCCCAGGTCTAATACGGACTAAGTTATAGGCCCCACGAAGATCTAGTTTAGAAAAAATTTTGGCATGTCGCACTCTCTCCAATAACTCAGGGATTAAAGGCAATGGATAACGGTTTCTAATAGTAACCTTATTGAGTTCCCTATAGTCTACGCATGGTCTCAGAGATCCATCTTTCTTCTTTACAAAGAAGATGGGTGCACCTGCAGGAGATGAAGAGGGCGTATGAAGCCCTTGGCTAGATTTTCATCTATGTAATCCTTTAAAGCCTTTAGCTCGGGCCCCGCCAGGGGT
Organism: Oophaga sylvatica; assembly: GCA_033576555.1. Lineage (NCBI taxonomy): Eukaryota > Metazoa > Chordata > Amphibia > Anura > Dendrobatidae > Oophaga > Oophaga sylvatica. Next base: position 310,904,294 of record JARQOD010000006.1, read on the forward strand.
AGATCTTACCAAAAGGTATCTCTGCTCCAGGCAATAATTCAATTGGACAATCATATGGACGGTGAGGAGGAAGCTGGTCAGCGTTCTTCTTGTCACATAAATCCACATAGTCCTGGTATACAGCTGGTAGTTCAGGGACTGACATGATTCCTTTAGGAACAGAGCAAGCTGAAACTTTTGGACTCATCTGTTTCTCTGGAAAGTGTAATTCCTTGGTCTCCCAGTTAATGGTAGGATTCTGAGCCTGCAGCCATGGTAGCCCTAGAATAATGGGAAAGTGGGGAGAAGAGATAAGCATAAAGGACAGTTTCTCTTGATGATCTTTACCCATAAGAACCCTCAAAGGCTCTGTTTCCTGATCCACTGGTCCAGAGGTCAGCAGGGAGCCATCCACAGTTTCCATCTGTACTGGAGTAGCCTTCTTCACTGAACGTATTCCCTGTTTCAGAGCAAAGGAGACATCCATAAAATTTCCACTTGCCCCTGAGTCGATCATAGCAGAGCTAGACACCCAAGCTGAGTCAACCCAGAGTTTGATGGAAAGAAAGCAATGAGAATTGTTTTTCTTACAACTCAGCTGGGACACCGCTGAGGAAACTTGAAAAATGGCAGCGTTTACACAGTCAACGTCCTCAGAGGTAACGGAGTTTAAGTCCGAGAAATCAAGATCTGTTGCTGCAGATCTCTCTGGAGCCTGAGGCTCGGACCTGACAGATCCCCTCTCGCAACACTCACAATGAATGAGTGCTGCAGTAGTCTTACGAGAACGGCTGGGGCAGTTTATAATGAAGTGCCCTGACTTACCACAATAGAAACATAGATTCTCCTTAAAACGATGTTCCTTGCGTGCATCACTAACCCGTCGTTGTAAAGAGTCTACCTGCATGGGTTCAGGTTCAGGTTCCCGTGTAATCCTACTCAAAGGTTCCTTAGCTGGAGAGGAAGGTAGGAAAAGGTTAGTACGATTGCTTTCGAACCATCTCTCTTGCCTGCGTTCAGTCAGATGAGTATCAATACGGATGCAGTAGTTAATAAAGTCACCTAACGCAGTGGGAGGGTCGGCACGAGCAAGTTCATCCTTAATCAGTGGAGACAACCCCTTTCGAAAAATAGATTTTTTGGCGGAACTGTCCCAGGTGGTATCAAGGGCCCATCTCCTGAAATCCAAGGCATATTCAGCTACCGAGTGCTTACCTTGGCGCAAAGCTAACATGGCTGCTTCAGCTGTTGCACCTCGATTGGGGTCATCAAACACCTGCCCCATGGCTGAAATAAAATCATCAAGGTGATTCAAACAATCATCCTCAGTCTCAATCAGAGGGTTTGCCCACATTAAAGCCTTGTTGGTAAGCAACATAATTATAGTAAGCACCTTAGATCGTTCAGTGGGAAATTGTGAAGCATGTGCAGAAAAAAAAAGATTGCATTGATTAATAAATCCCCTGAATTTCTCACGTTCACCGCCAAAACGAAAAGGGGGCAACTTGGGAATCCCAGCACTCGGGGCTACGGCAGGAGCCTGGACTCGCCCCTCTAGAACCTCAATCCTGGCTCGCAAATCCTGGGTAGTCTGTCCAACCACTTGCAAATTGTGATTATTGAGGTCCTGTAGATTTGTAAAACGGGTCTTTATATTCTGCAAATCTGCAAGGATATTATCAGTCACTCCGCAAAGTTCCTTTATGCGGGCCTCCATTTTCCAGATCTTTTAAGACAGGATTACTGGAAGAAGAGGAGAGAAAAAAAAAAAACAATAGTGTTCACCTGTGGCAACACTGCAGAGAGAAAAAAAAATTAAGGGAACTGCTCACCTGGAATGGTTGTGAGGAGTCACAACCACTATCATCACAGAAAGTTTCAACCAGACATCTGATATCCAGAGTTACAGCAGACAAAAAAGAGAAAAGAAAGGAAAAAAAAAAAAAAAAACAATAGTGTTTACCTGTGGTAACACTGCAAAAAGAAAAAACTTAAGGGAATTGCTCACCTGGAATGGTTGTGAGAAGTCACAACCACTGTCATCACAGAAAGTACAACCGGACGTCTGATATCCACAGTACAGCAGACACAGCCTTCCAGACCCAGCAGACACTAACGTTTTGGCTTCAGAATCTTGTAATGTATGTAGTACAGTTCATATAGCGTCTTGTGCTTGGGTGCGATGAAAACACAGGAGTCACAGGTTTGATATAGAAAGTCCTGTATTACTTCATACAAGTTGGCAGAAATAGTCACACAGTTTGCAGACACAGAAACAGGAGACACAGCAGGCCAGAGTAATCCAAGCTCAGCAATCACTCTCCAATACAGATTCAGGATCTTCTCTGTTACCGTAAGTCCATGCAAACGTGGGTCTTTCAAAGAGCAGGGTTCAGAGTCCACAAGTGCTTCAGAGTTCCTCAGTAGGAATAGCTGGAGTACAAGGTCCAAGGCTTACAGGAGTCAAGTCACAGGTTCACTGCAGGCTAGATTCTGAAGCACTGATTGCTCAGCTGTGGCTGCTTAAGAAGCAAAGGAGAGAATCAGGGCGGGAACATGCAAGCTGGAAACTCCATTTTGACTGAGGGCAAGATAGCTGCAGCAAGACAGAAAGTAAAATGGCTGACGAACAAACTGAGTTTCAGGAATTATACATAGAACCTTACAATGCAGTTCTGTCAGCACGTCATGCTCTATCACTTGTGTATGCCCTGGCAACTCTGAGAGCAGGTCCCGATTCCGCTGTAGTAATTCCCGACACTGTTGCTTCTGGGCCGGTGATAGAGTCTCTGCAATAGTGACCTCCTCCACCTTGCCTTCTGGTACGGCTCCCAGGCAAGGAGTTTCCACAGGTTCACGGTCCCGCCACGGCTTGAGCAAGTTTATATGATATATTTGATAGGCCTTCCTTCGGCCAGGCTGGTGGACTTTATAATTAACCTCGCTGACTTTCTCCACCATCTCGTATGGACCTTGCCATTTGGCGAGGAACTTGCTCTCGACGGTAGGGATCAGCACCAAAACACGGTCTCCGGGCTGGAACTGTCTTAGTCTCGCCGACCGGTTATAGACTCTCGCCTGGGCTTCCTGCGCCTGGAGGAGATGTTCCTTTACGATGGGCATCACCTTTGACATTCTCTCCTGTAACTGGGCGACATGTTCGATGATACTCCGGTGTGGCGTGACTTCAGCCTCCCAAGTTTCCTTGGCGATGTCTAGGAGACCTCTTGGATGCCGCCCGTATAGGAGCTCAAATGGAGAGAAGCCCGTGGAGGCTTGAGGAACTTCTCTGACCGAGAAAAGCAAAAATGGGAGCAGGTAGTCCCAGTCTCTCCCATCCTTTTCAACGACCTTCTTGAGCATCGCCTTTAAGGTCTTGTTGAAGCGTTCCACTAGGCCGTCCGTTTGTGGATGATAAACCGAGGTCCGCAGCTGAGTTATCTGAAGGACTCTGCAAAGCTCCTTCATCACCTTGCTCATGAAGGGGGTTCCTTGGTCTGTTAGAATCTCTTTTGGTAGAACTGTCCGAGCAAAAATATGGACCAATTCTCGGGCTATACTTTTACTGGACATGTTCCTTAGGGGAACCGCTTCTGGATACCGAGTCGCATAGTCCATGACGACCAGGATATATTGGTGGCCCCGAGCTGATTTGACTATGGGGCCCACGAGGTCCATGGCAATCCTCTCAAAGGGAACCTCTATCACAGGTAGTGGAACTAAGGGGCTACGGAAGTGGGAGGAGGGAGCGGTTATTTGGCAGGTGGGGCAGGACCTACAAAAGTTTTGAATTTCTCGATAACACCCTGGCCAATAGAACCTCCTCAGTATCCTCTCCTGAGTTTTCTCGACCCCTAGGTGTCCTCCCAGAACATGTGAATGGGCCATGTCTAGCACCCGCCGTCTGTATGGCCCCGGCACTAACAGCTGTTCCACTATCTCACCGCCCCTCAGTTTGGCCACCCGATATAGCAAGTCCCCCTGTACTGCAAAGTGGGGGAATCTGGTGTCGGCCCCCGGCTCTTGGGCAACCCCATTACATACAGTAACCTGGTCGAACGCCCCTTTTAAGGTCAGGTCTCGAACTTGAGCAGTCCCAAAGTTCTCTCTGGACATATCTAATGCAGGTAGGTCGGCCTCCTCGGTCACCGTCTCACCCTCATCACCGACAAGGACGCACAGTGGGAACTCCTCTCTCTGAGACTCTGTCGGGGGTTCTTCTTCAAGGATCTCGTTTTTCGCCATGCTACTTAGTCCAGTTCCCTTCCCCCACAAGTCCCAGAATAAGGAAAAATCACGGCCCAATATGACGGGATGTATCAGGTCCTTTACCACCCCGACTTCATGGGACTGGGCACCACAGTCTGTCCCTACTGTTACTGTGGCCACGGGATAGTCCTTGGCGTCACCATGGATGCACCGAACACCCATGGCTTTGGAAGGGATCAACTGGTGGGGAAGGGATGCTCTGATCAAGGTCACCAGACTCCCGGAGTCCAACAGCCCAAGCACTTTTATTCCATTAATGGATATTGCACACGCCGGCGGTTCCTTGCCGGGTCGACAGTCCACGCTACAGGCTGGATAGGCATAATAGGAGACCCGTCTGCCTAGGCTGCAGTCCATGGGCTCAGGGGATATTTGACAGTTGGCGGCTACATGTCCAGGGTTGTGACATCGCCAGCAAACTATATCTTTCCCATTTGTTCTAAAGGCCCCTTCAATAGGAGTGGGACGCCCCCCAGTGGTGGCTCTAGACCCCTTCCGTGGTGAACCCACCCCCTTTTGGGTATCCCAGTAGGGAGAAATGACTGCATCCGGTTTCCCAAGAGATCTCTCAACTACCTGGTACCTCTCTACCAGGCCGATAAAGTCATCTGCGTTCTGGGGATCACCCTGGGCAACCCAGGTCTGTACTGACTTGGGAAGGGAATGCATGAATCTATCAATCACCACCCGCTCAACCATCTGGGCCGGAGTGGAGGACTCCGGTTGTAGCCACTTCTGAACAAGATGCAATAGGTCAAACATCTGCGAACGAGGGGGTTTGTTGCTAGCATACGCCCAGTGATGAACTCGCTGGGCTCTTACTGCCATATTTACTCCCAGACGTGCTAAGATCTCTGTCTTTAGTTTGGGATACTCCTTAGCATCTTGCAGCGCCAAGTCAAAATACGCTTTTTGGGGTTCACCCGATAAATATGGCGCCAGAACCTCTGCCCACTGTGCTGGTGGAAGTCTCTCCCGATCAGCCACCCTCTCAAAAACAGTCAGAAATGCTTCTACATCATCCCCAGGGGTCATCTTCTGCATGGCCCACCTTACCGCCTTCCTGACGTGAGAATCATCAGTCGGCCCTGGGGTTGGGGTGGCCGCCCGGCTCTGGATGGCGTCCGCCAAAAGCTGTATCTGTTGTTGCGCCTCCTGCTGGTGCTGCTGCTGCGACTTTTGCTGCAACTGGATCTGCTGAAGCAACAGTTTGGTCATCTCCTGGTGCTGCTGCTGCATGCTCTGCTGGGCCTGCTGTATGCTCTGCTGGCTCTGTAGGTGTTGCTGCTGTATGCTCTGCTGGGCCTGGACCACGTGCTTAACGAGCTCCTCCATGCTGCCGGACTTCTCTAGCTGTCTGGCAGCCTTCACCCAGGACATCAACCGGTCTTTGTGGCAGGCTCACGTGTTCCTGGAATCCTGCACGCACTCTCACACCAACTGTGGTAAGACGACTCGCTCGGCTCTCCTGAAGGCAGACTCAGGACACACGTTCTGTCACGCTGTATAGCAGATATATATATATGTGATGACAGTAATCTATATCAAAAGGGCAACATACAATATAACATGCGCATAGATATATGATAACATAGAATTACCTGACAGAAAGTCCAGTGGGTCAATACGGAATCCGTTATACGCTGTCTCCGGCTAGAGGGTGACCGGGGTCTATGCTGACCCTAAACTGGGGTCCTAACTAATCCCTCTACCTGGAGGTACTGTTAAAGGTACAGAGGTCCAGGCCACCAGCGTAAACCCTGTCTCCTATCAATCCCTGCCAACTGTAATCTAGTCCTAAGAAGGACCCTGATTACCACCAAAGGGAATGAACAGGTAACGGTTAATGAACAGAAAGACATACAAGAAAGACAAGAAATAAAGTAAATAAAGTCTTACATACAACACTCACACACAGTAGGAACACCTAAGGTCTCAGAGATAAACTATAAGCTATAAGAGTAAAAACAACTAAGGAGCTCTTAGCTTAAGTATTCTCAGAACCGATCCAGTCTGCTAGACTACATAAAGGCTTTCACCGGCATCTAACAAGCAGACTGGCAGCTATATAAAGGAAACTAATTAGAACATAATCAAAAACAGCCGGGCGAGGCTGGACCTAGTCTTAGCAAAGAGCTAGGTAAAATTAACTCCCTCACCACCAAACACAAAGTAACAGCAACTCAGCTGTGAGAAGTCAGAGTGTGTAATCGCGACGATCCTCGTGGCGATACACCCATGACACGTTCTCTGGGTTTTCTTTCTGCTGGTTTATTATAAGTCATAAACTCATGCAGATTTCGCAGGAAAAGTAAACATGACCCTTCTGGGTTAAATGGGAAAACATAAAAAAAACAAACAATAACTCAGTCCATAGATGAGTGGGTTCCGCCCGCTCTCGGTAGCATAAACGGCACTGCTAAAGTCCTTGTGGAAAGCTCTGCAGCTTCCGCTATCCTGTCTGGAGACTTGCCTCTCCAGACCACAACACAGAGAAAAAAAAACAGGACTGAGCTTTTATACATTGCTCAGCCACACCCTTTTAACATATAACATGCTGGCAGATAAATAAAGTAGGTCTTAGTTCACACAGGAGAGTATCCTGTGTGACACATACCTCCCCTCACATATAAAACCAGTGACACTGTCACAGGTACATACAAGTGCTAAAACAGTTACATCAGTGGCAAAATTAAGACACTACAAGCCTTTGAAAACAGTAAGACAAACTTTCTTTTTTAAAATTAAAATTTTTTTTTCTGCCACTTAAATAAAAACTGTATTTCGGGTATTGCCGTAGTTGTACTGACCTGGAGAATCACATTGCCCAGTCATTTTTACGGCACAATGAAAGCCGTTAAAGATAATACAACTGCAGAATTGTGTTTTTTCTCTGCAAATTTATTGCAAGTGGTACGGTGTCATTAAAAACTATAACTCATACTGCAAAAAACAAGCTTTCATACGTCATGTAGATCGAAAAATAAAAAAGGTATGGCTTTTGGAAGAAGGGGAGGAAAAAATGAAAGCGCAAAAATGGAAATTTGGTCAGTCCTTGAGGGGTTAATAAAATTAAAAATACCTGATCAGCAGCCTAGGACTCAATGTCATAAGTATCACAGAAGTAAGCATTCATGATTCATGTGTCTATTCATGACCCAACTTGTAAAGGTGGCACAGATGACTGATGGTGGACACAAGATGACTAATGGTGGACACAGAAGATGACTGATAATTGACACAGAAGATGACTGATGGTAGACACAGAAGATGATTGGTGGGCACAGAAGATGACTGAATGTGGGCACAGAAGATGACTGATGGTGGGCACAGAAGATGACTGATGGTGGGCACAGAAGATGACTGATGGTGGACACAGAAGATGATTGGTGGGCACAGAAGATGACTGATGGTGGGCACAGAAGATGACTGATGGTGGACACAGAAGACCGATGGTACACACAGAAGATGACTGTCTCAGAAGATGACTGGTGGGCATAGAAGATGACTGATGTTCATAGAAGATGACCGATGTGATGTGAGCACAGAAGATGACTCAAATGAGTAAAGAAGATGGTGCACATAGAGGATGACTGATGATGGGCACAGATGACTGACATGAGCAAAGAAGATGACTGATGGTGGGCACAGAAGATGACTGATGTGAGCAAAGAAGATGACTGATGATGGACACAGATGATGACTGATGATGGACACAGAAGATGACTGATGATGGACACAGAAAATGACTGATGTGGGCACAGAAGATGACTGATGGTGGGCACAGAAAATGACTGATGTGGGCACAGAAGATGACTGATGGTGGGCATAGATGATTGGTTGGCATAGAAGATGACTGGTGGGTACACAAGATGACTGATGTGTGCACAGAAGATGACTGATGGTTTGCACTGAAGATGACTTATGATGGACATAGAAGATGACTGATGGACGGCACAGAAGAGATGATGGTTGGCACAGAAGATGACTAGTTGGCACAGACTGACTGGTGGACACAACACAAGATGACTGAAGTGAGCACAGAAGATGCCTGGTTGGCACAGAAGATGACTGATGGTGGGCACAGACGATGACTGGTGGACATAGAAGATGACCGATGTGATGTGAGCACAGAAGATGACTCAAATGAGTAAAGAAGATGGTGCACATAGAGGATGACTGATGGTGGGCACAGATGACTGATATGGGCAAAGAAGATGACTGATGGTGGGCACAGAAGATGACTGATGGTGGGACACAGACGATGACTGGTGTTCATAGAAGATGACCTATGTGATGTGAGCACAGAAGATGACTCAAATGAGTAAAGAAGATGGTGCACATAGAGGATGACTGATGGTGGGCACAGATGACTGATATGGGCAAAGAAGATGACTGATGGTGGGCACAGAAATGACTGATGTGAGCAAAGATGACTGATGATGGACACAGAAGATGACTGATGATGGACACAGAAAATGACTGATGTGGGCACAGAAGATGACTGATGTGGGCACAGAAGATGACTGATGGTGGGCACAGAAGGTGACTGATGGTGGGCACAGAAGGTTGACTGATGGTGGACACAGAAAATGACTGATGTGGGCACAGATGACTGATGGTGGGCACAGAAGATGACTGATGGTGGGCACAGATGATTGGTTGGCATAGAAGATGACTGGCAGGTACACAAGATGACTGATGTGTGCACAGAAGATGATTGATGGTGGACATAAATAAAACACAAACGTGTGGGATTAATAAATAAAATAAAATGAAATAAAAATTATATGTATTAAGTATATATTGAAAATAATACTATATAAAAAAGAAAATGAACCCACAACTCAAGAAACAAAAGGATGGCAACCACCCAGACTAGAAAAAACAAAAGCACACCAGGGATGGGTACAATGGCAAGCAGGAATCCCAGAAAGTGACAAACCAAACAATGTGTGTAAAATGATTGTAATAAACACCAAAACGGTATGTGAAATATGTAAATTTTATTAAGCAATATTGTATATAATAAAAAACAATGTGATATTACAAATATGATGATTATAAAATTTGCAATGAATTAAAATACCAGTCGTTCACTTATATAATCAGGAGGCTCTGAAAATTAACCAGGAGCATAATATGTTGTGATACCCTCAATAATGGATGTATCTCTGTGTATGATGTGAAACATATGTCATTTAATGTGTAAACTAACTGTCATGCAAACAGTGTGCACATAAACCACTGAAAAATGTGTTCAATAAAAGACTAACAACAATAAGTAATAAATGTGAAACACACAAACGTGAGTCAAAAAATTGACAACAGAGAAAATACTAAGAGGTGAACACCAAGATAAACATGAGATACAGAAATAATCTGTGGGTAACACAAATGCCACCTAAAGTGCAATGAACTACCTGGGAGCCAAGAGAAGCGAACAGTGAACTGGAATACCGCGCCCCAACGCGCGTTTCGGAGTAAGTACCTTCGTCAGGGGGATGACCGCTAGTGTGGTTACAGTCTATAAATAGTCTGTCTGTTGAGTGAATCAGCTGGTGCTAATGCGGCGCATCGTCATCAGCGTGGGACGGGAAACATGCATGACGTCCGACGTCATGTGATCAGGCATACCCGGAAGTGTCGGGTCGCATAATCACACTGAGACGCCGTCGCCATGCCAATCCGAGTCCCCGGCTGAGACATGCGCACTACACCACTGACATTGTGCCTAACTCCGACACTAATTGTCAGGAAAGATGAAATAATGACAAAGCCATTATGGCACATACAATTGACAATGGGGTCCAAATAGTATATAACATGGACAAGTGTATAAGTAAGCCAAGCAGTAAATCAAAAATCCACTCAATCAATGTATATATATAGGTACATGGTATTGAGTCATTGGGGACTCCATATGAAAGGTATACAATGTTATTGTGTATGTAGGTCACAAATACAACTCATCGGAAAATGCACCATTTAGTAAATACGCATACATAAACAATAATTGTTATAACACAAACATAGAATCTGTACTGATGGATTACATGGAATCCTATATACACACTTGCAATATGAGAAGCATCGCTGAATAATTCTGCAATAGCTCAATATTGTCATATTATGACAGAGTGTATATTTCTTCCAATTCAAAAAGATTCCTCATTGAATAAACATAATGTGCATTTTCTTCATTTCGATACAGCAATCCATATGGAAGCAAAAAAGGATAAGTATATCTAAAAAAGGGATAAAAATGACAGATATTATTACTAACTGTAACTAAAATATTGCACTAAAAATTATCATATTGTAAAAAATAAAAAATAAAATAAAATGGCAGGACATAAGAAGAATTGATGAAACAAAGACAATATAACAAATTAGACATGAAAAATAAAATGTATACACATAATAAATAATCATTAATGAATATAAATAAATGTGAAATAATAAAATAAAAAAATATGACAAAATAAAAAAAGTGTAAAAAAATTAGTAAAAAAGAAGAAGAACAAGGAAGGGGCTATAGAAAGACGTTCACAAGATTAAAACAACTGACAGGCATTCACAAGAATGGAATAAAGGAAAGGCATTCATTGAGGCCAAATGGAGACACCGTGTTCAATGTCCATATCCATTTGGCCTCCAGTTGGGCCAAGCGCCTACTGACATTTCCACCTCTATTACTGATAGCCAGTAAATCAATCCCCGTCACTTTTAGTTTTGAAAAGTCACAGTCATGATGTAATTTAAAATGTCTGGGGATAGTCTTTAGTGATGATACATCTTCCACCTCAATTGCCGCCTTTATCCCTAGTACGTGCTCTCGCACTCTGACTTTAAGTTGTCTTGTAGTCAGTCCAACGTATTTCAAATTACAAGGGCATTCAGCCATATAGATCACGGCAGAGGAGGTACAGGTAATGGCATGTTTAATATCAAAATGGTGGGAATTGTCAGCATCGCTAAAGGCACAGATCTTAAGAATACTTGGGCAAGCCACGCACGAACCACAAGGTTTACAACCATTAGTGATAGTATGAGTATTCTGCGGAGTCCTGATGAAATGACTCTTCACCAGACTGTCCCTTAGATTGGGCGACCTTCTAAATGTAATTTGAGGTCTTTGTCCAACATATTTGGACAGAATGGGATCAGACAACAGAATTTGCCAGTGATGTGTGAGACATCGTCTCAACAGATCACTCTGCCCGCTGAATTGTGCAATAAACCTTACCACCATCCCATCTTCTTTCGAATGTTTCGAATAAAGTGTATCGTGGCGAGTGTTGTGTTTTGCCCTATTAAGCCTTTTTTATTGATCTGTTACTATAGCCCCTTTCTAGGAACCTATCCTTCAGTGCATTAGCCTGCTGGAAAAAATCTTCTTCTCTTGAACAGATACGTCTGATACGTAAGAATTGTCCAATAGGGACTGAGTTAATCAGAGGTCTTGGGTGGGAGGAGGACGCATGTGTGTAGCCCTGGTACACAATACCAGGAGGATGAGTGGAGAGGTAACAGTTAAGGTCTCTTCATGACATCATGTACACTTCTGACACACCCAGCAGGGGTGTGGAAGGGAGTGATTTTAGTCAGTCAGTTTCCTGTCCTTGGACAGAGCAGACGTGTCCAGTTTGCTCTATCATCAGTTCGGAAAGTGGAGTCTAGTACAGGTGGTCTAATTCACCTTAGCCTAGTCAGAGCTGTGCCCCATGGAAGAAAGACTGAGCTAACTATTAAGAGTCGAGTAAATCGAAGGGCAAAGTGGAAGGAAGATTATTGGAAAAGTGCTTTTGGCTTGGAAAAGTCCTGCACATTGCAACCGGTCACTGGGGACCGAAGGATCACTATTAGCTACAAGCATAGTGGTGAGAAAACCAGAGATTTACCGGACTTTAGGTCGCGGCAAACAGCCCCATATAGTCAGTACGTAACCGGAGTCAGGTGGAATAGGGACTTTGAGTCAAGCGCAGACAAAAGCAAGAACCTAGTTTCATCAATTGGAAGGCTTCACCACAAATCTGACTGGGCAGAACAGTTTTGGAAAAACTGGAGTTATTGAGGGAACTACGCTGCAGGCTGGTTGTACTCATCTTTGTTGGACAGTAAAGGAGGCCCCTAACTTGCTTAGCTGTTGCCTCAAAGCTCATCCTCCATCAACCCCATCAGCCTCCCTGGGACCTGCCTTATCATCTTGCAAGTAAAGGTATGGAAAGACGCTGACCGTGTGAGACTGAGTTATTATTGCATGCCTGCACAATCCCTACCTAACTACCGACCTGAGGGAAGAGTCCCACCTGTAGGGGACCCGACATCTAGCTGCCTCACCATCCCCTCAGAGATCTACAGCAGCGCTGGTACAAATTACCAGAATACTACAGGTGGCGTCACGAACTGTATATAAATCTATCCCCTGTAAATATTCCCCCAACATACGCCAGACCGCCAGGGCCACAGACCGAGCCACAGCTGCCTGTGACAAATCCCCATAGACTTCTACGGGCTCGGCTCTGAGTACCCCATTGCCCTGGTAACCCACAATTGTGGTGGCGGGTCGACACAAAAATTTGGCGTCACGAACAGGATACGAAACTTGCAGCATTGCGAGCCCTGTGTGCCTGTGGAGTGTTTTTGTGAAAAAGGACTGTTTGCACTTTTGGCGCCAAAATCGCCATCTTTGTCGCCATATTCGCGCCCTCAGGCGCTGGAGAAGAAGGTGGGCGTACCTGAAAGAGCGCGCAGAGTCTTGGACACGCCCCCGGCTCTGACTCATCGGCAGGTCCTGCGACAGGAAGTGAACGCTCTGACATCAGAGCGCCTGCGACGAAGGTCCTGTTCCCACTGCGGTGCCTGTGAAATAGCAGCGTCTGAAACCGGTAGGCTCCGTTTAACCAAGGGGGCGCTAAGATGTCACAGCAACCGGCTGACAGTGCGGCCCCAGCCGGAGGCCCCAATCCCGCACCGTCTGGTATTGTAGCGCCAGATGGGGGCGCAGGCCCTGCACCCAGTCCGGTAGTCCCGATCATGCCACTAACGCTCCCATATATGCCTGGGGCGAAATGGCTTCCCCAATACAGCGGTGAGCCAGGCACATTAGCAGGCTTCAAGCGGAAGTTATGCAGCATCCTAGAAATGTACTCCATGCCTGAGAGACAAAAAGCTGCTGTGCTAATAGGGCAGCTAACTGGCGCTGCTGAGAGGGAAGTGGAGACTTGGGATACCGTTGATCAGGAGTCGGTACCTGCGATCTTCCTTAAGCTACATGCCATATTTGAAGACCGCACAGAAACGGATCTCCGGATGGCCTTCTATCACTGTTCACAACAGCCAGGTGACAGCATCCGGGACTACGCTTGCCGACTACAGGGAGCCCTGAGAGCCCTCAAGCAGATTAACAATTTAAATGCTATCGATGAGAATAAAATGTTGAAAGAGCAATTTATACAGGGATTGAGATCCCAAGAGGAACGCAGAACTGTAAATTGGTGGTCCTTAGATCATCCGGATGCTACCTTTGATGCCCTAAAGGACATGGCAATAAAAGGGCTGCGGCCCCTGGGCAAACCCGAGGTGGCAACCCAACATCATCAGGCTGAAGTCACTCTGGAACCGGCAGTAACCCCCTGTTCCCCGCTAGTGGCAGAAACCAAAACGCAGGTGACACCTCCTAGTGAATTGGACTGTCTGCGCTCAGAGGTGCGCCAGCTGACTAAAAATCTGGCTGCTGTAATGAGTGCCCTGCAGCTGCGGAAAGGGGAGGAAGGAAAGATCTTGTTAGCTGACTGCCCAGAAGACGTCCCGTGGATGCACCGGAGAAGAAAGAAGACGTCGCCCCCCCAGAGGAGGACAACGCCACCCCCAGGAGCGACCTCTGATCAACACCCTCCTCGTCGAGAGATCATCTGTTATCGCTGCAACCGGAAAGGTCATCTGTCTACACAGTGTCCTTTAAACGGGCAGAACCTGGGTCCAAGGGCCAACACCCAGGAGAATACCCGTCAGGCCCCCTAGACTGGAACCGCAGGTATGTGGGCGGGCGACCCTACCTGTCTATTATTCTAGATGGTATTGCTGTTCCAGCATTGTTAGACACTGGGTCCCAGGTGACCCTAATACCTGATGCTCTATATACCAAGTACTGGTCAATGGACAGTCTTAAACCTCCGAGCCTTGACTTTACTGTGTATGCTTCTAATGGTCTTCCTGTAGAAGTACTCGGAACAAAATGTGTAGATGTAAAGGTGGGCAGAGAGGAGTTGAAAGACCAAGGGCTTCTGGTAGTAAAGACTGTAAATGAGGAGAACGGTCTAAATATAATTTTGGGTACTAACATTATCGGTAATTGTTTGGGAGAAGTTGTGTTCTTGCTCCAACAGCTCGCTGAGATTGCCCGACCAAGGCAGAGAGGAGTAATCCAAAGAGAGATCCGGGCCCTGGTGTGTCAGCAGCAAGCGAAGCTTACCGACGGCGAAATTGGTAATGTACGGGTCACTGACTCGGATCCTATTGTGATACCCCAATGAGTGAAATGATCATTTGGTGCAGGGCGGCCATAGGTCTGAGAGGACAGAATTACCAAGCTGTAGTAGAACCCCACCATTCAGAACATAGACCTACACTTATGACTGCTAGAGGAGTAGTAGAGGTGGTGAATGGAAGAGTACCGGTACGGCTTCTCAATTGGGGAGATGATGAGGTAAATTTACCCCGTTATGCAACCATTGCTAAACTACATGCTGTTGATAATAATTCTATTCTCCCGGCTGAGTCCTTAGACTCCTGTCAAATAGCGGAGGACAATGACCCAGCAACCCAGGTGGCGGAATGGTGTCAGCAACTCCATGTTGGGACGGACACCACTCCCGCTCACCAGAAGCAAGGGGTATTACGGGTGGTGCAAGAGTACGCCCAAGTGTTTAGCAAAAATCCACTTGATTTTGGGACAATTAAGGGAGTACAACATCATATCCCTACAGGCAGTCATCCTCCCATCAAAGAGCGGTATAGGCCCATACCTCCAGCTCATTATCAGAAGGCTAAAGAAATGTTGAATGATATGAAGAAAGCTGGGGTGATAAGGGATAGTTGTAGCCCCTGGGCAGCCCCTCTAGTTCTGGTTAAAAAGAAAGATGGTAGTATGAGAATGTGTGTGGATTACAGGCAGGTGAACCGCATAACACACAAGGATGCATACCCGTTACCACGTATAGAGGAATCATTAGCTGCTCTGAAAACGGCTAACTACTTTTCTACCCTTGATCTGACTAGTGGTTACTGGCAAGTGGCTGTGGCTGAGGAGGATCGTGAGAAAACGGCTTTCACCACCCCAATGGGGCTCTGTGAGTTCGACAGAATGCCGTTTGGGCTCAGTAGTGCCCCAGGAACATTTCAGAGAGTGATGGAAAACTGTCTGGGACATCTCAATTTTGAAACCGTGCTGCTATACCTAGACGACGTCATCGTGTATTCCAAGACATATGAGGACCATCTGAAACACCTGGCAGAAGTATTCGAGTCCCTGTCCAGGTACGGGATGAAATTAAAACCCTCAAAATGCCATCTACTCAAACAGAAGGTACAATACTTGGGGCACATCGTCAGTTCGGAAGGAGTAGCGCCGGACCCAGAGAAAGTCACTGCCATCCAGAAGTGGCCGGAGCCGAAGAACCTTAAGGAAGTGCGACAGTTCCTGGGACTAACGGGTTACTACAGAAGATTCGTGAAAGATTACACGAAGAAGGCAGCTCCTTTACAGGACCTCCTGGTAGGACAATCCTTAAAGAGCAGAAACCCTCCCTTTAATTGGGGTAAAGAACAGGCTGAAGCATTCCAAAAGATGAAAGAGATCCTTACAGGTGATGAGATCTTAACCTATCCTGATTACAGCCAACCGTTCCTGTTGTACACCGACGCCAGTAATGAAGGGTTGGGAGCCGTTCTCAGTCAGAAGCAGAATGGACAAGAAAAAGTCATCGCATATGCCAGCAGAAAACTCAGGCCAACTGAAAGGAATCCGGAAAATTATAGCAGCTTCAAGCTGGAGTTTCTGGCGCTGGTCTGGGCCATTACTGAAAGATTTAAGCACTATCTGGCCTCCAATAAGTTCACGGCGTACACAGACAACAACCCGTTAACGCACCTGGAAACCGCCAAGCTGGGCGCCATGGAGCAGCGTTGGATGGCTCGGTTGTCCAATTACCAGTTTACTATCAAGTACCGGGCAGGTCGAAAGAATGCTAATGCTGATGCGTTGTCCCGAATGCCGCATGACTCTGATACGGAAGAAGAATCGGACGACCTGGAAGAAATTGAGCTCCCTGCGTTTCATCGAAATGGGGTAGTCCACGAGCATCGAGTCCACAGAAAGCAGTATGGTGCAACATTAAATCCTTTACCCCATCACAGCTGGAAAGAGACTCAGGACAGTGATCCAGTGGTCAGCCGCATCAAGGAGTTGTTAAAACAGGAAGGCTCCTCTCTGGAAAAGGATGCACCTATGTTAGCCAAGCTCCTGTGGAACGAGAAAAGCAGGTTGTTCCTATACCGTGAGAAGTTGTGCAGGAGATA
Source organism: Oophaga sylvatica (assembly GCA_033576555.1). NCBI lineage: Eukaryota > Metazoa > Chordata > Amphibia > Anura > Dendrobatidae > Oophaga > Oophaga sylvatica. The sequence continues at coordinate 310,921,124 of JARQOD010000006.1, forward strand.
CGTCAACCCCAGAACCCATGAGATGGTCTGGCAAATCGTGGTCCCCAAGGCAGACGTCCCAATGGTGTTGGAAGCGTACCACGATCAAGCAGGACACTTTGGCTGGAGAAAGCTGGAGACCCTGTTGAGATGCCGGTTCTACTGGGTAGGGATGCGCAGCTCCATCGAGAGGTGGTGTCGGAACTGTGGACCCTGTGGTCTCAGAAGAAAGGACTACGGTAGTCAGAAGGCACCCCTGCAACCTATCCGGACGACTCGTCCCCTGGAGATTGTGGCCCTGGACCATGTCAAATTGTCGCCAAGTAGATCTGGATACTCATACGCCTTGACCATGGTGGACCATTACTCCAGATTTCTGGTAGTCGTTCCAGTTAAGGACCAGACCGCAGTGACGGCCGCGAAAACCTTTCAAGCAAGCTTCTGCAGACCGCATGGGTATCCCGAGCAAGTATTAACCGATCAGGGACCTGCTTTCGAAGCTGATTTATTCAAGGAATTCTGTCACATGTACGGGTGCAAGAAAATAAGAACAACACCATATCACCCTCAAACCAACGGTCTTTGTGAAAAAATGAACCATATTGTCCTTGACTTGTTGAGATCCATACCGTTGGAAGACAGGAATCGATGGCCGGACTTACTACCTGATTTGGTTGATTTGTATAATCATATACCTGTAAGCTCAACTAACTGCACTCCAGCCTATCTTATGAGAGCAAGGCCCGGAAAACTACCAATGGATCTAGAACTTGGAGTGGTAGAACCGGAGGCAGACGACGCCGTTGAAAACTGGGACATCAATCGGCAAGAGCAGTACAGAAGAGTACAAATCTGTGTAGAGGAAAGTCTCAACAAGGCACGGGAGAAACAGGAAGATGTTTACAACAGAAATGCTCCTGCCAAGCCTTTGCTGCCTGGAGAGGTAGTATTAAAAAGAAAAAGGAAGATGCACAAATTGGATAATCAGTGGGAGCAAGAACCCTACGTCATACAAGATTCTAAATATGACAACAGAAAAGTTTGTGTCGTCAGTAAGGACGGAGGAAGAACAACAACCACTGTGTCCAGAGATCATTTGAAATTGTGTCCAGAACCCTTAAAGCGTTGTGAAAAGAACCCTGTCCTCAATCAAGGAGAAAGAAAGGAAGAGGTCATACACACTGATCTGGGAGATTTTCCTGCGGATTGGCCTAGACTGGGAGATGCTGTGATAATTCCAGTATTGCAGTTTTACCAGCCACAAGAGGAAGTTTTACCTCCAGTTGTGCCTGTGGTGCCAGTTGAGCCCGCTCAGGAGTTACCCATCCCAGCAACACCTCAACCTGTGGAATCTCAAGTTGGATCATCTGAAGCAGCGCCCCATACTATGGGATCCCCTGGTGAAGCTGACTCACACCGCCCAGCCATCAGTACGCTTGCCAGATCCATAGAAAGGTTAAGGCAGTTCTATAGTTTGCCGTTACGCAGTGCAGACAGATCGCAACTTGATATACCTGAAGCTACACCACGTAGATCAGAGCGAACCACCAAAGGGAAGTTACCCATTAGATATCAGCAGTGATTATAACGAATTCTTGTGAATATTGTAAAAAGTCTATATATATAAATGTGTTTTTCCTATTATGTCTTCGTTTAACAATGGACTCAGAGGCTGAGGACTGAGCCAGCCCAAAAACTGTATCCTGTAAATAGTTGCACTTTGTGCCTTTTAATGGTTTCACATGAAACCTTGACTTACCTCTGAACCAAAAACCCGTGTGGTGTGGCACTGAGTGAGGTCTGCATTTGGATGTCCTGCAGCCCACCCAGGACCCACGTTGAAGGTTTGGTGCGGGTCCTTCACAAGAATACTGTATATTTATTGAATGCTATTTAATATTTGTATTTTTCTATAATGTTTGCAACGTTCAAGATATCCTCACCTCCCGGATGGGACGAATTAATGTTATTGTTTAATGTTTTCTTGCATAAACAAAAATGTCTCTTTTATATTTTACAGCCCGGGAGTGCTGACGTTTACCATGGGGGAATGTGTAGCCCTGGTACACAATACCAGGAGGATGAGTGGAGAGGTAACAGTTAAGGTCTCTTCATGACATCATGTACACTTCTGACACACCCAGCAGGGGTGTGGAAGGGAGTGATTTTAGTCAGTCAGTTTCCTGTCCTTGGACAGAGCAGACGTGTCCAGTTTGCTCTATCATCAGTTCGGAAAGTGGAGTCTAGTACAGGTGGTCTAATTCACCTTAGCCTAGTCAGAGCTGTGCCCCACTGGAAGAAAGACTGAGCTAACTATTAAGAGTCGAGTAAATCGAAGGGCAAAGTGGAAGGAAGATTATTGGAAAAGTGCTTTTGGCTTGGAAAAGTCCTGCACATTGCAACCGGTCACTGGGGACCGAAGGATCACTATTAGCTACAAGCATAGTGGTGAGAAAACCAGAGATTTACCGGACTTTAGGTCGCGGCAAACAGCCCCATATAGTCAGTACGTAACCGGAGTCAGGTGGAATAGGGACTTTGAGTCAAGCGCAGACAAAAGCAAGAACCTAGTTTCATCAATTGGAAGGCTTCACCACAAATCTGACTGGGCAGAACAGTTTTGGAAAAACTGGAGTTATTGAGGGAACTACGCTGCAGGCTGGTTGTACTCATCTTTGTTGGACAGTAAAGGAGGCCCCTAACTTGCTTAGCTGTTGCCTCAAAGCTCATCCTCCATCAACCCCATCAGCCTCCCTGGGACCTGCCTTATCATCTTGCAAGTAAAGGTATGGAAAGACGCTGACCGTGTGAGACTGAGTTATTATTGCATGCCTGCACAATCCCTACCTAACTACCGACCTGAGGGAAGAGTCCCACCTGTAGGGGACCCGACATCTAGCTGCCTCACCATCCCTCAGAGATCTACAGCAGCGCTGGTACAAATTACCAGAATACTACAGGTGGCGTCACGAACTGTATATAAATCTATCCCCTGTAAATATTCCCCCAACATACGCCAGACCGCCAGGGCCACAGACCGAGCCACAGCTGCCTGTGACAAATCCCCATAGACTTCTACGGGCTCGGCTCTGAGTACCCCATTGCCCTGGTAACCCACAATTGTGGTGGCGGGTCGACACACATGTACCAGTGCGTTAACCGCCGTCTTTTTCCTGAACAGGTCAGTTTGAAGACAACCATCAGCATCTTTAAAAATTCGTACATTTAAAAATTCAATGTTGTTGAGATGATAACAGTAGGTAAAATGCATGTTGATATCATTATTATTCAAGCTGGCGATGAATTTAGCCAATTCTGCAGTGGAATCTTGCCAAATAAAGAAAACATCATCGATGTAGCGTGTCCAAAAGGGAACACGCTCCATATAATCTGAACAATCAGATGAAAGGAGGTCCCTCTCCCACAGTCCAAGGAGATGACTGATGGTGGGCACAGAAGATGACCGATGTGATCACAGAAGATGACTCAAATGAGTAAAGAAGATGGTGCACATAGAGGATGACTGATGGTGGGCACAGAAGGTGATTGATGGTTGGCACAGATGACTAGTTGGCACAGACTGACTGGTGGACACAACACAAGATGACTGAAGTGGGCACAGAAGATTCCTGGTTGGCACAGAAGATGACTGATGGTGGGCACAGAAGATGACCGATGTGATCACAGAAGATGACTCAAATGAGTAAAGAAGATGCTGCACAGAGGATGACTGATGGTGGGCACAGAAGGTGATTGATGTTTGGCACAGATGACTAGTTGGCACAGACAGACTGGTGGACACAACACAAGATGACTGAAGTGGGCACAGAAGATGCCTGGTTGGCACAGAAGATGACTGATGGTGGGCACAGAAGATGACTGATGGTGGGCACAGACGATGACTGGTGTTCATAGAAGATGACCGATGTGATGTGAGCACAGAAGATGACTCAAATGAGTAAAGAAGATGGTGCACATAGAGGATGATTGATGGTGGGCACAGATGTCTGATATGGGCAAAGAAGATGACTGATGGTGGGCACAGAAGATGACTGATGACGGACACAGATGACTAGTTGGTACAGACTGACTGGTGGACACAACACAAGATGACTGAAGTGGGCACCGAAGATGCCTGGTTGGCACAGAAGATGACTGATGGTGGGCACAGGCATGAGGGAAGTCTGTCTCCCACCACCCGCTGAGCCGAAGCGCACTGATTGGTACTGACTTCCTTGCGCAGCGGTCACACGATTATTCGGCGTTTGATTAATTTGGCCTTGCGTGTGCTCTCTCCTTATTGGCAGTCAGCCTGCTCCCTAAGATCTGCGCTCTGCTAGTGCTGCCTGTCTCCGCTGGTCTTGGGGCCCAGAGTCGCTGTGACCTGAGGCGCCATGTTCCTGTGTTCCAGGCTCCGGGCTGGTGTCACTAGTTCGGTGAGTCACCTGTGCACCGTAGCGGCAGATGGGGGCTGTGTGCCCGCGGTATGGACACCGGGGGTGTGCGCGACCTTCACACTGCGCGACCTCACCTCCAGCTGTCAGTGGCCTCTGCAGTGCCGGCCTGTCTCCATAGAGCCGGGCTGCAGCAGGACAGTGTGCTGTGACTAGGGAAGAAGCGGCCATGTACGTGTACAAGGCACCCGCACCAGCCTTCTGCAGAAAGACGACCCTGGGCATGAACCCACCAGTCTGTGTTCACCCCACATCCAGGGCACCACACGATCCTGGGCATAAGCCAACCAGTCCAGTACCAGTCTACGGTCATCCTGAATCCAGGCACCACACGATCCTGGCATAAACCGTCCAGTACCAGTCTATGGTCATCCTGAATCCAGGGCACCACACGATCCTGGGCATAAACCGTCCAGTACCAGTCTACGGTCATCCTGAATCAGGGCACCACACGTCCTGGGCATAAACCGTCCGTACCAGTCTATGGTCATCTGAATCCAGGGCACCACACGATCCTGGGCATAAACCGTCCAGTACCAGTCTATGGTCATCCTGAATCCAGGGCACCACACGATCCTGGGCGTAAACCGTCCAGTACCAGTCTATGGTCATCCTGAATCCAGGGCACCACACGATCCTGGGCATAAACCGTCCAGTACCAGTCTACGGTCATCCTGAATACAGGGCACCACACGATCCTGGGCATAAACCGTCCAGTACCAGTCTATGGTCATCCTGAATCCAGGGCACCACACGATCCTGGGCATAAACCGTCCAGTACCAGTCTATGGTCATCCTGAATCCAGGGCACCACACGATCCTGGGCGTAAACCGTCCAGTACCAGTCTATGGTCATCCTGAATCCAGGGCACCACACGATCCTGGGCATAAACCGTCCAGTACCAGTCTATGGTCATCCTGAATCCAGGGCACCACACGATCCTGGGCATAAACCGTCCAGTACCAGTCTATGGTCATCCTGAATCCAGGGCACCACGTGATCCTGGGCATAAACCGTCCAGTACCAGTCTATGGTCATCCTGAATCCAGGGCACCACACGATCCTGGGCATAAACCGTCCAGTACCAGTCTATGGTCATCCTGAATCCAGGGCACCACACGATCCTGGGCATAAACCGTCCAGTACCAGTCTAAGGTCATCCTGAATCCAGGGCACCACACGATCCTGGGCATAAACCGTCCAGTACCAGTCTATGGTCATCCTGAATTCAGGGCACCACACGATCCTGGGCATAAACCGTCCAGTACCAGTCTACGTCATCCTGAATCCAGGGACCACACGATCCTGGCATAACCGTCCAGTACAGTACGGTCATCCTGAATCCAGGGCACCACACGATCCTGGGCATAAACCGTCCAGTACCAGTCTATGGTCATCCTGAATCCAGGGCACCACACGATCCTGGGCGTAAACCGTCCAGTACCAGTCTATGGTCATCCTGAATCCAGGGCACCACACGATCCTGGGCATAAACCGTCCAGTACCAGTCTATGGTCATCCTGAATCCAGGGCACCACACGATCCTGGGCATAAACCGTCCAGTACCAGTCTATGGTCATCCTGAATCCAGGGCACCACACGATCCTGGGCATAAACCGTCCAGTACCAGTCTATGGTCATCCTGAATCCAGGGCACCACACGATCCTGGGCATAAACCGTCCATACCAGTCTATGGTCATCCTGAATCCAGGGCACCACCGATCCTGGGCATAAACCGTCCAGTACCAGTCTATGGTCATCCTGAATCCAGGGCACCACACGATCCTGGGCATAAACCGTCCAGTACCAGTCTATGGTCATCCTGAATCCAGGGCACCACACGATCCTGGGCATAAACCGTCTAGTACCAGGTTATGTTCTTTGAACGTCTTGCTTTCAGAGCAAGTATCCTACACAATCCAGGGCATAAATCAACTAGTCCACATTTAAAGGCATTGTTCACTATATGGACAAGCTCCTTGTAAAATAAAAATAAGACACTCGCCTCCTGTACCTGCAACGTTCTAGCAGTGTTGGTGCCAAGGGTTGACTGGCATTGTCAGCCCTGCAGCCGATCAGTGGCCAACTATGGAACCCGGTTCTCACTCCAAGTTCCCACGTGTCATCCAAAGTAAGTGGGAGCCCAGCAGGCGCTGATTGGCTGCAGCGCTCATGTAGTATAACAATTTCATGGGAACCCCGGCAGACCTGGTGCCGACCTCTCTGGAACTGGTCATTTTTATTTTACAAAGGAGACTACATTTAAAATGGGGTTCCCAAGGTAGTGGACAACCTCTTTAATGATCCACTGTGAAAATCTCAGACATTTGCTAACAATAGTATCTGGCACCCACAGAATTACATTTTTCTTTTAACATGAATCTGTTCCAGGCCAGGTTCACACATCTGTGTTTTGCGGCACATGCACGGACCGGCCATGACCAGAACATCTCATGTGCTTATAAGGCTGGTAAGTTTGGATCAGTATTCCCTCCGCCGGTCCTGCATCGCTGTCTGTATTCTGACTGCAAAACACAGATGTGTGAATGCGACCCAAGGGGAGTTTTTTACTGGATCCTGCAGTTATTCAGTCTGGTATTACGTACACATTAGCATGTACATAGAGGGTTTTCTCAGCAAACATGCTAAATGTAGGACGAAAACACTTATAGATCATTAGGACCTTTCCCCAGTTTGAGCATATTACACTGGTTACATCAGGGATTAGTTGCTGCAGAGCTGAGTAAAATGTTTTATTATGTAATTTCTCCTCACCGTTGTGGAGATTTTTAACTTGTAAAGTTTAGTTGTCATTTATGTTCTAGTTCATTTCAGTGATACCAGAGATTTGTCTCTAGGGCCTGTACGTCTCCCTCATACAGAAGAATGGATACACACCCCCATAGAAGAATCTCTGTTAATGTCCCCATGGATTTATCATAAATTATAACCTAAACTTTGCAAGCTAATATCTCTGAAACGTAGAGACATTAAAAAATAAAACCTTTGGCCCCTATTCATCAAGACTGGCGAGTCTCTCAACAGTCTTGATGAAGAGGCATGTAGGATTCATTATTAGGAGCACACCTCTTAATGAATTGTACCTGAAGAGTGGCGTGCGCCTTCATGCACTCCGACATTATTTAGCCAGATTTCAGGCTAAATAATGTCACACCCTATCAAGAATTAGATGAGCTGTGGCGTCATGTCCCCGCCACCCCTTTGTCCTACCCAAGATTCGCCCATTTTGGTGACGCTGGGAGAAACTGGCATGAAAACACCAAAGTTGAAAATGTTTGCGCAGCAAGGAGTTGTGGGAAAAAATTTGTAACTTTTAAAAGCAATTTATGCAGCAATTCTGGCAACATTGCTACAAATGATGAATCAGGGCCTATCTTTTACTCCACTATTCCACGATGTGGCCAGTTTATCACTCTAAGGCCGGGGTCACACTTGCACGTGTGATACGAAAAACTCACACGAGTCCCTCGCATCAATACCCGGCACTGCCTCTGGCATTCGGACCGGAGTGTGCGGCTGCATAGAAATACTCCAGTTGAGTGCTGGCGGCAGTGCCTGGTGTTGATGCGAGAGACTCGTGCGAGTTTTTCGCATCACACGCAAGTGTGACCCCGGCCTTAATCTGGTGAAGGGATTCCTGCTGACCGAACTGCAGGCATCATGGATCACGGAATTGCAGTCGAGTATGTTTTACTGTGAAACGCTGTGGCTTTTCAGAAAGAGAATGGTTTCAAAAGCTTGTCCCCATCAGTCATCTCCAAACGTGGACAACCCCTTTTAATGGTCATGGTTAGGCAACTTAGCCATCCATCTCTCATCACCACATATGGTCAAATATGTAGGAAAGCTCTTCTGTGAGGCCTTTTGTCTACACTACGTGCTGTACTCCAGTCTTGGGTGTACATAATTCCCAGCCTAAGTTGTGCTGTAATTCATACTACCTGCGAGAAGAATGGAATTGCTTTAAGGTTTCTCTGCCTTCAGGAGATCCGTACTTTTCATAAGGATCTGTTAGCAATAAGCAGATCACAGACTATGGTATCTGGCTGTAAGTGATGAACCACAGTGGAAATGAAGCATCGCACAATGCCTATTGAATCATTGGATTGTCTGTTCAGATGCGTGAGCAGGACCAGCCAAGTCATCGATTGAGAGCCAATGGCCCCGATTCATCATTGTTTGCCACCTGTATTTTGACTAGTTCTGTGTGTTTTCATTATGGTATTTGCACCTTTTTTTAAATCTACTTTATACTGGCTCTCTTGTGGATTTTCTCGCATTGTGAGCTCAGTTTAGCAATTCCAGATGTTATTGCCCGATTGATCAATTGTGACTTTTTGAAAAGTTGCCAAATTTGGCGCAACTCCAGTTGAGTCCCCCTTTATTATATTTTTTAGTACATCAGTATTTTGCCACAATCTTTGCAGCATTTTGCACAATGTGCAACTTTTCAAGGCAGAAAAAATACCATTTTTGTTTGTATCCCAAAGTCATGAATTAGGTGCACCATTTTGAAAAATTTGGCACCAAAAACAGAAACCAATACCACAACATTAAAAAGGAAAGTGACTTAACCCCCCACCCCCGCAAGGCCACGTTCCCACGATCAGGACATATCAGCGCTTTGGGCGCGGCGTATTTTCACTGTGTTCTAAGCATGCATGTAAATCCGCATGTGTTCACTGACCCATGCGGATTTACTGCATCCAGTACATTCTTTTGTGGAAATTTCTGTTGCGAAGACGTCTTGCGGCTCATAAACCTGCGCCGCGGGTGAGTCAAATTGAAGCACAGTGGTCATGGGATTTCTACAAATCCCATCCACTGTGCTTGTAGCGTACAACGCAACGTTTTGAACACAACGCATGTGCGCTGCATCCAGAATGCTGCTATTCCCGATCGTGGGCTCGTAGCCTTAATGTTGAATGAAAGCCAATATTTGTAACTGCTCTATACTCTGATCAAAAGATAAGGATCCTAAACTGAGGGCTCCCGCTATGGTGCTTCTGCCAAATTGCATAGGGTCCCCATGTCAGCCTATGTACTAGTCCTCAGGTCTGTATGAAAAAAAAAAAAGTTGCATCATGATCTAGGATTAGTGCATGGAAACCGAACCAGTGTTTCCGCAATAGAAATGTATTGGATGCGGTAAATCCGCATTGTTCAATTAAAATATGTGGATTTAACTGCGTGATTGAACGCAGCGAAAATACTCTGCATCCAAATGGCTGCTACTGCCTGATCGTGGGCACATACCCTTTGGAGGCAAGTGATTGGTTCCAAATTTATTCTTCATTGGGACAATGAGGCTATGTGCACACGTTCAGGATTTTTCGCATTTTTTTAGCGTTTTTGCGGTGGTTTTCTGCCGCAAAAACGCTGAAAAAACGCAGCATTAAGCATCCTATTATTAGAATACATTCCGCAATTTTTGTGCACAAAAAACGCATCGCAGAAAAAAAACGCAGCATGTTCATCCTTTTTCCGGAATCGCGGCGATTCCCCCGCCATAGGAATGCATTGAACCGCTTACTTTCCGCATGTGGCTATGCCCATCATGCACAAAGTGAGCGGTTCATGTGCGGATGGTACCCAGGGCCTGGAGGAGAGGAGACTCTCCTCCAGGCCCTGTGTACCATATCCCTGTTAAAATAATAATTAAAATAAAAAATTGTGATATTCTCACCTTCCGGCGGCCCCTGCAGCTTTCCAGCCTCTCAGCGACGCTCCCGGCAACTCCCGTTCCCAGGGATGCATTGCGACAATGACCCCAGATGACGTAGCGGTCTCGCGTGATGCTACATCATCTGGGGTCATTGTCACTAAGCATCCCTGGGAACGGGAGTTGCCGGGAGCATCGCGAGGATAAATCTGTGGTTAGTTCTCCAAAATGTTTGGAACAACCTCTCTGATGAGTTCCTTCAAAAACTGTGTGCAAGTTTCTTTAAGGGTCCGTGCACACGTTGCGGATTCTACTGCGGATTTGGCCCTGCGGATCCGCAGCAGATTCTGCTGCGTTGTACAGTACCATTATAATCTATGTAAAAAAAAAAAACGCTGTGCACATGCTGCGGATTTTTCCGCTCAGATTGCTGTGGATTTAAATCCGCAGCATGTTAATTCTTTGTGCGGAATCCGCAGCGGTTTTACACCTGCTCCATTATAGAAATCTGCAGGTGTAAAACCGCAGGGCAAAACCACAGAAAATCCGCATGTAAAAGGCATGTCATTTTACCTGCGGATTCTGCAGATTCCGTTCGGAAAAATCCACACAGGAATCTGCAACGTGTGCACATACTCTAAAAGAATTGATGCTGGTTTGAAGGCAAAGGATGGTCACATAAAATGTTGATTTGGATTGCTTTTTGTTCAATTTGCACTTTTGTTAAGTTAAAGTTTTTTTCATCAATTTTGAAAGCATTCTTACTTTACAGCATATTTCCACCTCTGCTTATCCCCTTCACGACGTATGACATACACAAGCGTCACAGGTCGGGTCCCCACATTCCATGCGTGCTCCGGCAATGAACCCGCATGGTTTCCCACAGGGCTGTGGAGTCGATAAGCCAAACCTCTGACTTCTCAATTACCCTGACTTCCGACTCCAACGCCGACTGCATGGCTCCGAACCCACAGCCCTGCCTCATTACTGAGCATGTGCATAAAGTGCAGCACAGATTCATCTCCACTAAAGCCGAGATCCTTAGATCAGGAACAGAACAGACATTTATAGGACATTTCATAACTCCCAAATTCTTATGAAAACATTTACAGCACATTCTGCATTGTACTACTGTACCCAATTTATTATATATTTTAGGAGTCTGAGTCGTTCCATTTTATACCGAGTCCAAATTCATCAAAATGGACACCTGACTCCACAGCCCTGGTTTCCCGCACATGTCAGCTGATTTCATCTGATTTTTAACATAGCCGCGCCTGAATCGTGTCAGTAATGCCACCTATCGGCGCCAGTTTCACATGACCAAAGGGGCGCAGGTGGGTTGGCATGACAACCCGGGGTCTGCAAGAGACCCCTGTTGTTGTCATTACCATTTTGCTATGAGTGCCGCCCTGTGGCTGGCGCTCATAGCAGATGATCATTTTAGCTACAGACATCAGGACTTGTAGCCCTGCTATATGTAGCACAGGCGATCGGATGATCGCAGCTTCTAGTCTCCTATGGAGACTAATGAAACAGGTAAAAAGTAAAAGAAAAAAAATGTGAAAAAAAAATTAAATTCAAATCATTCCCTTTCACCCCATTCAAAATAAAAACAAAGTACACATATTTGGTATCGCTGCGTTCAGAATCACCCAATCTATCAATATATAAAATGAATTAATCTGATCAGTAAGTTGGGGTAGCAAGAAACAAAATCAAAACGCCAGAATCAAGTTTTTTTTGGCCATCGCAACATTTGAATAAAATGCAAAAACTGGCGATCAAAACATCCTATCTACTCCTAAATGGTATCAATAAAAACGTCAGCTCGGTGCACAAAAAATAAGCCCCAACACAGCTCCAGATCCCGAAAAATGGAGACACTATGAGTCTCGGAAATTGTTGTACATTTTTTTAATTTTTTTTTTTTTGCAAACTTTGGATTTTTTTCACTACTTTAATAATGAACCTAGACATGTTTGGTATCTACAAACTCGTAATGACCTGGGGAATCATAGTGGCTGGTCAGTTTTAGCATTAATTGAACATGGTAAAATAAAAACTCCACCAAAAAAAACAATTGTGGGATTGCACTTTTTTTGAAATTTTACCACACTTTGAATTTTTCCACGTTTTCCAGTACACGATATTGTAAAACCAATGGCGTCGTTCAAAAGTGCAACTAGTCCCGCAAAAAACACAGCCATATTGACCGAAAAATAAAAAAAATTATGGCCCAGAAATGCTAATACGGAAAACCCCAAGGTTGTGTCCCCTTCACAAGGTCACCAAGTTACGTAATCTGAGAGCAGCATGAAGTAGGAACAAATACCCTGATTCCAGTGATGTGTCACTTACTCATCTGCTTTCTGTGATTTTGATAAAATCACTGTTTTATCTACTGCAGATCTAAAGTTCTCTGAACGCTGAGCTCTGTATAACCTCGCCCACAGCACCGATTGCCAGCTTTCTACCTTTACACGGCGTACACATAAATCTGCTAATCAGTGGTGTGGGCAGGGTTATACGGAGCTAATGAATAAGGAGGACTACATGGCATGAGACGTCTAGTCCTGTAGCGATATCTCCTGCTGGGAAAAAAAGGGATTTTATTGAAACTGCAACAATCGGCCTTGTAAGTGAAACATTGCTGGTATCAGGGTCTCTGCCCCTACTCTATACTACTCTCAGATTACATAGCAGAAATCTGCTGACAAATTACTTTTAACACTTTGTGTCTGTTTTATATATAATTACATTTTTTCTATGGCACACTAAATAATATCTGTAGTCGTATTCTGGAAGTAATGAAATAAAATGACTCTGAGGACATATTTTGTGTATGACAGCGGTTCTCAAATGTCAGTTTTTGCTGCACACAATGTGTTGATCCAGGGCTTGTCCTGTTATAATATGACCTCGGCACATGATGAATCTCCAGCTGAGACGCTATGGCTGAGGTCATGGAGCGCCATCAGATGCTGTCATTATTGGTGCACCCGTGGAGGGGTGGGCTTCACAGGACGTGCTGTAACAATAGTCATAGCTGGGCCAGTGTTGTCAGAAAAAATGTGCACGCATTGCAAAAACAGCACTGTTTGCAATTGACCAGCATTGGATGATTTGTGCTGTACTTTTTATGACAGTCCTGTGTGGTGTGACCGCAGTCTAATGCTTCTGTATTCTGTGCTTTCTGTACGACACAGGTACGACGGTACTTACATAACACTGCAAGATGCAGTGGAGCTGGAGGAGCCTCTTTTATAGTAAGTAAACACTATGTTGCTCTTTTTCTTAAAGGGATTGTCCGGTCTAAAATAAAGTCTGCAGTCACTCTTGTGTGACTGCAGACTTTCGAATCCCCCTAGAGTACGCACTGTACGCTGCAGGGATTCGCCGGTTCTGAGCTGGAGGCGGCGGTGATGTATGCGTTATACACACTCCCGGGCAGAAGCCGTCTAGTGGGCTCAGCCATGCTTTGTACACTTGTGTGGCTTACAAGACGGCTTCTGCCTGGGAGTATGTATAACACATGCATCACTGTTCCCAGCTCAGAAACCAGCGAATCCTCGCAGCGCACAGCTGCTCTGGGGGAATTTTAAAGTCTGAAGTCGCACAAAGTGATAGCAGACTTTTTATTTTAGACTGGACAACGCCTTTAATTAAACTTTTAGAATCTAGATGCTGGACACAGAATCGATAAGTAAAATAAAATCTCACACATAAGCCGGTCAGAGGCATGATACGTGCTCATGGTAATAAGGTTGTCCGCTACTTTAGCATTGGTGACCTATCCTCAGGACAGGTCATCAATGTCTGATCAGTGGGATGCGACACTCTGCAGCCCCGCCGATCAGCTGTGCTAAGTGCTGGCGGCCGCAGGAAATGCTCAGTTGTGGAGCTGCTCCGTCTACTGGTAGTGGTCGCGGTCGGGTACTGCACCTCCACCCCCAAGCAATTTGAATAGGGGGTGGAGGTGCAGTACCCGGCCATAGCCACTATCGGGTTTCCAGGTGCTGCTGAGTTAATTAAGGGCTTACTAGACCATATTTTAGAAATGGATTACAGGCAAATACCGTAAAGGCCCCGTCACACATAGCGACACACCAGCGATCCCGACAACTATATGCACTTGTCAGGATCGCTGGTGTGTCGCTACATGATCCCCTGCCAAACAGGGGAGCTGGTGCAGGGGAGCTGGTAACCAAGGTACACATCGGGTTTCCAGGTGCCGCGCAGCGCCTGGAAACCCGATGTGTAACTTGGTTACCAGCTCCCTGCACCAGCGGGCTGGTATCCAACGTACACTGCGGGTAACTAAGCGACGTTACCCGCAGTCTCGCTGTCCAGATCCAGACCTGTTTGGCAGCTCAGCAGCGATCATGTAGCGACACACCAGCGATCCTGACAAGTGCATATAGTTGTCGGGATCGCTGGTGTGTCGCTATGTGTGACGGGGCCTTTACGGTATTTGCCTGTAATCCGTTTCTAAAATATGGTCTAGTAAGCCTTTAATTAACTCAGCAGATAATTGCTTTAATTAGGAAGATGTTGCAGCCTGTAAACAGAGGGAAACATACGTAGCGGCTTTGATACGAGGCCTTGTGTATCAGACGTACAGTACAGACCAAAAGTTTGGACACACCTTCTCATTCAAAGATTTTTCTGTATTTTCATGACTATGAAAATTGTAGAATCACACTGAAGGCATCAAAACTATGAATTAACACATGTGGAATTATACATTACACTTTACAAAAAAGTGTGAAACAACTGAAAATATGTCTTATATTCTAGGTTCTTCAAAGTAACCACCTTTTGCTTTGATTACTGCTTTGCATGCAGAAAAGGTGAATTTATGGACTCTACATGCCTGGTTCCTACAGTGAAGCATGGAGGAGGAGGTGTGATGGTGTGGGGGTGCTTTGCTGGTGACACTGTTGGGGATTTATTCAAAATTGAAGGCATACTGAACCAGCATGGCTACCACAGCATCTTGCAGCAGCATGCTATTCCATCCGATTTGCGTATAGTTGGATCATCATTTATTTTTCAACAGGACAATGACCCCAAACACACCTCCAGGCTGTGTAAGAGGGCTATTTGACCAAGAAGGAGAGTGATAGGGTGCTATGCCAGATGACCTGGCCTCCACAGTCACCAGACCTGAACCCAATCGAGATGGTTTGGGGTGAGCTGGACCGCTCACCGCTTCAATTTTGAATAATCCCCAACAGTGTCACCAGCAAAGCACCCCCACACCATCATACCACCTCCTCCATGCTTCACGGTGGGAACTAGACATGTAGAGTCCATCCGTTCACCTTTTCTGCGTGCAAAGCAGTAATCAAAGCAAAAGGTGGCTACTTTGAAGAACCTAGAATATAAAACATATTTTCAGTTGTTTCACACTTTTTGTAAAGTGTAATGTATAATTCCACATGTGTTAATTCATAGTTTTGATGCCTTCAGTGTGATTCTACAATTTTCATAGTCATGAAAATACAGAAGAATCTTTGAATGAGAAGGTGTGTCCAAACTTTTGGTCTGTACTGTATACATTCTCTCCTGTCCTTAGATGTTCTTCTGATTTGTTCATTGCAGCATAGAGATACCCCTGAGAACAACCCGGATACTCCCTTCGACTTCAGTGCAGAAAATTACAAGGTACGGTGTGTGCACTTTGGGTTATGTAACATTACAGCACTCAGACGTTGCCTTTTATATAACCCCATTAGCGGCTCCACAGCCTGCATCTAAATTGCTTTGCTTTTCATTCTGGGCTTCTGTGACACTGGAGATTTATATTTTACCATTTTATTATTTATTTCTTTTTCAGAGAATAGAAGCTATAATTGGCAACTACCCAGAAGGGCACAAAGCCGCAGCTGTAATCCCAGTGCTTGATTTGGCACAGAGACAGCACGGATGGTTGCCTATCTCTGCTATGAACAAGGTATGATTAGCTGTAGCCACAGATTTGTGTGTTCAAGGAGAAAGTGATGCTTCTTTGTGGAAAAGATTTTATTTTATTAGTTTTTTTTGTGCTGAAGTGAAGTACATATGGGAACATTTAACCAATTAGAGGACGGGGACAAAGCCAAATGTACTGAAAACAACCCAGGACTTTTCTGTAAATTATGTGAGATGTTGCCTAACTTGGTAGAACTGACGTACGGGACCATTTGGTATTTATAAGGAGAAAAACGCTTTGGGAGTAAAATATAATTAGAAGCAATGTTGATTTTTCTTAATCTTTCAAGTTTTTAGCCTTTGACCAGAGCTACAGTTTCTACCATCACTTTGGATTCTATACGTCTTTTGCTTACTTTTAATTTTTATTTTGGGGAGGTGTTTTGGTGTCTTGTCACCCCACCCTCCCCCAATGTTTACCGTAAGAGTCAAATAATTTGTATATTTTAATAATTTGGACATTTAATAATGCGGGAATTCCAAAGGAGCTTTTTTTTTTACCTTTTCTTTCCTTTTCCTGACATACTGCTATGTAATGTGTTGGGTCCCGAGCTTTGATGCAAGCTCAGAAGCTGAGCTTATGTTATTACCAGCAGATAACAGTGGTGATACCCAACCAATAGTTGCCTCTATAGGGTATGCCACACTAAGCGAGATCGCTAGCGAGATCGCTACTGCGTCACCATTTATGACGCAGTAGCGATCTCGTTAGCGACTTAGCTGTGTGTGACATGTAGCAGTGATGTGGCCCCCGCTGAGATGTCGTTGATCGCTTCTGAACGTTCTGAGCCGTTTTTTGGTCGTTGGTGTCCCGCTGGTGAGCCTGAATCGCTGAGTGTGACACCCTTTATGAACAACTTCACCAGCGTCGCAGGTGGGACTAGGTTTTCCCAACGACCGCAGAGGTTGTTATACAGATCGCTGATGAGTTGTGTTTGGAATCACAGATCGCTGATGAGTTGTGTTTGGAATCTAACTATAAATCACATAGCGATCGCACTAGCGATCTCGCCAGGTCGTGTCGTTGTCGTGATCGCTGGTGCGATCGCTAAGTGTGGCAGTGCCTTATCAGTAGCATTGACAGCGACATTTACAGCATAAGGCCTGGAGGCATGCCGTTCCCCACGCCCATCAGCTTCCCCAAGATCACTGGGAGTCGATGGGTTGCAATTATTAGCGCGTGCTTCAGTTCTGAGTGTCTTCTGCGTGCTCAAAAAATATGTTCGAGTCCCCGTGGATGCATGTGCAGACCATCCCCCTCTTGCAGACCATCCTCCTTCTGCAGACCATCCCCCTTCTGCAGACCAGCCTGTGTTTGCAAAAGGTTTTAAAGATTCAATTTATCCTCCACATTTCCCCATTTAAAAATAAAGAAATAATAAAAAAATGTATTGCTATGACTGTAAAGGTCAGCTCTATCACGATATAAAATGAGATCAGTAAATGCCGTAATGAGAAAAAAGTCAAAACTCCAGAATGGTAGTTTTTTTGGGTTGCCGTGACTCTGCGAAAACAGAAATAAGAAGCAGATTGTTACATGCATCCCAACAATGGTATCAATAAATGTCAGCTCACCACACATAAAAAACAAGCCTTTGCACAGCCCCAGCGACTCGAAAAAGTTAACGTGTTACGGCCATGGAAACTGTCAAACTTTTTTTTAAATTTTAAATTTGTTTTTTTTTATTACTGCTTCAAAACAAAAAAATACAAATATGCAGCCTGGAAATCCTTGCTCGGCCTCACGAAGTTGTCAGTGATGTCCTGAAGACCACCGTGATCTATTGCTCCACCTGCTCAGTTGTACGTACATTATGGGCAGATGTAGGCACAAATGATATAATTTTTGTCTTTAAAATGCAAAATGACAACTTTTTAATTTGTGGAGACTGCAACAATGGAGAGATTTGTTTTGCCAATAAACGCTGTATTTTCAGGTAGCGGAAGTCCTGGACATGCCGCTATGAGAGTGTATGAAGTGGCAACCTTCTATACCATGTACAACAGGAAGCCTGTAGGAAAATACCACATTCAGATTTGTACGACTACACCCTGTATGCTTAGAGATTCGGATTCCATACTGGCGGCTATCCAAAAGAAACTTGGTATGCATTTTTTTGCCATTTCTAAAACTAAATATATTTGTTGTGTACCTTTTATATATCAAAGCTTAAAAGGGTTGTCGCAACTTATCAAGTGGTTGAACTTGCTTTTTAAAAGCAACTTTTACCAAATATTAAAAATGCTGTCTGCTGTCAAGAATGGAGGGATTTGTAATTATATAGTTTAGTGCTTGTTGCCTAGGTTACCAGCCACCACTGCAGTCTGAAAATGGTTGGTTTTCTTAGGCAAGGAGCACTCGCTTGCCAGTTGATTTCTATACAGTCTCAAAGCACTACTCTTAGGTCAGTGTTCCACTCGGTCTCAGGAGCACCAATAATTTTTTTCAGATTTCCTGTATGCACAGGTGATGGAATAATTGCCTGTCCAGGTGATGCAATTATCTCCTGTGCAATACTAGGGAAATCCTGAAAACATGACCTGTTGGTGGCTCTTGAGGACCGGAGTTGGGGAACACTGCTCTAGGTCAAAACACTTGTTTGCCAGCTTGGGGACCCTTGAGCGTCTCTGATGCTGCAGAGGCAAAGCTGCCTCTGCTGCGGCATCGGAGAGTGCACAGTTCAGACCAGCAGCATGACCATGCCTCTGTTCCGAGCTGTCAATCATTGGGAGTGCACTGCCCCTAGCAAACAGGAAGCTGGGAGGCAGAGTGGCAGTGCGCTCCTGAAGAGAACGGATTTAAATAAACTTTATAAAGAGGTTGCCCACTTCTTAATTGTAACAGATGTGTTGGGGACATGATTTTGTGGCACTTACTAGTATATAAGTATTACAGCTTCTCCTCCTGGACTTCTTTCTATGGTCTTTCTCACAGACTGCACAGCTTTCCTGTATACACAATGGCTGCTGATGGAGGAGTGTGTGACCAGACCTGGCTATCAGTTTCCTTCAGTAGAATACTTGACAATGGAAAGCTGTTTTCAATTGGAAGAGGGTAAGGCTAAGTTCACATGTTCAGTATTCTACATCAGTATTTGTAAGCCAAAATCAGGAGTGGAACAATCCGAGGAAAAGTATAATAGAAACACGTCACCACTTCTGTATTTTTGGCCCACTCCTGGGTTTGGCTTACAAATACTGATGTAAAATACTGACCAAATACTGAACGTGTGACCATAGCCTAAAGGACATGTCCAAAAAGAGAAAAAAGTTGGCACTCGTCCTTTATTCAGTCCATTAAAACGGTTACAGCGGGTGAGAAGTGGATAACCTTTTTAATGGACTGAATAAAGGACTCTTAATTTGGAGTGTTAGTGACACCTTTTTCGCTTTTTGGACACTACTTGAATTATCAGTTTTGGTGTGCGCCTATACTCCTTTAGTTGTCCAGTGCCCAGGTAGACGTTTGAACACAGCTGCAAACTCAGAGCTAGGTGCCGGCAATCCACTTTTTGTCATTACAGCCTAAAGGACATGTCTGGTCACATGCCTCTCCATTATTGGCCATTGTGAGGATAGGAGCACTGCGCAGTCTATAATGAAGGCTGGACTAACATACCAAAGGATAACCTATACGACTTGTATATTCGTAAGTGCAATCATTTCCTTAACACATCTGTTAACTTGTTCACTCTTTCCTTTTTAGTATGAAATGTGTGTTAATATGGGCAGTTACAGCGTCTTGTGCACCGTTATGTCACGGTGATGGTGCGTCCGCTGTGGAGGTAATCACTGATAGGAGGATGGCTACAACACACAACTACACTCCCGCTGTGGCTGACCAGATTTTTATAAAACGTGTATACAGTAATACAATCACACATGTACTGTAACTTCTTTATTCAAACTCAGTAATTAACAAAAAAAACAACTTGCTAAATGTTTGCTTTTTTGAAGAAAATATCGCAGCTTCACACTGACCACTAGAGTATACGCAATCTGACATTAGCTGTTCTCTGCAGCTTACTTCTGCATCTTTACTTTATAGACTGGGACAGTCTAACGTACGTTATCATTTAATGACCGATTCCCATTTCACTGTTATTCTGCCATATCTAGGCATATTGCAGTACACACCACTAAGGCTCTGTATGCTTTCTTCGTCTCTGGGTGGAGAGACAGTCCCTTTCTTCTTCCTGGTGACAGTATTACAATCTTATTACTTCCAATAATTGCAGCTCCCATAAACCACACACTGTGTGCAGCAATGTGTGTACTGCTAATATAGAAGCGCTCATAGAATTTTATTTCAAAGCTATATTTTCTTAAAAATTGACCCATTATTTCACTTATGAAATTACACGTATGTGTAATTAATTATAGTTGAATTCGTCACGATAAGCGCCTAACATTTAGTTTGTCAGCACTACGGAGTCCAACTGGCATAGATAAAGGATAAGAGCAGAGCTGTTTATTATCAGTGAAAGGGTTTGTCTTGGTTTTTTATCTAGTTGTGGCAAACCAAGCCTTGCTGCTCTGGGGTCCTGGGTTCAAATCCCACCCAGGACAATATCTGCAAGGAGTTTTTGTACTCCCCGGGTCTTATGCGGGTTTCTTATCACACTCCAAAGACTTATTGATAGGGCATTTAGGTTGTAAGCCCCAATGGGGACGGTGATGATATGTATAAAGCGTTGTGGAATTAATGCTGCTATATAGGCAAGGAAAGTAAAACCGAAATATTCCTGTCTAGGCAAACAAATGATAATATAAATGAAGAATTCTTCTGCTTTATAGAATGATGTTAAAACTTCTCTTGATCACCAAATGTGTAAGGAATATACTATTAAGGGAACCTGTCAGCAGGATTGTGCACATCATTGTAATCAGTATAACGGCACCGACCGGACACTGTCTGTAGGTTACTGTGCACAATCCTGCTGACAGGTTCCCCTTAAATGTTGTGTTACACAAAACTGGATCATCTTGTTGGCGGCCGTCCTGTTTGTACCATGTTGTAGCATTGTAACTGTAGCCGCTGTCATCCAGGCTGACTGTCATCTGTTTTAGGAATCCACGCTGGGGAGACCACACCTGATAAGATGTTCACACTGACAGAAGTGGAGTGTCTTGGTGCCTGTGTAAATGCACCAATGGTGCAAATTAACGACAATTACTATGTGAGTATATCACTCGTACAAAAACAATCTATGTTACCATGTATCAGAATTACCCCATGAGTACTGAAGGACATCCAAGATGCTACTCCTTGGCTACAGTGGAGGGATGGTATCGCTCTAGGTAGTATTTTTTTTTTGTGTGCAAAAGTCAATGAATTCATGATCAGTTCTTTGTTATTGACACAACAGGTTGAAGTCACAGGATACAACACTCCGTTACCACCCAAAAATACAGAGAATGGGCCTAATTTATCACAACTGTCCAAAAGAACAACTGTTTGTTGACCATAGTAACCAATCAGAGCACAGCATTCATTGTTAGACTGTTTTAATAAAGTAAAAGCTGTTCTCTAATTGCTATGAGCAGTTTTTCTTTTACACAGTTTTGATAAATTTGCCACAATGTGTTGTACAACTCCATATTACAGGAAATTTGTCAACAGGGGTTAGTTATGTAGTCTGAGAGAAGTGCCATGTAAGGACAGAGACCCTGATTCCAGCAATGTCAGTTACTGATTTCATTGCTGCCATTTCAAAAAAAATCAGTGTTCTATCAGAAGGAGATTATCACCAAAGGACTAGGTGTCCTGTGCCTCCTAGTCTTCCTGCTCTGTATAACCCCCCCACCACCACTGGTCTGGCAACTTTCTGCCTATGCACAGTGTACACAGAAATCTGCGAATCAGGGACAGGTTATTCAGAGCTCAGTATTCAGAGAACTGGTAGATCTACAGCAGAGAAAACTGTGATTGTATCAAAATGACAGCAAGCAGATGAGTAAGTGACACATCACTGGAATCAGGGACCCTGCCCCTATATTGTGCTCCTCTCGCATCAAATGGAAAAATTCCCTTTAACACCTTCCGGACATGGTCAATTTCCATTTTTGCATTTTATTTTTTTCCCCCTGTTCCAACAGCCAGATCTTTTTTTTTTCTGGCCATGTAGACATGAGTGCCTTCTTTACAGGATAAGGTTTTTTTTTTTAATGACATCATTCATTTTACCACATAGTATACTGGAAAACAGGGAAAATATCCAAGTGCGGTGAAATTGTGAGAAAAGACTTCTGACATTGTGTTTTGGGAATTATTTTCATGTTGTACATTGTGGTTACAAATGACATTGCAATACGATTCTCCTCCTCTCCGATTGCATAGATACCAAATGTATCTAGTTTTTTTTTTAAAGTAGAGAAAAAATAAATAAAATTATCTGCAAAAAATTAGTCCTCACATCACCTCCGCTGGTTGAAAAATGAAAATGTCACGGGTCTCGGAAAATGACGGCACAATCAAAAATGTTTTTTTTTGTTTGTATTTATTAGTTCCCCCAGCCTGCTGGTTGCTTGTACTATATACAGCCATACCACAGTATTTCTGTATATGGCAAAGATCGCAATCTCCTTTTGAAGCCCGGCCACAGGCTGGGTTTCAGAGGATCTCCTTGATCACAGGCATGGGGGTCATCAGCAGACCCCTGACTGTCATAGCAACCCATCGATGCCCCACTATCGAGTTATTGGAACACCGATGGGCACATGGAATGACGCGCTCACAGGACCGCTCTACCCCCAGCTGTTAGAGACAAGTTCTGGCTGTGTCACAGCTATTACCTCCGGGATATGGGGTGGGCTCCACTCCATACACTTGCTTCCGATTTGCAACGTACATGTACAGCGGATGTCGGTAAGGTGTTAATTGCCTCAGAGTGCTGCACAAGGTAAAATAAATACAATGTATTCTTGCCTCTAGGACTCACGGTGCCCCTTTTGCTTTGAGCCCTGTGTCCCCCACCGGTCTTGTGCATAAAAAATATCACGTGACTGCTGCAGCCAATCAGCATCTGCCGATCAGCTGCAACCTTCACAATTGCATCCGAGCAGAAGAAACGCTGTTCTATGTAATTGTGAGGGATACAGTGGTCATGTTCAGTATGTCATAAGGTCAGGGATACAGGGTTGGGTGTGGAGTAGTACCTCCGGTCTGGGAGGTAAGTGTACAATTTTTATTTAATTTATGCAGCATTCTGGGGCAATAGGGGCTTATGAGTAATGTAAATAATTTTATAAAGTATAATTTTAGAATTGTTGCCAAGTACCGTATTTTTCGGACTATAAGACGCACCGGACTATAAGACGCGCCCAGGTTTTAGAGGTGGAAAATAGGGAAAAATATATTTGAAGCAAAAAATGTGGTAAAATATTTAATAACATAAATAACATACTATTATATGTGGTGTTATTATATATTATAGCATGTTATTATGTAGGAAGCTACGGGTAGAAGATGGTGCTGCGGGACCAGTGTGGTGTCTGTAAACTACTATGTGAAGACGCTGGAGGGTGAGTATAAGGCCGGGGTCACACATGCGAGAAATTTGCACGATTTTTGTGCAAATCTCTCTCGTGAACACCCGGCACTGCCTCTGGCACTCAGACTGGAGCGTGCGGCTGCATAGAAAAACATGCTGCATAGAAATACATGCAGCCGCACGCTCCGGTCCGAGTGCCGGCGGCAGTGCCGGGTGTTCATGCGAGAGATTCGCACAAAAATCGTGCAAATTTCACGCATGTTTGACCACGGCCTAAGAATGGGGGCACAGGGCTTATATTTAAAGCCGCACTCTAGCACTGATAACACTGGAGTGCTGCTTTAAGATCCCATGGGAGAAATATAACTCTCAGCATGTACTGCAAGATCCTATGGCATGCTGGGAGTTATAGTCCACCATAGGATGGCAGAGTGCTTTTTAATGTGCTGTATTTACTAACCTTTTAATTATTTTTTTCTTGTACAGTGTGTCTGCAGGACCTGTGATGAAATCATGAAGAGGCAGGGCTTTGTGTGGTCATGTGATGCTCCAGCCCGCCCTCTTCATGACCTCATCACAGGTCCTCCACAGGAGCATTCAGGATGGTATCAGCACAGCCCCCAGGCTGTCAGGTATGCGATGCCTCCTGCTGCACTCTGCTCCTGCGCCTCCTTCTACTTCCCACACAGATCCCCAGCTGCTGCAGGAATCAGGCGCTGGGGAACCATGTGGCTCTGTCATTAGCTGCTCCCCCGCTCAGCTGATAGGTGGGCGGGGAAGCGGCTAATGAATATTCACTGCACTTAAGTATCGGGACCAGTGGTTTCCCCAGCGCTGGATTCCAGGAGGGGATATTTTCCTGCCTCCTGCGATCCCACTCCACCGCTGCCCCCTGCCCCCCTCCCCACATGTTACATTCCGACCATAAGACGCACCCACACTTTCCTCCCAAATTTGGAGGAAAAAAGTGCGTCTTATGATCCGAAAAATGTGGTATCTAAAGGTGTATTTTATTTTTTTACCTTTTACTCTTTTTATGCGCATGGCCAATAAATTGATCATGAATAACACTTTGGATGATGTGAGCAGCTTTGGTGTCAAACATAAGCAAAGCTTGGAAGCTGCAGGGTAAATGTTCCCAACACTACGTGCCTGGTTTTGATATTGGGAACCTTTTGAATACTTTTCTCACGTCGTTATTCTGGGTGGAATTAATCTACAGATATGTTTGCTTAATATATGGCTATATTGAGGTTGTTGCCGAGTAGCTAGCTGGATAATCCACCTGCTAATCTGGCCGCAATACAGTGAGACTTTAAGGGTTTTAGACGTGCAGATGGTGTTTACACGGACGGGATATACATGCACACGAGATAAAAGGGACCGTTCCTTCTAGAAGGCAGAAAATACAATGACAGCTGTGTGAAATAAATAAAGGTATAGATCACATCTATGATACCTAAGGTATTAATGCATGATAGATAGGAATGTCACAGAATGCTGAATTTAGTGCCATTGTCTGCAGTAGAGAGGTAAAGTGAGCCCGAGGTCACAACTCTACAAGTCTATCAGACACTCGTTTTGGCCTCAGACATGCATTGGGAGCTTGCGCCGTAGCTTATGCCTTCCGGCGCGTCAAAAGTTGCAGTCAGAAGATGACGCTGTGTGATAGGAGCGAAGCCGAAAAAAGGGGAAGACAGCGGCAGGGAAGTATAAGAAAAGGGGCAGAAACCTTAGTTTAGTAGCACTGCTCCAGTGCTGAAAAACAAACGCTAGAGCAGTGCTTCACAGGGAACTTCCAGCACGATTTATCACTATAAAATAAAAGGCATGGCTACAATGGCGCTATTACACTGATTAAATTGATACCTTTGTTGAAGGAATCCGATCATTTGTTGTTTTTTTTTAATCATGGTTTTAAGTTTCCTACTGATGAGGGAGGCCAGAGCAGAAGAAGACCCCAGGCCCACCTCGATGCACAGAAGACATCATCAGAAAAATTAAAACCATGCTTAAAAAAAAACCCCAAATGATCGGATTCCTTCACCAAAGGTATCAGTTTAATCAGTGTAAAATGCCATTTTGGGCATTACTTTATAGTGATAAATCCTTTTAAAAGACACTCTATCGCCAGGTTTTTACTGTCCCACCTGAGAGCAACTTATAGGGAATCTGTCACCCCATTTTGGCTATATCAGCCGAAGCCGAGGGGGGAAGCAAAAAACACCACCCTCCGGACCGGACCGCCCAGATTAGCATACAGAAAACCGAACTTTACAAAGGTATTTGGGCATGAAAACAGGGGGTGTCAGGATATATGATAGATACCGATAGGTTGCTTATGGGACGCACTATTCAGGCATATCTTTATCTGATATAGCCAAAATGGGATGAAAGATACCCTTTAAGTTAGGGGCAGAAACCCCGATTCCAGTGCTTTGTCACATACTGGGATTCTTATAGCAGTGTTGGTAAACACGTCATCTGCTGAAGTTGTTCTAGTCTTCCCAATAACTAGCTCCTGCTATGCAATCCTTGGTATTAATGCGCTCTCGCTATCGCCGTCCACCATTGTGAGCCTCCTACCTATGCACGGTGTAGTCAGCAATCTGTAAATGAATAGTATGGGTTAGAAAGAGCTAATCACTTTCATCAGAACTACATCAAGAAGTCCAGTAAATGACACACAGGTGGAATCATAGCCTCTCTCCCTATGTTGCCTGTCCTCGGATTCAGGAGCATAAACCTGGTGACAGGTTTTCTTACAGGATGTTTAGTACATTATTTTAGCCAACAGATTTGGGTCCATAGAAGGCCACTATGTTGCCAACTAGATATTTTCTAAGGTAAAACACCGGTATAAAAATCTGACAGTTTTGCTCTGAGAAATACTGTACATAAGTGCAACTACTATGCTTTTATGTATATTGAATAGTAGGCTCTGTTTTTTTAAGATCTGTGAAATATAAGTGAATGTTGCCTTTTTGTGGACCACATTGATGTTTATACTAATCTTGCAGGAAGATTTGTTGCCAAAGGATATTGAAAGTATCATTGATGACCTAAAGGCTGGGAAAGTTCCTAATCCTGGACCAAGGTAACAGATATATTTCTGTATCCTAACATTTTATGTATTTGCTGTTCACGGTATCCTCCTGTATCGATGGATTAGCTTGAATGTGTAAGTGTGGTCAGCAAAAATCTAGCAATATCATATTGTTCTAATAATATTATGTCTTCATTTTAGTCTAATGGTGACTTCAATTACCAGGACATCCATCTTAGTTGGCTGATTAAGACATGAATGTTTGATACTGGCACTGGATATTCATGTGTTACTGAGCTAAGCTGCAGGGACTAAAGTGTTAATGAGAGGATCTCACAACACATTCTTAAACCCCACCCCCCGTCACACACAGCGATCTCACTAGCGAGATCGCTGCTGAGTCACTAGTTTTGTGACGCAACAGCGATCTCCCCTGCGATATCGCTGTGTGTGACATTCAGCGACGATCAGCCCCCCTGCTGGGTGTCGCTGAATGTCCTGGACATTTTTTTGATCGTTGGTCTCCTGCTGGCCAGCACGCATCGCTGCGTGTGGCAGGCAGGAGACCAGTGATCAGCTGGTAACCAAGGTACACATTGGGTTTCCAGGTGCCGCGCAGCGCCTGGAAACCCGATGTGTACCTTGGTTACCAGCTCCTTGCACCAGCGGGCTGGTATCCAACGTACACTGCGGGTAACTAAGCGACGTTACCCGCAGTGTCGCTGTCCTGATCGCTGCCTGTTTGGCAGCTCAGCAGCGATCATGTAGCGACACACCAGCGATCCTGACAAGTGCATATCGTTGTCGGGATCGCTGGTGTGTCGCTATGTGTGACGGGGCCCTTAGTGGGAGACTGTTATCCTCTCAAAATAGGAAATGAAGACAGGGATCAGGCTTCATCAGCTTGCTGCTGGTTCTTGGCCTAGGTGGGAACAAATGTTTTATGACTTCAAAGGCCATTTACACATAATATCCAATGTTATGACGGCCCCTCCAGTTAGCATGCAGCTGATGAACAGGAGATGTGCTGCTGTCCATATGGATGTGGTGTGAGCATAGAACGATCATAATAAAGGGTTATTCCCCAAAAAATAAAACCAATTTCCTGATCATTGGGGGCAAGCGCCAAGATGAATTTCTGTTTTGCTCTCAGCACTAGCGTCTTAAAAGTTTTCAATCACAGAATTTGGAAAAAAACCCTAAATGGTAGAAAATGCTAAAATAAAGTCTGCTTGCTGATCCACTACTGCCGCTCCTTCAGTGCTGGTAGCATTGGACACAGTGCAGGCATGTTTCACTACTGCCAAAACAGCAAATACGGAGATGACCCGTGGTCCTATCCAGCACTAGAACAGGGTACAAAGGGGGGGTGGCAAACTTCTCAGTGGGCCCCTAGCCAGGTAACCTTGATTACAGCTGGGTGACGCCCCCTAATAGTGGAAGAGAACCTCAGCAGATGACCGTGCTGTTACTGAAAATAATCTCTATATAAAGACCAACATGGATATTACCGCCATATGGTCAGTGGTAAACACCAGTACTACGGAACATAAGTGATTACAGCACAGTTGTAGATGGTGACTTACAGAGAACGCTCTTTCTGATGGAGTCGTTCACTTTTCCCGTCTTTTCCATCTGGCTCAGATATGACAACTTCTTTCAGCCACGATTCAGCTGCAGAGATTACAACAAAGGCACATTTCACTTCTCATATTCCATCCCCTGCGGCAGAGCAGGGATAATTGATCTACCTGCACTGCCACCCGGCTACTATGGGGCCCCCCATCATCGAAGGTTCAACTGTATTGGCTAGATGTCGATACAGCTGACCGCAGTGATGAGAGAAGGAGCATTACGCTCCCTCTCCCATCATCCTCCTGTTAAGGCACTGCCACACTTAGTGATCGCACTAGCGATCATCACGACAACGACTTAACCTGGCGAGATCGCTAGTGCGATCGCTAGTTAGATTCCAAACACAACTCATCAGCGATCTGTGATTCCAAACACATCTCATCAGTGATCTGTATAACGACCTCTGCGGTCGTTGGGAAAACCTAGTCCCACCTGCGACGCTGGTGAAGTCGTTCATAAAGGGTGTCACACTCAGCGATTCAGGCTCACCAGCGGGACACCAACGACCAAAAAACGGCTCAGAATGTTCATGAGCGATCAACGACATCTCAGCAGGGGCCACATCGCTACTACATGTCACACACAGCTAAGTCGCTAACGAGATCGCTACTGGGTCATAAATGGTGACGTAGTAGCGATCTCGTTAGCG
Organism: Oophaga sylvatica; assembly: GCA_033576555.1. Classification (NCBI taxonomy): domain Eukaryota; kingdom Metazoa; phylum Chordata; class Amphibia; order Anura; family Dendrobatidae; genus Oophaga; species Oophaga sylvatica. Next base: position 310,950,041 of record JARQOD010000006.1, read on the forward strand.
ATCTCGCTAGCGATCTTGCTTAGTGTGGCATACCCTTTAGCGTCTGATGTCACCGACACAGAGGGGGTTTCGATGACGTCACTACTCGGCGCCTGCTGTCCGGATATGTGCAAGCGCTCAGAACAGCGGAGGAACCAGGAGGAAGAGAGGTATTTATTGTTTTTATGGGGCTGCATTATACTATAAAGTCTGCTGGGGGGGCTGTATTATACTATAGAGTCTGCCTATGGGGGGGGAGGCTGTATTATACTATAGAGTCTGCCTATGGGGGGGGGGCTGTATTATACAATAGAGTCTGCCTATGGGGGGGAGGGCTGTATTATACTATAGAGTCTGCCTATGGGGGGGAGGGCTGTATTATACTATAGAGTCTGCCTATGGGGGGGGTTGGCTGCCTTGATTAATACTATAGAGTCTGCCTATGGGGGGAGGCTGTATTATACTATAGAGTCTGCCTCTGGGGGGAAGAGCTGTATTATACTATAGAGTCTGCCTATGGCGGGCAGGGCTGTATTATACTATAGAGTCTGCCTAATGGGGGAGAGGGCTGTATTATACTATAGAGTCTGCCTATGGGGGGGAGGGCTGTATTATACTATAGAGTCTGCCTATGGGGGGGAGGACTGTATTATACTATAGAGTCTGCCTATGGGGGGAGGGCTGTATTATACTATAGAGTCTGCCTATGGGGGGGAGGGCTGTATTATACTATAGAGTCTGCCTATGGGGGGGAGGGCTGTATTATACTATACAGTCATGGCCAAAAGTTTTGAGAATGACACAAATATTAATTTTTACAAAGTCTACTGCTTCACTTTTTCTAATGGCAATTTGCATAGACTCCAGAATGTTATAAAGAGTGATCAGCTTAACAGCAATTACTTGCAAAGTCAATATTTGGCTAGAAAATGAACTTTATCCCCCAAAACACATTTCAACATCATTGCAGCCCTGCCTTAAAAGGACCAGCTAACCTCTTTTCAGTGATTGCTCCATTAACACAGGTGTGGGTGTTGATGAGGACATGGCTGGAGATCAATCTGTCATGATTAAGTAAGAATGACACCACTGGACACTTTAAAAGGAGGCTGGTGCTTGGCATCATTGTTTCTCTTCTGTTAACCATGGTTATCTCTAAAGAAACACGTGCAGTCATCATTGCAATGCACAAAAATGGCCTAACAGGGAAGAGTATCGCAGCTTGAAAGATTGCACCTCAGTCAACAATCTATCGCATCATCAAGAACTTCAAGGAGAGAGGTTCCATTGTTGCCAAAAAGGCTTCAGGGCACCCAAGAAAGACCAGCAAGCGCCAGGACCGTCTCTTAAAAGTGTTTCAGCTGCGGGATCAGGCTACCAGCAGTGCAGAGCTTGCTCAGGAATGGCAGCAGGCAGGTGTGAGTGCATCTGCACGCACTGTGAGGCGGAGACTCTTGGAGCAAGGCCTGGTCTCAAGGAGGGCAGCAGAGAAGCCACTTCTCTCCAGAAAAAACATCATGGACAGACTAATATTCTGCAAAAGGTACAGGCAGTGGACTGCTGAGGACTGGGGTAAAGTTATTTTCTCTGATGAATCCCCTTTTCGATTGTTTGGGACATCAGGAAAACGCCTCATTCGGACAAGACAAGGTGAGCGCTACCACCAGTCTTGTCTCATGCCAACTGTTAAGCATCCTGAAACCATTCATGTGTGGGGTTGCTTCTCAGCCAAGGGAATCGGCTCTCTCACAGTCTTGCCTAAAAACACAGCCATGAATAAAGAATGGTACCAGAATGTCCTCCAAGAGCAACTTCTCCCAACACTCCAAGAGCAGTTTGGCGATCAACAATGCCTTTTCCAGCATGATGGAGCACCTTGCCATAAAGCAAAGGTGATAACTAAATGGCTCAGGGAACAAAACATAGAGATTTTGGGTCCATGGCCTGGAAACTCCCCAGATCTTAATCCCATTGAGAACTTGTGGTCAATCATCAAGAGACGGGTGGACAAACAAAAACCTAAAAATTCTGATAAAATGAAAGCATTGATTGTGCAAGAATGGACTGCTATCAGTCAGGATTTGGTCCAGAAGTTGATTGAGAGCATACCAGGGAGAATTGCAGAGGTCCTGAAGAAGAAGGGTCAACACTGCAAATATTGACTTGCTGCATTAACTCATTCTGTCAATATAAGCTTTTGTTACTCATATGTTTGCAATTACCGTATATACTCGTGTATAAGCCGAGATTTTCATCACCTTTTTTCGTGCTGAAAATGCCCCCTCGGCTTATACACGAGTCATATGGAAGAAACCAGCGGGGGAGGGGATGCCGCGGCAGGAGCCGGTGGCTGGGATCATACTCACCCCTCCCCGTGCCATCGCTGAGCGTCCCTGCAATCCTGCGTTCTCCCCGTCTTCCTGCAGCTCTCCAGCACTGAGCGGTGATGTAATACCGCTCATTAAGGCCATGAATATGGAGGCGACGCCCATGGGAGTGGCGTCGAGTTCATATTACATGACCTTAATGAGCGGGTATTACATCACCGCTCAGTGCTGGAGAGCTGCAGGAAGACGGGGAGATTGCAGGGACGCTCAGCGATGGCATGGGGAGGGGAGAGTATGATGGAGGAAAGGACAAAGAGCACGGAACAGGACGGGGGGTGAGAACGGTGGACGGGGGAAGCATAGAGGAGGACGAGGGAAGCATAGAGGAGGACGAGGGAAGCATAGAGGGAGGACGGGGGGGAGAACGGAGGACGGGGGAAGCATGGAGCAGGACGGGGGGGAGATCGGTGGACGGGGGAAGCGTGGAGCAGGACGGGGGGGGAGATCGGGGGAAGCGTGGAGCAGGACGGGGGGGGATCGGTGGACGGGGGAAGCATGGAGCAGGACGGGGGGGAGATCGGTGGACGGGGGAAGCATGGAGCAGGACGGGGGGGAGATCGGTGGACGGGGGAAGCGTGGAGGAGGACGGGGGAAGCATGGAGCAGGACAGGGGAGGATGGAGGGCACAGAGGAGCACGGAGCAGGACGGGGGGCACAGGAGGACGGAGAAGGAATGGGGGAGCACAGCGGAGGATGGAGCAGGAGGGGGGGAGCACAGAGCTGGATGGGGGAGCAAGGAGCAGGACGGGGGCAGCACAGAGCAGGAGGGCAGTTTATACACCCAGCTTATACATGAGTCAATAATTTTTCCCAGTTTTTGTGGCAAAATTAGGGGGGTCGGCTTATACACGGGTCGGCTTATACACGAGTATATACGGTATATTTCTGTCTGTGATAAAAACATCTGTCAAACACACACATAAAAACCAGAGGACAGCAGATCATGTGAAAATATAATATTTGTGTCATAGACTTTGTAAAAATTAATATTTGTGTCATTCTCAAAACTTTTGTCCATGACTGTAGGTCGTTACAAGACCACTTTTTATGCACTCTGCACTTTAAAATTGGTTTATTCCCTTTTTTTTTTTTCCTGCACCTTACATATTAAGGGATCCTGCATATATATGCATAAGTAGGTTGGCTTTGTGACCATCTTTATAGCATTTGCTAAGTATGTTTCAATGGTAGAATTTTTTTTTTCAATATGAAGACTTTATATGTGTGATATGACCCTCCTATTTTAGGCGATGGTATCTGGATGTTGCTGATTCCCTTATGATTATATGGTATTTATTGCTCTCGTTGTTATTTAATTGTTATTAATTTATCTTGTATAAATAAAGTTTACTATTTTTTATTACTCTAAGAAGATAGATTAGATATTAGAACAAACTTTTTGACAGTGAGGGTGATCAATGAGTGGTGAATGGTGAATTCTCCTTTAATGGAGGTCTTCAAACAGAGGCTGAATAGACATCTGTCTGAGATGGTTTAGTGAATCCTGCATTGAGCAGGGGGTTGGACGCGATGACCCAGGAGGTTCCTTCTAACTCTAATATCCTATTTTATTTTTTTACATGTTTTGTCTTTGTCGTGCACAACCTGTAATTTCTTCCAGTCACCGTACTGACTTTTCACGTCTTGTTACTTTGCCACTTTCCACAAAGTGTTGAGTTAATCTTCTTTTTCGTCATCCTAGTAGTCCCGTGCTGGCAACATTAGCCATGATATGTACTGAAGCCAAAAGCCCTCTTTTCCTGCCTGTGGTTACATTTAACCCCTTTAATACTAATTACATGCTTACGAATAAGTGTAATGTATGAACACTGCATCTCCTGGACTGTTGGTCTGGATGGAAAATCCTCCACTGCAGCACATTTCACAGCGAATGGGTTATATTAAGATATTCTAGCTTTTACATACATTGATTCCTAAGTCAGTCTTGTGGCTTATTTTGTATTGTGTATTTTCTTTACAGAAATGGCAGGTTCTCATGTGAGCCCTCTGGAGGACTAACCTCTCTGACCGGACCCCCACCAGGACCTGGTTTTGGCGTTAGGGCAGACCTCTGAACTGTATACAATAGAATAAATGTATCTATTTGCAAAACTAAATATTAATAAAGTTATGTTATGAAACTATACTTCTTGCACTCACTTTGTGATTATGATCTATTTTATTTAAAAGGGTTATCCAACCTTTTGAGTAGACTAGGTGATATGTTTGAGACCATTTACTAGCTGAGCATAAGATTTCAATATCGGCAGTAAAGGGACAATTACATTTTGCAGTGCATTATGCCAGGTTCCTACAAAGCCAAGTGGCTAATTTGGAGGACTGATGTTCTACGGTGTAATCCACGCTTCCTCAGTGAACACTAAGCTTACTTCTTCCATGCCTGCCTCTTTAAATTCATTACTCCAGACAGAAACCAGGGGCCACAAAGTAAAGCATAAAGTAACATTTATTAAATGTACAGTTTATAGTTTCAAACAGAAGAAACATCTTACCATTGAGAAAGGACATGAAAACTGGTTATATAAGAACAGCATCTGAAGGATGGACATGAATCAGATATAACAAAAGTACTCAACTGGCGGACTGTAATCTGAACCTGCAATGCAGCTCATCCGACGAAGCAAGAGTGGATCAAGGGCACAAAGATCAGGGAGAGCAAGAAGCAGGAGGGGAGTGGAGCACAATGATCGGGAGAGCAGGAGGGATGTGGAGCCAGTGATCAGGGAGAGCAAGGGAAGGAAGCAGGAGGGGACGTGGAGCACAATGATCAGTGGGAGGAGGGGACATGAAGCACAATGATCAGTAAGGAGGAGGGACGTGGAGCACAATGATCAGTAAGGAGGAGGGGACGTTGAGCACAATGATCAGTGAGGAGGAGGGACGTGGAGCACTATGATCGGGAGAGCAAGGGAAGGAAGCAGGAGGGGACGTGGAGCACAATGATCAGTGAGGGAGGAGGGACGTGGAGCACAATGACAGTGAAGGAGGAGGGACGTGGAGCACAATGATCAGTGAGAGGAGGGGATGTGGAGCACAATGATCAGTGAGAGGAGGAGGGGACATGGAGCACAATGATCAGTGAGGAGGGACGTGGAGCACAATGATCAGGAGAGCAGGAGGGACGTGGAGCACAATGATCAGTGAGAGGAGGAGGAGGGACATGGAGCACAGTGATCAGTCAGAGGAGGAGTGGACGTGGAGCACAATGATCAATGAGAGGAGGAGGGGACGTGGAGCACAGTGATCAGTGAGAGGAGGAGGGGACGTGGAGCACAATGATCAGTGAGAGCAGGAGGGAGTGGAGCACAATGATCAGTGAGAGGAGGAGGGGACATGGAGCTCAATGATCAGTGAGAGCGGAGGGGAGTGGAGCACAATGATCAGTGAGAGCAGGAGGGGACGTGGAGCACAATGATCAGTGAGAGGAGGAGGGACATGGAGCACATGATCAGTGAGGAGGGACGTGGAGCACAATGATCAGGGAGAGCAGGAGGGGACGTGGGCACAATGATCAGTGAGAGGAGGAGGAGGGGACATGGAGCACAGTGATCAGTCAGAGGAGGAGTGGACGTGGAGCACAATGATCAATGAGAGGAGGAGGGGACGTGGAGCACAGTGATCAGTGAGAGGAGGAGGGGACGTGGAGCACAATGATCAGTGAGAGCAGGAGGGGACGTGGAGCACAATGATCAGTGAGAGGAGGAGGGGACATGGAGCTCAATGATCAGTGAGAGCAGGAGGGGACGTGGAGCACAATGATCAGTGAGAGCAGGAGGGGACGTGGAGCACAATGATCAGTGAGAGGAGGAGGGGACATGGAGCTCAATGATCAGTGAGAGCAGGAGGGGACGTGGAGCACAATGATCAGTGAGAGAGGAGGGGACGTGGAGCACAATGATCAGTGAGAGGAGGAGGGGACGTGAAGCTCAATGATCAGTGAGAGCAGGAGGGGACGTGGAGCACAATGATCAGTGAGAGGAGGGGACGTGGAGCACAATGATCAGTGAGAGCAGGAGGGGACGTGGAGCACAATGATCAGTGAGGAGGAGGGGACGTGGAGCACAATGATCAGTGAGCAGGAGGGGACGTGGAGCACAATGATCAGGGAGAGCAGGAGGGGACGTGAAGAACAATGATCAGTGAGAGGAGGAGGGGACGTGGTGCACAATGATCAGTGAGAGCAGGAGGGGACGTGGAGCACAATTATCAGGGAGAGCAGGAGGGGACGTGGAGCACAATGATCAGTGAGGAGGAGGGGACGTAGGGCACAATGATCAGTGAGAGGAGGAGGGGACGTGGAGCACAATAATCAGGGAGAGCAGGAGGGGACGTGGAGCACAATCAGGGAGAGGAGGGGTGTGGAGCACAATCATCAGGGAGAGCAGGAGGGGACGTGGAGCACAATCATCAGGGAGAGCAGGAGGGGACGTGAAGCACAATCATCAGGGAGAGCAGGAGGGGACATGTAGTACAATGACCAGGGAGAGGAGGAGAAGGTGGAGACATGAAGTACAATAATCAAGGAGAGGAGGAAGCAGGAGGGGACGTAGAGTACAATAATCAGGGGAGAGCAGGAGAAGGAAGCAAGTATTGCCTGTGTTGTGTGCTCATAAGTACGACTCTAGATTGTACACGTGGGGTATTGATCGTGCTCGCTGTATACATTAAAATTTGTGCATAAAAAGACGGATTTGGTAAGAACTTACCTGTAAAATCCTTTTCAGCGAAGAAGGAAGGGAGACACACATCCCTCCATGGCAGAAGTGTGTTGTTGTATTTACAGATGCAGCGTGGCCCTTCTCAGCGATTTTCAGCTGCAGATGAAGGAAGGGAGACACACTAGGCATTACTAGTGGGACGTCCCAAGCAGTCCAAAAATTAGGGTGGGAAAAAAACAAAATAGGCAGAAACCCAACAACCTAGATAAATGCGCCACAGGCGCCAAATACAAGTTAACTAAAAACTTTAAATTACCGCTGCCTGCAGGACCCTACGTCTTAAGGCCGCATCAGCGGAAACACTGACGTCCACCTTATAAAACTTTGTAAATGTGTGGACGGAACGCCAGGTCGTCGCTCGGCAGAGCTGAACTGCCGAGGCCCCTTGGTGAAAGGCCCACGATGAAGCCACAGCCCTCGTGGAGTGAGCTCGAATCTTAATCGGGCAAGGTTCGCCTTTAAGTCGGTAAACCTCCAAAATGGCCGACCAAATCCAACGAGCTATAGAGTCCTTGGAAGCTCGATGACCACGCCTACGACCTGCTGTAATCACAAACAAGGAATCTGACTTCCGAAAGCCTTGAATGACAGACAAATAGAACTTCAAGGCTCGCACTAAATCCAATTTGTGCAAGTCCCGTTCCTTTGCATTCCTTGGGCCCGGGCAAAGCGAGGGCAACACAATATCCTGGTTAGCATGAAATTGCGACACCACTTAGGTAGAAAGTTGCCCCGAGTGCGAAGCACTACTCAATCCGGGTAAAACTACAGGAAAGGAGGCGAGCAGGAAAAAGCTGCCAACTCAGAAACCCTTCTTAAAGAGGTTACCGCCAGTAAGAAGGCAACCTTCTAAGAAAGTAAAGAAAGTCTAGCAGAACCCATAGGCTCAAAAGGTACATGCTGAAGAGCCTCCAAGACAAGGTTGAGCCGCCAAGGAGACACAGGTGCCTTCCGCGGTGGAAACTGACGGGTTACTCCTTGAAAAAAGGAACGCACGTCCCTACGCGAGGCGATAGCCTTCCGAAACAGCAAGGACAGGGCAGAAACCTGACCTTCCAGAGTGCTAACTGCCAAACCTTTGTCCAGCCCGTTCAACAAATTGGGAATGGAAAAAATCCTCGGATTCCTTGAAGAACCCGAACACCACTAAAAGAAGGCTTCCCAAGTCTTGTGATAAATCTTAGTAGTAGCCGGACCTCTGGCAGCTCGCAGAGTGGCAATGACTTCGGCTGAAAAAACCTCTACGGGTCAATATTTCGGTCTCAAGAGCCACGCCGTCAAACGCAGAGACTTCCAGTCCGGATGACGAACGGGACCCTGGGTTAACAGGTCCGGGCGAGGAGGAAATGGGAATGGCGGTGCCGCCAAAAGCGACACCAGTGTCGAGAACCACGTCCTCCTTGGCCAATCCAGGACTATCAACATAGCCGGAATTCTCTCCAGTCTGATCCGACGCAGCACCAGAGGAAGTAAAGATATCGGCGGAAACACATAGACTAGCTCGAAATGGTCCCACGGAGCCACCAGAGCAACCACCGCTATAGCCTTCGGGTCCTTGTACCTGGACATGAAGGTCGGTAGTTTGGCATTGAACCTGGATGCCATCAAATCCACTTGGGGAGTTCCCTAACGGAAGCACAGCAGTGCAAAAATTTTCGGATGAAGACTCCAGGATCCATCTTCTCGCGACTGAGGAAGTCCGCCGTGGTATTCCGGACTCCTGGAATGTGCATCGCAGAGATAGCTGGAACCTTGGTCTCGGTCCATAACAGAATCCGAGACACCTCCATCAAGAGCCTGGAGCTCCTTGTCCCGCCTTGGTGGTTGATATACGCAACCGGCGTCGCGTTGTCTGTCTGCACTCGGACTGGTAGACCGCTTAAAGGAACCGTCCAGTGATGGAGGCAAAGGAAAATTGCCCTCAATTCCAGGATGTTGATCGGTAGAACAGACTCTCCCGATGACCATACTCCCTGGATCCAAAGATCGTTCCAGACACCCCCCCCCAGCCCGTCAGGCTGGCATCGGTGGTTATGACCGACCACCTCGGAGGAAAGAAAGATTTCCCCAGGGATAACGCTCCTGGACGTAACCACCATCCTAGTGATTCTCGCACCCTGTGAGAGATGATGACGTTGCAATCCAGAGAAACTTGCGATCGATCCCAACGACTCAGAATGAGCCTTTGGAGGGCCCTGGAATGAAATTGGGCAAACGGAAGTGTCTCCATGAACGCCACCATCAACCCAGAAGGCGCATACACTTCCGAAGGGACATTGCTGTCGCAGACTTCATAATCTGTACATGTCGGAATAGACATGCCCGCTTGTCTGGAAAGAAGGGACACCACCGTCCGTACCGTGTCGAAATGCATCCCCAAAAACAGGAATGACTGCGACGGTTCCAGAGACGACTTCTCCCAATTGAACCAGCCACCCGAAATCCTCCTGGAGCTGAAGGGATAGATTGCGAGCCGTCACCGCCTCCTCCTTTGAGGAGATCGTCCAGGTAGGGAAAAATCGTAACCCCTGTCTTTGAAGAATTGCCATGAGGGGTACCAGAATTTTTGTAAAAACTCTGGGCGCCGAGGCCAAGCCGAATGGCAAAGCCACAAACTGGCAATGGTCCTGACCTATGGCAAAACGAAGGAAGCGCCGGTGAGCCCTTCCGACGGCGTTCTGCAACAGGGTTGCCACAACGGAGCGAAACGACTCCATGTGAAATTGTCGGGTGTAGACATGTCGATTCAATCTTTGAGATCCAGAATAGGGCGAAATTTGTCCTCCTTTTTGGGGACCACAAAGAGGTTGGAATAAAATTCCTCTTCCCCGGTCCTCTGCGGAACCGGTATCACCACACCCTTCTGCAGAAGGGAATCGACCTCTCGTAGTAGAACGGCAAATAGTTCGGCTCTGACGGAATGCGAGATTGGCAAAAACTGTCCGGGGGTCGAGAAAGAAACTCTATGAAGTAGCCTGCCAACACAACCTGTGTCATCCAGGCGTCCGACACACGGGAAACCCAAGTCGGTTTGAATTGGAGTAAACGACCCCCCACTCGAGAGCGCTCGAGTGAAACCCAGACGTCAGTGCGCCTCAGCGGGTTTTTTGCCAGCTTCTGTCTTAACAGAAGTTCTGTTTCCAGGGTATGCGGAATTTCTGAGAATTCCCCTTTCTTTTTTAAAAAAAAAAAAAAAAAAAAGAGGGACGACCCAAACCCCCAGAAGGTTGGCCGGATCATCCCTTGAACCGAAAGGACCGCCGACAACTACCGGCACTAGTCCTGCCAGACGCAGAAGTCACAGGTCTGCGCTGCGGTAAAGCTGTTTCTTTTGCCTTTGCCTTGGCAATCAGCTCCGTGAGGTCAGATTCAAATAGCTGACCACTTCCTAAGCTAAAGATAGCAAACCCTGCTTGGAAACCGCGTCCACTGTCCAAGCCACAGAGTCTGACTGTGACTGCCGAGGATTGCGCCCTGGATAGCAGTGACGCAGTATCCTTCAACTTGAAAAGCCCATCTACCTCGAAAGAGGGGATCCCGTCCTTAGACGGTCCAACCGGCTCAGGGAAACTTTACAAGTACATCCTTAATACCGAATCCATGACCTGCGGTCTCACAGATGGATATTGTTGCCATCTCCGTTTTTCTGTCCAGCGGGTTGCAGACTCGCCTTCCCTTTACCAGGAAGATTTGCTAAGCTGGGGTAAAGGGACATTCACTTCAGGAGAAGGGGTCCAATTAACAATCAACTCCGTAAAAAAAAACAGGAAACAGTTTGTAAAGCCGTCGCGACCCATGCGACTCCTGAAACATCCGGGCCGACTTACCAGGACGTCTAGTTACCTCCTCCGGTAACTGTAACGCCCTCATGGAGAAATCTTAGTACGGCCCATGAGAGAGGCAGAGTGTCCCTGCCGATCTTCCTTGTCCGAATCGGACATCTTCGCTACGCGAGAAGGAAGGCACCGATTTGTGTCGCTTCCTTGAGAGGATGTAGCTGACACCCAATAACCTAGAAGGTCAGACAGGCCATCAATAAAAACTAGTGAGGACCTCCATTTTGACACCACTGGAAACTTCCGACCGCTGCGCATGAGTCGAGGTCTGCGTGTCAGATACGTGAGACTGATCCTGTAGCGGATCTGGGAAATGGACTGCCCTTGCATAGTATACGGCAGGTTAAACCTGTCAGTAACCAGAACAGTATGTTTCTTAAAGAAAAAACAAACGCTGAAGGGTTAAAGCTCTTAAAGAGAGAGCTACCCCAGCTGTCCCCATTAAGAGTTAACCGCCTAAGAAGGGGTTAAAGTAGCAGACTCCCCACAACCTTGATAATGAAAAGGGTGTGCGAGCCTCAAGCGCCTCTTATAAGGTCGCAGCTACAGGACAGTTATGCCACACTATACAGAAAAACGTTCCACAAAATCGCTAAAAAATTGCGCTGTTTTGTATATCGCAATGACCGCCAAAGTCATTAAGGGGATCGCTAACCGCTTATGCGATGTTAATGAGATCGCTCAGATTGGCAGCTACTAGCGACATTAAAAAAGATCACACAAACGATCGCATTAGTATGCGTCGTTATCAGGATCGTTAGCGGAAACGTTAGTGGCAATAATAATAATATCGCAGGCTCCCCACAACCTCTTTATTAATATTGAAAAGAGTGTGCGAGCCCCTTATGCGATAACAGCCACAGGACAGCGCAATCTGCCACTCATTAGTGCCCCAGACGGCGCCCGCGCTGTGGCGGTGAAGGGGTTAAGCTTCTGCCCGCGGGATAGAAGCGACTCACCCAGCTGGTCACGTTCTTGCCGGGAGGGGAGGGGAGCGATTTCAGCCTGTCATGAAATGGCCGCCGCGCTCTGCCTCCGATGTGCTCCATGTAGAGGAGCCGAAAATGGAGGCTGCAGTAAAGCGCGCGCTCAGAGCGGTGCGAAATTCAAAAATAAAAAAGGCGCGCACTCCTCTCTCTCTCTTCCCCCTCAGAGCGGCGCGAAATTCAAAAATAAAAAAGCGCGCACTCCTCTTCTCCTCAGTCACCGGCATGTATACTGTACAGCGGTTGCCGCAGCAACCGCTAAATCACTCACACACATCTTTAATAAAAATGTGGAGTACTCACCAGCCGAGCGCCACAGGGACCCCCAGGGGTTTCTGGCGCTTGCCCATGCTTCCCCCCAGGGCGGGGGACGCAGTGACCCCTGTGCGCGGTTTGCGCCCCCGCCAGGGAAGCCATCCTCATCCCCCTGGGCCGGCAGGGTTCTGCAGGGACCACCATTAGGGTAATACAGATCCGCCAAGGGAGAGGTTGGGGTCCAGCAGCGCTGAGACCCCTGAGACCTCTAGACCACTCTGGTGATCCAAGTCTCTTGTCCGATAAAAAATAATAAAATCTTCTGAGGAGCTGCTTCCAGCAGCGACCATCCTCTGAGACCTCAAATTTTAGACTGAAGAGCTGAGTAGGAGGAGCCCGAGCTGGAGGGGCCGGTCAACACTCTTTTTAATCTGAGGTGTCAATCCTATCTGGGGCTCCGCCTACCCACTAGTAATGACTAGTGTGGCTCTCTTCCTTCCATCTGCAGCTGAAAAAAGCATTTCTTGAATTTGTAGGTATAGTGTTCATTGTGCAGGATAATTAACATTGATCAGGAAGACCAATTTGTTTGTTTTTTAATCCACGTTAGATAGCTGTCACTTAACAGGTCTGACTGTCCTCATTGTGAACAGGTGCAGGAGCTGCATGCCATTTCATGACCTATTCTAATCAAACACAAAAAAAACAAAATGCACTTTTTTTTTTTTAAGAGGGATGAGGGGTCTAGGTGGAAAAGAATATTGGTCAGTTAATTTATCCATAGCAATTACTGGGACTAACAGAAGAAACATCCACCTGAATGAGGTAAGCAGGCTCATGGCATGTTTGGAGCTCCTGAGTCTGATCCGGACATCATCTACCGTACTTCTCATGATAATTATGTATGCGCTGCATGGATGTAAATAGGTTAAAGCCCCCCTTGCATGTACTGTGTATGGGAGCTGTGCTCATGCCAATCGGCAGTGTGCACACAGCGCTGTCTCTGTACAAGTGAGGCTGGGAAATCCCCTGAGGTCCATTCTTTCCTCCCACACACTGCAGAGGTGCTGGTACACTGGCAGCACTGAGCTGAGCCAAAAGAAAGCTGCACATTTCCTGCTAGTAGCAGCACTAAAGCTGCTGCTGCCATGCTGGGGTGGTCACCCTGAGATGTGAGATTCATGTTGTAATTTACACTTTACTAGCATAGAAGGATCACAATAGCGCACAATCATGTACCGACTTTTGGTGTTTTTATGGCGGCCTTCTGAAAAGCATTTGGGGCTTTGCAGGTGGTATCGGGTCATGTGCAGCCTTAAATCCGCTGTAGCCCTGAAAGAGTGGTCTGAAACCACCATGGACTTAATCCTACAGTAAATGTCTGTCTAATTAATGTAATAATATACTCAAGTCCCTATCGTTGCCTCTCTGCTTTTTATTTTTTACTTCTGATTCGATGACATTTAGGGCTCATACCCATATGCGAGAAAAAAACGGTCCGTAATTTGGACGGAAAAAAACGGACAAGTACCATGCGACTTATCTCAAATAGCATCTGTATAACATGCGTATGCAATGCTTTTTTCTTACCCCCCAGACCCCAGTCCAGAGCCTCTCATCTAGCCAAATCAGATCTCTCCTACTTTGCACTGACGAGGACCAACAGTCCGAAACACCGTGTCTGCAAATGGAGATTCTGATTTGGCTTTTATCCTAAGTCATATTACAAGACTCGTTAAAGGGTTGATTGTGACTTGTAGGATCGCTACTTCCAATAGGTGGCGCTATAGAGTACAAGTCCTCTTTGTTTGAAGAGGCAATTTGCATATTATTATTTTTTTTTTACAATCATTTACAAGACCATTTACAGTGTTCTATGCCACAAAATGGTAAGGTATATATAAAAAACGGATGGCATACGGATGGTCCGTATGCCGTGCAATTTTTTTTTTCCTCTCACCCATTGACTTTCATTGGCGAGTCTCGTCCGAGATACAGGGCAAATCGCAGCATGCTGCAATTTTCTCAGTCTGATTTCAGCTGAGAAAAAAAAAATAAAAAATCGCAGATGAGATGTAACCCATTGAATAACACTGGTCAGAGCGCAATCTGATTTTTGTCTCTGATTGCACTCGTCCATGTTTCTCGCAAGTGAGTATGAGCCCTTAGTTTGAGAACCCCCCAGTGCATGCTGGGATACACTAACGAGACATCAGGGGCCAGCTGCTGCAGCTTTTGCCCCCACCCTGAAACCACACAACAGCAGTTGTAAGAACAGTGTGAGCAAGGAGAACAGAGACCAGCCCCAACCCTGAAATTGACGGCTGTTTTGGGGGTGGGAATGGTCTCTGCTTTTCCTACTCGCCAGGTCCTCTCCTTACAATGTAAACTGTTCTGACACATTCAGAGTTTTTAGATTTAGCAATGCAGCAGAGCTGAGAAAGCACCAGACTCATGCTCTGTGTACATAGCTATAGACAGTGAGCTGCCTATCACAGGAGGAGGCGGAGTCGGCCAGGAGTTTGTCCAGCAAAGATAAGCTCCTGGTGCTAAACAATCCTTACAAGCAGGGTGGATAAAAATCAATGATTTTTTTTAAAAAAAATCAAAAAAATCGGATTTTTTTGATTTAAATCGGATTTTTTTGATTTAAATCAGATTTTTTTGATTTAAATCGGATTTTTTTCAATAAACTGCTTTTTGAGGAAAATATTTTACCATCCAAAGGTTCTTCCATCATGAGATAAAGCTGAGTTGTTTAACTCAGTAGAATAAAGACTGTATATGTGTAACATTCACAATGCCATGCTCTTCCAGAGGTTTCTGTAGGATTAGTGGGCAGTTTCTCTCCTATATTATCACATTGATGATGAAGATGACGACGAGTGAGCTACAGAGGACAGCAGGGACAGTAGTATTTAAGTTTTTCATGTGTCGGCTGGGCTGACAGTCTAAGTTTCTTAAAATATATATATATTTTGTTTAGCCAAATTAGTTAACAAACATGGATGCTTGTTTAAGCAAATAACTTATGCTGTAATGTTGTTATTGTTTCAGTTGAATAAATCTATTTAAATTGTTATTAAGGTCAGGATTATTTTTCTCCTTCCTAAGTACAACAGAACAGTGGTGTCCAAATATGAATGATTAACCCATTAAACTGGGGAGAAAAAAGTAATATAAAAAGTGATTCTAAAAATCTTCATCTACTTGCATGTTAAAGTAGCAAGAACTACTGCCGGTGATCGAGAAATAAAATCTGAAAAATAATTTTAAAATGTTTGGTATTTCCACTTTTAAGCACTAGGCAGAGCAGCTGCTGAAATATAAACTGCTAGCTCGTATTGCGACAGTAGTAAATGCAGGCGGGGTCTGATCACGTGTGACTTCTCTCCTCCGTTACTAGGTGTTTGTAATAACAGAGGATGTAGTTTAGGCTCACAGAGCGGAGCCATTGCGGAGCCATTTTGTTGGGGACTGCCAGTGATACTGACAAGTAGGCTGTCACTGAGGACGACCGGCAGCATCTATTCTGTTAGTTCATGCTGCTCGCTGTATTATAAACTGAGCACAGATACGTGGAGAGTATCACACACTGGGATTATTCACAGCACATGACACACTGCATGTATCTAGATACAGGGCTGAGTGTAGTGTATCGCATTATGGGATTAGATACACCGGTCTGGGGCATATCGCGCATGATGAAATTAGATACACCGGTCTGGGGCGTATCGCACATGATGAAATTAGATATACCGGTCTGGTAGAAACTTTGATTTAAATCACTGATTTAAATCAAGCCTTACTGACTTGTGATTTAATCGTGATTTAAATCGTGATTTAAATCAGTTTGATTTAAATCAAATCCACCCTGCTTACAAGTAAATAAAACCATAGAGCTTAATAAGAGGCATTGCTGAAATCTGTGTGCTAACCCCTACAGCATGCAGTCTTCAGCTTAGATAGAAAAACCTGCTGACAGATTCCATTAAAGGTCTATGTAGATGCTGAATAATAATGATCAGACATATGCTACAGGCTTGATGTTAGAAATAAAGACACACAGCGCTATTCATATGCACAATTTCCAACAATTATCATGCCCAACTATTGGGTGAACAGGGAGCTCAGACCCAGTTATCTAAAAGTAACCAAAAGTAAATGTAGATGAAAAGGGAGTTTCCGGCTCATCCATCCAGGTACTAAAATCAACTTTTATTAATCGGTTAAAAATGGAAACCTCAGAACCTGACGTTATCCTATGAATAAGGGCGTCCTAGTACACCAATAACGCAGCAGGGTCTGAGGTTTCTGTTTTTCACCGAATAATAAAATTTGACTTTATTACCTTGATGGATGAGCCGAAAACACTTTTTATTTTTCCTCCGCTATGGCTAAAATCAGCAGCAGGTACAGCACCCACTGGGTGACCTCCAGCTGCTATTGAATTGACTCCAGTTTCCAGCATGGTGAGCTCCATTCCATCCCCTCCCATCGTAATTGTACCCATTATAGCCTACAGGGCTATTGTCCGGATGGCATCTTAGTGACTGGTAGCAGAGGCTTGCAAAATCTCCATCCTTATTTTTGCAAAAAGAAAAAAAAACTGAAATTTGATCAATGGGGGCACTTTTTTTTCCCCTTTTGGTCAAATACAGGATGATGAGATGTTACTTTACAATTTTTAGCGAAATACTGTATAGGTTGTATTCAAGAAACTTTGTTTCCTGTGGTTTTGTCAAATTTTTGGGGTTGATCCAAAGTGCAGCATGCTACGAAGATGGCACATATTATTATTATTATTATTATACATTTATATAGCGCCATTTATTCCATGGCGCTTTACATATGAAAAGGGAAAAATATAGACAGATACAATAAACATGTGCTAGACAAGGGACAGACAAGTACAGAAGGAGAGAGGACCTGCCCGCGAGGGCTCACAGTCTACATATTCCTTACATTTTTATGCCACAAAAGACATGCATGTACAGGATAAAAAGACGGATTTTGGTAAGAACTTACCTGTAAAATCCTTTTCAGCGAAGGAAGGAAAGGAGACACACTAGTCATAACTAGTGGGTAGGCGGAGCCCAGATGAGATAGACACCTCAGATTAAAAAGAGTGTTGACCGGCCCCTCCAGCTCGGGCTCCTCCTACTCAGCTCTCCAGTTGTACACAAGCTTAAGGAAGAGCAATATCACCAGCGGAGCAACATAACCCCTTCTGAAGGACTTCAGAGAAAAAAAACACAAGAATACAGGTTATGCATGCATTTAGGCAAAAACCACACAGTTCCAGGTACTACTCACTGGACCTGACCACTGCGATGAGCTGGCAATGCTGGAACAGAGCCTTAGCGCGTCGACCTCAGCCCAGATAATCGCTATCAGAGGAGGGTCACGCCGCATCTGCAAATACAACAACACACTTCTGCCATGGGAGGGAGCTGTGTCTCCTTTCCTTCCTTCGCTGAAAAGGATTTTACAGGTAAGTTCTTACCAAAATCCGTCTTTCAGCAGCAGAACGGAAGGAAAGGAGACACACTAGTCATAACTAGTGGGACGTCCCAAAGCAGTCCAAAAATTAAGGGTGGGAAAAAACCAGAAAAGGCAGAATCCAACAACCCAAGAAAATGCGCAACTAGCGCTAAAACACAAGTTAAAGAGAACTTTAAACTACCGCCGCCTGCAGGACCCTACGTCCTAAGGCTGCATCAGCGGAAGCACTAACGTCCACCTTATAAAATTTTGTAAAGGTGTGGACGGAGCGCCAGGTCGCCGCCCGGCAGAGCTGAGCTGCCGAGGCCCCTTGATGGAAAGCCCACGATGAGCCCACAGCTCTCGTGGAGTGAGCTCGAACCTTAATCGGGCAAGGTTCGCCCTTAAGTCGGTAAGCCTCCAAAATGGCCGACCGTATCCAACGAGCTATAGAATCCTTGGAAGCTCGTTGACCACGTCGACGACCTGCTGGAATCACAAACAGAGAGTCCGACTTCCGAAAACCTTGGGTAACAGACAAATAGAACTTCAAAGCCTGCACCAAATCCAATGTGTGCAAGGCCCGTTCCTTCGCATTCCTCGGCCCCGGACAAAGAGAGGGCAACACAATATCCTGGTTAACATGAAATTGCGACACCACCTTAGGTAAGAAGTCGCCCTGTGTGCGAAGCACTACGCGATCCGGGTGAAACTACAGGAAAGGAGGCGAGCAAGAAAGAGCCGCCAACTCAGAAACCCTTCTGAAAGAGGTGACCGCCACTAGGAAGGCAACCTTCCAAGAGAGCAAAGAAAGACTAACAGAGTCCATAGGCTCAAAAGGCCCGTGTTGAAGAGCCTCCAAAATAAGATTGAGACGCCAAGGAGACACAGGCGCCTTCCGCGGCGGAAAATGGCGGGTTACTCCGCGAAAAAAGGAACGTACGTCCCTACGCGAGGCGATAGCCTTCCGGAACAGCAAGGACAGAGCAGAAACTTGACCCCTCAGGGTGCTCACTGCCAAACCCTTGTCCAGCCCGAATTGCAGGAAGGCCAACAAATTGGGAATGGAAAAAAATCCTCGGGTTCCTTGAAGAACCCGAACACCACAAAAAGAAGGCTTCCCAAGACTTGTGATAAATCCTAGTAGTAGCTGGACCTCTGGCAGCCCGCAAAGTGGCAATGACTTTGGCTGAAAAACCTTGACGGTCAATATTTCGGTCTCAAGAGCCACGCCGTCAAACGCAGAGACTTCAGGTCCGGATGACGAACGGGCCCTTGGGTTAACAGGTCCGGGCGAAGAGAAAGTGGAAAAGGAGGCGCTGCCCGAAGCGACACCAATGTCGAGAACCACGTCCTCCTTGGCCAATCTGGGGCTATCAACATAGCCGGGATTCTCTCCAGTCTGATCCGACGCAACCCCAGAGGAAGTAAGGGTATCGGCGGGAACACATAGATTAGCTCGATTTGGTCCAACGGAGCCACCAGAGCATCCACCGTCACAGCCTTCGGGTCCTTGTACCTGGACATGAAAGTCGGTAACTTGGCATTGAACTTGGATGCCATCAAATCCACTTGGGGAGTTCCCCAACGGGAGCACAGCAGTGCAAAAATCTCCGGATGAAGACTCCATTCTCCGGGATCCATCTTCTCGCGACTGAGAAAGTCTGCCGTGATATTCTGAACTCCTGGAATGTGGATCGCAGAGATGGCTGGCACTCTGGTCTCGGCCCATACCAGGATCCGAGATACCTCCACCATGAGCCTGGACCTCCTTGTCCCGCCTAGATGTTCGATATACGTGACCGCCGTCGCATTGGCTGTCTGCACTCGGACTGGCAGACCGCTTAAAGGGACCGTCCAGTGTTGGAGGCAAGGGAAAATTGCCCTCAATTCCAGGATGTTGATCGGCAGGACAGCCGACGACAATATTCCCTGAATCCAGAGATCGTTCCAGACACCTCCCCAGCCCGTCAGGCTGGCATCGGTGGTTATGACCGACCACCTCGGAGAGAGGAAGGACTTCCCCAGGGATAACGCTTCCGGACGTAACCACCATCCTAGAGACTCTTGCACCCTGTGGGAGATGATGACACTGCAATCCAGCGAAGCCTGCGATCGCCAACGGCTCAGAATGAGCCTTTGGAGGGCCCTGGAATGAAACTGGGCAAACAGAAGTGCCCCCATGGACGCCATAAAACCCAGAAGGCGCATACACCTTCGAAGGGACATTGCTGTCGAAGACTTCATAACCTGTACATGTCGAAGGAGACATGCTTGCTTGTCTGGAGGCAGAGACACCACTGCTCGTCGAAATGCATTCCCAAAAAAAAGGATTGACTGCGACGGTTCCAGAGACGACTTTTCCCAATTGACCAGCCACCCGAAGTCCTCCAGGAGCTGAAGGGATAGATTGCGAGCCGTCACCGCCTCCTCCTTTGGGGACGCCACCATCAAAAGGTCGTCCAGGTAGGGAGAATCGAAACCCCCTGTCTTTGAAGAATTGCCATGAGAGGCGCCAGAATTTTTGTAAAAACTCTTGGCGCTGAGGCCAACCCGAATGGCAGAGCCACAAACTGGTAATGGTCCTGACCTATGGCAAAACGAAGGAAGCGTTGGTGAGCCCTTCCGACTGTAACATGCAAATAAGCGTCGCGAATGTCGATTGACACCAAAAAGTCGTTCTGCGACAAGGCTGCCACAACGGAGCGAAGCGACTCCATGCGGAATTTCCGGGTGTGGACATGCCGATTCGATCTTTTGAGATCCAGAATGGGGCGAAATTTGTCCTCCTTTTTGGGGACCACAAAGAGGTTGGAATAAAACCCTCTTCCCCCGGTCCTCCTGCGGAACCGGTACCACCACACCCTTCTGCAGAAGGGAATCGACCTCTCGCAGTAGAGCGGCAAATAGCTCGGGCTCTGACAGAATGCGAGATTGGCAAAAACTGTCTGGGGGTCGAGAAGAAAACTCTATAAAGTAGCCTGCCGATACAACCCGCGTCATCCAGGCGTCCGGGACGTGGGAAACCCAAGTCAATTTGAAATGGAGCAGGCGACCCCCCACTCAAGAGCCCTCGAGTGAGACTCTGGCGTCAGTCCGCCTTAGCGGGCTTTTTGTCAGCTTCTCGCTTTTCTTGACGGAAACTTTGTTTCCAGGGAGTGCGGGATTTCTGAGAGGTCTCTTTTCCTGAAAAAGAGGGACGACCCGATCCCCAAGAGGGCTGACCGAACCGTCCCCTGGACCGAAAGGACCGCCGACTACTACCCGCACTAGTCCTGCCAGACGCAGAAGTCACAGCTCTTCGCTGCAGTAAAGCCGTTTCTTTTGCCTTTGCCATGGCAATCAGCTCCGTGAGGTCAGATCCAAAGGCTGACCACCTTGTAAGCTAAAGATAGCATACCCTGCTTGGAAATCGCGTCCCCAGTCCACTGTCTAAGCCACAGTGCTCTCTGACTGTGACTGCCGAGGATTGCGCCCTGGATAGCAGTGACGCAGTATCCTCCAACAACTTGAAAAGCCCATCTACCTCGATAGAGGAGATCCATCTTGCCACGCCGTCCGTAGACGGTCCAACCGGCTCAGGGAAGCTTTACAAGCACACATGGATCCTTAGTACTGAATCCATGACCCGCGGCCTCGCAGATGGATATTGCTGCCATCTCCGTTTTTCTGTCCAGCGGGTCCTGCAGACTCGCCTTCCCTTTAACAGGAAGATTTGCTAAGCTGGGATAAAGGGACATCCCCTTCAGGAGAAGAGATCCAATTATCAATCAACTCCGTAGGACACGGATACAGTGCCTGAAAACGTTGTAATCTATGCGACTCCTGAAAAATCCGGGCCGACTTACCAGGACGTCTAGTTACCTCCTCCGGTAACTGTAACGCCCTCATGGCTTCAATAAAAGCCTCCGTACGGCCCAAAAGAGAGACAGAGTGTCCCTGCCGATCCTCCTTGTCCGAATCGGACATCTTCGTTACGCGGGAAGGAAGGCACCGGCTTGTGTCGCTTCCTTGAGAGGATCTAGCTGACACCCAAAAACCTAGAAGGTCAGACCGGCCATCAATAGAAACTAGCGAGGGCCTCCATTTTGACACCACTGGAACCTCCGACCGCTGCGCATGACGCCGTCGAGGTCTGCGTGTCAGATACGCGAGACTGATCCTGTAGCGGATCTGGGAGATGGTCCGCATCTGACATGTCCTTGCACAGTATATGGCAGGATAAACCTGTCAGTAACTAGAACAGTGTGTTTCTTAAAGAAAAAACGAACGCTGAAGGGTTAAAGCTCTTAAAGAGAAAGCTACCTCAGCTGTCCCCCATTAAGAGTTAACCGCCTAAGAAGGGGTTAAAGTAGCAGACTCCCCACAACCTTGATAATGAAAAGGGTGTGCGAGCCCCAAGTGCCTTTATAAGGCAGCAGCTGCAGGGCAGCTATGCCACACTAAACAAGAACGTTCAGCGAGATCGCTAAAAAATTGCGCTGTTTTGTACATCGCAATGACCGCCAAATTCGTAAAGGAGATCGCTAACCGCTTATGCGTCGTTAATGAGATCGCCCAGATTGGCAGCTACTAGCGACATTAAAACGATCACACAAACGATCGCATTAGTATGCGTCGTTATCGGGATCGTTAGCGGGAACGTATAGTGGCATTAATGTCGCAGACTCCCCACAACCTCTTTAATGAAAAGAGTGTGCGAGCCCTCTTATGGGATAAAAGCTGAAGGACAGCGCTGTCTGCCACTCATTTGTGCCTCAGAAAGGCGCCCGCGCTGTGGGGGTGAGGGGGTTAAGCTTCTGCCCAGACGGGTAGAAGCGACTCACCCAGCTGGTCACGGTGTAGCGTCTTGCCGGGAGGGGAGGAGTGAAAGGCCCGAGGAAGCTTTCAGCCTGCTTCAGTAATGGCCGCCGCGCTGTGCCTCCGATGTGCTCCATGAGAGAAGCCGGAAAAGGAGACAGCAGTAAAGCGCGCGCTCAGAGCGGCGCGAAAATTCAAATAAAAAGGCGCGCAACTCCTCTCTCCACCGCTCCTATGTCCTGCAGGCATCCACCTGCGGACAAAAAACACCAGTCACCGACATGTATACATGTAACAGCGGCTGCCGCAGCAGTCGCTGAAGCACTCAAAACACATTAACATGTTGAGTACTCACCCAGCTGAGCGCCACAGGGACCCCCAGGGATTTGTGGCGCTATGCCCATTGCTTCCCCCCCAGGGCGGGGAACGCAGTGACCCCTGCAGCGCGGTTTGCGTCCCCACCAGGGAAGCCATCCTCATCCCCCCGGGCCGGCAGGGTTCTGCAGGGACCACCATATAGGGTAATACAGATCCGCCAAGGGAGAGGTGGGGGTCCAGCAGCGCTGAGACCCCTGAGACCTCTAGACCACTTCTGGTGATCCTGAGACCTCTAGACCACTTCTGGTGATCCAAGTCTCTGTCCGATAAAAAATAATAAAATCTTCTGAGCTGCTTCCAGCAGCGACTATCCTCTGAGACCTCAAATTTTAAACTGGAGAGCTGAGTAGGAGGAGCCCAAGCTGGAGGGGCCGGTCAACACTCTTTTTAATCTGAGGTGTCTATCTCATCTGGGCTCCGCCTACCCACTAGTTATGACTAGTGTGTCTCCTTTCCTTCCGTTCTGCTGCTGAAAAAACACTATAAAAAATGTTTAAAGCCCAACTGCTGTTTTTTTTATAGAGTGATGCAACTAATCGAAGTTTCCTGCCCCTAGTCTTATACTTACCAGCTGCCGTATTCATCTGTTACCGGCTCCGGTCGGTCTTCTGCGTGTTGTGACCTGCCAGCTTTCTCCAGTGTTTGCTGTACCAGCTCAATGCAAGTCTATGAGGACCAGAACAAGGATCTCATATCTTGCACGGACAGCTTGTGACCGTTAGCTCTGACTTCCGGTCAGTTACAAGTTGCAGTCACAAGATGATGGTGCAGGACCAGAGTGGCGCCAGGAACAGCTGAAGACGGCGGCTGGTGAGTACATTAGTGGCGCCACTCCAGCGCTGAAATAATGTTGGAGTGCTGCTTTAAAAAAAACAGTAGCAGTGTGTGCAAAAGAGAACTGAGCAAACTACCACAGACTGCATTAGTGCTACACAAGAACTCTGTCCTGATTTTTCTTGCCAGCTTTAGATGTATTAGGGAAATAAATGAAGCAGATCATAAAAACAGAGCCGTCTATATGTAATGCCAGTCACCGGTTCCTCACGAGCCCCCTGAATATTCAGAGCGCTGGAAGAGGAAGCCGAGAACACGGGATTTTCATTGATCTGTGTAGCCCCCAGGTGCAGCTCTCCCATTGGCACAGGCACTCTTCCCTGTATGCTCCATATAGGATCACGCTCATATATGTGACTGTTGGACCCAACACAAGTTTTCTGAATGGTTCTGTCTTTTCACAAATTAAAACATGTCAGTAATGAAGGTACAAGAAAAGGAGCTTTACGGAGACTGAGGTTTCCGCTATTTTTTCCCTATGCAAATACAAAGTGCTCGGAGGCTGCCGAACTTTTGACCAGTTTATTGTATTTTTGCTGCCATAGATCTCCCATGGTGTTTGGTTCTTGCTTAGAAAAAACATGTCTCATGTCAGTTTGGATCAATTAAAAAAATAAAGATACAGACATGTGACCACTGCAGCCAATCAGGGGCGTGATCGTGCA
>JARQOD010000006.1:310974483-311085079 GCA_033576555.1 Oophaga sylvatica
TAGACCAACTAGTGATCCAAGTCTCCTGTCCGAATATAAAATAATAAAATCTTCTGAGGAGCTGCATTAGCAGCGACCATCCTCTGGACCTCAAATCTTAGACTGGAGCTGAGTAGGAGGAGCCCGAGCTGGAGGGGCCAGCCAGTCATCACTCTTTTGATCTGAGGTAACATCCTGATCTGGGGCTCCGCCTACCCATCAGTAATGAATTCCTGTGTCTCCCTCCCTTCCATTCTGCAGCTGAAAAAGCCCATGATAACCTTTATAAAATAAACATTACTTACCCTCCCCAAGGTTCAGCGCAAAGACACCTCTGCTGCCCGAGGTCCATGTTTGTCTGCAGTGCTGGCGTCATGTCGACAGCTCTGCAGCCAAACAATGAGCTCAGCATCTTGTGCCTGTTGAAGGTTGTGGGCCCCAATGCAAAATCTACAAGTTAACACTACTGAAAAAAACGCTTTTCTAATCATGCACAACTCCTTATTAAATGGGCTACTACAAGCACAGAAGTTATCCACCAGGAATTGGGAAGTAAACCACATACCAGGAATAGGTAATATCATCCAAACCTGGCACAACCCCATTAAGTCACATAATTCATCTAAAATTTAGTACTAAAACAAAGAGGGTTTCAAAAGAAAAAAACAAAACAATCACACCACAAAGTTAATTCATGATCAGGTATTACAGGTTCTTCTTCACTGGATAGTGCAGCCTTCCACAAAAGACTGAACAGAGCTCTTGTTCTAAAAATGGACAGGTCTAGTCACACGCTCCTCCGTCAGCATATAAGCAGCTTTAACATTGGGAAGCCATTTATTCATTGTAGGAAGCGGAGGTCTGGTCACATGTTGCTCCACAGACAGCCATTTTTAGAGCAGGAGCACAATGCAGTCTGTGAGCAAAGCTGGAGTAACAAGTGCAGGAGGCGAAGCTGTAATACTTCTATAATGGTAAGTGCCACAAAATCACGCCCCCAACACGTCTGGTAGAGACAAAAACTGATCAACGCCTTTATTTTAAGACTAATTAAGAAAAAACGATGCAGCGGAGTGAAAGCCGACTGCAGCCTACCTTTAATTTATCAAATTTGTCATCCACATCATGTAGCCACGACATGAACTGCCTGGCATTGAATCTGTCCCGTACAGATGCCTTCCCATCTTCTGTCTGCAACAGAAGAAAATATCTAGAATCATTTAATGAGTGAAGAGAAGAAACCATTGCTACGACAATTCATAAATTCATAGGGGACCATTGTATATCATTCATATTCACTGCAACAAAAATGGCTTTTGCATTGAAATCTACCACCGCAGTCTCACTTGTAATTTCTAAAGCCTGAATAATAAAAATAAAATGAGGCACAACTCACATTGTTACATTTTCAAAAGCCTTCAGCTGCTGACTGCTGTCCCTTTATATCCCTTTCACGGGCCATGCTGCACACTGTGCAGAAACAGCCGAGATCTTCACAGAGCACCACTTACTAAGACGTGAGCGTGTAGAGCTGGAGCCTTGCTGCTATGTTGGTGCCAGGAAGAATCGGAGCCACACAGAAAGTGCTGCGCATTCTGTCTGGTTGTCCTATTTCATGCATCTAACCTATACGTATTAATGCCTCGTTCACATACTGTACTGTGGCGGTGTACTGGCCACCCCGAGCATGCCATAAGAGTGGACACTTGCTCTTTAAAAAAAAAAAAAGTAAGTAACTGTCGATTCGATTTTGGAGAACTTGCCGCAGAATTTCTGTGTCTGCCCTTAGCGACTTCTTTATAGACTTTTATAAGTAGAAACGGTCATCTATCTCAGTGCTGGGAAAACCTTCACTGAATACAGCGTTTACAGAGAGATCAGTCCTGGAGGAGAAAAAAAGCGTGGATTTCTGAGAACATACTACAAAGTTTCTGGTCCACATGTTCTATAAATTTAGACAGACAAGAACCTAAGCTGACAGTATTTGCAGCAGAAAAATCTGCTGTGTTGGAGGGGAGAACGCTGCGTACAAATGGCAATATTTTATGCTTTTTTTTACCATTCATTAAAATAGATGAAAAAAAAAGAACGCTTAAAGAGTTGACATGCTGCAGATTAGAAACTGCGTCAGACAAGGAAGAAATAAGTGACGTATGACTGAGAGTTCAGAAATCCTATTTACTTCGCTGTGTAGTGAAAACGCAGCATGTGAACATAGCCTTGTACTTATTCCCACTGTTCGCATTACTCTCCGTTACTGTTCTAGCATTATGGCTTTTGTTATTTCTAGAGTTGGGATGCTTGACAAAAAAAAAAGGATGCAAAGGATATAATTCTAACAGGGGGTTAATACATGTATTAACCCCTTAACCCCCAAGGGTGGTTTGCACGTTAATGACCGGGCCAATTTTTACAATTCTGACCACTGTCTCTTTATGAGGTTATAACTCTGGAACACTTCAACGGATCTTCGCGATTCTGAGATGTTTTCTCGTGACATATTGTACTTCACGTTAGTGGTAAAATTTCTTCCATATAACTTGCGTTTATTTTTGAAAAAAACGCAAATATGGAGAAAATGTTGAAAATTTAGCAATTTTCAAACTTTTAATTTTTATTCCCTTAAAACAGAGAAATATCTCACACAAAATAGTTAAGAAATAACATTTCCCACATGTCTACTTTACATCAGCACAATTTTGGAACCAAATTTTTTTTTTTTTAGGAAATTATAAGGGTTAAAAGTTGACCAGCGATTTCTCATTTTTACAACAAAATTTACAAAGCCATTTATTTTAGGGACCACCTCATATTTGAAGTCAATTTGAGGGGTCTATATAGCAGAAAATACCCAAAAGTGACACCATTCTAAAAACTGCACCCCTCAAGGTACTCAAAACCACATTCAAGAAGTTTATTAACCCTTCAGGTGCTTCACAGGAGCTGAAGCAACGTGGAAGAAAAAAATGAATATTTAACTTTTTAGCCACAAAAATGATCTATTACAAACTTTTTTTTATTTTCACAAGGGTAAAAGAAGCAAATGGACAGATAAAGTTGTTGTGCAATTTCTCCTGAGTACGCCAATAGCCAATATGTGGAGGAAAACCACTGTTTGGGCACACGGCAGAGCTCGTAAGGGAAAGAGCGCGTTTGACTTTTTCAAACTAAAATTGGCTGGAATTGAGATTGGACGCCATGTCGTGTTTGGAGAGCCCCTGATGTGCTTAAACAGTGGAAACCCCCCACAAGTGACACCATTTGGAAACTAGACCCCCTAAGGAACTTATCTAGATCTGTTGTGAGCACATTGAACCCCCAAGTGTATCACAAAAGTTTATAATGCCTGGGTCTGAAAAATAAAAAAAAACAATTTTCCACAAAAATGATTTTTTAGTCCCAAATTTTTGATTTTTCCCAAGGAAATTGGACCCCAAAAGTTGTCCAATTTGTCCTGAGTACGCTGACACCCCATATGTGGGGGGGGGGGAACTGTTTGGGCGCACGACGGGGCTTGGAAAGGAAGTAGTAACGTTTTGGAATGCAGACGTTGATGGGGGTCATGTTCCGTTTGCAGTGCTCCAGATGTGCCTAAACAGTGGAAACCCCCACAAGTGACCCCATTTTGGAAACTAGACCCCCTAAGGAGCTTATCTAGATCTTTGGTGAGCACTTTAAACCCCCAAGTGCTTCACACAAGTTTATAATGCCCGAGCATGAAAATAAAAATATGGATTTTTGTGTTACTCACCGTAAAATCCTTTTCTCCGAGACGCTCATTGGGGGACACAAGACTGTGGGTGTATGCTACTGCCGCTAGGAGGCTGACACTAAGTAAACATAAAAAGAGGTTAGCTCCTCCTCCGCCGTATACACCTCAGCATTGGCCGCAGGCAAACCCAGTTTAGTGCAAAAAGCAGTAGGAGGCTAAAAAATAAATCAGAGTTAACACAGATACAGTATATCCAGAAGAAAAACTGCTGACACAGACCCCAAAAAAAAATAGAGTTAACTCAAAATGAAGCCATCCGGCTCTTAGGGAGGGTGCTGTGTCCCCCAATGAGCGTCTCGGAGAAAAGGATTTTACGGTGAGTAACACAAAAATCCATATTTCTCCTTCGTCTCATTGGGGGACACAAGACTGTGGGACGTCCCAAAGCAGTCCCTTGGGTGGGGAACCGACTCCACAGTGTAATTTATAACCAGGCATTGCTTATAGGTGCACTACCGACCTGAAGAATCCTTCTACCCAGACTAGCATCCGCTGAAGCCTGAGTATGGACATTATAATGCTTGGAAAAGGTATGCAGACTGGACCAGGTTGCCGCCTTACAAACCTGTTCCGCCGAAGCCTGATGCCGAAGAGCCCAGGAGGCACCCACTGCTCTGGTGGAATGAGCCCTGATTCCTGCGGTAACCACCGCGCCTCTGATGCGGTAGGCCTCCTGAATGGTTAACCGTATCCATCTAGCCAAAGTTGACCTAGAGGCAGCGAGTCCCTTCCTGCGACCTTCGGGAAGGACAAACAGCGTGTCCGTCTGCCGAAAGGATGCCGTCCGAGATACATATCTTCTGAGTGCTCTCACCAGATCCAGCGTATGGAGAGCCTTATCCACCCGGTGCGTCGGAGCTGGGCAAAATGAGGGCAAAACAATGTCCTCATTGATATGAAATGAGGACACGACTTTAGGCAAAAAAGGAGGTGTTGGCCTGAGCACTACCTTATCATGATGGAAAAGTAAGTACGGAGCTCGGCAAGATAGAGCTGCCAGCTCCGAAACCCGCCTTATGGATGTTATGGCCACCAAAAACACCACCTTCCAGGAAAAGTATGTCAAGGAAACCTCCTGAAGAGGCTCAAATGGAGATTCCTGCAGAACTCCCAGAACCAGATTGAGATCCCAAACGTCCAAGGGAGCCCTGTAGGGGGCACTATAGGGACAACCCCTTGAATAAAGGACTTAACCTGTAAATTAGACGCGATTTTTCGCTGAAAAAGAACCGACAAAGCTGATATCTGACGTCTAAGAGTACTTGGCGCTAGGCCTGAATCTAGGCCCGCTTGGAGAAATGACAAAATGTTGGGAATGGAAAACTGAAGTGGGGAATAACCATGTTCCCTACACCAAGTAAAAAAAGACCTACCAAGTACAGTGGTAGATACGAGCCGAGGCGGGTTTCCGGGCGCTCGCCATTGTAGCAGCGACCTTTTTGGAGAATCCAGCCCTGGTCAGGATCCAAGATTCAACGGCCAGGCCGTCAAACACAGGACCACTGAGTTCTGGTGGTAAACTGGGCCCTGGGAGAGAAGGTCCGTGCGTTCTGGCAGACGCCAGGGTGCGTCGGCGAGCAACTGTACCAGCTCTGCGTACCATGAACGACGCGGCCAATCCGGAGCGATTAATATCGCTGGGACCCCCTCTAACCTGATCTTTCTGATCACTCTTGGGAGCAGAGCTATCGGTGGAAACAAGTATGGAAGATGAAACTGATTCCACGGTAAAACCAGGGCGTCCACTGCAATTGCCTGCGGATCCCGGTACCGGGAGACGAAGTTGGGCACCTTGGCGTTTATCCTGGAGGCCATCAGGTCCACATCTGGGGTTCCCCAACGTAGGCATACCTGCTGATAGACCTCGGGATGTAGCGACCATTCTCCTGACGCTATCCCCTGACGGCTGAGGAAATCCGCTGCCCAATTCTCCTCGCCTGGAATGTGGACCGCTGATATCCAGAGTGATTTCTTTCTGCCAGGTCAGAATATGTTTTACCTCGTGCATGGCCGCCCTGCTGCGGGTACCTCCCTGATGATTTATGTTGCCACCGCCGTGGCATTGTCCGATTGTATTTCGGACCGGGCGGCCAGCAAGATGATAGTGAAAATGCCTCAGAGCTAGCCGAATAGCTCGGATCTCTAAAATATTGATCGGAAGGGTCGACTCCTGCCGACACCAAGCCCCCTGGGCTGTGTAGTGACTAAACACTGCTCCCCATCCGAGAAGGCTGGCGTCCATTGTGACTATCAGCCAATGGACTGGAGGAAAAATATCGCCCTTGGTGAAGAGTGGAGCTCCTTGTCCACCACTTGTCTGTCTGACCTGCAGGGACAGACAGCACCGAAGATTGAGCGAGTAAGGGCTCCCGTCCCATACTGCCAAGAGTGCATGCTGAAGGGAGCGGAGATGAAACTGGGCAAATGGAATAGCCTCGATTGCTGCCACCATCCTTCCTAGGACCCTCATGCAAAACCGGATGGTGTGAGGAATCGGTTGGCGCAGGATCCATACTTCCTGACGGAGAACTAGGGCCTTGTCCCGAGGAAGGATTATCAACCCCTGAGCTGTGTCGAAAATCATCCCTAAAAAAGTGATCTTCCGAGATGGCACGGGAGATGATTTCTTCAGACTCACCAGCCACCCCGGGCGAGCAAGGGTGTCTAGCGAAATGCTGACACTTTCCTCGCTTGAAAGGACGGACCCTTGATGAGGAGATCGTCTAAGTATGGCAAGATGACTATCCCCCGGGAGTGCAGAACGGACACAACAGCAGCCATAACCTTTGTGAACACCCTGGGGGCTGTGGCTAGCCCAAAGGGCAAGGCTGCGAACTGAAAGTGAAGGTTGTCGATGGCAAACCGAAGAAACCTTTGATGAGGAGGGAATATGGGGATGTGAAGATAGGCATCCTGAATGTCTATTGATGCTAAAAACTCCCCCTTTTCCATGGCTGCAATGACCGAGCGGAGAGACTCCATTCGGAAATGTCGAATTCTGACAAATCGATTCAGACGTTTTAGGTCCAAAATGGGCCTTACAGTGCCGTCCTTCTTGGGTACTATGAACAGGTTGGAATAGAACCCTTGACCTTTTTCGACCTCTGGAACAGGGACAATGACCCCGCTGCGTTGAAGAGATTCGACCGCCTTGAATAAGGCGCGAACCCGGGACTCTTTTTTGGGAAGACGCGAGGGAAAAAAAAACGATTTGAGGGGAGGCTGATAAATTCTATCTTGTACCCCGAGGAGATTAACTCCCTGACCCACTCGTCGTGAGTAATCAATAGCCAAGTGGGGCGAAACCAGAGTAAGCGGCCGCCTACTCTGGATAAATTGACCGGATTCTGCCTCCAGTCATTTGTCCGAATATCTTTGGGGCCTAGACCCCTTAGATCTTGGCTGTTGAGATCGCATTCTTCCCAAAGGGTTGGTCTTGTAGGAGACCTGGCGATCTCTGGCCTGATTAGGTCGACCTGAGCCGCTGGTGCTGGCTGCCGTGGCCCACCCTGGGTTGCGAAAAGCCCTAAACCGAGGCTGAAGCTGTCGGCGAAAGGGCTGTCTAATTTTCTGCTGAGGGAGGAAACTGCTTTTCCCTCCTGTCGCATCAGATATAAGCTGATCCAGCTTCTCGCCAAATAACCGGCCGCTCTGATACGGTAAGGATGTAAGTGATTTTTTAGAGGTTGAATCCGCTCGCCAAGTCTCAACCACAAGGATCTCCTGATAGCAATCGCATTAGCTGCAGCTAGTGCTGCGCAATTAGCCGCATCCATGGAAGCATTGATTAAAAAGTCTCCTGCAAGAGCCATCTGATCAGAGATCTCAGTTACCTCAGACGGTACCTCTATACCGTGGAGAGCTCTAGAGACTCCGACCAGGACATCATGGCCTTAGCAACCAAGTCGCTGCAAAAGAAGGAGAGAGAGCAGAGCCTGATGCCTCAAACACCGAGCGGGCCAAGCTTTCAATCAGACGATCCGCTGGATCCTTGATCGAGGAGCCGTTGGGAAGGGAGAGGAGCGTCTTAGACGCCAAACGCGATACAGGAGTATCAACCGCAGGAGATTCCGCCCACTTCTTAAGAAGTTCAGGAGCAAAAGGATATCTGGTATTGAGGGCCCTTTGTCCTGCGAAGCGCTTGTCCGGTTTTTCCCGGTGGCACTGCACTAGTTCTTCAAACTCAGGATGAGCACCAAAAACCTTATGAGCTTGCCTGGCTCGTTTGAAGGACACCTTATGACCGGAGGTCAAGGTGGACTCATCGTCTACCCCCAAGGTTTGATTGACAGCTTCAATCAGACTGTCAATTGTCTCCTGACAATTCGGTGCCTCTAAATTGAGGGACCCTTCAGAATCGGAATCCGAATATTGATCACTTGCCTCCAAAGGTGAGGGAGAGCGAGAGACGGAACTGAAAGATGCCGAGGCCCTGGACGGCATAGGCGACGCAGTGTGGGTTCGCTTCCCCTGCGTCTGCCTGGTGAGAGCGCGGCCCCTGCAGGCCGGAGGTTCCTGAGACGTAGCCAAGACGGGTGAACCACTGTCCCTGCTCCTATCGGGAGCTTGAAGGGACTCTATTGCTCTTGTTAATGACGCCACAGATTGAGACAGAGACAGGGCCCATTCCGGGGGACCTGACGCACTGGGCTCGGCTATAGGTGAGTGCTCCTGAGCCCGTTCGGAGTCACAGGCTTCGCAGACCCGAGTAATCTGGGCGTGCGGAAAAGGGGACCTACAGGCAATGCATGCGGTATACAGCACCGTGTGAGCTTTAGTTCTTCTGGACATGCTGAGTCTGTCACAGAGTGACCTGCCGTAATGATTTGGATGTGGCGGTACGGTCAGTGGAGCGAGCGCAGAAGTGCGCAGTGGAGCGGAACAACCAGGCTGGAGGTAGTAGCACTTACCCCAGTCCTGTATCCCCGGCGTCCTTAAACAGCGTAGTAGTGGCGCAAACAAAACGCCCGAGCTCCAGATTTTCAAAAAAACGCTCCCCTGTCAGGGAGGCGTGCTTCATATAGCCGAGCCTCAGGGGGAGGGATCGAGAGGCGCGGCCTAGCGCCGACCGAAGTCAGGGACACCACTTCCGGCCGCGGCCTAGTCTCCGGCCGAAGCCGGGGACTAAATTTTCGTCCGAGGCCTCGCGCCGGCCGAAGCCGGGGGCTAAATTTTCGGCGGCGGCAGCCCAGGAGTCGGGCCGCTGGAAGCTGATGCACCCTTAGGGGGCGGACTCGAACCGGGGACTTGCCTGTTCCTGGCTGAAGCCAGGCTGCCTGACCACCTCACAGACGCCGGCTCCCAGCTTCCAGCAACTTCCTGGCCCCCTCCACGAACTTCTATACCGGTACCCTTTGCTTAAAAGTGGGTTCTAGGGGAATCGAGTTCTCCCATCCGTCTTCGGCCGTAGATTCTCCCATGCAGAATATCTTTGCTTGCAGGGATGCGTCAGATTAGAGGGGGGCTTGCAGGAAAAAAAGTGGGACGGTGCAGGCACCCTAACTCCATCACCCCTTCAGGGGATGAGGAGAGGGACCGTCCGCCTCCTTGCAGCACCGCAGTCTAGCATTGGTGGTGCAGTGGGGGCCGCACGGACTACCTCCTGCCTCTGTACAGCCTAGGGTTTCAATAATCTAGGGTGGTCAGGGCTGAGTCTGGCATTCGTGTCCCACGTTGCGGGAAAGGATACGTGGAGGCTTTACTCCACGTGCTCGCCCGTTGATGGTTTGGGGAGATCGGACCCCTTCAAAAGGGTCCGTCGCCCCTATCTCGTCTTCGTGGGAAGGGAAAAAAAAAATGGTCTGGAAAAGAACAGACGTGTGCCTCCATCAGACACTAAGCATGAACTGGTTTTGCCTGTGGCCAGTGCTGAGGTGTATACGGCGGAGGAGGAGCTAACCTTTTTTTTATGTTTACTTAGTGTCAGCCTCCTAGCGGCAGTAGCATACACCCACAGTCTTGTGTCCCCCAATGAGACGAAGGAGAAAATCCTATTTTTTTCCCACAAAAATTATGTTTTAGTCACTAATTTTTTATTTTCCCAAGAGTACCAGGAGAAATTGGACCACAAAAGTTGATGTCCCATTTGTCCTGAGTACGCTGATACCCCATATGTGGGGGGGAACCACTGTTTGGGCGCAGAGCAGAGCTCGGAATGGAAGGAGCACCATTTGACTTTTTCCAAACAAAATTGGCTGGAATTGAGATTGGACGCCATGTTGCATTTGGAGAGCCCCTGATGTGCCTAAACAGTGGAAACCCCCCACAAGTGACCCCATTTGGGAAACTAGACCCCCTAAGGAACTTATCTAGATCTTTGGTGAGCAATTTGAACCCCAAAGTGCTTCACACAAGTTTATAACGTAGAGCCGTAAAATTAAAAAATCATATTTTTTCCACAAAAATGATCTTTTCACCCCAATTTTATTTTCCCAAGGGTAACAAGACTCCAAAAGTTATTGTGCAATTTGTCCTGAGTACGCTGATACCCCATATGTGGGGGTAAACCACTGTTTAGGTGCATGGCAGAGTTTGGAAGGGAAGGAGCGCCGTTCGACTTTTTCAACACAGAATTGGCTGGATGCCATGTTGTGTTTGGAGAGCTCCTGATCTGCCTAAACAGTGGAAACCCCCAACAAATGACACCATTTTGGAAACTAGACCCCTCAAGGAACTTATCTAGATGTGTCGTGAGCACTTTGAACCCCGAAGTGCTTCACAGAAGTTTATAACGTACAGCTGTAAAATAAAAATCTTTTTTTTTTTTTTTTTTTTTTTACAAAAATGATTTTTTCGTCCCCAATATTTTATTTTCACAAGGGTAACAGGAGAAATTGGACCCCAAAAGTTGTTGTCCAATTTGTCCTGAGTACGCTGATACCCAATATGTGGGAGAAAACAACTATGGGAACACGTCGGGGCTCGGAAGGGAAGTAGTGACGTTTTGGATTGCAGACCTTGATGGAATGGTCTGGGGGTTCATGTCGCATTTGGAGAGCCCCTGGTGCACCTAAACAGTGGAAACCCCCCACAAGTGACCCCATTTTGGAAAATAGCCCCCAGAAGGAACTTATCTAGATGTGTGGTGAGCACTTTGAACCCCGAAGTGCTTCACAGAAGTTTTTAACGTACAGTCGTAAAAACAAAAATCATTTTTTTTAAAAAAAAAAAAATGATATTTTTACCCCCAGTTTTTTATTTTCCCAAGGGTAACAGAAGAAATAGGACAAATTACACAATAGCTCTTGGGGTCCAGAGTACACTGATACCCCATATGTGGGGGTAAACTACTGTTTGGGCGCATGGCAGAGCTCAGAAGTGAAGGAGCACCGTTTGACTTTTTCAATGCAGAATTGGCTGGAATTGAGATCAGACGCCATGTCACATTTGGAGAGCCCCTGATGTGCCTAAACAGCGGAAACCCCCCAATTCTAACTCCAACCCTAACCCCAACACACCCCTAACCCTAGTCCCAACCCTAACCACAAACCTAACCCTAACACACCCATAACCCTAATCCCAACCCTAACCCTAACTTTAGCGCCAACCCTAACCCTAAACCCTAATGGGAAAATGGAAATAAATACTTTTTTTTAATTTTATTATTTTTCCCTAACTAAGGGGGTGATAAAGGGGGGTTTGATTTACTATTTATAGCGGGTTTTTATGATTGGCAGTTGTCATGCTAAAAGACGCTTTTTATTGCAAAAAATAGTTTTTGCATCATCACATTTTGAGAGCTATAATTTTTGCATATTTTGGCCCACAGAGTCATGTGAGGTCTTATTTTTTGCAGGACGAGGTGACGTTTTTATTGGTACCATTTTTGAGCACGTGACATTTTTTGATCGCTTTTTATTTCGATTTTTGGGAGGTTAGAATGAACAAAAATCAGCAATTCATGAATTTTTTTTGGGGGAGGCGTTTATACCGTTCACGCGTGTGGTAAAATTGATAAAGCAGTTTTATTCTTCGGGTCAGTACGATTATGGCGATACCTCATTTATATCATTTTTTTTATGTTTTGGCGCTTTTATAGAATAAAACCAATTTTATATAAAAAATTATTTTTGCATCGCTTTATTCTGCGAGCTATAACTTTTTTATTTTTTCGTTGATGATGCTGTATGGCGGCTCGTTTTTTGCGGGACAAGATGACGTTTTCAGCGGTACCATGTTTATTTATATCCGTCTTTTTGATCGCGTGTTATTCCACTTTATGTTCAGCGGTATGATAAAGCATTGATTTTTGTTGATTGATTTTTAGGTTCACTAAAGGGGTTAACTGGTGGGACAGTTTTATAGGGGGGGGGTCGTTACGGACGCGGCAATACCAAATATGTGTACTTTTATTGTTTTTGTTTTTTTATTTATAGGGAAAAATGAATTTATTGGGGAATATTTTTTTTTTTTTTATGATTTTTTTAAACAATTTTTTTTTTTTTTTAACTTTTTTACTTTGTCCCAGGGTGGGACATCACTGTATTTTAGCAGATCGCTGGTGTGACAGTGTGCACAGCACTCTGTCACACCAGCGATCGCTCTGGCATCGCTGCAGGCTTCTCAGTGCCTGCTCTCAGCAGGCACTGAGGAAGCCGCCTCCCTGCAGGACCCCGGCGCCATCTTGGATCCGGGGACCTGGAGGGAGGACGGACCCTCGGAACAGCGCGACACATCGCGCTGCTCTGAGGGTCTCAGGGGAGCGCGCAGGGAGCCCCCACCCTGCGCGATCCTCCCCTGTGCCCCCAGTACACCGCGATCATGTTTGCTCGCGGTGTGCTAGGGGTTAATGTGCCGGGAGCGGTCCGTGACCGCTCCTGACACATAGTGCCGGGTGTCAGCTGTGATAATCAGCTGACACCCGGCCACGCTCCCCTCGGGAGCGCGTCCGATCGCTGGGACGTACTATCCCGTCCATGGTCATACGGGCCCGGGTACCATGGACGGGATAGTACGTCGGATGGCAGTAAGTGGTTAAAATATATGGGACAAGGTTGTCGTCCTGAAATCCCTTTAAAAGTCACTATTAAGGCATTTTAATATCATATAGGAGAGTTCGATGATTGAGAACACCCTTAATGAGCCTAGAGGTGTCCTGTACGAGGCTTATTTGGTGGGGCACTTTGTAATAAAATAGCTGTGTACTTCATCCATATCAGTGTACCAAAATAACAGTGTCCAGTAGGTGGCAGCGTTCCACTGGCGTTCACCTGTAATCTGCCATCTCCTTGTAATGAAGTGTGATTAGTCAAGCCGTGTTACATAGTACAGCTACACAAAAGATCAATGCTTTCTTTGCTTTACTTTTTAGGACCAGCACCATTAGGAACTATTTTTCAATGCACAATATTTAGCACTTTAGGTAAATTTAAAGGAAAAACGTGAGGCACAGAGTATACGCAACGATACATCTAGTACAGGGCCTGAGGAGCGAAGCCGATAGGGATTCATAGGCTATAGGAATCCCTGTTTCAGGTTTTTCTTTTAAATTAGATTAAAAAAAATGTATGGGGAAATTTCAAAATAAATATTAGTTTGCTTCCATTTGTCGAGGTCAGTGACACTTTACATTCTTGTGTCGATTGAGCTGTATGAAGGCTCATTTTTGGCAAGGCGAGATCATGGCTTTGTCGATACCGTTTTGGGGTACATAACATTTTGATGGCATCTTGGAGCATTTTTTTCTGCAGGGAAAGAAAAACCTCAATTCTGTTTCAAGTTGTTTATTCTGTCTTTACTGATCAAATTAATGTTATATTTTGATACAGCAGACTTTTTTAGCCTCCATACAGGGCTTGAACCTGCTATCATTTGATCGCCTACTATAAAACTATGAATAGTATTGCATTTTATGGTGAAATTGCTGCTCTCCTATGGGTGAGCTTCACACAGGAGGGCTAAGATGCCAGTTAAGAAAAGAGTAGAAAGCCAGAGTTGGTGGTGAGCGCGCGTTTCCTGCCGTCCACACATGCCAGTATATGGGGTCCCATGTATAGTATTCTTGCCGGCATGGTCCACTGATGAACTATGAGACTGCGAGCGGACACCCATTAGGACAAGATCCAACAAACTATTCAGAAAAGTTACCTCTATATTGAGGGCTGTGGTTTTTATTCCATCTAATGATAATGGGACATCTTTCTTGGTTTAGTGACAAGAGACCCCATCATGTTCATGCATTGGTAAATTATATAATAATCTTTATTTTTATATAGCGCTAACATATTCCACAGCGCTTTACAGTTTATTTACATTATCGTCGCTGTCCCCGATGGGGCTCACAATCTAGATTCCCTATCTGTATGTTTTTTGGAGTGTGGGAGGAAACCGGAGTACCCGGAGGAAACCCACGCAAACACGGGGAGAACATACAAACTCCTTGCAGATGTTGTCCTTGGTGGGACTCGAACCAGGACTCCAGCGCTGCAAGGCTGTAGTGCTATCCACTGAGCCACCATGCTGCCCATTATATGGCTTTTTACTGTGGCACTATACTCGCGTTACAAATAGGGCAACATTAGGCTCAGCCTACATTGAGCAGGAGCATGATATTGTGATTTAGGGGGACAAATTCCCCGTTTAGTTGGGAATTGTTTTTTTAAAGGCAAGTAGGGACTATTGCACATATCTTTTCGGATTCCTTCCCTCTGAACTGTTTGTGGTTCTATACTCCCCTTATATATTGGATTGTGGGGTGCTATTTATAGTTGTATTTGTGAGTATCCTTTCTTGCCCAAGCTTTTATTGTTTGCTTTAATTGTGCGCCAACTATTTTTAATGCATATTTAATAAAAGGGCCCATTTCAGTTGGGTTTTTTGTTGTTTTCTGCAGTTACTGCCCCCCAGTACCATTTCTCTCTCAGTC
Organism: Oophaga sylvatica; assembly: GCA_033576555.1. NCBI lineage: Eukaryota > Metazoa > Chordata > Amphibia > Anura > Dendrobatidae > Oophaga > Oophaga sylvatica. The sequence goes on from JARQOD010000006.1 coordinate 310,989,099, forward strand.
CTCTTATTAAGCCAAATAAGTGAAGTTAAATGCTGATCTGCAAGATCAGGGAGGTATTCCACCCTCCTTTGTGAGCCATGCACATAAAGGCCGTTCTCCACATTGGACATTACCTTTCTGAATCCTGCTCATATAGGTACTATACACATGACCAGGTTTTTAAATACATCAGTTAGGGATTAACTACATTAGTCAGGGACTGCTCTGATATGAGTTAGAAGAAAAAACAAATTTTGATCCCGCAGGACCCTACACAAGAAAGAAAAAACAAAGAGCAAAAAACTCGGATCCTAAAATGTAACTTTTAATAGATAAAGTTAAAAATTGTTCAAAAAGGACAACAATTTATTTAAAATATATAGCCAAATATGTGCCTAATAGGCCCTACAGACTAACTACAATGAGCCCTGCCTAGCAGTGGAGGTTGGCACCCTACTTTTCTGCGGTTGGCGCCCCCACTCCTCGGCGGCTCACCCTGTAAACCCTAGCACTCCCTGCAATGCGGAAATACTAAAGAACCCTAGGTGCTCCCTATAAAGATGACCCTGCCTAACAGTGGAGGTTGGCACCCTAAGTTTCTGCGGTTGGCGCCCCCACTCCTCGGCGGCTAACCTAGGGTCCCTATAATAGAGAAAGCAAAGAAGTTGTGCTAACACACCCAAATAACCATCACCAAGAGACAAATATTGTTTATCAAAAAAATACCTATAATTATTAATAATAAATATACAAATGGGTGTGAAATTTTTTTTTTGTCCTAATAATAATGGGATCCCAATATAGATACTGAAGCCAAGGTAATTAGTATGGAGCTCAAATTGATGTGTTTGCTCCAATACATAGTGTATACAGATGAATGAATCACTTGATGATCAATAAATCAAATGCTCTATATCATAATAATGTAGCTCTATAAATGCAGCTTATATATTGGCTACTCAAAAAAGGAAAATTCTTCACTGAATACAAAGAGCTCATAAACATCCACCTACCCAGGCATAATATAAACAAGAAAATAAGGAAATAATCACCTATAAATAAGTAAATAAAGTGCACTATGCAATGAGATAACTGAATGATCTTTAGCGAATATAATAACAAGAGTCACACACTGGGAATAATTAATAATATCATCCAGAATATGTATAGATCATAGAGGAGGTATACTCATCTCAGAGTGGCGATGTTTCAGTCCAAGGGATCCCAAATGGCCATAGTCAGGCACTTAAAGCAACAAAATCATGGCAATGCCCAAGCAATGCCCGACGCTTTTCCCCCCATAGGGATAACGGGGGTTCATCAGGGGTAAGATGACCACTGCATATAGTAAAGAGTGCTGTACTGACTCGCTCACCACCCCATTCTTATATTCGTCTATAATGCCATGTGCGCCGCACGCCAGGATCACTTCCGGGTATAATGTGATGTATAGGCCATGTACGTTCCAGCAATGAACTGGAAACCGGATGTGACGTCCTGTAAAACATCATCAAGGACGTACTAGCGGAAGTCACTCGGTGAAACGCAGATGCGTTCCACCGGAATCGCAAGTGAGGCCAGAATTTTGGCATCACTAGCAGGGACGCTAAGGCGTTCTAGCAGAAGACTTAAACTAGAAACCGGTTGTGACGTCCAGTAAAAACATAATTAGGGACGTACTAGCAGAAATAACTCGGTGATACGTTAATATGTTCAACCGAGATCGCAAATGAGGCCTGAATTTCAGCGTCACTAACGAAAACGCAAATGCGTTCCAGCAAAAAACTAGAAAAGGGATCAGAGATGAAACATGGATTGCGGGATCATTCCAATTATAGATGAATGAAACAGTGTACACATATATAATAGTAAAAGTCCCACGGTGATACGTTAATACGTTCCACCGAGATCACAAGTGAGGCCTAAATTTCGGCGTCACTATCAAAAAAACACTAATGCGTTTCAGCAAAAAAATAGAAACAGGATCACAGATGAAACATGGATTGCGGCATCATTCCAATTATAGATAAATAAAATAACTGGAAACAGAGTACACATAGAATATAATAGAACGCGAATGTGTTCAAAATAGTTCACTAAAGGCGCAGGAGCGATGAAAGAGAGTATGGCTAACACAATGTATATGCCTATGTGAAAAAATACATCTCATTTCATTAGGTAAGTAAAGTCATTAGCAAAGGAAAAAACTTAAAAGACAAAAAAAGAACAAATAAATAAGAATGAAAAAATGTACAGTACGCCAATATGTACGACCAATAACAAATAAGTATAAATATACCTAGCAAACGGTATTCTACAGGACACACCAGGTGGCCTAAATGAAACTAGAAAAGGATAACTGCTCATTCAGGCCCATAGGGCTCATAGATTCCAACAAGTAAATCCACCTTGTTTCTTGTTGTAATATCCTCCTATCCCAGTCACCCAGTCTGACCGAAGAAGGAATGACCTCTATAACAGAAAAAGACATCCGACTAAGATCCCCTCCATGTATCATTCATGTGGCACGCAAGTGGCGTGTCCTTGCCATTTTTAATGTCCCTAATATGCTCTCCAATTCGAATACGTAACTCTCGTTCAGTTTTTCCAACGTAGTCCTTAGGGCAAGAGCAAGTGCACAGATACACCACTCCTGCCGTCCTACAGTTAGCAAAATGTCTCAAAGAAATCTCTGTCACAGAACTCTTGAAGGATTTTGAGATCCGTATATATGTACAAGACGAACAATGTCCACATTTGAAAGTCCCAGTTAACCTATTAATTAACCACGTTTCCTGTTTTTTTGAGGGACAAAATGACTGTGGAGAAGACTGTCCTTAACCCCTTAGTGACAGAGCCATTTTGCAGCTTAATGACAGGGCCAATTTTTACAATTCTGACCACTGTCACTTTATGAGGTTATAACTCTGGAACGCTTTAACGAATCCCGCTGATTCTGAGATTGTTTTTTCGTGACATATTGTACTTCACGTTAGTGGTAAAATTTCTTTGATATGACTTGTGGTTATTTATGAAAAAAACGGAAATATGGCAAAAATTTTGAAAATTTAACAATTTTCAAACTTTAAATTTTTATGCCCTTAAATCAGAGAGATATGTCACACAAATTTCTTAATAAATAACATTTCCCACATGTCTACTTTACATCAGCACAATTTTGGGACCAAAATTTTTTTTTGTTACGAAGTTATAAGGGTTAAATTTGACCAACGATTTCTCATTTTTACAACACCATTTTTTTTTAGGGACCACATCACATTTGAAGTCACTTTGAGGGGTCTATATGATAGAAAATAGCCAAAAGTGACACCATCCTAAAAACTGCACCCCTCAAGGTGCTCAAAACCACATTCAAGAAGTTTATTAACCCTTTACGTGCTTCACAGGAACTGAAGCAATGTGGAAGGAAAAAATTAACATTTAACTTTTTTTGCAAAAACTTTACTTCGGAACCTATTTTTTTTATTTTCACAACTGTTAAAAGAAAAAATGAACCACAAAATTTGTTGTGCAATTTCTCCTGATTAAGCCGATACCCCATATGTGGGGGTAAACCACTTTTTGGGCGCATGGCAGAGGTTGCAAGGGAAGGAGCAACATTTGACTTTTTCAACGCAGAATTGGCTGGACGCCATGTCGCGTTTGTAGAGGCCCTGATGTGTCTAAACAGTGGAAACCCATCACAAGTGACCCCATTTTGGAAACTAGACCCCCTAAGGAACTTATCTAGATGTGTGGTGAGCACTTTGAACCTCCAAGTGCTTCACAGAAGTTTATAACATAGAACAGTGAAAATAAAAAAATCATATTTTTTCCACAAAAACAATCTTTTCACCCAATTTTTATTTTCCCAAGGGTAACAAGACCCCAAAAGTTTTTGTGCAATTTGTCCTGAGCATGCTGATACCCCACATGTGGGGTAAACCACTGTTTGGGTGCAAGGCAGAGCTTGGAAGGGAAGGAGCGCCGTTTGACTTTTTCAGCGCAGAATTGGCTGGACGTCATGTCGTGTTTGTAGAGGTCCTGATGTGTCTAAACAGTGGAAACCCCCACAAGTGACCCCATTTTGGAAATTAGACCCCCTAAGGAACTTATCTAGATGTGTGGTGAGCACTTTGAACCTCCAAGTGCTTCACAGAAGTTTATAACATAGAACCGTGAAAATAAAAAATCATATTTTTTCCACAAAAACGATCTGTTCACCCCAATTTTTATTTTCCCAAGGGTAACAAGACCCCAAAAGTTTTTGTGCAACTTGTCCTGAGCATGTCGATACCCCATATGTGGGGGTAAACCACTGTTTGGGCGCACGGCAGGGCTTGGAAAGTGAATGAGCGCCGTTTGACTGTTTCAAACCAAAATTGGCTGGAATTGAAATTGGACGCCATGTCGCGTTTGGAGAGCCACTGATACGCCTAAACAGTCGAAACCCCTCACAAATCACACCATTTTGGAAACTAGACCCCTTAAGGAACTTATCTACATGTGTGGTGAGCACTTTGAACCCCCAAGTGCTTCACAGAAATTAATAAACGTAGAGCCGTGAAAATAAAAAATCATTTTTTTCCTCAAAAATGATTCTTTAGCCCGCTATTTTTTTTATTTTCCCAAGGGTAACAGGAGAAATTGGACCCAAAAAGTTGTTGTGCAAGTTTTCCTGAGTACGCTGATACCCCATATGTTGGGTGAAACCACTGTTTGGGCGCATGGGAGTGCTTGGAAGGGAAGGAGCGCCATTTTGTAATGCAGACTTTGATGGAATGTTCTGCGGGCGTCATGTTGTGTTTGCAGAGCCCTTGATGTACCTAAACAGTAGAAACCCCCTGCAAGTGACACCATTTTGGAAACTAGACCCCCCAAGGAGCTTATCTAGATGTGTGGTGAGCACTTTGAACCCCCAAGTGCTTCACAGAAATTTATAAACGCAGAGCCGTGAAAATGAAAAATCATTTTTTTTCTCAAAAATGTTTTTTTTAGCCAGCTATTTTTTATTTTCCCAAGGGTAACAGGAGAAATTAGAACCCCAAAATTGGTGTGCAATTTGTCCTGAGTACGCTGATACCCCATATGTTGGGGTAAACCACTGTTTGGGCGCACGGCAGGGCTCGGAAGGGAGGGAGCGCCATTTGACTTTTTGAACGCCACGTCGTGTTTGGAGACCCCCTGATGTGTCTAAACAGTGGAAACCCCCCACAAGTGACCCCATTTTGGAAACTAGACCCCTTAAGGAACTTATCTAGATGTGTGGTGAGCACTTTGAACCCCCAAGTGTTTCACAGAAATTTATAAATGCAGAGCTGTGAAAATAAAAAATCATTTTTTTTCTCAAAAATGATTTTTTTAGCCAGCTATTTTTTATTTCCCAAGGGTAACAGGAGAAATTAGAACCCCAAAATTGGTGTGCAATTTGTCCTGAGTACGCTGATACCCCATATGTTGGGGTAAACCACTGTTTTGGCGCACGGCAGGGCTCGGAAGGGAGGGAGCGCCATTTGACTTTTTGAACGCCACGTCGTGTTTGGAGACCCCCTGATGTGCCTAAATAGTGGAAATCCCTCAATTCTAGCTCCAACCCTAACCCCAACACACCCCTAACCCTAATCCCAACCCTAATCCTAACCTAAATCCCAACCCTAATTGTAACCCTAACCTTAATTGTAACCCTAACCCTAATTGTAACCCTAACCCTAATTGTAACCCTAACCCTAATTGTAACCCTAACCCTAATTATAACCCTAACCCTAAGGCTAGGTTCATTTTGCGTTTTACCAGCCCGTTCAACACATAGCGTTGACGGGCTGGTAACGGTATAGCATAACACGATCGCGTTATGCTATACCCACTAGCGCAGAGGAATCAGCAGATGATTCATCTGCGCTAGCGGTGACGGAGCCCAGACGCTGCAGCCCGCGTCCGAGGCTCCGTCACTGAATGGTGGCACGTCGCAAACGCATGCCGCTTTACGGCATGCGTCGCGATGCGCCCTCAAATGGGGGTGAATGGCAGCGTTAACGGACTGCGTTACACCGCGTTATACCGCGGTGTAACGCAGTCCGTCTAACGGACTGCCATAACGCAGTATGAACCCGGCTTAACCCTAACCCTAATTATAACCCTAACCCTAATGCTAACCCTAACCCTAATGCTAACCCTAACCCTAATTATAACCCTAACCCTAATTATAACCCTAACCCTAATTATAACCCTAACAGAAAAATGAAAATAAATATAATTTCTATTTTTTATTATATGTCCCTAACTAAGGGGGTGATAAAGGGGGGGAGGTTATGTACTGTTTTTTTTTATTTTGATCACTGTGATAGTTTATCACAGTGATCAAAATGCACTTTCTGGAGAATGAATGAAACTTTTTTTGAATCTGCCGCCAAGCAGATCGGCGGGCGCACTGCGCATGCGCCCGGCATTTTTTTTTTGCAGGAAGAAGACGCCGGGATCCTGGGGCCTGCGGGAGGACGGAGGACACGGTAAGTATACGGGGGGGGCGATCGGGGACCCTCATTTTCTCCCCTCTGATGTGCGATCACATCAGAGGGGAGAGAAATCATTTTTTTTTTTTTTTTTTGCGATCGCATCTATGCTTGCATAGACGCGATCGCAACACCGGGATCGGTGAATACCGACCCCAGAGAATATTTGCCCATCCCCCCACCAGCACAGCGGCACTTAGCGGCGGGCGCACTGAGCATGCGCCCGCCATGTTCTTCATCGCGCCGGCCCGGGGGGACACCGGAGGGCCCTGGGGCCACATACAGGACATCGGGGGCCACATGGGGGTCCCGGGGACCCTTTTTCTCTGTCCTCTGATGTCCGATGACATCAGAGGACAGAGAAATTAAATGGCACAACTTATTTTTTTTGTTGAGGTCGCCGTTATAGGGTTAATAACGGCAATCGCAACATCGGTGTCGGTAAAAACCGACCCGATTCATGTTCTCTGGGGTCTCGGCTACCCCCGGTAGCCGAGACCCGGAGAAAATGCGCCTCTGGGGGGCGCTATTCAGTTTTTCCACAGCGCCGTTAATTAACGGCGCTGTGGTTTAAGTACCCTTAATGACCGCAGTTAAAAGGCGTATCGGCGGTCATTAAGGGGTTAATTGATCTTCCTTTTCTATATGTAACTGACGGATGTGGGGAGATAAACTGACAAATGTCAGGATCTGATCTCAAAATCTGCCAATGTCTTTGAAGAATATTATGAACCCTTTTAGCTTGGTCATCAAAGGTACCAATCAATCGAGTGATCGGTTGGGAATCCGTCCTTACTTTCGTCCTAGTACGTCCTTGATGATGTTTTACAGGACGTCACATCCGGTTTCCAGTTCATTGCTGGAACGTACATGGCCTATACATCACATTATACCAGGAAGTGATCCTGGCGTGCGGCGCACATGGCGTTATAGACGAATATAAGAATGGGGTGGTGAGCGAGTCAGTACAGCACTCTTTACTATATGCAGTGGTCATCTTACCCCTGATGAACCCCCGTTATCCCTATGGGGGGGAAACGCGTCGGGCATTGCTTGGACATTGCCATGATTTTGTTGCTTTAAGTGCCTGACTATGGCCATTTGGGATCCCTTGGACATTATTATATGATATAGAGCATTTGATTTATTGATCATCAAGTGATTCATTCATCTTATACACTATATATTGGAGCAAACATCAATTTGAGCTCCATACTAATTACCTTGGCTTCAGCATCTTTATTGGGATCCCATTATTATTAGGACAAGAAAAATTTTTTTCACACCCATTTGTATATTTATTAGTAATAATTATAGGTATTTTTTTGATAAATATTTGTCTCTTGGTGATGGTTATTTGGGTGTGTTAGGACAACTTCTTTGCTGTCTCTATTATAGGGACAACTAGGGACCCTAGGGTTAGCCGCCGAGGAGTGGAGGCGCCAACCGCAGAAACTTAAGGTGCCAACCGCCACTGCCAGGCAGGGTCATCTTTATAGGGAGCACCTAGGGTTCTTTAGTATTTCCGCATTGCAGGGAGTGCTAGGGTTTACAGGGTGAGCCGCCGAGGAGTGGGGGCGCCAACCGCAGAAAAGTAGGGTGCCAACCTCCACTGCTAGGCAGGGCTCATTGTAGTTAGTCTGTAGGGCCTATTAGGCACATATTTGGCTATATATTTTAAATAAATTGTTGTCCTTTTTGAACAATTTTTAACTTTATCTATTAAAAGTTACATTTTGGGATCCGAGTTTTTTGCTCTTTGGTTTTTCTGATATGAGTTACCATGATGTTTGGTAGAGCGGCTGTGTTTTATCATCTTTTTACCAGCACTTGCTGTCTACTGTTACTTTTTTACAACAGAGTATTTTTATACGTTTGTTTTACTGTGCTTTTCTATGTTTCAAATAAGTGAAGTTGCAGGCTTTTTTCAGTTTATAATAGTTATAGCGAAAGAGCAAAATTTTCAGTCTACACCCGCTATTCATACACAAATATACCGGGTTTAGTTAATGCTGGTACAATTGTGAGCATTAATTTAAAGGGCCAGGATGGTTTGTTTAAAAAGTTCTAATTATTTACCTTTACTTTTCTTTTTTCATCCACATCACGGACGCCACTGTAAAACTGTCCTGTGGTTATCTATTTTGGAGAAAGATTGATTGAAAGTAATTTTGGCCAAAATGAACATATTTTTGTGATTTATTACAATTTCAAACATTTCACTGTCAAATTCTCATATAATGGAATTATCCTTTAACTCATACCATACCTTTAGGATGAACATTTTAGCATTCAACATAGACGTAATAAAACACAAGCAGTCATAACATAGTATGCATTTTAGGAAAATAATAAATATGATAAACCACAGGAACTTCTGAATAAAAATCCTCTTGGACAAGCAGGAACAAAATAGAATTTTTCATTACTTATACTTTAGTCACAGTCTAGATAAGGGCTGTGCAGCTTGTGGCACCGATGCTGTAACTTTAGACATTCCTGTTTTTGTTTCTCGTGCCCTGTCACAAATAACCCTTTTCATATTAGTCAGTGCATAGATCTGATGATTCCAGCTCCTAGGATAGCGGATTATTCCTGGTCGCTACAGGGAAAGTTAAGTACTGCTGTACATGTGGCTACTTGAGTAGCTGTCCATGTAATGAATGAATAAACTGGGTTACTTTTCTCTGGCTCAGAAAGGTTGGGAATCGATCCTGACAACTCTGGGCATACGGACAGCCGAACATGTCGGCAGTGTAAGAGTAAAAAAGACTCTCCAATGGTGAATGATTATATATCACAAGTTTCCAAAATTCTGACTATAAAAGAAATCAAATCTACAGCAATTAAATAGTCATAATACCTGCAATCATCATCTGACTCATTTACTCTTCTTGATTCGTTACATGATCAATTCATTTTAAGAAACGGGAACAAAAAATTAAAATCAGAGTGACACTGAACTGATGTCTGGGCCTCAAGCAACTGATCCATCACGAGTTGGTAGTAGAAAACGTGTTCACATTTTGTAAGAACGGGAGGCAAAAAATGCACAGGATGATAGCAGATTTCCTTTACCTGAGACTCCTGTGGAACGTTGTACACCTCGGCATCCAGTAACACGGTACAGGCACTGAAAGGCAGCGATTGATTTGCCAACGTCCTTGCTGCTCTGTAGTGTACCCGCAGAACTTCCTGTTCATTAGAAACTATAAGTTTCTCCTAAAATAAATAAAAATGTATTATCCACGTTCATCCTTATATGTAACTATAGGACCACGTTGCTTGCTTGTAGAGTACAGAGAATCTACTGAACCATGATTCTGGATGATTTGTTCAATTCAGGGGTAGGATATGACTCTTATAAATTTAGTGCAAATTAGAGTCTGCTGTAATGGAGTTGCCACATAAACAACCCCCACCAAAATGTAATAAAACAAGAACTTGTAGAATCACACGGCCTCAGCCCTCCTCATAACTGTCCTGCTCCCTCTTGTCTTACGATAGACTACTTCTTTTACTAGTTTGGTCTTCTTTCACTCCGGGACTCTGGCAGACTTCGTTGCCTTGGTCCCACGTGACCACGTCAGCAGCAGCGCTCACTAGAAGTCTGGAGCAAAGGAAGAGCGGACTGGAGAAGAGGAAGAAAGGAATGGGGCAGGACAGGTATTTGGAGGGCAGAGGAGAGTTTTCTTTAAACACCCTTCTGGTGCTCAGAATCCATATTTTGGGGAAATTTCTGGAAAATTTGATTAGAATTCTAGTTTAGAAACTATTCACTCATCTTACCCTCTCAATGCTGTGTTGTAGACGTAGCTTCATCCGTACAACCTCTTGCTGTCGAAACAGCTCTTTCAGTGGCTCAGACAAGGACGGAGGGGGTGTAATCTGTATATTGAAAAAAGGTTTATTTTTTTTTTATAAGGCATTAAATAGTGTGAAATCTTCAAGAGGCTTACTTAGCAGGTGAAAATTGCATAGAAGGCGATAAAGCTCACTAAGACCAGACATTCTCACATGTAGATGCAATTTTAAAGTCATCGACAGTCAATTATTAGTATGTAAGGACCTGTTAAGTATATATCGAGATATGACTCATCTGGAAGCTTTTATAGGTACTAAGCTTACAGCGAAGAGAAATTATGTACGCTTGTATGAGGACGTCTCTGGGAAACAGGAGGAAACATTGTAGAAATACTGGTACTCTACTTGCAGCACAATAAGAAGTTTCTTTTTTATAGAAATGCATGGAATACTATACAAAAATAGGGGGAAAAAAACTCACTAAACATCCATTAACCCTTTCGCGCCAGAGCCAGTTTTCACCTTCGTGAACAGGCTAATTTTACAATTCTGACCAGTATCACTTTATGTGGTAATAACGCTGGAGCACTTGAATGGATAACACAGATTCTGAGATCAACGGTTCCCACTTACCAATTTTTTTTTTTTTTTAGGGACATCACATTTTGAAATGACTTTGGGAAGGTGCCTGTATGACAGAAAATAACCAAAGGTGACACCATTCTAAAAACTGCACCCTCAAGGTGCTCAAAACAGCAGTTACTTTGGGGTTTCCATCTAATTCTCTGAGTGACGTGATTCAGATGAAACCACAGATGGATCTATTTACTATATTGAGGCAGCAGAGTTACTCTGGACTCCACCTGGCCTCTGTTCAACAGTGTTCTTTTCAAAGGAGCAGAAGACTGTGACAGACAGCACTTTTAGGCAATCCTAAAAAGACGGACACCGCCGGATCACAGGTCAAACGGCATCCACAGTGCCTCCATCTGCCTCATTATAGGGAATGTTCCACCGGAGATACCGTCTGAATCATGTATCAAGAGATTTACAAGGAAACTGTGTAAGCGCTCAGCGAAGAGCACAGGATAATTGTGCGCCTAGCCTTACTGCGATCTTTCGGAAGCAGAATGAACAAAACAGCAAGTGAAGAATTGGTTTTATTTTTTTTTTTTTTTACGCAGTTCCTCATGCAGTTAAAGTGATTAGGAGACTTTATTCTTCGGGTCGGTGCAATTACAGTGATATCAGATTTATATCAGGTTTTTAACGCTTGGTTGCTGTCACACACTAAAAACACTTTTTATTGCAAAAACTAGTTTTTGCATCACCATATTTTGAGAGTTATAATTTTTCCATATTTCGGCTGACCGTCATGTGAGAGCTTGGTTTTTGCCGGACAAGTTGACTTTTATTGGAAGCATTTTTAGACATGACATTTTTTGATCGCTTTCTATTCTGATTTTTGTAGGGCAGAATGAACAAAAAACAGCAATTCAGGAATTGCGCAAAATTGCCGTGACGTATCCATACGTCCCAGGTCAATTAGACCTAGGTCACAGGGACATATGGATAAGCTCCAGGTGGGAAAGCGGTTAATTAGCAAATCCTATTTTTTTCTAGGGAGGTTAGAATTTTACAATTACAATGGCTGCCGTGTTAACACTGATTGAAACCTGTCCTAGAATGTGAATAGGTCAGGCGCCTGTGATCAGGTGCAGTAGGGAACTCCACTGCTGTGACCTGGAGAAAGCGTGTCAGTAAGTGGTATCGGTTATTTACCGAGCACAGCAGTCGCTCAGATCTCACTGTAGAACTATGTGTGATTATGACAGCAGACTGTCAGTCCTTACATGAATCACACTGGTAACTCTCCCTTTCATTTAAATTAATCTCTGGAGGCAGATTAAAGTCTCAGGGAGATCAGTCTCCAGCACATATGTAAACAATCTGTTAATAGCTAAGAAAAAAGTGGATTTCTTTGGAATAAAACATCGGATCGCAGATATCAAGGAATCATTTTATTCAACTTTCTATGACTTGCGCACCCATATAGACGGCTTAAAGGGGGTAAATCCTACTGATCGATTCCATTTGGCTCATTCCAATGACTGGCCTGCTGGGTAAAATTAAATTTTATGCATACCTACTGCATCCCTCTAGTCATACCTTTTAGACTGCTTGTCAGAATTGGCAATTGAGCTTTGTTTCTTTGTTGGACATTTTGGGTTTAGTAATCAATAAGGAAAATCTTGTGAACCCTTTAAGTGCCCTATAAATAAATTAACAAAAGTAGTGTTTTAACAAAAAAGGCTTACCGTAGGTATGCACAGCTTGCTGAAGGGGTTTCCATCAAGCAGATATGAACCATTAAAGGTCACATACTCATCGTAGTACTGTGGTGCCTGAGGAATTACACTACACAACATCTTGCGCCTCTCTTCTACCTTTTTTCTTATATGGAGATACTCAAAGTACGGATTTGCCCTTTCAGACTGATATGGTTGAATATCATCGAGCTTCAGAGAATCTACAACAGCTGCTAGGGACTGCTGTGTCTTTTCCTTAGCTTGCTGTATTGAAGGATTGACAAGGCCTGGTTGGGGCACACGTGACATCTTCCTTTTCCGTGGATGATGAACTTGTACATCATCATCTTCAGATAAACGAATCCTCCCTCTTAACGCAATGGATGTTTCAATGGCCTCCTTTTCTGAGTAGGAAGTCTGAATTTGCTTATTCTGATTGGCTAACATATTTGCCCTGTTTCTCGTAATCCTCTGTGGAATTTCTTGTGGTTCTGTTTTCAGCTCTGTATTTTCCTCTACTTCCATTTTGATAGACTGACTAAATTTCTGCATCTCTTCCTGAACAGAAAGTGAATTATTTTCAGACGCACATTGTATTTGGTCAGGCTTTTTCAGGGTCATATCTCTTGAATGCACAGAACGGTTGACTGGAAAATGGGAATTGTCTTTTGGGGTTTCGGATTGGAATGTTTTATCCAACTCATGAGGACTTTTGTAAGGTACTGAAGGTACCACTTGCTCAGAAATGGGTTTACTTTCTTCATCAGTTTTATCTGTCAAAATATTTTCTTTTACCTCATCATTACTTTGATTGTCCCCCAGTGCGTCATCTTTGTTTAGTGTTTTTTCTACAGGACAGTCCGAGAGCATAATTTTTATCTTTTCCACTGGATGAGAATTTTCTAAGAATGGATCAGGGGACTCTGTAGTCTTCTCCATTTGAGAAAGGTTTGGATCAACCTCAAATATATCTTGCCCTTTGACACATTTTGTGTTGGCACATGTATCCTGCTCTTTAATGAGGTTCTGTTTTTCTTTGAGTTGTGTAGGTTTGGGGGAATTTTGGGTTTCCGAAGCGAGATCATTGATAACATTAGGGCAAGATGTGGAAAAAGGCAATATACAAACTTCAGGTGTTACTAGTGTTAAGCTTTGTGGCCTAGGTGGGCGAGGATCCTGTGCTCCTTGTTTATCAACCTCAGTAGTGACGGGAAACTCATTTTCAGAACCAACCAACTTAGCAGATTCATTCTCTGTCAAAGTTGAAGGCATTTCAGTATGACCGTTTGGTCCATCTCCTGCAACATGAGCAGGAGTTCCTTCAGAGCCTGATAGTGTTTCTGGCTTTGAAGCATTCAATTCTGTAGTATTCTTACTAAAAGGTAAAGCCTTTCTACTGCTAGGATGGCAATTAGACAAAGTTCCGGGAAAATCTTTCTCAGATGACGGCGATATTTCAGGTTTGGGAGACATGCAGTTATTTGGCATGGAAAGGACTGTTGATGACGACTCCTGGAAAGTACTTTCCAATACTGTTAATGGCATCTTTTTATGTTCTACAAATGTAGCAGGCATGCTGCAGCGCCTTACTTCTACAACTGGCCTGCATTCACCTATTGCCAGCTTACTATCCTCAACAGAGACTGACCTGAGATAATTTGGTAGAAGTCTATTTGTCAAAGCTGGTTTAACACGATCAGGCAACTCAGGAAGGCTGTCTAATTCTCGATCATGAACAGCCGGTGACTTTGCACTTGGCAAAAATGGCGATTGAGAGAATGACATTTGAGAATCTGAACCTTCAAGTGTAAAGTCAGAATCATATTCAATTGTAGGTCTTGGAGTAGTCACAGTAGCATGACAAGAGTCCTCAGAACTTGTAACTGAAATCATAGATATTGAGCGGGAGCTGAGCCCAGTTTTTTCACCCTCAGATCTTGGAGACCTGGCAAGATTATTATTCTCTAAAATTAAGAGACTTTTTCCAGTATGCATCAGATTCTTGCCATCGACAGACTGTGACCTGCAGCTTGTAGCATCTTTAAGTATCTTCTCTTTTGTACAGACATCTGACGTTTCTGAACTTTTGGATCTCATTAGCTCTTTGCTTTTGGACGGTGTTTGTGTGTGTCTTTGCTTTTCTTTCTCCTTTACTTTACCAAGTTCAGCACTGTTCCGATGTCTGAGCCTCTCTTTCTCCCTTTTGTTTTATTTTTTCTTTATGCTTTTTGTGCCACTGTTCAATTTCTAGATCTTTGAGACTCAACATTCGCTCAAAACTAGTTTGCATAAGGTCATCATTAACCAGACGTTTTTCTTTAGGGCGAGAATCTTTTAATTGTAATTTTGGCTTATATTTCTCAGTTTCAGACTCTCTAGGTTTGAATTTTAATATATTTGTTTGCGTTTTGTCTTTATGTTTGTCTCTTTCTTTGTATCGATCAATGTCCTTTTCTTTGTCTTTCCGGTCACGTTCTTTGAAATCTGTAATTTTTTGTTGTTCATCCTTGTTCTTTTCCTTTACTACAGACATTCGTTCATGCAGGATTTTGCAGTTTTCATTGCTACTCTGCTTTCTGTCCTCCTGATTATATTTCCCACTAGTCCCAGCAGTATACTCTCCCTCCTTTGATTTTTCCTTCTTTTTGTATTCTCGTTCCCTACGTTTCCCTTTGTCCAATTTACTTGTATCCAGATCTTTATCAAATAGCTTCATTTTTTTATCTGACAAAGCTTTCTGTTCACCAATATGCTTATCTTTTTCAATCCTCTCACCCTTTTTCTCAAGTTTATCTTTTGACTTTTCTCTACTGGAAGAGCAGTTTTTAATTTTGTCATTTTCTTTTTGTATAGACTGTAAATGGATTTTGCATTTGTCAGCGTTTTCGGGCATTTCAGGTTTCTCTCTATCAAATTTAAGATCTTGTTTTGTTTTTTTCTCCTTATCTGAACTTTTTTTATCCAGTTTTTCCATGTCTTTTTCTTTAAATAAAAGCTTTTTATCATTTTTTTCCTTGACTTTTTTATCTGTGTCAGCTTCTCTTTCCAAGTTGGCAGAATCATCCTTGCTAATCACATTAGGTGAAAAGATATCAGCTTCTTTCTCGAGAAAAAGATTACTACTATCTTTTTCCTTTTTTATATTTTCCTCCTGATCCTCCTTAGAACTTTCCTTGTTGTCATGATTCTCTTGTGCTTTTTCATCTCCAATTGTAGTTTTTTCCTGTTTGGCTTTTTTCTCCAATGGTGAATTTTTGGATTCCATGATCAAAAATTCATCATCATTTTCATCACTTTTAAAAAAATTCTCTTTCCAAAATTCTCTATCAAACTCAATATTTCTTTGAATATTTTTATTTTCTCTATGTTTGCTTTTCTCGCTTTCTGCATCAGGTTCTTTTTTTAGTTTGTCTTTTTCCCTTTCTTTGTGTTTTATTTTGTGCTTCTTTAGTACTTTGCCTTCTTTGTCTGACTTTTTTGCAATACATTCTGGTGTCTCATATGAAGGGCTCTTGTCATCATCTTTGCACTTGGTAACAGACCTTTCTCCATACTCTGTAAAAAAGTCTTTTAGATGCTTACTTTTTTCCTTATATTTGGAAAATGTGGTGCTTGAACTTTCCAGTGCATACTCAGATTCAGGGCTCTGATCATCATGAAATAACTCTGGTTGTAATGAGGACTCGGATCCACCAGGAGGTGAAACACACATTTTAGTGTTCTCTTGTTTCAGAGGTGTAGACTGTTTATCAACAAATGCATACGCATGCTTAGGGGATTTGCCAGGAGTGATCTGTAATAAGTGTAACGACCCTTCATCCTTGGTACTTAAAGACATTCTAAATAAGTCCTCATCTTTGGATCTGTCTAATGAATCTAAAGCAGAGCTCATCACTAAATTTACCACTTTCACGTTTTCTTTTTTATCTTGTTCCGGTTTTAATTCCTTGTTCTCCTTGTTCTTGCTTTGATTTTTCAGTTTCCTCTTAACTTTACCCTTTTCCTTCTGTTCCTGGAAAACACTGAATTCTCTCTTAAGCCGAACCTCAGAATTTAGACTTTCTGATATAAGTCCCACTTTCTCAGGCAACAAATCGTCATCTGAACTATCAGAGCTTGTAAACAAAAGCCGAGAGGATTTTGGTTTCCGATTTTTATACAGCTTTGGAAAATCAATCTTCTCTTTCTTTAAATAAAAGTTCTCGCTTCCTTCAGGGGTCTCCTTTTTCATATCGATCTTGACTAAACGTTTGTCTTCCAGCATTTTAGTAAATTCTGCATCGTCGTCGTCATCATCGTCATCATCTTCATCATCCTCCTCCTCTTTAAATACATATTCACCAAGACCTGGAGTACAAGGGGTCCCTTTGACCGAGATATGCTTGGATTCACTAATAGACTCTTTGTCGCCCTCAGAGTCCAAGTTTTCATCCACACTGGACAAGTTGGTGAAATGTGGCTCTTCAGAGTCTGAAACAGAACACAGGTAAAAAGAAAGTTGATTATAACAAACAATCCTGAACCTTACTATGTATTCAAAAAGAAGAAAAAAAATAAAGTGGATGGCAAAATCTTAATACTAACCCAAATTATATAAATCACTAATGGTGTAGTCTCATTGTGAAATGGGTAAATTTGCAAAGTGCTTGTAATAGCAAAAAACTTTTCAATTTACCTCTAAATAAATGCTCAATTCAAGAATGGAAGGATTTTTAATTCTATACTGTCTCCATTGTTGCCTGGGTTACCAGCCACAAGTTCACGGGTGGGCTATTTCTTAGGCAAGGAGAGTGCCCTTGCAAGCTCTATCCAACTGAGCTTGTGGGCGCTGCTCAAACATCAGTTTCAGTGCTCCTCTGATGCTGCAGAGGCAAAACCTCCACTTTAAGCACAGGAGCGTGCACAATCAGTTCCGTGGAGTGACCATGCTGAAGGTCAGAACTGTCGATCTTGTGGAGAGAGACCACATTTTGTTAATTTTAACTGTTTCACTCTAGAATTACAAGATTTTTCTAAAACCGTCTCTGTATCTATTAGGAATTCTTCTCCTGCTATGTAGAGATGCCGGTACCATAAAAGATGCAAACCAGCAAAAAGCAGCCTTACCAACACCAAGTCAGATCACAAATGCACACAGGATGCAGCAGACCCCTATTATAAAGGCTGGGGCAGCACAGGTGCACACTATGAATGAAAGCAGCCACTCACAAACCTACCAATTCATGGAGGGGGTCCCTGGCTGCCTAATAAAAAATGCACACAAATGAGGCTTGAATAGAACGCCAGTTACACAGGTACGTGTGATGCACAGTGTCTGTCTTACAGCCTATTAATGACGTCCATAATATGTCAGGCGGGCTGCCCAGCACTATATGAGTGCACCCCACAAGGACATACGTCCCATTTAAAAACCTGGTCATATGTATGATACCTGTATAAGCAGGATTCAGAAAGGTAAAGTCCAATGTGGACACAGCATAGAACAGCTTATATGTGCAGGGCTCATATGGGAAGGTTGGAAAACTCCCTACTTTTGTAGAAACAAGAAAACAAATGGTTAAATCAGAAACACATGAGACCTGCTCATACAGGTATCATACATATGACCAGGTTTTTAAATACATCAGATAGGGATTACATACATTAGTTAGGGACTGCTCTGAAAAGGGTATACCTTGACGATTTGGCAGAGCAGCTTAACCCCTTAACCTCCAAGGGTGGTTTGCACGTTAATGACCGGACCAATTTTTACAATTCTGACCACTGTCTCTTTATGAGGCTATAACTCTGGAACTCTTCAACGGATCTTAGCCATTCTGAGAATGTTTTCTCGTGACATATTGTACTCCATGATCGTGGTAAAATTTCTTCGATTTAACTTTTGGTTATTTATGAAAAAATGGAAATATGGAGAAAATTTTGCAATTTTCAAACTTTTAATTTTTATTCCCTTAAAACAGAGAAATATGTCACACAAAATAGTTACTAAATAACATTTCCCACATGTCTACTTTACGTCAGCACAATTTTGGAGTCAAAATTTTTTTCTTGTTACAAAGTTATAAGGGTTAAAAGTTGACCAGTGATTTCTCATTTTTACAACAAATTATACAAAACAATTTTTTTTAGGGACCGCCTCACATTTGAAGTCACTTTGAGGGGTCTATATGGCAGAAAATACCCAAAAGTGACACCATTCTCAAAACTGCACCCCTAAAGGTGCTCAAAACCACATTCAAGAAGTTTATGTTTATTAACCCTTCAGGTGCTTCACAGGAGCTTTTTTAACTTTAACTTTTTAGTCACAAAAATCTTTTACAAACAATTTTTTACTTTAACAAGGGTAAAAGGAGAAAATGGACAGAAAAAGTTGTTGTGCAATCTCTCCTGAGTATGCAGATACCCCATATGTGGGGGAAAACCACTGTCTGGGCGCACGGCAGGGCTTGGAAGGGAAGGAGCGCCGTTTGACTTTTTCAAACCAAAATTTGCTGGAATTGAGATTGGACGCCATATTGCGTTTGGAGAGCCCCTAATGTGCCTAAACAGAGGAAACCCCCCACATGTGACACCATTTTGTAAACTAGACCCCCTAAGGAACTTATCTAGATCTGTGGTGAGCACTTTGAACCCCCAAGTGTTTCACTAAGGTTTATAATTCCTGGGTGCAGAAAAAAAAAAAAAAAATTCCACAAAAATGATTTTTTTAGTCCCCAATTTTTGATTTTTCCTAAGGAAATTGGACCACAAAAGTTGTTGTCCAATTTGTCCTGAGTAAGCTGATACCCCATATGTGGGGGGGAAATACTGTTTGGGAACACGGCAGGGCTCGGAAAGGAAGTAATGACATTTTGGAACGCAGACTTTGATGGGTGTTATGTTCAGTTTGCAGAGCCCCTGATGTGCCTAAGCAGTGTAAACCCCGCACAAGTGACCCCATTTTGGAAACTAGACCCCTAAGGAACTTATCTAGATCTGCGGTGAGCACTTTGAACCCCCAAGTGCTTCACACAAGTTTATAACGCCCGGGCGTGAAAATAAAAAAAAACATTTTTTCCACAAACATGATCTTTTAGTCTCCAGTTTTTTTATTTTCCCAAGGGTAACAGGAGAAATTGGACCCCAAAAGTTGTTGTTCAATTTGTCCTGAGTACGCCGATACCCTATATGTGGGAGAAAACTACTGCACACGACGGGGCTCGGAAGGGAAGTAGTGACGTTTTGCATTGCAGACTGATGGAATGGTCTGCGGGTGTCATGTTGCGTTTGGAGAGCCCCTGATGTGCCTAAACAGTGGAAATCCCCCACAAGTGACCCCATTTTGGAAACTAGACCTCCAAAGGAACTTATCTAGATGTGTGGTGAGAATTTTGAACCCCCAAGTGCTTCACAGAAGTTTATAACAAGCCATAAAAATATCATTTTTTTTCCACAAAAATGCTATTTTCGACCCCAATTTTCTATTTTCCCAAGGGTAACAGAAGAAATTGGACCCCAAGAGTTACTGTGCAATTTTTCCTGAGTATGCCGATACCCCATATGTGGGGTTAAACTACCGTTTGGGTGCATGGCAGAGCTCAGAAGGGAAGGCGCACCGTTTGAATCTTTCAACGCCGAATTGGCTGGAATTGAGATCAGATGCCATGTCACATTTGGAGAGCACCTGATGTGCCTAAACAGTGGAAACCCCCCCAATTCTAACTTCAACCCTTACCCCAACACACCCCTAACCCTAATCATAACCCTAACCATAACACACCCCAGTAAAATGCTGGAGATGTTCTACCAGTCCGTTGTAGCAAGCGCCATCTTTTTTGCTATCATTTGCTGGGGCAGTAGTGTGCGAGTGCTGACGCTAATAAACTCAAACTTATCAAGAAGGCAAGCGCAGCTGTTGGCCTCCATCTTGACTCTTGAGGAGGTATTGGAGGATAGAATTCAGAAGAAGTGTAGGGCTATAATGAACAATAATACACACCCACTATACGAGCTGTTCTTGAATCAGAAGAGCACATTCAGCAGCCGTCTAATCCTACTAAGGTGCAAGAAGGAGAAATTCAGGAAATCGTTTGTATCTACTGCTATGGGGATGTATAATAATTTCCTAAGGGTGGCAAAAAATAATGACTGATGGCTGGTGTACTAATGTCAATTAACATTGTCTTATATACACCTGAACTACACACTTATTTATTATGTAATGTTGGTACACCTGTGCAAGATTTGTGTCCTAATATTTTATGTACTGCTGTTTGTATTGCTGCTGTAATACTGTAATTTCCCCCCGGGATCAATAAAGTGTATCGTATTGTAATCCTAATCCCAACCCTAACCCTAACTTTAGCCCCAACTCTAACACTAACGGGAAAACGGAAATAAATACTTTTTTTAATGTTATTATTTTTTCCTAACTAAGGGGGTGATAATGGGGGGTTTGATTTACTATTTATAACGGTTTTTTTGTTTGGCAGCTGTCACATGCTAAAAGACGCTTTTTATTGCAAAAAATAGGTTTTGCATCACCACATTTTGAGAGTTATAATTTTTCCATATTTTGGCCCAGAGTCATGTGAGGTCTTATTTTTTGCAGGATGAGTTGACGTTTTTATTGGTACTATTTTCGGGCACATGACATTTTTTGATCGCTTTTTATTACGATTTTTTGGAGGCAGAATGAACACCAGCAATTCATAAATTTCTTTTGGGGGGGCATTTATACCGTTCCACGTGTGATAAAATTGATAAAGCAGTTTTACTCTTCGGGTTAGTACGATTACAGGGATACCTCATTTATATCATTTTTTTGTGTTTTGGCGCTTTTATACAATAAAAATGTTTAAATATAAAAAATAATTATTTCCAGGACGTCCCCGACAGCACTATGGAGGACGTCCTCCTCCTCCTTACAGGGACAGGAAGCACACGAGAGGTTAAAAGGTCCCACTCCTCCCCCTATACCTCAGTGTTTTTCCTGTCCCTGCATGGAGGGACACACGAGAGATCGCTGCGATGGAACGCAGTAACTTACCGGGCCCAGGGGGATCGTGCGGTTCGTCCAAATCCTTCCCCCTGTCAAGAGGTCCAGAGCCGAAACTCCCTCCTTGGGAGTCCCTCTGCTCCAAAGACCGGGGGCGGACGAGCTCCCAGGTAAGAGCCGCTCCTTCCGGTGGGAGGCTCTCGGCTCAGGCGTCTTCCTCCTGGTCCAGGGAGGAACGCCGAACAGGCCTCGGCTGGGAACCGAGCCTCACTTCGGTGACGCTAAAACGTGAGGTCAGGTGCGTTCCGGAATAGAACGCAGGAGGCCGGAGAGCGTCCCAGGCATCGCTAAACTTCATGCGTTCGGAAGTAGAACGCAAAAAGGTATGGAAAGCGCATCGCGTTTGGTTTTTGCGTTCCAGGTGGAGCGCAGTATGGGCGGCGCTAAAGACATCGCAGAACGCTATAAAAGCGTGTGAAAGGTGGCGTTTGAATTGCTGAACGCCAGTCTGGGTACAGAGAACGCGCAGCAGCCACCATAGCAGTCCTAAGGCAGCAAGGTGAAACCTTTTCTGCGGAAGGACATGGATTCTGAGAGATCCAGAGAAGAGGAGGCAGGGGTAAGTGCGCATAGCGCAAAAACTCCACCCTCGCTAGGTAAGCTTCATCTTCCAGACTTGGTCCTTAGTATACATATCGTTGTATTACTTAGGACAAGGATACTTCATCAACGCCTCTGCAGACAGTGAAAAAATCGGGCAAAGCCTCGGTGAAAATTAATCGCTGTTCTACATGTCACAAGAAGCTTCCTGACGCTTATAAAAAACCGGTCTGTTGTTCTTGTACAGCAGCAGTTTTGGAGCAAGAAAGATCTTCGTTATTATCTGACTTGAAGATCCTGATCAGGGAAGAAGTGCAGGCATCATTATCAGCTAGTTCACAACAGCAGCCCTCTAGTCAGGGTCCATGCCGTAAGAGACCTAGGTTGGAGTTGGAAGAACTGGATCCGGAATCAGAAGAAAATTCAGAGATGCAGTACTCGGAGCAGGAAGAAGGTGAGGTACAGGCGGAAGTCCAGGAAAAGGCCAGGAGGTACCTGTTCCCGGTGGAAGATACGGAAGATTTGGTCCAGGCTGTAAGAAGTACTATGCATATGGAAGACGTCCCACGGCCTCAATCCAGACAGGATTTGATGTTTGGAGGTCTCACAGCTCAGATTGAGAAAGTTTTTCCTATTAGTGACCATATCAAAACTATGATTCTGAGTGAATGGAAGGACGCAGAGCGGAGACTGGTAATGTCACGTGACTTTAAAAATAGTCTTCCTTTTGATCCTGAGGACTCAAAACTGTGGGAAGAAACACCTAAAGTTGATGTGCCAATTGCAAAAGTGGCAAAAAAGACTTCGATTCCTTTTGAGGACTCTTCAAGTCTTAAAGATCCCATGGACAGAAAGGCGGACATCCTCCTTAAGCGGGCCTGGGAGTCTTCGGCGGCTTTAATAAGAACCAATATTGCGGCTACTTCTGTAGCTAGGTCTATGTGTTTTTGGATGAGTCAGTTGGAAGATCAACTGGCTAATAAGACCCCTAGAGCTGAAATACTAGAGTCTCTTCCTCTTTAAGTCAGCAACAGCCTTTCTGGCTGATACCTCGGCTGAGTCAGTCAGATTTTCTGCCAGAAATAGTTCACTGTCTAATGCAGTCCGTAGGGCTATTTGGTTGAAATCCTGGTCGGGGGATAATGCCTCTAAAAATAAATTATGTTCCTTACCCTTTGCAGGATCAAAGGTATTTGGTCAGGCATTAGATGATATCCTGGAGGCATCAGATAGCAAAAGACGGATTTTGGTAAGAACTTACCTGTAAAATCCTTTTCAGCGAAGAAGGAAGGGAGACACACCATAACTAGTGGGTAAGCGGAGCCCCAGATAGGATCAATACCTCAGATTAGAAAGCGTGTTGACCGGCCCCTCCAGCTCGGGCTCCTCCTACTCAGCTCTTCAGTCGTACCAAAGCTTAAAGAAGAACAATATCACCAGCGAAGCAAACATAACCCCTTCTGAAGGACTTCAGAGAAAAATACAAAAGTACAGTTATGCATGCATTTGGCAAAGAAAAACCACACAGTCCCAGGTACTACTCACTGAACCTGACTACTGCGATAAGCTGGCAATGCTGGAACAGAGCCGTAGCGCGTCGACCTCAGCTCAGAAAATCGCTATCAGAGAAGGGCCACGCTGCTTCTGTAAATATAACACACTTCTGCCATGGGAGGGATGTGTGTCTCCCTTCCTTCTTCGCTGAAAAGGATTTTACAGGTAAGTTCTTACCAAAATCCGTCTTTCAGCTGCAGATGAAGGAAGGGAGACACACCATAACTAGTGGGACGTCCCAAAGCAGTCCAAAAATTAGGGTGGGAAAAAAAAACAAAAGAGGCAGAAACCCAACAACCTAGATAAATGCGCAACAGGCGCCAAATACAAGTTAACTTAAAACTTAGATTACCGCTGCCTGCAGGACCCTACGTCCTAAGGCGCATCAGCGGAAGCACTGACGTCCACCTTATAAAACTTTGTAAATGTGTGGACGGAACGCCAGGTCGCCGCTCGGCAGAGCTGAGCTGCCGAAGCCCCTTGATGAAAGGCCCACGATGAAGCCACAGCCCTCGTGGAGTGAGCTCGAACCTTAATCGGGCAAGGTTCGCCTTTAAAACGGTAAGCCTCCAAAATGGCTGACAGAATCCAACGAGCTATAGAGTCCTTGGAAGCTCGTTGACCACGTCTACGACCTGCTGGAATCACAAACAGAGAATCTGACTTCCTAAAACCTTGAGTAACAGACAGATAGAACTTCAAGGCCCGCAGTAAATCCAATTTGTGCAAATCTCGTTCCTTTGCATTCCTCGGGCCCGGACAAAGTGAGGGCAACACAATATCCTGGTTAACATGAAACTGCGACACCACCTTAGGTAGAAAGTCGCCCCGTGTGCGAAGCACTACTCGATCCGGGTAAAACTCCAGGAAAGGCGGCGAGCAAGGAAGAGCTGCCAACTCAGAAACCCTTCTTAAAGAGGTTACCGCCACTAAGAATGCAACCTTCCAAGAAAGTAACGAAAGGATAGTAGAACCCATAGGCTCAAAGGGCACATGCTGAAGAGCCTCCAAGACAAGGTTGAGTCTCCAAGGAGACACAGGTGCCTTACGCGGTGGAAACTGACGGGTTACTCCTTGAAAAAAAGAACGCACGTCCCTACGCGAGGCGATAGCCTTCCGAAAAAGCACGGACAAAGCAGAAACCTGACCCTTCAGAGTGCTAACTGCTAAACCTTTGTCCAACCCGTACTGTAGAAAAGCCAACAGATTGGGAATGGAAAAAATCCTCGGATTCCTTGAGGAACCCGAACACCACGAAAAGAAGGCTTCCCAAGTTCTGTGATAAATCTTACTAGTGGCCGGACCTCTAGTAGCTCGCAGAGTGGCAATGACTGCAGCGGAGAAACCTCTACGGGTCAATATTTCGGTCTCAAGAGCCACGCCGTCAAACGTAGAGACTTCAAGTCTGGATGACGAACGGGCCCCTGGGATAACAGGTCCGGGCGAAGAGGAAGTGGAAATGGCGGAGCCGCCAAGAGCGACACCAGTGTCGAGAACCACGTCCTCCTTGGCCAATCCGGGGCTATCAGCATAGCCGGAATTCTCTCCAGTCTGATCCGACGCAGCACCAGAGGAAGTAAGGAAATTGGCGGAAACACATAGACCAGTTCGAAATGGTCCCACGGAGCTACCAGAGCATCCACCGCCACAGCCTTCGGGTCCTTGTACCTGGATACGAAGGTTGGTAGTTTGGCATTGAACCTGGATGCCATCAAATCCACTTGGGGGGTTCCCCAACAGGAGCACAGTAGTGCAAACATTTCCGGATGGAGACTCCATTCTCCAGGATCCATCTTCTCGCGACTGAGGAAGTCCGCCGTGGTATTCTGGACTCCTGGAATGTGGATCGCAGAGATGGCTGAAACCCCGGTCTCGGCCCATAGCAGGATCCGAGACACCTCCATCATGAGCCTGGAACTCCTCGTCCCGCCTTGGTGATTGATATACGCGACCGCCGTCGCGTTGTCTGTCTGCACTCGGACTGGCAGACCGCTCAAAGGGACCGTCCAGTGTTGGAGGCAAAGAAAAATTGCCCTCAATTCCAAGATATTGATCGGTAGAATAGACTCTTCCGATGACCATACTCCCTAGATCCAAAGGTCGTTCCAGACACCACCCCCCCAGCCCGTCAGGCTGGCATCGGTGGTTATGACCGACCACTTCGGAGGGAGGAAAGATTTCCCCAGGGATAACGCTTCTGGACGTAACCACCATTCTAGGGATTCCCGTACCCTGTGAGAGATGATGACGCTGCAATCCAGCGAAGCCTGCGATCGATCCCAACGACTCAGAATGAGCCTCTGGAGGGCCCTGGAATGAAACTGGGCAAACGGAAGTGCCTCCATGGACGCCACCATCAAACCCAGGAGGCGCATACACTTCCGAAGGGACATTGCTGTCGAAGACTTCATAGTCTGTACATGTCGAAGTAGACATGTCCGCTTGTCTGGGGGTAGGGACACCACTGCCCGTACCGTGTCGAAATGCATCCCTAAAAACAGGATTGACTGAGATGGCTCCAGAGACGACTTCTCCCAATTGACCAGCCACCCGAAATCTTCCAGGAGCTGAAGGGATAGGTTGCGAGCCGTTACCGCCTCCTCCTTTGAGGATGCCACAATCAAAAGATCGTCCAGGTAGGGAAAAATCGCAACCCCCTGTCTTCGAAGAATTGCCATGAGAGGCGCCACAATTTTTGTAAAAACTCTGGGCGCCGAGGCCAAGCCGAATGGCAGAGCCACACACTGGTAATGGTCCTGACCTATGGCAAAACGAAGGAAGCGCTGATGAGTCCTTTCGACGGGAACATGCAAATAAGCGTCGCGAATGTCGATTGACACCAAAAAATCGTTCTGCGACAGGGCCGCCACCACGGAGCGAAGTGACTCCATGCGGAATTTTTGGGTGTGGACATGCCGATTCAATCTTTTGAGATCCAGAATAGGACGAAATTTGTCCTCCTTTTTGGGAACCACAAAAAGATTGGAATAAAATCCTCTTCCTCGGTCCTCCGGCGGTACTGGTATTACCACACCCTTCTGCAGAAGGAAGTCGACCTCTCGCAGCAGAGCGGTAATTAACTCGGGCTCTGACGGTGTGCGAGACTGGCAAAACCTGTCCGGAGGTCGAGACGAAAACTCTATGAAATAGCCTGCCGACACTACCCGCGTTACCCAGGTGTCCGGAATGCGGGAAACCCAAGTCACTTTGAATTGGAGCAGGCGACCCCCCACTCGAGAGCCCTCGAATGGAAACCTGGCGTCAGTCCGCCTTGGCGGGCTTCTTGTCAGTCTCCCGCTTGTCTTGACGGAAACTTGATTTCCAGGGAGTACAGGATTTCTGAGTGAACTTTTTTCCCGAAAAAGAGGGACGACCCGATCCCCAAGAGGACTGACCGAATTGTCCCTTGGAACGAAAGGATCGCCGGCCACCACCGGCACCAGTCCTGCCAGGCGCAGAAACCGTAGCCCTTCGCTGTGGTAAGGCTGCTTTTTTCGTCTTTGCCTTGGCAATCAGCTCTGAAAGATCAGATCCAAAAAGCTGACTACCCTTGTAGGCTAGAGACAGCAAACCTTGTTTTGACACTGCGTCCCCAGTCCACTGTCTAAGCCACAGTGCTCTTCTGACTGTGACCGCCGAAGCTTGCGCCCTGGACAACAGAGATGCAGTATCCAGACCTGCATCATAGCTATAAGAAACTGCAGTCTCCAATAAACCGAGAAGTCCGTCTATCTCGGATAACGGAGATCCATTTTGCAACGCCATTCGTATACGGTCCAACCAGCACAGGGAAGCCCTACAAGCACACATGGATCCTAGCACCGCTTTGAATCCATGACCCGAGGCCTCGTAGTTGGATTTCGCTGCCATCTCCGTTTTTCTGTCTAACGGTTCCTGCAGACTTGCCTTCCCTTTAACAGGGAGCAATGAGGATTTACTAAGCTGGGATAAAGGAACATCCACTTCAGGAGAAGAAATCCAATTATCCGTCAACTCCGTAGAACACGGATATAGTGCGTCAAAAAAACGTGTTCCTTGAAAACGTTTATCTGGACACAGGCGTTCCTTCTCCACTACTTGATTAAGCTCATCTAGAGCTGGCAATGTCGCTCGTGACTTACGGTACTCTTGGTACATTCGAGGTGACTTACCAGGACGTGTAGTTACCTCCTCCGGCAACTGTAACGCCTCCCTTATGGCTTCAATAAAAGCCTCTGTTCGGTCTAAAGAGACAGAATGTCCCTGCCGATCCTTATCTGAACCGGATAACTCCCCATCTGAATTTGAAGGGGAACCCTGACCGCATTCCATATCAGAGAGGTCTGATTCGCTACGTGGAAATGATGAAACCGGCCTGTGTCGCTTCCTTCCATGAGAGGATCTAGCTGACACCCAATGACCTAAAAGGTCAGAAAGGCCATCAATAGAGCGAGCGATGGCATCCAATTTGGCATCGCTGTGACCTCCAATTGCTGCGCTTGACGTCGAGGCCTGTGTATCAGACTCGCGTGACTGATTCTGAAGCAGATTTGGCACACGGTCCGCACCTTCTGGACCCTGTTCCGACATGCCCTTACACAGTATAAGGCAGGTCAAAGCCTGTCAGCAATTATGAAAAAAAGTGTGGCTTCTCAAGCGAACGCAGCAAGCACGCTGAAGGGTTAAAGCCCTTAGTGAGAGAGCTACCCCAGCTGTATCAGCTGAATATTCAGCAATATAATTAACTCTTACAAGTTCTGACCCCAAACTGGGATAGAACCTGTGCGGCTGTTGAAAAAGTTAACCCTTTAAAAGGGGTTAATATCGCCGACTCCCCACTACTCCCTTATTAATAGAAGGGGTGTGCGAGTCCCATGGCAAAATAAGGTCTCTATATAAGACCGCAGCTGCAAGATAACGCTATCTGTATTTTCTCTACAGATAGGTTCTGCGCTGTGGGGTGAGAGCGTTATCACTCACCCAGCTGGTCGCGGTGATGTAAATGTGATACGGGAGGAGCGGAGCAGGAAGGAGCCCGTGGAGCCTTTTTGTAATGGCCGCCGCGCTGAGAGGAATCTGAAGAGAAGCGCCTAATCGCGCGCTTCTGTGACAGAAAAGCCCGGGAGCGTGAAGCCACGCCCCCCGCCGGCTCAAAAAAAAAAGAGCGCGAACTCCTTCGCTCTCTGCTCCCCCCTGTCCTGCAGGCGTCTGCCTGCGGACAGAATACAGTCACCAAACATGTATTTCACAAGTAACCGCGGCTGCCGCAACAGCAACTGAAAGCACTCACACACACTTTAATAAAAATGTGAGGTACTCACCAGCCGAGCGCCACAGGGACCCCCAGGGGTTTCTGGCGCTATGCCCATGCTTCCCACCAGGGCGGGGGACGCAGTGACCCCTGTGCGCGGTTTGCGCCCCCGCCAGGGAAGCCATCCTCATCCCCCCAGGCCGGCAGGGTTCTGCAGGGACCACCATTAGGGTAATACAGATCCGCCAAGGGAGAGGTTGGGGTCCAGCAGCGCTGAGACCCCTGAGACCTCTAGACCACTCTGGTGATCCAAGTCTCTTGTCCGATAAAAAATAATAAAATCTTCTGAGGAGCTGCTTCCAGCAGCGACCGTCCTCTGAGACCTCAAATTTTAGACTGAAGAGCTGAGTAGGAGGAGCCCGAGCTGGAGGGGCCAGTCAACACGCTTTCTAATCTGAGGTATTGATCCTATCTGGGGGTCCGCCTACCCACTAGTTATGGTGTGTCTCTCTTCCTTCATCTGCAGCTGAAAAAGGATTTCCAGAGGAAAAACCCAAAAAGTTTCAGTCCTTTCGGAAGAAACCAGCCTTCCGTAGACAACCATTTTATAAGGACACAGGTAGACCTAGCAGGGGAACATATAAAGGTTCCTACACTCAAAATAGAGGAAATAGGAGCTCATTGTTTGGATCTTCCTCAAAATCTAGAAAACAATGACGCCAGGCACATAGGGGGCAGACTCTTGTTCTCTGCAGAGAACTGGAAGCAGGTCACCAAAAACGAGTGGGTCTTACAAACTATAAAGGAAGGTTACAGAATAGAACTGGTATCCTATCCGCCCCAGAGATACATATCCCCCACTGTGGTTCAGAAAAATTCAGGAATGTTTCAGGATCTCCGAGACCTAATCTCTTCAAAAGTCATAGTGCCAATTTCCGGGTCAGAGGAGAAGTTGGGTCATTATTCCTCTCTCTTTCCAATAATGAAACCGTCAGGAGAGTCAAGAACAATTCTGAATCTCAAACCATTGAACAAGTTTGTTCGCTACAAAAGATTCAGAATGGAGTCTATAAGGTCAACAATCCCACTGATAGACAAAAATTCGGTAATGTGTACCCTAGACTTAAAAAATGCGTACTATCAGGTTCCCATCCATCCAGCCTCGCAGGAACTTCTAAGATTTGCCGTAAGCCTACCGGAATTCACCTGCCACTTCCAGTTTCAAGGTCTTCCGTTCGGACTAGCTTCTGCTCCCAGAGTTTTTACGAAGCTAATATCAGAGGTCGTAGCCTATCTGAGAAACCAAGGAATTGTAGTAATACCTTACTTGGACGACTTTCTTTTAGTAGCTCGATCAGCAGAAATCCTAAATTATAATACAGAACGAACAATGGCGGTACTAGAGTTTCTCGGTTGGGTGATAAATCGAGAGAAATCTCATTTAACTCCCAGTACAAAAAGAGTATTTCTAGGAGTACTCCTGGATTCCATAGCCAGGACAGCTTTCCTGCCAGAAGTCAATCAAAAATCTTTGAAAAGGAAAGTGGCAGAGATGGTAAAGAGCCGAGTTACCATACGAAGAGCTATGCAGGTTCTGGGAGTAATGACATCATGTATACCATGCGTCAGGTGGGCTCAGGCTCATTCAAGACCCTTACAAATAGAGGTGCTATCTTGGTGGGATCGTCATTAATCATCCCTAGACAAAAGGATCCACCTCTCTGCAAAAGTAAAGAGGTCGTTAGTTTGGTGGACGCAAAGCAAAAATCTCAGAAGAGGAGTTCTCTGGATTCCATCCCCATATATAGTAATAACTACAGATGCAAGCGCATGGGGATGGGGAGCCCATCTAGAAGGGAAGATTCTTCAGGGCAGATGGCCAGAAAAAATCAGGCGAATGTCATCAAATTATCGAGAGCTGTATGCGATCTGGAATCCTTAAGAAGGAATCAAGACCGTTTAAAAAATTAGCACGTCAAAATCCTATCGGACAACATGACAGCAGTAGCCTTCATCAAACATCAGGGAGGCTCTCGATACAGAACACTGCAGGATCTTGCAGAGAAGATATTCGTATGGGCAGAACGAACGGTCCTTTCCATAACTGCAGTTCACCTGGAAGGTTCGCAAAACCTAGTAGCAGATTATTTAAGCAGACAGAAGATCTACCCGACAGAGTGGGAGCTAAGCCAGGAGGTCTTCCAGTTATTATGTCAACGATGGGGAACACCTCAGGTGGATCTATTTGCTACAAGGAAAAATGCAAAACTACCAGGGTTCTATTCACTGAACCCAGCGGACAATCCAGAAGGGGTAGATGCCTTGAGCCAGAGGTGGAACGAACCTCTAAATTATGCGTTCCCGCCAATAGCATTGATACAAGCGGTTCTGAGGAAGATACGAGAAGACGGTGCGTCAGTGGTACTAATAGTTCCGTTCTGGCCAAGGAGGAGCTGGTTTCCTCTGTTAGGTGCCATGACCAGAGAAGAGCCAATCGAGCTTCCCCAGTGGAAGGACATAGTTCACCAGGGACCAGTTCTACACCTGGACCCAAAAAGATTGCACCTGTCAGCCTGGATCCTGAACGGGACATTCTAAAAGCTCGTGGTCTATCAGATCAGGTGATAACAACGATCCAGGCCAGCAGAAAACCTGTAACTTCAGCTATATATTTCAAAATCTGGAAGAAGTTCTGTCTGGAGGGTGGCAGGTCCGATGTTGTAGCCGGAGTCCCGGATGTTCCTCGAGTACTGGATTTCCTTCAGACAGGATTTAATATGGGTCTTAGACCTAGTACACTTAAAGTACAGATCTCAGCTTTAAGTACTTACATGGACTATCCATTAGCCTCACATCCTTGGGTAGTTAGATTCGTCAAAGCAATCCAAAGATTGTGGCCCACAATAAGGCAATTGTCTCCCCCTGGGATTTAAATCTAGTTCTGGGGGCACTTTGTAAAACTCCTTACACTCCAAATAAGGATTTACCTATTTCACTCTTATCAATGAAGACAGCCTTCTTGGTAGCTATTACCACAGCCAAGAGAATAGGGGAAATTCAAGCATTATCCATTAAAGACCCATATCTGCAAATCAGAGAGGATCACATAGTATTGAAACTAGATCCTGCTTTCATGCCCAAGGTAGCTTCTTTGCAAAATCGCAACCAAGAAATAATACTTCCATCCTTTTGTGAAAAACCTTTAAATATAAAAGAACAAGCCTTACACTCCCTGGATGTTAGACAGGCAGTGATTGATTACCTGGAGGCCACTCAGGTCTGGAGGAAAGACCCTAATTTGTTTATTTTGTTCGGAGGTAAAAATAGGGGTAAAAAAGCTTCTAAACCTTCCATCGCAAGATGGATTACCACCTTAATCACAAAAGCTTACACATCTGAAGGTGTAGTTTGTCCCATGAAGATTAAAGCCCATTCTACCAGGGCCTTGTCAGCATCATGGGCTGAGCAGGAGCATCTTTAGAACAAATTTGTAAGGCAGCCTCCTGGGCTACGATAAATACCTTTTGCAAGCACTACAAATTAGATGTGCTGTCAGGTCAGCATACGGCATATGATAGAAAAGTATTACAGGCCGTAGTCCCACCCTAAGGAGGGTTTCTTTGGTACTCTCCATAGTGCTGTCAGGGGGACGTCCTGGAAAATGGGTATTATACCTACCGTTAATTCGGTTTCCAGGAGTCCATCCTGACAGCACGGTTAGTTCCCTCCCTTGTCTATCTTGTTATATATGCTAATTCATATGATGTAATATGTTTAAGTAAATTAAATGTTGTCACTTGCATTGATCCATGGTATGGTACTTGTCAAATCACTGAGGTATAGGGGGAGGAGTGGGACCTTTTAACCTCTCGTGTGCTTCCTGTCCCTGTAAGGAGGAGGAGGACGTCCTCCATAGTGCTGTCAGGATGGACTCCTGGAAACCGAATTAACGGTAGGTATAATACCCATTTTTTGCATCGCTTTATTCTGCGAGCTATAAGTTTTATTTTTTTGTTGATGATGCTGTATGGCGGCTCGCTTTTTGCGGGACAAGATGACGTTTTCAGCGGTACCATGTTTATATCCGTCTTTTTGATCGCGTGTTATTCCACTTTTTGTTCGGCGATATGATAAATCATTGTTTTTTTGCCTTTTTGTTAAGGGTTCACTAAAGGGGTTAACTAATGGGACAGGTTTATAGGGCGGGTCGTGACAGACGCGGCAATACCAAATGTGTACTTTTATTGTTTGTTTTTTTATTTACATGAAGAAATGAATTTATTGGGGAATTTTTTTTTTTTTTAATTTAGAATTTTTTTTTTTTTTACTTTTTTACTTTGTCCCAGGGTGGGACATCACTGTATAAGGTCAGATCGTCGATCATCGGCGATCTCACAGGCAGTGCTGCAGGCTTTCTCAGCGCCTGCTCTCAGCAGGCACTGAGGAAGCCGCCCCCCTGCAGGACCCGGAAGGACCCCACGGCCATCTTGGATCCGGGGTCCTGCAGGGAGGATGGTCCCTCTCAGTGTAACGGGGGCACGGCGAAGCATCACGCAGGGAGGGGGTCCCTCCCTGCGTGATGCTTCGCCGTCCCCCCCGGTACACTGTGATCATGTTTGATCGCAGTGTGCCGGGGGTTAATGTGCCGGGAGCGGTCCGTGACCGCTCCAGGCACATAGTGTCGGGTGTCAGCTGTGATAATCCCCCCGGCAGCACAGCTGATCGCATATGACGTACTATTCCGTCCTTGGGAATTAAGTCCCAGGACACATGGACGGAATAGTATGTCAGATGGAATAAAGGGGTTAATATACATTTTTTGCAAAAAACGTATTAACCAAATACCCTTGTTTTTTCCAATTTTTTTATCGCCACTTGCCGCTTACTGTTATATTGTATTCTTTTTGCAACAGTATTTTTGGTTTTACTGTGCTTTTTTTGTGTTTTCAGTCTTCTGGTGGTCTGAACAGTGTCTCTACAGGCCTTTTCATTGTGTGCAGGTCTTATGGGTTTCTGATTTAACCAACCTCCAAACTAGTCACTCCATCCTTTTGTCTCCACATCCACCCATAAAGATGAACATACCCTGTATCTCATCTTCACCCACCTCTGTTCTCTATCTAACCTTATAACCATCACTTCTGCCTTTATCTGAAGACCAATTACATTCTCATCTCTGTCCTCCATAACTACCTCTCCCAAGTTCAACAATTGGCACACTCCTGCTGAAATCTCTCTAGCCTTGACAAACGTAAACTGTCCGCTGTCCACCATATCCTCACTTAATGACACAGTTTACAACACCACAGTAGCATCAGCTATCGACTTGGTTGCTCCTCTAACATAGCAGAAGACAAGTCAATAGACCAGCGTGGCACACCAATCTAAAAAGAAAAAAGGCTGCAGCAAGCGTCCGAGTAGCAATGAAACAAAACTCACAGGAAGACTGGGTCACATTTCAAGCAAGTCCTCACCTCTGCTAAACAGGACTAGTTCAACATGCTCATATTACAAAACCCCAATTATTCACAACCTATCGTAATTCCATTGTCTTTCCACCATTGCCACCTCTCACAGCCATCATTTCAGCACTTTACTTTGCCACACATTTCAATAACAAGATCGACCACATCAGAAACGGCCTAAATGTACAAATATCATAACCCCTCCACATATATAAGACCAATGCCCTTCTCCCATAACCTTATTTCCAACTATCACCAAAGAAAAAGGTTGCTCACTCTCTGACACGAGAGGATCGGGCAAAATTCGAATTTGCTTTTTCAAACAGATTTTCCCAGAAAATTTGATTCATAGAAGTTATTTGCCGCAAACTGAATGCCCCTTCTTAGGCTCTGATGAGCCTCCAGAAAACAGAGCAAAATAAACGTAAGAAAAGAAGGAAACAAAAAAGCAAATACTTCCTTACTGCTCACTTCTACTGTCCCTCTGCTCTTCTCAGTAGCCACCCATCTAGTCTTTTTTTTGCAGCTCATTGCTGTTACGAACGCAGAGTCTCCTGGCCTCTCATCATGCTAGGCCAGGACTTTCAGCTCTGATCAGACCCATTCACATCAGTGTTAAGAAGATGCGAAGACTACTGCGTGGGTGACCGAGTAGCGGAAGGGCCGGCGAGGTGAGCTTTAAGAGGAGTATATGTATTTATTTTTTTTCAACTTTTGATGGTTCTTTACAAATTAGAAGATAATTGCTAATAAGGATTTTAAATATTGGAGCAGAATTCAATTGCACTCAAATATATTCGATCATCTCTCTGTTTGATCCTATCCCATCCTCGCATCCCACTTCATCCCCAACTGGTTTATCTTAGCAATAACTAATCTCTTCAACTTATTAACCTCTGGCATTTTTTTGCTTTTCAAACATGCAACCGACATACCAATCCTCAAGACGACTATATACATTTACTCCAGCTTACCTCAAAACTCCTGGAGGAAAAAGTCCACATTTAAACTTTTAATACGCTTCTCATTTAACATATTCTTCAACAACTACAATCCAGCTTCCGTTCCAACCATTCCACTGAAACTGCCCTAGCTAATGCTAGTAGCGACCTAACAGCCAATGCTATCAGACAATACTCTGTACTCCTTCTCATAGACCTGTTCTCAGCTTTTGACAGTTGATCACTCCTTTCTACCACAACAAACATTTGGACTGAGTTTTTCTCACAATGGACTGAACGCACACTAAAGAACCGCTCTTCCCTTGGCATCAAAAACCTTGCCCTCTCTTGAATCCACTCATGTCTCACTAATCGCACATTTAGAATCTCCAATTCCCACACTACCACCTCATCCCACCCTCTCTGGTGGTGTCCCTCAAGGCTAGGCCCTGGGACCTCTACTCTTCTCAATCTACCTTTGGCCTGGAAAAACTGAAAGTCCCATGGCTTACAGTAACAACTGTGCACCGACTACATTCAAATCTACCTCAGTGGCCAAGATGCTATCGATCTGCGGTCCAGAATCCCAGAATATCTATAAGGCATATCCTCCTCCTCCTCTATAACACTTTCTAAAACACAATATCGACAAAACAGAACTCAATCTTTAGTCCATCTCACTCACCGGCCTATCACAATAAATTACATTACGTTTTCCTGTCTGACAAGTTCGCTACTTCGGTGTAGCCGTAAACTCTATCTTTCAAGCCACACATCCGAGCCCTTACAACATGCAGCTCAAAAATATTTAAAAAAAAAAATCAATTCTAATCACAACCCCAAATCTAAAAAGTGGTAGAACATGCCCTCAACATCTCTCACATCGACTATTGCTATGTACTGCTCTGTGGCCTTCCAACTCTATTCCTCTGCCAGGCCTTTAAATAGCTTCCAATTCCCCAGCAAATCCGGTTTAAAGGGAACCTGTCACCAGGTTTGGCCGATATAAAAGATATGGCCATCGCTTTTCAGGGCTTATCTACAGTATTCTATAATGCTGTACATAAGCCCCTGATCCAACCTGAAAGATAAGAAAAATAAGTTATTATACTCACCCGGGGGTGGACAGGTCCGATGGGTGTCGCAGGTCTTGGCCCGGAGCCTCCCATCTTCTTGCAATGCCGCCCTCCTGCTTGCTTCACAGGCTCCCCGGCATCGCGCTCCTGCGCAGAAGTACGCCTGCGCAGTAGCGCGATGCCGGAGAGCCTGTGAAGCAAGCAGGAGGGCGGCATCTCAAGAAGATGGGAGGCACCGGACCAAGACCTGCAACACTCATCGGACCGGACCACCCCCCTTATTTTTCTTATGTTTCAGGTCAGATCGGGGGCTTATCTACAGCTGCTGTATCTTATATCGGCCAAAACTGCTGACAGGTTCGCTTTAAATTGCAAACTGACTTACAAGGCTGTACATAATCTGTCGCCTCCATACATATCCAAATAAATCTCTGGATACCTTCTTGTATATAATCTATGGTCCTTACAAGATCTTCTCTCCTCCACATTCCTCACCTAACCATCTCCAAAATTTTCCAGAATTCAGTGCCTCTGAAGGTTTCAATTGTAAAAGACATTCGGTAAAGCAGAAAACTTGAAAACTCATTCTGTTCACAAAGCCTACAGCCTGTAATAACACTGCGGCCACCTGACTACCACCACAGCTGCTGTAACCCCCCGACCTACAGTCTCCATCCCCAATGCCTAGTAGATTGTAAGCCCATGTGGGCAAGGTCCTCTCCCCTCTGTCACTGCTAGATTTTTCACTGTTACCTCTATATGTATCTCATATGTAAACCTTCTGCACATGATCAGGACCATGGAACTAATTGTGCTTTAAGTTTTTTTTTATCATTACCTGTATAACTTTCATCATCATCAGAAAGGGACACTTCTCGTTTCAGCAGTTGTTCAAGTTCTTCTGTCTCAGCCACATCAATTGGTCGAGCACCATGTTTGTTGGCCTGGAACGCATTGCCACCATGACGGAGAAGGAGCTTCACAATCTTCATCATTAAAACAAAAAAGTAAATACACATGAGCATAAATACAGAAAATGCATGCATAAAAATATAATTCCAAGAAGTTCTCACATCAAGCGATCATAATGCAAAGAAGAATTGCAGCTCATGATCTTTCTGGACCTAATTAAATGTCAGATAAGATTTAGACAGTGACAGATTTTGGTATTTTAGCAGTTTACCAA
The DNA here is from genome assembly GCA_033576555.1 of Oophaga sylvatica. Classification (NCBI taxonomy): domain Eukaryota; kingdom Metazoa; phylum Chordata; class Amphibia; order Anura; family Dendrobatidae; genus Oophaga; species Oophaga sylvatica. Next base: position 311,026,729 of record JARQOD010000006.1, read on the forward strand.
AACATAGTCAAGATGGTTATATAATCTATATGGGCTTAAAGTTCAGACTCAGCTTTAATTTGAAGGTATTCACATCATAATTCGAGAAAGGGTTTAGGAATTACAGCTCTTTAACCCCTTCACCCCAGCCTGTTTTCATCTGTCTGACCAAGCCAAATTTTACAATTCTGACCAGTGTCACTTTATATGGTAATACCTCTGAAACGCTTCGACGTATCCCAGTGATTCTGAGAATGTTTCTTTGTGACACATTGTACTTTGTGTTAGTGGTAAATTTAGATGAATAGTTTTTGCGTTTGTGAAAATATTGGAATTTGGGTGAAAATTTAGCAATTTCCAAACTTTTATAATTTTTTTGCCCATTAACTATTTTGTGTGATTTAACTATCTGGTTTAAGGCAACCTGTCCCCAGGAATAATGCTGTTAACCTGCAGATATGGGGTTAATCTGCAGGTTAATGGTGTTATGCTGCTGTACGGTGCCTGCACGCAGCCGAATACAGCGGGGAGAAAATGTTTAGTCTCTCTGCCAGCATTCGCTATTCAGTCAAGGGGGCGGGCCGGTTCAGTCACTGCTCCCAGTATACAAAGCGGCCGCTCTAACCGTGCTCCTCCCGGCTCTGACTGACAGCCCGCCTCAAAGTAGAGAGTGCCAGTCAGTCAGGGGCGCGATTTCAGCGGCCGCTCTGTATACTCAGAGCGGTGACTGAACTGGTGCCGCCACGCACCTATGAATGAATACTGAATGCTGGTGGGGAGAATAAAGATAAAGATCATTTTCTCCCCGCCGCATTCGGCTGCGTGCAGGTGCAGGACAGCATCGTAGAAGCTGTTAACCTGCAGGTTAACAGCATTATTCCTGGGGACAGTTTCCCTTTAATATTAGAGATGGGCAAACCTGAACAGTAAAGTTACTGTTACTGCTACTGTTCGGGCACGGACCCAGAACACAGACTTCACCAGGAAATCAGTGTAACTGTTCGGGTTCAACACCTCGAACAGCAGGTGTATCTTGAGCGGTCATGTGCATGACAGCGCGGCAAATATAGCCTCTGATCGGCGGTAAAATCTTTTACATTTCACCAATACAACATGTAGGTATGTGAAATCCGCATGGTTCAGTGAACATGTGTATTCTCCTGCCGATGCTTTATACACAGCAAACATGTGCTGCGCCCAAAGCACTGCCTTTTCCGGATCGTGTGCACAACGCCTAAAAGGGCCAATAGGAGATATTGCACAATAAACATCCATGTTTTTTCTGAGTACACCAATACCTTACATGTAAATTGAAAAATACTTTTTAGGCACAGTGAAAAGCTCAGAAACGAAGGAGATTCACATTACAGTGCCGATTGTGTTATGGTTTGCGGGTGCCATGTCACATTGGCAGAGGCCCTGATGTGCCAAGAACAGCAGATTCTCCCATAAGTGACCCCATTTTACAAACTACACCTCTCAATGGATTCATCTAAAAATGCAGTGATCATATTAACACAACAGGTGTGTCACAATTTTATACCACTGGGCGATGAAGAAAAATAATTACCGCACATTTTTACCACAAAAATGTTGGTTTAACCCCAGATTTCACATTTTCACATGGGGAAATGGGCAAAAATGGCACAACAATTTGTCACACAATTGCTGCTGAATGTGGCAATACCCCATATGAGGCTGTACATTACTGCTTAGCCATACGGTGAGACTCTGAGGGAACGGAGCGCTATTTGACTCTTAGAAAACAATTTTGTAGAATAGTCTGCGGACTCCATATACAGAGCCTTGAAGTGCTACAAGAGCAGAATCACCCTCTCAATTGACCCCATTTTGGAAATTACACTCCTGTGGGAATTTATCTACAAGTATAGTTGCTTACAGACATATATTTACGTCTGTCCGCATGCGCGGTGTCTTCCTCTGTCCTCGCATGGGGCCGGGTATATTTGTGCCTCCCAGGTACGTGTGCGGAGGTATCCCCCTCTGCGCGTGCGCTGGGATGTCTGACACCCGGCTCATTCATGGTGAGGACCTGGTGGGGACGCTTCGCATGCGCCGCTATGGCGGTAATCACTGGTCCGTCTGTACCTCGTGACTGACCACGTGATCAGTCACATGCATTACAAAAGGTCCTTGTGAACATACTTTCTTCACATCCCCTTGACAAAGCGGCCTGTGTAGACGCGAAACGAGCGTCGGGGCTCCTCACCCTTTGCTCTGGCGTCCGTGCACACCCCCTTATTGGTAAGCCTCCCATCATGCTTGATTCATCATGATTTTACACTGTTAATGTATACTCTGTTCAAGTGCTTTTGGGTTGGCGAGCCTATGGCTCTTATGTAGCCAGTCATATTGGGTGATTTATATGCTGATTGACCATACTAGTATGGGTTAGTGTGCATAGGACTTTGACTTTCTCTCCCCCCTCCATCTTTGCATCCGTTCTGTGTTTTCCATGATATTTCTGTACTACATTCGTATATGTACTATATGGTTACTAAATTACTATACATTATATTGAATCCGTTGCTCCGGTGTTCTCCTTTTCCTAAATATGTATATGGAGTGGAATTTGTATTGATATGGCGGCCTATTATCGGTTCTTTTCGCCATGTGTCCCTAAAAGTTTATTGGGCATATCTTTGTTTCTAAGTATAGTTGACAATTTTGACTCCATGGGTGTTTTCCAGAAACAAGCATTAATGGATGTTAGTGAGTGAAAATTGCAAATCTGCAGTTGTAGTGCCCAGCTTATGTTTCTGGAGACACTGACCCCATAAACTAACCTGGCTACAGAAATGCCAAACGTGGATGCTAATTGCAGTTAAGGCACACTGTGGGGCTGAAAAAGCAGGGGGTATTAGGATTTCGGAGTGCATAATTCACTGGCTATCTTATTGGGGATGGAAATAGGGGTGTGAGGAGACCCCTAGATTTCAATGACTGAAGACAGACCTGAGGGGGCACTTGCTTTTTTTTGTGGATGGAGTTGAAGCTTTTTTGGGGTACATTTTACATAACATTTTGGATCACCTTTATCCTGTGCTCTACACTGAGCACTTGCATAGGGGTTTCCATCTAAATCTTCGAATTATGCTATTCAAATGAAACCCCTGAAGCATCGATTCAGTATAATGCAGCAGCAGATTACTCTTGACTCAGTCTGGCCTCTGTTTAGTGTACTTTTCAGCCACATACAAAATTGTTGTTGACGCGCTTTTGAGCACCCTTTAAAAGACTGACACTGCTGGATCATAGGCCAGAGGGCATCCACAGTGCCTCTATCTGCCCCATTATAGGGAATCTTCCGCGGGGGAATGGGGGTCCGTTTGAATCACGTATTTCAGAGATTTACATGGAAAACCAGGTGTAATTGATGGATATATTCTTCTGGTCGATTTCTGTGACTTCTTTTTGTGTAAAATAAAAAAAGCTTTTGCATAGCTATATTTTGAGCGCTATAATTTCTCTATATTTCTACCAACAATCACGTGAAGGCTTTTTTTTGTGGGACGAGTTGACATTTTTGGTACCACTGTCGAGTACCAAGTTGAAATGCATCGGATTTTTTACCATCCACTGGGGTATCCACTACCTGTAACATGCTCTTTTAACGAAAATAAATAAAGGAATATTTTTTATAACTACCTTCTTGCCTGAGATCACTGGAGATTACTATGTGTAATGACCCAAAGCACACCTCCAAATTATGCAAGAACTATTTAGGGAAGAAGCAGGCAGCTGGTATTCTATCTGTAATGGAGTGGCCAGCGAAGTCCACAGATATCAAGCCCATTGAGCTGTTGTGGGAGCAGCTTGACTATATGGTACGCAAAAAGTGCCCATCAAGCCAAACCAACTTGTGTGAGGGCATCTGGAAGCACGGGGTGACATTTCTCCAGATTACCTCAGCAAATTAACTGCTAGAATGCCAAAGGTCTGCAATGCTGTAATTGCTGCAAAGGGAGCAGTCTTTGATGAAAGCAAAGTTTGAAGGAGAAAATTATTTCACATAAAAATCTTTTTTTCAAACGTTGTCAATGTCTGGACTAGATTTTAAAATTCATTCGGCAACTCATTTGATTAATAAAAGTATGAGTTTTCATGGAAAACACAAATTGTCTGGGTGACCCCAAAATTTGGAACGGTAGTGTATATTTTTTAATATATATATATATATATATATATATATATATATATATACATAATACATACACATATATACATACACACATACACACATATATATATATATATATATATATATACATACATACATATATATATATATATATATATATATATATATATATACATACACACACACACACACACACACACACATACACACACACACATACAGTACAGACCAAAAGTTTGGACACACCTTCTCATTCAAAGATTTTTCTGTATTTTCTTGACTATGAAAATTGTACATTCACACTGAAGGCATCAAAACTATGAATTAACACATGTGGAATTATATACTTAACAAAAAAGTGTGAAACAACTGAAAATATGTCTTATATTCTAGGTTCTTCAAGTAGCCACCTTTTGCTTTGATGACTGCTTTGCACACTCTTGGCATTCTCTTGATGAGCTTTATATACGATAATTTGGTCAATTCATGCAAGCCCTTCAAGGTGGAGGTGGCTGCTCCTAGTATGCACCTATTCACACTAACTTGGATGTGCCAGTCAGTCATTTGTTATTTCTATGTTAGCTCTCTGACCGAGCACTCCACCCTTCAACATGTGGTGGTTTTAATTACAGCAGGATCCTACCTACCCATAAATATAGTCTTTACTGAGAGAGGTATCCACATTCACCCAGGAATTCAGACTTCAGCCTAAGAGAGGTATTTGCATTAGATATGTAGGGACCCATCAGTTTTGAGACGACCTTGATGTTTGTTGATGGGCTTGCATGAATTGGCCAAATTATGTGCTAAGCGTCTCATTTTTTCCTAGTATTCAGAAGCAGTATTGCTATTTATATTTCATATTGACATGCTTTAGCACAATAGAAACTTTTTTGTATATTTTGTATGGAGGAAGCTGCTCCTAGTATGCACCTATTCACACTAGCTTGAATGTGCCAGTTTTTTTTATTACTAAAAACTACACTATCACCTAGTCTTCCCAGTCTGCGACTGGGGTGCGTAAGTCATTGAAGATCCAACAGTTGTTCATTTTGATTATAATTAGGCGGTCTACACTTTCATGGGACAGACGGATGCGCTCATCATTCAGGACACCACCAGCAGGGCTGAAGACCTGTTCTGAGAGAGCGCTTGCTGCCAGGCATGACGAAACCGTCAAGGCGTGACAGGGGAGCTCAGGCCACGCTTCCATTTTAGAAGATCAAAATGCAAAAGGGTCCAAACGCCCCCTGATGGCACTGATAACGAGTTCTAGTTATTCCTGCACCATCCTCTCCAGTCGTTCACAACATGTCAGACTTGTACTCTGTTGTTCCGCTGCACGGGCTGGTCTAAAAAAAAAAAAAAAAAAAAAAAAAAAGGTGTGAAGCTACTCACAAATATTGGTTATGCCATTTACACTGCTGCATGTTTTTGCGATGACACCTTGACATTTCCAGGGTTGGACATCTAGAACAGCAATTCACACTATGTGCGTCACTGCTGTCTTGGGAAAACCACTCTTAAGATGGTCTACAAGCATGTTTCGATACTCCAGCATGCACGCGTTCCTTTCCAGAGGGGAAAGCATCTGGCTAAATTTACTCTTGTACCCTGGATCTAACAGAGTGGCAACCCACAGCCACCAGAGTCCCCAGGTGTCAGTGGTGAAATGCATCCTAGCAGACAGATTATTCCAGGTAACGGGTAATGTCTGCAACATGCTGGTGTAGCGCAGGGACAGCTTTCTTAGGGAAGTAATAGAGACTGGGCAACTGGTACTTGGAGACTGCGACCTGTTGTGAATGGGTTTGAGATGAGTTCTGAGCAGAGGCTCCCTCTGGTGGTTACAAGCGGTACTAGTGAGGATTGTGAGGACTGGGAATCAGGTGTTACTGATTGGTCTTATATAAGGGAGTCATTTTCCCATCAGGGTTGCCGGTGATCAATTGTTCTGGTCTGAATCCTTCTTTCCAGTTTCCCTTGTAGCCTGCTGTGTCGTGTCTGCATCTCCTGCTATCTGATAAGACAATTTCTTATTTTGTGTTTTTGCTATATTTTTGCATTTTGTCCTGCACTTCTGTGGGGGCCTTCAGGGTCCCCTCCGGGGGCTTTTGCTCTCTCAGTTTAGTCCAGCCACTGTGTTTTGTACTTTTGCTTTTTCCAGTTTTTTTTCAGTGGCTGCTGTTTTGTTTTTGTTACACCAGAGAACTAATTTAGGTGGTAGAGGTCGTGTGATCTCAGGTTTTGAAATTAGTAGAGTTGGTGCTTTTCAGGGTTTTCTGAGATTGCAGTAAGTACCCTTCCTATCCTTTTCTATTTAGATAGTTTGGGCCCCAGCGTTTGCTCATACTATTTTCTTTCTGTGTCAGTATTTCCTCTTGTCTAACCGCCATTACATGTTTGGGGGCTTTCTATTATCTTTGGGGTTCTGCTCCGGGGCAGATAGCTTTCCTATTTCTATCTTTAGGTGTAGTTAGTTTCTCAGGCTGTGACGAGGCGTCTAGGACCAACGTAGGAACGCTCCACGGCTGCCTCTAGTTGCGGTGGTTAGTCAGGGTACTGCAATCTCATAGATTCCAACTGCTCTGGTGTATTTCCTTTTTTACCTGCACTCCTCAGCTACCGTAACATAACAATATCACCGGACTATCAAAATTGTATGGTACTCACAGAAGGGAAAAAATATTTTGAAGGAAGAAAAGTTGTCAGAGATATTTTTCTGTTTGTTGCATTTTTTTTTTTTTTTCCCTCTGTATCTCTGGGTGCTGGGGAGGATCTTTTCTCCCAATGGAGTTTGCACAGTTGTCTGGCCGTGTGGATCAGCTTGCCACTGAGGTTCAGAGTATTGCTGCATATCTTGCTAGGTTGCCTGTTGTGGAACCTAGGATCCCCATGCCAGATTTGTTTTTAGGGGATCGAGCTAAGTTTCAGAATTTCAAAAATAATTGTAAATTGTTTCTTGCCTTAAAATCTAAGTCCTCAGGAAACGCAGCGCAGCAGGTTCAAATTATCATCTCTCTCCTGCGCGGCGATCCTCAGGATTGGGCTTTTTCCCTGATACCTGGGGATCCTGTTTTGAGTGATGTTGATGCATTTTTTCAGGCTTTGGGGTTATTGTACGATGAGCCTAATGTCACTGATCAAGCTGAAAAAGCCTTGTTGGCATTAAATCAGGGGCTTGATGACGCTGAGTTATACTGTCAGAGATTCCGTAGGTGGGCAGTCCTGACCAAGTGGAATGACGACGCTTTGGCGGCCCTTTTCCGGAAGGGTCTGTCGGATAATGTAAAGGATGTTATGGTGGGATTCCCTGTCCCCTCTGGTCTCAATGATTCTATGTCATTAGCGATTCAAATTGACAGACGTTTGCGTGAGCGGAGAAGTATGCGTGGAGTGGTGTTGCCTTGTAAGCCAGCTGCTGAGCCCATGCAGTGTGATGGAGTGGTGTCTGGGGCACAGCGTCATGAGTTTCGAAAGCGCAATGGGTTATGTTTCTACTGTGGTGATGCCTCTCATGCTATTTCAGTCTGCCCTAAGCGGGGAAGACATTTTGCACGCTCAGTTGTCTTGGGTAGTGTTCAGACTAAGTTTTTATTAACTGTCACTCTGATATGCTCTCTGTCCTCATTTTCTGCTCAGGCTTTCGTTGATTCTGGAGCAGCTATTAACCTGATGGATTATGATTTTGCTAAACGTTGTGGGTTTCCCTTGATACCCCTACAGAAGTCTATTCCTTTACTGGGGATCGATTCTACCCCTTTGGCTGAGAATAAACCCCAGTTTTTCTACTCAGGTGATAATGAGGGTTGAACCTGATCACCAGGAGTGCTGCAAATTTTTGGTTCTATATAATCTGCATGACATTATCGTGCTGGGTTTCCCTTGGTTACAGTCTCATAATCCTGTTTTGGATTGGAAATCTGTGTCTGTAACCAGTTGGGGCTGCCAATGTGTTAATACCAACACTCCTGTTTTTTCTGCCTCCCCCCAGGCTGAGGATGTTCCTGACTTTTTGTTTGATTTTTCTGATGTGTTTAGCGAAAGTAAATCTGCATCCTTACCTCCCCATAGGAGCTATGACTGCGCTATTGAATTAGTGCCAGGTAGTAAATTCCCTAAAGGTCGCCTTTTTTAACTTGTCTGTACCTGAACATGACGCTATGCGGTCTTATATCAAGGAATCATTGGAGAAGGGTCATATCAGACCATCCTCTTCACCTTAGGTGCCGGTTTTTTCTTTGTGGCCAAAAAGATGGTTCATTAAGGCCGTGTATTGATTATCGTCTCTTGAACAATATTACTGTGAAATATCAATACCCGTTACCCTTGATTTCTGACCTGTTTTCCAGGGTGAAAAACGCTACTTGGTTTACCAAGCTTGACCTCAGGGGGGCGTATAACCTTATTCGCATTAAGCACGGGGATGAATGGAAGACGGCATTTAACACCCCTGAAGGGCATTTTGAGTACCTTGTGATGCCCTTTGGGCTCACTAATGCTCCTTCCGTCTTCCAGTCCTTCATGAATGACATTTTCAGGGATTTTGTGGACAAGTTTCTGATTGTTTATTTGGATGATATCTTGATTTTTTCTAATGACTGGGACTCTCATGTGAAACATGTTCGAACTGTATTCCAGATTTTGAGAGAGAATGCTCTGTATGTGAAGGGATCAAAGTGTCTTTTTGGCGTACAGAAGATCTCATTTCTGGGATTCATTTTGTCCCCATCTGTTATTGAAATGGACCCGGTCAAGGTTCAGGCCATCTGTGATTGGGTCCAACCTACTTCATTAAAGGCTCTTCAGAGATTTTTGGGTTTTGCCAATTTTTATCGTAAATTTATTGGTAATTTCTCGGTTATTGTTAAACCATTAACTGATTTGACCAGAAAGGGTTCTGATGTGGTGAATTGGCCTCCTGAGGCAGTCTCTGCGTTTCAGGAACTTAAGCAGAGATTCACTTCTGCTCCTGTTCTACGGCAGCCTGATGTTTCTCTGCCATTTCAGGTGGAGGTTGATGCCTCTGAAATTGGGGCAGGTGCCGTTTTGTCCCAAAAAGATCCAGAGACCTCTAAAAGTAACCCTTGTGCCTTTTTCTCTCGAAAATTTTCTCCTACTGAACGTAATTATGACGTGGGTAATCGGGAGTTATTGGCCATGAAGTGGGCTTTTGAAGAGTGGAGACATTGGCTGGAGGGAGCCAAACATCAGGTGGTGGTCCTTACGGACCATAAGAATCTGGTCTATCTGGAATCTGCCAAGCGACTCAATCCTAGACAGGCCAGGTGGGCCTTGTTTTTCACACGTTTTAATTTTGTGGTTTCCTTTCTTCCTGGCACTAAGAATGTTAAGGCGGATGCCCTCTCGAGGAGTTTCCTTGCGGACTCTCCTGAGTTATCTGATCCTCTGTTATTTTGAAGGAGGGTGTAGTTCTTTCCGCCATCTCGCCCAATTTGAGACTTGCTCTGGAGGGGTGTCAGGAGGATAGGTCCGAGCGCTGCCCTGTTGGAAAATTGTTTGTCCCGGACCAATGGAAAAAGAGTGTGATGTCTGAGATTCATTGTTCCGCATTGGCTGGGCATCCCGGAATTTTTGGTACCAGAGACTTGGTTAGTCGGTCCTTTTGGTGGCCTACCTTGTCTCGCGATGTCAGGGAATTTGTGCAGTCCTGCGGGACTTGCTCTCGCTCCAAGCCTTGCTCTCGCTCTAGTGGTTTGTTGATGCCATTGCCTGTGCCCAAGAGACCATGGACCCATATCTCTATGGATTTCATTTCCGATCTTCCTGTTTCTCAGAGAATGACCACCATCTGGGTAATTTGTGATAGGTTTTCCAAAATGATACATCTTGTGCCATTACCTAAGTTGCCTTCCTCCTCTGAATTGGTGCCGTTGTTCCTTCAGCACGTGGTTCGTTTACACGGCATTCCTGAGAACATTGTGTCTGACAGAGGAGTCCAGTTTGTTTCCAGATTTTGGAGGACTTTTTGTTCTAAACTGGGTGTTCAATTGTCTTTCTCCTCGGCATTTCATCCTCAGACCAATGGTCAAACTGAGAGAACAAACCAGACATTGGAGACTTATCTAAGATGCTTTGTGTCTGCTGATCAGGATGACTGGGTCTCTTTTTTGCCTTTGGCTGAGTTTGCTCTTAATAATAGGGCTAGCTCTGCCACTTTGATGTCTCCGTTTTTCTGTAATTCTGGGTTTCACCCTCGATTTTCTTCAGGACAGACGGAGGCTTCTGTCTGTCCAGGTGTTGACTCTGTTGTTGAGCGTATGCAGCAGATTTGGGACCAGGTAGTGGAGAGGTTGTCCCTCTCTCAGGAGAAGGCCCATCGGTTTGCTAACCGGCATAGGACTGATGGTCCTCGGTTTAAAGTGGGGGACTTGGTCTGGTTGTCCTCAAAGAATATTCCTATGAGAGTAGCATCTCCTAAATTTAAGCCTAGGTTCATTGGACCTTATAAGATCATGGAGATTATTAATCCTGTTTCTTTTCGTTTGCTTCTTCCAGGGACATTTAAGATCCATAACGTGTTCCACAAGTCCTTGTTGAAGAGGTTTGTTGAGCCAGTGGTTCCTGCTGCTGTGCCTCCTGACCCTGTTTTGGTTGAGGGCAATCTGGAGTATGTGGTTGAGAAAATATTGGATTCTCGTTTTTCTAGACGAAGACTCCAGTATTTGGTTAAATGGAGAGGTTATGGTCAGGAAGACAATTCTTGGGTGTTTGCTTCGGACATCCATGCTAGGAGACTTATCCGTGCGTATCATAGAATTCATCCTGACCGACCTGGTTGCTCAAATGAGGGTTCGGTGACCCCTCCTCAAGGGGGGGGTACTGTTGTGAATGGGTTTGAGATGAGTTCTGAGCAGAGGCTCCCTCTGGTGGTTACAAGCGGTACTAGTGAGGATTGTGAGGACTGGGAATCAGGTGTTACTGATTGGTCTTATATAAGGGAGTCATTTTCCCATCAGGGTTGCCGGTGATCAATTGTTCTGGTCTGAATCCTTCTTTCCAGTTTCCCTTGTAGCCTGCTTTGTCGTGTCTGCATCTCCTGCTATCTGATAAGACAATTTCTTATTTTGTGTTTTTGCTATATTTTTGCATTTTGTCCTGCACTTCTGTGGGGGCCTTCAGGGTCCCCTCCGGGGCTTTTGCCCTCTCAGTTTAGTCCAGCCACTGTGTTTTGTACTTTTGCTTTTTCCAGTTTTTTTTCTGTGGCTGCTGTTTTGTTTTTGTTACACCAGAGAACTAATTTAGGTGGTAGAGGTCGTGTGATCTCAGGTGATTTTGAAATTAGTAGAGTTGGTGTTTTTTCAGGGTTTTCTGAGATTGCAGTAAGTACCCTTCCTATCCTTTTCTATTTAGATAGTTTGGGCCCCAGCGTTTGCTCATACTATTTTCTTTCTGTGTCAGTATTTCCTCTTGTCTAACCGCCATTACATGTTTGGGGGCTTTCTATTATCTTTGGGGTTCTGCTCCGGGGCAGATAGCTTTCCTATTTCTATCTTTAGGTGTAGTTAGTTTCTCAGGCTGTGACGAGGCGTCTAGGACCAACGTAGGAACGCTCCACGGCTGCCTCTAGTTGCGGTGGTTAGTCAGGGTACTGCAATCTCATAGATTCCAACTGCTCTGGTGTATTTCCTTTTTTACCTGCACTCCTCAGCTACCGTAACATAACAGCGACCGCCATTAACTTTCGGAAACAGTCTGTATCCACCAGACGGAAAGGCAGCATTTCCGTGGCCAACAGATTGGAGATAGTGGAGTTCAAGCTCTTCGCTTTGGCACATGTAGGAGGAAACCTTTTTCCTGAGAACTGCGGGATATAGGACTGGCTGCTGTGCTGAGAGAAGGAGGAGTACGGAGAACAGGACAAACTGCTGGACTGTGAGTGAGGTGCAGGCGGAGAAGTTATGGTGGATTGAGAAAGATGCGTTGTGCTAGGTGACACAAAAACACCAGTCATGTTCACTTCCGTAACAGCTGTCGGGCTCTTACTCACCCCGACTGTAGGGGGTAAACAAGTGGCGTCTGTATGGCTGGAGATATGCGAGAAGACTTGGCATGGTGACGGAGGAGGAAGCAGCAGATGTGGTTGATGGGACAGACGGTGGTTAGCGAGGCTCGGTAGGCTGCATTTTACTGCAGCAAGATTCCCACACTAAGGCATGTTGATCGCTCATGTGCCAGTTCATGCATGTCATCAAATTATTGCAATTTTTGGTTTTACAGATTTTTTTTTTTTGGCACATAACGCGAATTGGGTCATCCTTTCCAGTTTCAAAAACGGCCCAGGAAAGGCAACCATTGCCGCCCCTGCGAACTGCACAATCGCGACAGATGCTGGTCACAGCCAGAGTTGGGGTTGATGATGCAGTGCTTGTCATGATTGCATCACTTGTCCAAGTGGGAAGCTGCAACGTAACCTCATTGTCATCCTTTCTGTTCTCACACTCCTCACCCTAAGAGTCACCCTCCTCCTCTTCCTGCACTGACACCACAATACAGCCCACGTGCGCCTCTGGTATCTGAGTCTCATCAGGATCACCTCCACCCCTGATGGTTAACATCTGGTGACGAGGGTCTGGATTCTACTCGGACCCAGATCCAACTACGTTGATCCAGGGAGCTAGTCTGATTGCCGTATGTGGAGTCGGGAAGCAATTTTTTTCCCCAATGTGAAGCTTACTGTTTGCCACTTGGGTTTTTTTTTGCCTTCCTCTGGATCAACATGTTAGGGCAGGTTAGGATAGGATATGGGTTGAACTAGATGGACTTAAAGTCTTCCTTCAACCTTAATAACTATGTAACTGAAAAAAATTTGGGCATCGGTGCAGATCCTTTCTTCCTCTGGATTCTGTGAATCTTTAGAGAAGACCTCTGATGCCCATGAAATAGAATGTGCGAATGGCTCATCTGTGGTACCCCACAGTCAGTTGGGCATTTGGAAAATTGTGTCGCGGGGAAAAACAAGGGTGATTAGGGTGCCACCTTTGAGGATTGTACTGTGTGTTGTTAAGGTGGAGGAAGAGGAGGAGAAGCCACTTGATGCAGCGCCTGCCATCCACTACAGCACATGCTCTTTCTGAGCCTCATGTACAAGGCATACCAGCTGTATAGCTGCCAAAGAAAGGGAGTCAAGTAGCCCGTCCAGTAACAGATGTTTTCAGTGATTTTTGGATAGGACAAGACTGTTTGTTCAGTTGAGCTTTCATTAACACCTAACCCACGTACACGTTGAACACCAATCCAATCCCCCTCCCCCACAACTTCGCTTTTTCCCCCCTCATGTTGTAAGTAGCCTTCCCCTCTTGTAACCTGCTGTATCAAAACCTTAGGCCCACACCTGTCACTAAATTTTCTAAGGTATAAGAGTGTTGATCAGGCACACTAACAATTTTGATGAGCAAATGTGGCCTCCTGATTCCTCACTGCAACAGTTTTATCCCAAAATGTTTTTGGATTAGCAAATAGGCCTAACATAGGGGGTTCAGCCAGGACTCCCTAATGATTTTAAGTGGAAATATTGCCTTTGGATTTCTTGCAAACACAGTTTTATCCCAAACGATTTGGATTAGCAAAAGGGGCCTCCTGAGACTGCAACACAGTTTTTTGCATAATCTAGTTAGATGCTGGAAGATCGATTTCAGGCAAAGCAGGATCCTATCTAGCTAACTAGTTCACTTGCAGTACTATCGGGAGTGGCTTCTCTGCACTGTGTCACTGAGAAAATGCCGCAAGCAAAACAAGATGACCGCTTTTTATATGGCCACTGACATGTGACTTCAGCAGCCAATCACAGAAGACCTTGTGACATGATGTTGTGGTGGTTTCTGCATGCTGATTGGCTGCTGGAATGTACACATTAAATTTTAAGAAAAAAAATGGAAAAGAAAGTTACATTCCACAGCTACTCTGACCTAGACACATCTCCTCCCCTCATCAAACACTTCCCCCAGCTCATCATACAGCACTTCCATTCTAGCCAATGTAACAACAAAAGCATTAGTGGAAACCTAATGATTTACAGAACTGTGTGTGAATTTTGTTGACTGAGTAAAAATGCTTGTGAATGCAAACACTAATCTGAATGCGCTACGTTCGTGCCGAATTTGAGATTGGTGAAAGTTTTTTTGAACAAGTTCACTCATCTCTCGTAGGTATTTCAGTATCAAAGTCTACCATAAAGAGAATTCAAGAATAAAAGGTAGCACACTGTAGCGCTATAGCTTGCGGACACAAAAATATGAAAAAAGATGAAAAATTAATTGCATCACTGCCTTAGAAATATGAAAAATTGAGAAGTCTTAGCGCATAAAAAGGCCAATTTATGTGTACCTGATAGCCACGTTAAGGCTCTTCTCGTATATCAGGTCCTAACTATCCCAATCCTCACTTAGAAAAGTCTGTCTGCATGGAAACATATGAATCCTCTCTCCAGGCTAAAATCTACATCTCTGTAGAGGGGTAATGAACCTGTTATAATTAAAACGCCTGTGACCACCAGGTGGAGTGCTCAGGCAGAAGGTAAATTAATGCATATCAAAAACTGACCGACACATCCAAACATAGATCCAATGTGAACAGGTGCTAAAACCTAGAGTCACCAACTCATACACATTCAAGAATAAAAGGTAGCACACTGTTCACATTGGATCTATGTTTGGATGTGCCAGTCAGTTTTTGATACGCATTAATTTACTAAGACTTCTCAATTTTTCATATTTCTAAGGCAGTGATGCAATTCATTTTTCATCTTTTTTCATATTTTTGTGTCCGCAAGCTATATAGCGCTACAGTGTGCTACCTTTTATTCTTGAATGTGTAGGAGTTGGTGACTCTAGGTTTTAGCACCTGTTCACATTGGATCTATGTTTGGATGTGCCGGTCAGTTTTTGATATACCATAAAGAGAAGACTTCATGAGAGCAAATACAGAGGATTCACCTCAAGGTGCAAACCATAAAAAAAATCAAACTGTAAAAAAGCATTAAAGTAAGGGTCCCTAAATCTATTACGAATCAAGTAGTAAAAAAAACCCCTAAAAAATATATATTTTTTAAGCTAGCCGCTGATCTCCCGATGGTAGCCGCGGGTCATCTTCTGCTGCATGGAGGTCATCGGCGACGCAGCCGGTCATCTCCCGGCTGCTCGCAGCGGAAGAACCCCGACCAGCCGCCTCTATGTACACCCCAGCAGCAGCAGCCTCTATGTACACCCCAGCAGCAGTAGCCTCTATGTACACCCCAGCAGCAGCAGCCTATGTACACCCCAGCAGCCTCTATGTACACCCCAGCAGTTATATACACCCAGCAGCCTCTATATACACCCCAGCAGCCTCTATATACACCCCAGCAGCCTCTATATACACCCCAGCAGCCTCTATATACACCCCAGCAGCCTCTACATACACCCCAGCAGCCTCTACATACACCCCAGCAGCCTCTACATACACCCCAGCAGCCTCTACATACACCCCAGCAGCCTCTACATACATCCCAGCCTCTACATACACCCAGCAGCTATAACACCAGCAAGAGCCTCTATATACACCCCAGCAACAGCCTCTATATACACTCCAGCAGCAGCCTCTATATACACCCCAGCAGCCTCCATATACACCCCAGCAGCAGCCTCTATATACACACCCCAGCAGCCTCTATATACACCCCAGCAGCCTCTATGTACACCCTAGCAGCAGCAGCCTCTATATACACCCCAGCAGCCTCCATATACACCCCAGAAGTAGCCTCTATATATACACCCCAGCAGCAGCCTCTATATATACACCCCAGCAGCAGTCTCTATATACACACTCCAGCAGCCTCTATATACACCCAGCAACAGCCTCTATATACACTCCAGCAGCAGCCTCTATGTACACCCCAGCAGCAGCAGTCTCTATACACCCCAGCGGCCTCTATGTACACCCCAGCAGCAGCCTCTATATACACCCCAGCAGCCTCTACATACACCCCAGCAGCCTCTATATACACCCCAGCAGCAGCCTCTATATACATCCAGCAGCAGCTCATTACACCAGCAGCAGCCTCTATATACACCCCAGCAGCAGCCTCTATATATACACCCCAGAAGCCTCTATACACACCCCAGCAAAAGCCTCTATATACACCCCAGCAACAGCCTCTATATACACCCCAGCAACATCCTCTATATACACCCCAGCACCAGCCTCTATATACACCCCAGCAACAGCCTCTATATACACCCCAGCAACAGCCTCTATATACACCCCAGCAACAGTCTCTATATACCCTAGCACACCTCTATACACCAGCACACACTCTATATACACCCCAGCAGCAACAGCCTCTATATACACCCCAGCAGCAACAGCCTCTATATACACCCCAGCAGCAACAGCCTCTATATACACCCCAGCAGCAACAGCCTCTATATACACCAGCGCAACGCCTCTATATCAGAGTCTCAAACTGCATTCCTAGAGGGCCGCAAACCGTGCGTGTTTTCAACATTTCCTTAGCATTGCACTAGGTGCTGGAATCATGTTCTGTGCAGGTGATTAAATTATCACCTGTGCAATACAAGGAAATCCTGAAAACATGACCGGCTTGTGGCTCTTGAGGAATGCAGTTTGAGACCTCTGCTCTATATACACCGCAGCAGCCTCTATATACACCCCAGTAGCTTCATATTTTGATGATCTGTTTAATAATTTCGTTCAGTTGTATTAAGTTCTATGAGCAAAAACATTTAATGACAATGCATACCGTATTTTTCGGACTATAAGACTTACCGTGGGGTTGCGGCAGTAGAGGTGCGGCGTTGCAGAGGCGCGGTGGGGGCATGCATCTGAGCAGGGTCCCTTCCTCAGGTGAGGTGACGCCGCGGCACGGTGTCCATAGAGAGCAGAGAGGAGAGCGGAGCCGGGTTTCTCGGTGGTGGTGGCCATCTTCCTGAGGCGGCACGTGCGCAGATAGAGTACTCTGCTTCCCGGGGCTTCAGGAAAATGGCCGCGGGAGGCCGCGCGTGCGCAGATAGAGATCGCGGCGGCCATTATCCTGAAGCCGAGTTCACAGATTGAGAGCTCGGCTACAGGAAAATGGCCGCCGCGATCTCCATCTGCGCACGCACTGCCTCTCGCGGCCATTTTCCTGAAGCCACAGGAAGCAGAGTACTCTATCTGCGCACGCGCCGCCTCAGGAAGATGGCCGCCACCACCAACAAACCTGGCTCAGCTCACCGTGGACACCGTGTCGTCACTTCACCTGAGGAATGGACCCTTCTCAGGTGCACGCTGCCCACCGCGCCTCTAATGCCACACCTCTGCCACCGCCACAACCCCCCGGTAACTTGTGGTTAACCCGGCTTTCCTGCTTGCCCTGGACACCGGGCCGCGGCGTCACCTCACCTGTGGAAGGGACCCTGTATCAGCATCACCGCACCTCTGCCACACCACTGCCGCAACCCCTGCTGTACCACCGCCGCCCTCAGGTACCTTAAAATTCGGACAATAAGACGGACCCCCATATTGTAAAAATCTTTTTTTCTGCTATTTTCACCCCAAAATTTGGGGTGCGTCTTATGGTCCGGTGCGTCTTATAGTCCGAAAAATACGGTATATTTTACCCGGAAAATCTTGTATATTTATTGCATTATTCTTAAATCTTCATAAATAAACTACATACATATTCTAGAATACCCGATGTGTTAGAATCGGGCCACCATCTAGTATATAATAATCTGTTAATGCAGTTACAAAAACCCACCGACATAACCAGAAGTACCAAGACGCTGGAGAGCACCAAGCGTTCCAGCGAAGGGGAGAGATAAGCTCCTCAGTACATCACTAGAGGTACAGGTGGAAAGCAGGCTGCGTTCCAAACGGAATAATGGGTGCAGAATGCGCTTCATAGTATAGAAAGTGTGCCAGTAATAGGTGCCCGCTCTCACACTACATCGTGTGGGTAGAGCTATACATACCAAGGATGTGCAGCCAAAACAGTGGGGGAACCAAGGTGTTAAACACCTAATAAAGTGCACACTCAAGCCAAAAGTTCCATCTTTTTATCCCAGACCTCTAATCTTGCTGAGGGGAAAACTGCCTCAATAACACAAAATGAGATCGTGTTGATGTCCCAATTGTGTTTTTAGATGATATGGAGGATCAAGAAAGGTTGTCTCTACCATTTCTAATGTCCCACCGATGTTCGCTAAGCTGAACACAAAGTTGTCTCTTGGTTTAGATTTCATTGGGCAAGTGTATGTGCATAAATACACTACACCGGATGTATTAGCAAAGTGTCCACTGGTATAGATCTTGCCCAGTGCAGTGCTCCTAAAGATCTTGGATGGCGTGACAAAATGACAAGCTACAGGAACCACACCTGTATGTGCAAAGTGATCTGTATCAAAGCCATGTGCCCGTTGGTATAGAAGGAGTTGAGAAGCTGTGGATCAGGTGGTGTGGTAGATTTTCCTGTCCTGAAAGTGACAGATGGTGTAGTGGAAATGGAACTACAGGTATCAAGGGGTCAGGCCTCCGGATACTACAGTGCCTTCTCAGAATACTCATTAACCGGTCAGTCATATCGTCAAACGAGCCAGTCAGGTGTGTGATGGAGTTCGTAGTTTGTTTCAGTTTAGATATTAGTAGTGTTGTTCCATCCTTCTCCAGCACGTGTCTATATATGGAATCCACGATATCTGGTGGATAACCTGTTTGTAATAATCTCCTCCTAAGCTCATTTCCCTGTGTCTGAAAGTCCATAAATGTTGAGCAGTTCCTTCTACGTCTCAGGATCTGCCCTTCGGGATGCCTCTTATTAAACTCCTTTTGTGATGACCCTCCCGTCTAAATAAACTGTTGGTGGTCGTCAGCTTACGATAAACGAAGATCCTCAGAGACCCATTCTTTTCTTTACAGATGGTCAGGTCAAGAAAGGAAATCTTGTTCCCACCTACTACACAGGTAAAGGCAAGAACTCCAGAATTTACCAACCCATGTATATATGTTAAGTTTCACACTCTCTATTGGTTGTACCTATGGGCTTGATCTATTTTTTTAAGGTTATGCACTTTTTGGGTGTTTGTGCCTTTAACAGTGATAGGAGTCCCTAGATACTTTAGTGTTACCCTTCGGTGAGGCATACAGACTACATTAGGGTGCCAACCTCTGTAGAAAGGCAGGGTCAATCTATTGACTTTCCAGTTACTTGACTAGAGTACCTGTACACTCCCTTTAGAGGTCTATCCTGGTCTTTTTTTATTTTTCTAGAGTTGTTTTTAATGTATACATCTAAATATATTTAGATTTATGTTATGTATTCTATATTTAATGTATACATCTAAAGAAGCCAGCATAGTTCTGGAAAAGGCTTAGAATAGCTCATGATCCAAAGTACAGCACGTCCTCTGTAAAACATGGTGGAGGCAGTGTGATGGCATGGGCATGCATGGCTTCCAATGGCACTGGGTCGCTAGTGTTTATTGATGATGTGACTGAAGATAGAAACAGCTCAATAAATTCTGAAGAGTAAAGGGCTGTACGTTCTGCTCAGAATCAACCAAATGCAGAAAAGTTGATGAGACAGCTCTTCAAAGCACAGATGGACAATGATATAAATCAATGTTAAAGTAAAAAAAAAAAAAAAAAAGGAACTCCTGGATTAAAGGCAAAGTGGAATATTCTGCAATGGCCGAGTCAATCACTAGATCTCATCCCCATGTAGCATACATTTCACATGCTGAAGACAGAACTTAAGGCAGAAAAACCCACAGACAAGCAACAACTGAAGTCAGCTGCAGTAACAGCCTGGAAAAGCACTGCATAGTGGAAACCCAGCATTTGGTGATGTCCAGGCAGTAGTGTTGAGCATTCCGATACTATCGGGTATATCGGGTATCGGCCGGCATTACCCAGCAATTGAATCAGAGGCTATTTTACTATGTAGAAGTGTATGAACAATATATATATATATATATATATATATATATATATATATATATATATATATATATATATATATATAATATATATATATATATATAGTCACAATTACATATATATATAACAATATATATATATATATGTATTCTGTGTGTGCATATTTAGTGTTTACAAGGAAAGAAATGTTTTTTTTAGTTCCGATATTTCTGTCCCATAGACTTGCATTGGATTTCCGGTATCGGAATCGGGTATCGCAGACACTTTTTGGGTATCAGCGATACCCATTCCGATCCGATACTTCTTGATATCGGGAAGTATCGCTCAACTCTACCAGGCAGTCATTGTTTGCAAAGGATTCTCTACAATGTATAAAAAAATGACATTTTATTTATGGTAAATTTAATTAATTCAATTACTTTTGAGCCCCTGAAATGAGGAGGCTTTGTAGAAAAATGGTTGCAATTCTTTAACGTTTCACAGGATATTTTTGTTCAACTTCTAATTAAACCTGAAAGTCTACACTTAAAGGGAACCTATCAGGTTCCCTGTGCCCTCTGAAGCACCATCAGTTGCGTCTGCACATGTAAATACCCTGCCTATCAGTCCTTGCAGTACATTACAATCAAACAGATCTTTAGAGAAAGTATTCTGAAGTCCGTGCATGATACGTAAATGAGGCCATGACTAGTCTATGGGGCGTTAAGTGTCCCCAGAATAGCTGACACACTTTGAATGTTTTCATGCCCCTGTGGGCATGATAACTTACAAGCGCTGGGGTCATTGCTAGCGTTACACATACCTCACACATGCGCGCGGCTTCTTCCCCTTGCATCACTGATCCTCTGAAGCCAGGTGTGTGTATCCCAGCTTCAGAGAAGCGTACAGTAGGAAGTGCAGAAGACTTACGATCATGCGCAGTGCTGCTTACAAACATTGGTGAAGCTTTCCAGATCACTTTGTAACAGATGACTGGTCAATCAGGTGTGTCGACTATGTCGAGTCAGATTGTCCAGAGCCCCTATTGTCACTTCAGTCTTTAAGTTATGTGCGAAAGGCGTTTGAGATAGACAAAAATAACGAGTTTTTCACCTGGAAACTGCTTGATAAAATGCTCCATAGTTGGGAAGGTTTTTTTTGCCTCCTAAAGCTCTTTGGAGTGTTTGCATGAGGAGCTGCATCAAAAAAGTGATTTTTAAAAAAAAATTATTTTTTTTTACACCAGGTATTTTAGGCTTCTTGAAAGGACCCTTTCACAAAACATTCACTTGTGTGCACAGTATTAAGACACGCACACACTAATCAAATCCTCATTTGCTTGAAAGTAACTGAAAAAAAAAACCCAAAGAGAAAGAGATGCCGCCACTTAACTGAATTGCATCAAAAAAGTAGCTCACAGCACTCACTGTATGGGATCCATATTTATCAAGGAACCCACTTGAGATATCACAGCAATCAAAGAGGTGTAGACCGCGTCCAATCCAGGGTGCTGAATAAATATTTCCTACTTGAAAAAGACCCATTATGAGTGGAAACATTGTGCTTTCCATGGCGTAATAAACTTCTTAAAATTCAACACCCTGGATTGGACGCTGTCTACACTTCTTTGGTTGCCATTTAACTGAATGTCCACAATACCAACAATAAAAAAAAACAAACAAAAAAAACACTGGCTACAAAACGCAAAAGTTTACAAAACCATGATTAGGCGGTGTTGGTTAAACACTACACGAAACAAAAAAAATATATACAAATCTAATATTCCACTTGTGATCCCCATTATTTTAGGCTTGGTTCATTTTAATCTTG
This sequence comes from Oophaga sylvatica, assembly GCA_033576555.1. NCBI lineage: Eukaryota > Metazoa > Chordata > Amphibia > Anura > Dendrobatidae > Oophaga > Oophaga sylvatica. Next base: position 311,048,615 of record JARQOD010000006.1, read on the forward strand.
TGTTTCCATTCAGTCCCATTACACGCCAGAACCCACTGACGTCAGGTTCAAAGTGTTCATTGGAAAGGTGAAACAGTTTTATTCTTCCTTCTCAAATAGGAGACAATCTACGATAGAACCAGACAGACGTGCATCTCACAAGAAAAAAAAAAAAAAAGGAAACCCTGGAATTACTTACATCTCGGTGCCCACTGCTTGCTGCATCGTGAAGAGGTGTATCATCATCGAGCCCCTGGGTATTCACATCAGCTCCCGCTGCTATCAAAAGTTTTGCAACATCATAATATCCCATATTACAGGCTTCATGTAGAGGAGTCCAACCTGAAAAGTGTAAATTTTCTCACAATTAAGTTATTTTAATGGTTTCAAAACAAAACTATTCACCTGTATTACACACCAGGGGAGCGCGCACACAGATTTATCAAAACAAAAAACAATCACTGACTCCTTGTATGTAGATGATATTACAGATGCATCACTACAATACCAGGTCACTGTTAATAGTTAATCACAATGAGCGCTGAATAGTTTTACAAAGACAAATAAACCAACCCATCCAAAACAAGTAAAATAAAACACTATGGTATTGATTCATTAAGACTGGAACTGAATTTGGTGCATCTTCTCAGTGGCATGCACTTCGCCATAAATGCTACGCCAATCAAAAACAGGAGTAGCATTCCTAGCGTATAAACTGCTGGCACTTTTGCAGAATTCGACAGGCAGGTATAGCCACAAGTTGATCCGACTCCACCCCAGCTCTGCCCATTTTGGCAGAAATCCTTAAAACTGGTGTAAAACTATGAAAGTTGCAAAATTGTTTGCACAACGCCACGAGGCACAAAAATTTGGAGACTTTTCAAAGCATTTTAGGTCAATTTCTATGTGATTCGATGAAATCACCCTTTAAGTGTTTAACTCTTTGGCAGAATGCACTAAAATTTTGTGCAAAAATAATTGCAGTCAGCAAATGCTTAGATTGAGCAGCTATGCAAGACATGGATGGAAACAACAACCAACTACTTTCCAATGTAAATTGAATTTCCATTTTATTTCTATACAATACAGTCAGACTCAAAAAAGGTTATTCTCAATAAAGTTATCCCTAATTTATAGGATAAGGAATAACTTGCCGATTGCTGATATTTGACCACTGGAATCCCCAACGATCCCAAGATTAGTTATGGTGGTCTGCTACCAATAGCAAGTTATCCCCTATTCTAGAGATAGGGGATAACTTGTTATTTTGGGAATAACGCTAATATCCAATTTCCAAAAGCTTCTGTACAAGCATTTCTCTAAATTTACCTGCAAAATCTTTAACTTTGACATTGGCGCCTAGGCGGATAAGTTCCTTTACTTGACTTATGTCTCCTCGTATAGCTGCCATGTGCAATGGAGTTTCTCCGCGCTCGTTTCTTTTATTCACTTTGTCCTTTTGCCTTGTGGAGGATGTTGGAGTTTTCTTCTGAGTTGGTGTTGCCTGGGAGGGGTGATTTGGGGTAGAATCTGTGGACAAATATGAGTGAAATCATTAATCCTGTAGACAGGACATGTGAATTAATCATATTTATGGATTGTCAGTAATTTTTAGCTCACATCTGATTGGTCCTTTTTTTTATTTAGTTTAATACAGCGATTTTTTTTTTGTTATATGTAAAATCGCCAATAAGAGGTTACATAAAGAGGTGTACACACATAAAAATAGCTGGAAAAGACCATTATTAACATATCAGGCTTAGTGAAAAAAAAGCCACCCTGTAATTACGGCTAACCTCTTTGGAATACTGAATAGCGGACGCTATTTGCTTCTATTTTTCCCACCGTTTTACAGGGTTTTTTTTTTTTTTTTAAATCTTCCATACGGTGTCAGATATAGGCCTTTTAATTTAGTGCCAATTTTTATGGTCTTTACAAGGGGGCGTGACTTGAGGGTGATCATTTAGAGAATCCAGTGAGTCACACCCTCTTGGAACTAAACAAAGGCCAAGATCTCTGGAACCATATTATGGATTTAAACTAAATGAAAAACAAGGATAAAAGAGCGAAAATTAGCCATGGTTAGTCAAACGGAATATTACACAGTGCCCTCTCACAAGAGGCAATATTAGAGCGCCCCAAAAGGGGTTTATCACTAGGTGCTCCCCCAATCTCTACAGAATACATATAGTAAATATGATTGTGGGCAGTCAAGATGTAATAAGCCATTTATCAACCACCACCAGACAACGGTGGCACCAGGGAAGAAGTTTATTTTCTATTGGCACAGTACAGCACAGTAATATCAGATATGCTTTTGCCCTCTGTAACAGCAGCATATTAGAATACACAGTAAGGTGGAATAAAAATTGTGACCCCATCAAAACTACAGCAGAGACCACAGATATAAGAAGTATTCCCCCTCCTGCCACTCTGATACAAAGCAGCCTGTCCATCACCATAGGGAGGAAAAGCAGAACAGTCAGAGGCATTCACATTGCAGGGCTTATACCTGGGCTGTTGTCTCTGGCAGTCATCTGCATGAGGAGAGCCATCTGCTTACGCTCAGATAAGGGGTAACCAAAGAGGATATTGACAGGAGTAGATTTCTTACTTCCGGGCTCTTTTTTCATTTTCTTTTTCTCTGGTTCTTCTTTCTCTGAAAAGTGCAGTAAAGGATCATTCATAAACTTTCACATAATTATCATTTCTAAAACATGCTGGGCCTTTACAAGTATCTTTTATGAATAAAATACTAACTAATATAGGTACAGGAGAACAACACTGGCATCATTAAAGAACTGAAAGAGCAAGTGACATGAATGTGTTATGATACATTGTTAGAGATGAAACATATCATACGTGCCGCACATTCCAGTGGCCACAGCCCATAACCTTCCAGACCATTCACTGCTCAGAGACCATCAATTCCAGGATGTACTAGGAACACAGTTTGGGGACTGGCAACATCTCAATCTCACCATCTCAGATGGCCTAGCTAAACCACTACCCAAGCATTTAAAAATCATCTAGATAGAAATTTTGCCTTCATGAAAATAAAAATTTTTTTGCAGTCATGTAGGGTGGTTATACCAAATATACAAGAAAATGACTGCAGTAGTATACTTCATATAGCCCTGACCTCCCACTTGTCAGTGCTTGGGATATACTCATACAAGTTAAAGCACCACTCGAGCGGTTTTGGTTTTTCTCAACGCTGGCGTGGCGCTTTAAAGGTAAGCCCTGTGCCCCCAGTCATATACTCACCCTCTGGCGCCTTCAGTTTTTCAGCACCGCTGTGGTCCTGCCATCTTGTGAGCGCAGCTTCTGACTGTCCGGAAGTTAGAAGTGACGTCACAAGCTCTTAATTCAAGTTTGAGAGCTAGACGTGATCCTCAAATTTTGGATTACAAGAGGAAGACCAGCGAGAGCTCAGACTTTAAGGTTGGACTTCAAAAAGGCAGATTTTAATGGACTCAGAAAGAGTAGGAAAGGGCCAATGGCTGGATGTTCTAAAGGACAGAAATGTCCAAGGAGGATGGGAGATTTTGCTAAATGAAATTCTCACCGCACAATCAGTAACAATCCCGAAAAGAAGAAAGAATTGGAAGAATTTAAAGAAATCAGGATGGATGAACACAGAACTTAATCACTTGTTAAAAAAGGAAAAAATGAAATGTATATCAAATGGAAAGAGGTGGACATAGCCAAAGAAGAAACTAATGCTGTTTGCAGGGCAAGCCAGTAATGAAGTAAAGCTTGCAAGGGAGACCAAAACCAGTAAAACAGGATATTGAGGGTATGTCAGAAGCAAAAGAAAAGTCAAAGATGCTATATGATTTTTATATAATGAAAGGGTGAAATGGTCAAAAATGATGAAAAGGCCAAACTTTTAAATTCCTATTTTGCATCTGTGTTCTCCAAGAAAGCAATTGTAACATCACCTGATCTTCACGGTGCCATTGAAGGAATAAAAGAACCCACACTATTTATAAACAGAGAGCTAATTTACATGAACTTAAATCTTGTGGTCCAGACAAATTAAATTCTAGGGTACGGAGAGTTAGAGGAACTTGCAGAACCACTAGCCAGAATCTTTGAAAAATCCTGCAAACAGGAGAAGCCACAGAAGTTTGGAGAAGGGCAAAGGTTGTCCCTATCTTCAAAAAAGAAAGGATGATGGAGCCAGGAAATTACAGGACAGTGAGCATTAGTTCTATACCAGGAAAAGTATTTGAACAAATTAATAAACAGCATGTATGCAAGCACTTGGATAAGAATACAGTAATTAACCAGAGCAAACTAGCATGGGTTTGTAGCAAATAAGACATGCCAGTCCAACCTAATTTGCATCTATGATGGAATCACTGGGTGGATCAAGGAAATGCAGTATAGTATATCTCAACTTTAGCAATGCATTTGATAAAGTATCTCATACTATACTTATTTAAAAAATGAACATGTATGGGCTTGACAAGGCTATGATTATATGGATTCATAACTAGCTCAGTGATCATATTCAAAGAGTGGTAATAAATGGTTCCACATCCAATTGGAAAAGTGTTTCAAGTGGGGTACCACAAGACTCACTCCTGACCCCAGTGATGTTCAACATTTGTATAAATAATCTAGACAATGGAACTGAAGGTGAACTGATCAAATTTGCAGACTATGCAAAGCTAGGAGGGATACCCAACACTAGAGAAGACATAGAAAGGATTCGGAATAAATTAGATAAGCTTGAACAATGGGCAGTGACTAACAGAATGGTATTCAACAGTGAGAAATGCAAGATTCTATATTTGGGTAAGAAAAACGAAAATTACATCAACAGAATGGGAGGAGCAGAACTAAGCAACAGCAAGTGTGAAAAAGATATGGGGATACGAATAAATCACAGAGTACACATGACTCAACCGTGCGATGCAGCAAAAAAAGTTAGGCCTAAGTACTGCACACTAAACAATCCGCTAGCGATCACGATAACGACGCATACTAATGCATCGCTAGCGGTATTGTTTCTATATCGCTAATGCGGCCACATTTAGCGATATAGTTAACGACGCTATCGCCGTTAGCGATCTTCTTAACGACTTTAGCGTACAAAGTACCGCTAAATCGCTAAGAAAAGGTGCCACACAGCGATTAGATACTTACCAGCGGAGCGCCAGCGATGAAATAGGGTCCGGAACGATCCAGCGACGAGCGAGATCACAGCAGGAAGCTCATCGCTGGAAGCTGCGCACTGAACATATCGCTAACGGGATCGCTAATAGTGACGTTTTTTAGCGATCTCGTTAGCGATATTGTTTAGTGTGGCATACCCTTTAGGCATAGTGGGCCATAGTAGAAGGGATGATACCAAATCACGCATGCAGTAACTCAGGCAGTTCCTTGTGGGTTTTACTGTGTGATTTGTTGATATTGCTATATATTTGCCTGCTTGGGTATAAATATATATGTATGTATAGACTGTAGACTTGTGTAATAAATATCCTTTATTGATGCACTGTTTTGTCTCAGTTAGTATATATGGAATAGGTAATGTAAAGGTACTATTAAGTGGATAAGAATTATTAATAGTCAAGTTCGGCGTTAATATCGGACCTCAATAGAGGTGCAGGGAGAGTTTCTCCTTTAATAACTGTAATTTGTAGCTATTTCAGTTGGTAAACGTGCTCCCTTTAACAGTAACCTATACTAGTAACTCTAGGTTACTAAGCGGGTTTAATGTGACTGGAAATTGGGTCTGTGCTTATCGAGAGACTAAAGGTACTGTCACACTAAGCGATCGCACCAGCGATAACGACAACGACGCGACCTAGCAGAGATCGTTTGTACATCGCTATAAGGTCGCTAGTAGCTTCCAAACAGGAAGATCTCATAAACGACACATCAGCGATCTGTAGAACGACCTCGGCGGTCGTTGGGACCTGTCACACAGCATGTATTGTTAAAGATCCCGACCTCGATAGGCGTGATTGAGCACAACCTTTTCCACGCCCCTCAGCACAGATTGGTGGTCACTGTATGCCATATGTCACAGCTCTTGCTTTGTGATTGGACATCCGCGTCATAAAAGACGACATATTAGCGCTCCCTTCCATTGTTCTCGAGCGCAAGTGGCTCATACGAATTTCCAGCTTCGTTCCATACTGCGTCCTGCTAGCCTTCTGCTTTGCAGCTGCTGCGATCCAGTCTGTGCCGCTATTGCGTTTTTCCCGGATTCATTTTTTCAGGATCCCAAAAATGTCTTGTATAAATGGCAAAGATGAAGCGCTGTAGCGATTCTGACAGGATCGCAAAACCCCCACACACGATAGTATCCTCGCAACAACGCACAAAGGACTAGATGTTGTGGCCACCAATCGGAGCCAAGGGGAGTTAAAACCTAGTCCCGCCTGCGCCGCTGACATACGAGTCGCCAACGAGGTCGCTCGTCGTTCATAAAGGGTGTCAAACTCAGCAATTCAGGCTCACCAGCGGGACGCCAACGATCAAAAAACGGTCCAGAACGTTCGTGCACAATCAGCGACATCGCAGCAGGGGCCACATAGCGGCTACATGTCACACACAGCGACATCGCTGACGTCGCTGCTGCGTCATAAAATCGGTGTCGCTTAAGCGATATCGCTAGCGATCTCACCTAGTGTGACAGTACCTTAAAAGAAACTGGCTGGGAAAAGACAATCCTATAATTCAGTCCAGGGCTTGTAGGCTATTAACATCAGCTGGGATAGCTCAGCAGTGTGAAGTGTGTTGAGACTGGAGAAAAGCAGAGCTGCAGGTTAGTTTACTCTGCAAAGACAGGTGTGCTGGAGGCAAATTGAGAGGTGTTTGTTTGGTGAATAAATTTAATACAAATGTGAGTTGCTGCTGGAAATAACGAGGTTGGTGAAGTTGTAACATTTATGTTTCATTATCCCTAAAGAGAAAAGGACCGTTTTGATTTCTGTTGTTGTAAAAGTTTATAATGGACAATAAACTACATGCTGTTTTGATATAAAACCCTGTGCCATGTGGGTAAATGCAGCTTAAAGGGAACCGGTCACCAATTTTTTGGCTCATAAACCCTGCCCATCACCATAAGAATAGGGTTCCTGCAACCCCTTTATATTCTCTGTTGTGCTCCTGTATACCTCAAAAAGTGTTTTATACTTGTCCCGCACTGTATGTAAATTGCACAGCACAGTCCAATGGGTGTCTCTATACTGTGACCAGTGCTGCCCCGGTCCCTTCAAACGCTGCCTCTTATAAGTGCATGAAATCTCTCCATTATCCACGTAGTGTCCGAAGTGTCATACTGGCTTAGTGGAATCGGAGAGCTGCGCAGGCGCTCCTCACTGTGCACTATTGAAAAGCCAGTGATTCCATAATACAGGCGCGAGACTTTGGACACTACGTGAATGATGGAGAGATGTCATCCACTTACATAGAGTTATAAGAGGTGGCGTTTGAAGGGACTGGGGCAGCAATAACCACAATATGGAGACAACCTTCGGACCGGACTACGCAATTTACATACAGAACGGGACAAGTATAAAACACTTTTTCGGAGGTGTGAACGGGCACATCTGAGGATATAAAGGGGTTGCAGTAATCTCATTCCTATGATCTTAAAAGGTGATGGGCAGGGTTTATAACCCAAAAAACTGGTGGCTGGTACCCTTTAAGCTACATTTACTCAAATGGCACAGGGTTTTATATCAAAACAGCATGTAGTTACTGTTTTGTAGAGGGAGGGACATGGGAGAGAATATCAAAAACATTACTATTATACGCCAAACCCATCAGCTAAAAAAAATACACAAAAAAAAAAACCAGTGGGCGGTGCTTGGTGGGCGGAGAGCATTTGTGCACAATAGCAGAAAGCTGTCTGGTCTCATACAGCGCCTTGAAAACGAGTATCCATGCCCCCATAAACTTTTCCACATTTTCCCTGTGGCAGTTCTAGCAAAGCTGATATGTTGAGCTGTGTAAAATCCAGTCTAAACCACAGCTTTCTGGTCACAATATATAGTGAGAGAAAGCTGCTAACCAGTGGTCTGGGGCTGTGGTTGGACTAGGATGCACAAGGCAGCTAGTCCTGTAGTGAATCTGCTGCAGATAAAACACGGATTGTATTGGAACAGCAAAACACAGCTCAGGAGGTGACATCACTAATCAAGCTCTTATCCACTACAATATGGTGCTCTCAGACTATACAGAAGAAACCTGGTAATCCCTTTAAGCGATCAGAGCTGTCAAATTAACTTGGCTGTGGATATGAACATGGACCTACTAGCGAATCCTATTGGTCATTTATTTGGCTAAATAAAGCTCAAAATCATTCAAGTATCAGAGTCTGTAAGACTTCGGGCAGACACGGTTATGGTCCAGCTTCCACATGTAATAGAACTTATCTTTCCGGTGTATGCTATCAATAGATCTAATGTGACATGAAAAAGTCAAGGTATTGTACAGTGTCCTTCACTGTGCTATTTTTTGACTGTGCTTGTCATCACTCATGTCTGAAATGTTACCGGTCTTAGGAGGTTACAAATACTTCCCATTTACAGTGGGTACGGAAAGTATTCAGACCCTTTTAAAATTTTTCCACCAACGTTCACCATCCAACCTGACGGAACTGGAGAGGATCTGCAAGGAAGAATGGCAGAGGATCCCCAAATCCAGGTGTGAAAAACTTGTTGCATCTTTCCCAAGAAGACTCATGGCTGTACTAGCTCAAAAGGGTGCTTCTACTCAATACTCCTCCAATGAAGGAGTAGAACCATCTCAAGGAGGATCAAAAGGAAATGGACAGCATGTGACTTAAATATGAATGTCTGAGCAAAGGGTCTGAATACTTATGACCATGTGATATTTCAGTTTTTCTTTTTAATACATTTTCAAAAATGTCTACATTTGTTTTTTTCATTCAAGATGGGGTGCAGAGTGTACATTGAGAAAAAAATGAACTTTTTCGAATTTACCAAATGGCTGCAAAGAAACAAAGAGCGAAAAATTTAAAGGTGTCTGAATACTTTCTGTACCCACTGTACAAGAACAAGAACAGAAGTTTGATAGTAAGGTTATAGGTATTCATTAATAACCAGACTAGTTAACCCCCCAACCCATTGTACTTGCCATTGCCTTGAATGGAGAGAGGTCTGTTTTTAAAACTGGCAAAATTACACCAATTGTGGAACTAATGGTCAAATAATTCCTCATGTTAGCCAAGTATGCGGGCTCTTGTATGAAGTCAGAATATGCCTATACATGAGGATTGTGGAATTCATATTCATCAGCAATAACTGGGTATTTACAATTAATGGGAAACCTGTATGTGCCCAAGTCATGAGTGAAAGTTATAAAAAAACACGGATTTTGGTAAGAACTTACCGGTAAAATCCTTTTCAGTGAAGGAAGGGAGGGAGACACAGGAATTCATTACTGATGGGTAGGCGGAGCCCCAGATCAGGATGTCACCTCAGATCAAAAGAGTGCTGACTGGCTGGCCCCTCCAGCTCGGGCTCCTCCTACTCAGCTCCAGTCGTACCAAAGCTTTTAGGAAAAGAGCCAAGATCACCAGCGGAGCAACATAACCCCTTCTGAAGAAACTTCAGAGAAAAAACACAAGGATACAGGTTATGCATGCAAAGAAAGCCAAAAACCACAGAGTTCCAGGTACTACTCACGGAACCTGACTACTGCGATGAGCTGGCGATGCTGGAACAGAGCCTTAGCGCGCTGACCTCAGCCCAGATAATCGCTATCAGATAAGGGTCGCGCTGCATCTGAAAACATCAACACACTTCTGCCTTGGGAGGGTGCTGTGTCTCCCTCCCTTCCTTCGCTGAAAAGGATTTTACCGGTAAGTTCTTACCAAAATCCGTGTTTCAGCTGCAGAATGGAAGGGAGGGAGACACAGGAATTCATTACTGATGGGACGTCCCAAAGCAGTTCAAAAATAAGGGTGGGAAAAAACCAACAAGAGGCAGAAACCCAACAACCTTAACAACAAAGCGCAACCAGCGCTAAACACAAGTTCATCCAAAACTTTAAACTACAGCTGCCTGCAGGACCCTACGTCCGAGGGCTGCATCAGCGGAAGCACTGACGTCCACTTTATAAAACTTCGTAAACGTGTGGACAGAGCGCCAAGTTGCCGCCCGGCAGAGCTGCACTGCCGAAGCACCTTGGTGAAAAGCCCACGATGAAGCCACAGCCCTCGTGGACTGGGCTTGAATCTTAATCGGGCAAGATTCACCCTGAAGACGGTAAACTTCCAATATAGCTGACCGAATCCAACGAGCTATAGAATCCTTGGAAGCTCGTTGACCACGCCGACGACCGACTGGAACCACAAATAGGGAGTCCGTCTTACGAAAACCTTGAGTAATAGATAGATAAAACTTCACGGCCCGCACTAAATCCAATGTGTGTAAAGCTCGCTCTTTCACATTCTTCGGATCCGGGCAGAATGAAGGCAACACAATATCCTGGTTGACATGAAATTGTGACACCACTTTAGGCAAAAAATCACCCCGAGTGCGAAGCACTACACGATCCGGAAAAAACTCCAGAAAAGGAGGCGAACAAGAAAGAGCTGCCAACTCAGAAACTCTCCTCAAGGAAGTGACTGCAACAAGGAAAGCCACCTTCCAAGAAAGTAAAGAAAGGCTAGCAGAATCCATAGGCTCAAAAGGTTTATGCTGAAGAGCCTCCAAAACAAGGTTGAGCCGCCAAGGAGACACGGGTGCCTTCCGCGGCGGGAACTTACGAGATATACCTCGGAAAAAGGAGAGCACGTCTCTATTTGAAGCAATGGTTCTCCGGAACAATAAGGACAGAGCAGAAATCTGACCTTTCAGGGTGCTGACTGCCAAACCCTTGTCTAGCCCATGCTGCAGAAAAGCCAACAGGTTGGGAATGGAAAATTTTCTCGGGTTCCGAGAGGACCCCAAACACCACGAAAAGAAGGTTTCCCAAATTTTGTGGTAAATCCTAGTAGTAGCCGGACTTCTTGCAGCACGAAGGGTAGCAATGACCTCGGCTGAGAAACCTCTACGGGTCAAGATTTCGGTCTCAAGAGCCACGCCGTCAAACGCAGAGACATCAAGTCCGGATGACAAACGGGCCCCTGAGTCAACAAGTCCGGTTGAAGAGGGAGTGGAAAAGGAGGTGCCGCCAACAGCGACATTATTGTCGAGAACCACACCCTTCTCGGCCAGTCTGGAGCTATCAAAATAGCTGGAATTCTCTCTAGTCTGATCCGACGCAGTACTAGAGGAAGTAAGGATATCGGCGGGAATACATAGATCAGCTCGAACTGATCCCACTGAGCCACTAGAGCATCCACCGCCACAGCCTTCGGGTCCTTGTACCTGGACATGAACGTCGGTAACTTGGCATTGGACCTGGATGCCATCAAATCCACTTGGGGGGTTCCCCAGCGAGAGCACAGCAGTGCAAAAACTTCCGGGTGGAGGCTCCATTCCCCGGGATCTATCCTTCTGCGACTGAGAAAGTCCGCTGTAATATTCTGAACCCCTGGAATGTGAATCGCCGAAATGGCTGGTACACTGGCCTCTGCCCAAATCAAAATTCGGGACACCTCTACCATGAGTCTGGAACTCCTTGTCCCACCTTGGTGATTGATATACGCGACAGCCGTCGCATTGTCTGTCTGCACTCGGACTGGCAGACCGATCAAAGGGACCGTCCAATGTTGGAGGCAAAGGAAAATCGCCCTCAATTCCAGGATGTTGATCGGAAGAACAGACTCTTCTGATGACCATACCCCCTGAATCCAGAGATTGTTCCAAACACCCCCCCAGCCCGTCAGGCTGGCATCGGTGGTTATGACTGACCACTTCGGAGGGAGGAAAGACTTCCCCAGGGAGAATGCCCCTGGACGTAACCACCATTCTAGAGAATCCCGCACCGCGCGAGAAATGGTGACACTGCAATCCAGCGATTGCGACTGGTTCCATCGACTCAAGATGAACCTTTGGAGAGTCCTGGAATGGAACTGGGCAAAAGGAATTGCCTCCATGGACGCCACCATCAGTCCCAGAAGACGCATACACTTCCGTAGGGACATTGCCGTTGAGGATTTCATAATCTGTACATGTCGAAGAAGACATGACTGTTTGTCTGGTGGGAGGGAAACTACCGACCGAAACGTGTCGAGATGCATTCCCAAAAAGAGGATTGTCCTCGATGGTTCCAGGGACGACTTCTCCCAATTGACCAGCCAACCGAAGTCCTTCAGAAACTGAAGAGACAAATCCCGAGCCGTCAACGCCTCCTCCTCCGAGGAAGCCACGATCAAAAGATCGTCCAGATAAGGGAGAATCGTAATCCCCTGTCTTCGAAGGATTGCCATGAGGGGCGCCAGAATTTTTGTAAAGACCCTTGGCGCTGAGGCTAAGCCGAACGGCAGAGCCACGAACTGGTAATGATTCTGACCTATGGCAAATCGAAGAAAGCGCTGATGAGCCTTTCCGATGGGAATATGCAAATAGGCGTCGCGAATGTCGATTGACACCAGAAAATCGTTCTGTGACAGAGCTGCCACAACGGAGCGAAGCGACTCCATGCGAAATTTCCGGGCATGGACATGCCGGTTTAATCGCTTGAGATCCAGAATCGGGCGAAATTTGTTCTCCTTTTTGGGAACTATAAAAAGGTTGGAATAAAAACCTTTCCCTCGGTCCTCTGACGGAACCGGTATCACTACACCCTTTTGTAGCAGAGATTCGACCTCTCGCTGTAGAGCGACAACAAGCTCGGGTTCCGACGGAACGCGAGATTGACAAAAAACATTTGGGGGTCGAGAAGCAAACTCTATGAAATAGCCTGCCGACACTATCCGCGTTACCAGGAATCTGGAACGCGAGCCATCCAAGTCGCCTTGAAAAGAAGCAGGCGACCCCCCACTCGAGAATCCTCGAGTGGACCCCTGGCGTCAATCCGACTTTGCGGGCTTCTTGTCAAGTTCCCGCTTGTCCTGGCGGAAACTCCGCTTCCAGGGAGTACGAGTTTTCTGAGAGGATTTCTTTCCTGAGAAGGAAGGACGACCCAATCCCCACGAGGAGTGACTAGATCGTCCTCGGCCCCGAAAGGACCGCCGACCACTATAGACACCAGGCTTACTGGACACCGAGGCCATGGCCCTACGCTGTGGTAATGCTGATTCCTTCGCCTTAGCCTTGGAAATCAGCTCTGTGAGGTCGGATCCAAAAAGATGGCCACCCTTGTAAGGTAAGGCCAACAACCCTTGTTTGGAAACTGCGTCCCCGGCCCACTGTCTGAGCAATAAAGCTCTTCTGACTGTGACCGCTGAAGCTTGCGCTTTGGCCAGCAGAGATGCCGTATCCAGACCGGCATCAAAGATATAACAGGCTGCCGTTTCTAACCATTCACAAGTTTCCCGTATCTCAGATAACGGAGATTCATTTTGCAACTCCGTCTTCAGACGTGCCAACCAGCCTAGAGAAGCTCTAGCAGCACACATGGATCCTAGCACTGCTCGGAATCCATGACCCGCAGCCTCATAGCTTGCTTTTGCCGCCAATTCTGTTTTTCTATCCAAAGGCTCCTGTAAGCTCGCTTTCCCCTTAATAGGGAGTAGAGAGGATTTACTAAGCTGAGATAAAGACACATCCACTTCAGGAGCAGAAGTCTAATTAGCCTTTAACTCCGCAGAGCAAGGATAAAGTGTATCCAAGAAATGCGTTCCATGAAAACGCTTATCTGGACACAGACGTTCCTCCTCTATTACACTACTAAGCTCATCCAGAGCTGGCAATGTTGTACGCGAAGCACGGGACTCCTGGAACATGCGTGCTGATTTACCAGGACGACTAGTTACCTCCTCCGGTAACTGTAATATATCTCTCATGGCTTCAATTAATGCCTCCGTACGCTTCGCCATAGAGGAACGCCCCTGCGGCTCGTCCGCATCTGAATCGGATATTTCTCCATCCGAATTTAAAGGGGAACTCTGCCCAATATCAGATACATCTGACTCGCTCCGTGTAGAGGCCGGTAACGGCCTGCGTCGCGTCCTCTGAGAGGAATTAGCAGACACATATTGACCTAAAAGGTCAGACAAGTTGTTGATCGATCGAGCGATATCATCCAATTTTTCACCGCTGTCGACCGCAGCGCTAGACGCTGTGGAGGTCTGCGTATCTGATTGCCGCAATGGCACTGGGACGTGGTCCGCGGCATCTGAACTCTGTTCAGACATGTCTCACCTGTATGAGCAGGTCAAAGCGGTAATACCAGCAAAAACTATGCGTTTTTTTTTTTTTTTTTTTAAACGCTGAAGGGTTAACGCTCCACCAGGCAGGGTTACCCCAGCGGTATTCAGTCAAAAAAATTTAGCTGGTAGAAATAACCCTCAGAGGGGTTAATATTGCAAACTCACCACAATACATATTTGTGAGCCCCAGCCAATTTTATGTCTCTAATGAGACTGCAGCTGCAGGATAGCGATCGCTGCGCTGCGGGGTGAGGAATCAGCACTCACCCAGCTGGCCGTGGTGTCTTATGAGGAGAGGAGCGGTCTGAGGAGCCCAGGAGCCTGTGTAATGGCCGCCACAGTGAGGGAGTCGCAGGAGAAACGCCCGAGCACGCGTCTTCCTGCTCAGAAGACCGGGAATAGTTAGGCCACGCCCCCGCCAGCTCAAATATTGAGCGCGAACTCCCCCGCTCCTGCTCCCTCTGTCCTGCAGGTATCTGCCTGCGGACAAAAAATCACCACATCTACTTGTAACAGCGCTGTCACCGCAGCGCTGAAGCACTCACACATTATTATAATAAAAATTGTGTGGAGTACTCACCAGCTTAGCGCCACAGGGACCCTCAGGGGTTTCTGGCGCTATGCCCATGCTTCCCCCCAGGGCGGGAAGTGCAGTGACCCCAGTGTGTGGTTTGCGCCCCCGCCAGGGAAAACTCTCCTCATCCCCCGGGCCGGCAAGATTCTGCAGGGACCATTATGTAGTTACAGATCCGCCAAGGGAGAGGCTGGTGAAATACACTGATAAACATGTAATAGCGCTGCTCACTCAGACGCTAAAGCACTCACACATAATTATAATAAAAAATTTGTGTGGAGTACTCACCAGCCAAAGCGCCACAGGGACCCTCAGGGGTTTCTGGCGCTGTGCCCATGCTTCCCCCCAGGGCGAGGAACGCAGTGACCGCACGTGTGGTTTGCGTCCCGCCAGGGAAGCTCTCCTCATCCCCCAGGGCCGGCAAGGATTCTGCAGGGACTTTGAGTAAATACAGATCCGCCAAGGGAGAGGTTGGGGTACAGCAGCGCTGGTACCCCTGAGACCTCTAGACCAACTGGTGATCCAAGTCTCCTGTCCGAATATAAAATAATAAAATCTTCTGAGGAGCTGCATTAGCAGCGACCATCCTCTGGACCTCAAATCTTAGACTGGAGCTGAGTAGGAGGAGCCCGAGCTGGAGGGGCCAGCCAGTCATCACTCTTTTGATCTGAGGTGACATCCTGATCTGGGGCTCCGCCTACCCATCAGTAATGAATTCCTGTGTCTCCCTCCCTTCCATTCTGCAGCTGAAAACAATACTATAAGCTGCAATCCATCGCTTGCATTTAGGTACCTTCAGCGTTCAATAGGCTAAAAAAAATTGCGTAATACGAGATGTTTTTCACTTAGTAAGTGCCCTCTACAGACATAATATATCTTATACACCCACACGGGGGGCTTCCTCATCGCACAGATCTGTGTATCTCTACAACAGTTATGCACTGGATCTATTAACACTCGGACACTGAGCAGATCAATGGGAATTCTTGGAAACAAAATAAATCCCAAAAGCTTACTCTAAATGTGATTTATCGCCAAGAGAAAAAAAATAAGAAAACAAATTGCAACATGTCGAGAGGATACACACGTTTACCTGCATATGTGCTGTAAGGAGGAGTTAATCGCTCGCCCCAGTTCTCACTTGTGTGTCCAGCTTCTGAATCTACAAGGTTAGAAGACACAGGAAAGAAGGAAACGTGTAAAGAGGACAGCTTGATAACACACAGGACACCTGCTGTTCTAGCTCTCTTTGGAGGAAGATTTCCACTTTATTGAATGATGGAAACAAGATAAAAGAGCATCATCCTTCATGCCATTAATGGGAAAAAAATTGATAGGACTCATGTAAATCAGAAGGGAGGTCAATAGGACAGAGGGTGCTAATGTCAAAATTTCCATACAGCCCGCTAGGTCACATACAGTCAGCAAAATAAATCTTGGTGCAACACTAAAGGCTGGGTCTCACATAGCGATACACCAGCGATCCCGACAACGATCAGGATCGCTGGTGTATCGCTACATTATCGCTGCTGAGCTGCCAAACAGGCAGCTCAGGCAGCGATCAGTACAAGCGACACTGCGGGTAACATCGCTTAGTTACCCGCAGTGTACCTTGGATACCAGCGCCCTGATGCAGGGAGCTGGTATCCAAGGTACACAGCGGGTTTCTAGGCACAGCCCCGCGCCTGGCAACCCGCTGTGTACCTTGGTTACCAGCGGATCGCTGGTCTCCCGCCTGTCACACGCAGCGATGCGTGCCTGTCAGCGGGAGACCAGCGATCAAAAAAATGTCCTGGCCTTTCAGCGACGGTCAGCAATACCCGGCAGGGGGGCTGATCGTCGCTGAATGTCACACACAGCGATATCGCTGGTGAGCTCGCTGCTGCGTCACAAAACTAGTGAGACGGGGGCTTAAGGGTGCTTTCACATTGAGATTCTCGGCACGTTCATGGGTCTCTTCATCTGAACCCCTGCAAAACGGGATTAGGACACATGCGCTGACAGAATGAACATGTGCTCTGACGTCCATCATTTTCAGGAGCATACACAAACTGGAGGCAGATACCCAGAAGCAGTCTACTACATCCGTTTGTCCACCTCCAGTAGGCGTATTATGCATGACAGACATTTCACTTTTTTTCATAAAATAAGCAATATTAGTTCATATGTAACAGGCAGTGAGGCGCAACCATGAAAGTATACAAAGCAACGCTTCACATCCTAGGAAGCACACAATAGCAGCTGTGTAACCCTGAATGTTTCTAGATGTGCAGTTTGCTTCTCTCCACACCTGCACATTACTAGAGATTAGGACCTCCCTCCATACAACGGACATGGTCTAATTTTAGGAAAAGGCACAGATGCTGCTACCACCTCACTGTCAGGCAATAGCTATCAACACACAAGTAACATCTGCTCCACAGTAAGACACCAGGAGAATGAACTTACTATAACCTGTCTACTTTGTCGCCCTGTCCCCCCAGCGCAACATCGCACCCCTCCTTGCTTTATTAAAAAGAAAAAAAAAACAAAAACTTGAGTTAACTTAATCGACTGTACACTGCAGTGAATCAGCGGTTTCTGAGCCAGGAACAGCATTGATGTAAGCGTTATACATACTCATGGCCACACTTGTATTGAGCAAGGCCGGTCCCAATTAGTGATGTGACCGTTCAATGAGCGTGGCCTCATTCCATACAAGTGTATACAGTGAGACTGTGCCAACTGGACGGGAATATGTATAACTCCTATATACCCTCCAATCCCGGCTCAACAACCAGCAAATCCCCTGAGCTCACAGTACACGCTCCTATTCATAAGCCTGCAGTCACTGTGTGGACTAGACAACTGCTTTAAATAACAATCCCTCAGCTTCTCGATTCAGAAGCACTGTTCATTTTTGTGCTGCGTTGCACCATTGCAGAGATATTCAAATTTGCTGCTTTTGCAGCTCAGCACGGGAAATCTCTGGTTGCAGAGTAATTATTCAGAGCCTTCTCTACGTGTCTGAGATTTCCCATACTGAGCTCCAAAAGCAACAAATGTGAATATTTATGCAATGGAGCGATACAAAGCAAAAGATTTTTTACAAAGGTACACTGCTATATTTCTTTGAGCAAGTGACAAGTCCTCTTTAAAGGGTTATTCACATTGGCATAGATACTGTTGGCTACTACATGTAAAAACAAGACCTTTTGAAATATATGGCTATACTATATTAACATTTGGACCAGTTCCTGAGATCTTAATACTTGTTTACAGCTAGTTGTCTACGAAGCTGACAGTCTCTCCAGCGATCCTGGAAGCGTCAAAACAGTGCTTACAAGCTCAGTAAAAAAGAACTTGTAAGCGCTCCATGTTCTGCTGTCTCGCAGTGGTCCTGTCTCAGAGGCAGCAAGCTGTAAACAAAAAAAGTGTTAATCCCTCAATAACTGATGGACTAAGCGCTCTGTAGTTAAATTGGTGATATTTATAAGCAATCCAATGTGCATGTTTATTATAAGTTTTGTTCAATAACAGTGTACACAGCGCCTCACCACTTCAGTCATACCACCTTATCACTAGCGCCTCTCCTAAGTGCAATCCACCGACCTGAAGAAGGTATAAGTTATTAAAAGTAACTTTGCATGTATAATAAATGTGCATAATGGATTACTAATAAATCTCTCCTCAATGTAACTACAGAGTGCCTAGATCTTCAGATCTACTATAGGGGTAGGACCTTATTGGTGCACCACCTTCTCGGAGTGCAATGATCTTCACGCACATACAAATATTTTAAAGTTGCTTGTATATACAAGCACTAGCCAACAACACTCATTCATGAACATGGGACTAACCCTTTAAGGCTAAACACTCACATTAAGTGGTTAGCACTGCAAGGGTAACCTGAGGACAGACTTGCCTAAAACGAAGATCATTTATTTCTAGCTATCCACATTACCTGTGTCGGATTCCCGCTCTTCTTCTCTAGGTGGACTAATCGTAAAGGGTAGTTTCCGTTTCATAGACGATTTCTCTTTGATATCTTTCCCACCTTCAGTCCTGTCCAATTTTGGAGTCCGAGCATATGATGCAATTTTTTCCTTATTCTATGAACAAAAATAAACACAAATATAAAATAGTTTATCTAGTATGAAAGAAAGTTGCAAAATCTGAGGATAAGTAGTCACCATGTGTCTAGCACATGCTTGAACTGTTGCAAAGGGATATTAAAATTAATGGAAAAAGTAAAGAAAACTGCACATCCAAATTTTATTCCATCTTTATTAAAAAAAAACAAAAACAAAAAAAAACAACAGCATGCCATATTATTGCGTATATTCCATAGAAAACATCTGACGAGTTTCTGGCTTGTAGCCGACCTTAGTGATAGCGAATTAATAAGGGCAGCCGATTTCTATGGAATATACACAATAAGACATGCTGGATTTTTTTTTTTTTTTAACTCAAGAGAGAATAAAATGTGGATGTCTTGATTTTGTTTTTTACAAGGAATTGGGATGTGCAGTTTTCTTTACTTTATCCACTAATCCACTCGATGTTCTACAACTGTAAACTGCACTCCTACATCCCTAGACCAGTTTCTTTCAATATCAGCAGGCAACAGGATTGTAAACATGGTAATCCATGATTTTTCATGTTCTTAAAATTAATGGCAATCATTAGGGCACCGATTCAAAAACGTTTACGGCAGAAAACTGCCATAAAAAGCTGTAACTTGCCATTTTCACCTAGCTCCAACAAAGTATTTAGGGCTGAAGGCAATATGGGACATGGTGAGCGGCGGCATTCCACACACCACAAATCTGACGCCAGTACCTGACTGGAGTCAGATCTGTGGCGAAGCGCACATCTCTTCATGATCACACCACTCCACAACCCCTTTATTGCTAGTCTTTTTTGATGGTCTAGAACAATTAAAGACACGGACCCAAATTCATTAAAGGGGTACTCCAAGGAGATACATTTTTCTCCTGTCCTTGAAATATGAAGTCGAGATACTCATTTTGCACTTTTAATATCTTTAAAACACTTGTAATTTCAGGTGACAGGCTCTGCTCCTCACTGCTCCCCCCTCCAGTCTAGGGACAATACGTCACACACCAGTGTTCAGCTCCCAACTCAGTGACAGCCAGCCTGAGAAGAAGGGGCATTGCACGCCTTCTGTTCTCTACAGAGATACCGCTATTGTTAGGAGACTGGCTGATAGTAACAGCATGGACCTCCACACTGATATAATGTCCCAGACAGAAAGGGTGAGCAGTAAAGAGCAGCTGCTGTCACACCAGCCCCCTGATAATGGCCCCTTCACTGCAGGGCTACAGCAGGGAGCAGTCCACACCCCCACCTCAGACTGGAGGCAGAAAGACATCAGGAGGCTGGTGTGACAGCAGCTGCTCTTTAATGCTCACTCCTCCTTTCTGGGACAGTACAGCAGTGTGTAGCTCCATGCTGTTACTACTAGCCAGTCTCCTGATAATAGCAGTTTCTCTGCAAAGAACAGAGCATAGCTGCACACTAGTGTGTGATGTAATGTCCCAGACAGGAGGGAGAGCAGTGAGGAGCAGATCCTGCCACACGGAATTACAAGTGTTCTAAAAGTGCAATGGCATTTCATGTTTATAGTTTACTAGCTGAAGAGCCCGGCGCTGCCCGGGCATACACCATGTTCCAAATTATGCAAATTGGTTTTAAGTGTCATAGCGTTTTTTGTTTTTTTTTGTAAATGAAACCCATTGATGGTATTGTGTCTCTGAGTTCTTTGGATAACTGAAATCAATCTCAGATACCTGTGATAATTAGTTTGCCATGTGAGCCCAATAAAAGGAAAACTGGAAGTTCCACACTATTAAGCAGGCCAGAGTTTTCAAGTAATATGGGAAAAGAAAAGGATCTCTCTGCTGCTGAAAAGAATCAAATAGTGCAATGCCTTGGTCAAGGGATGAAAACATTACATATTTCCCGAAAACTTACTGTTAAGAGATTTGTGGCTGATTCTGAGCACAGACGTGTTTGTGCTGATAAAGACAGAATGAGGAAGGTTTCTGCCAGGCAAGTTCATCGGATTAAGAGAGCAGCTGCTACAAAGCCATTACAAACCAGAAAACAGATATTTGAAGCTGCTAGTGCCTCTGGAATCCCTCGAACCTCAAGGTGTAGGATCCTTCTAAGGCTTGCTGTGGTGCATAAACCTACGATTCGGCCACACCTAAACAGTGCTCACAAGCAGAAACGGTTGCAGTGGGCCCAGACATACATGAAGACTAATTTTCAGACAGTCTTGTTTACTGATGAGTGTTGAGCAACCCTGGATGGTCCAGATGGATGGAGTAGTGGATGGTTGGTGGATGGCCACCATGTCCCAACAAGGCTGCTACGTTAGCAAGGAGGTGGAGTCATGATTTGGGCCGGAATCATGGGGAAACAGCTGGTAGGGCCCTTTAAGGTTCCTGAAGGTGTGAAAATGACCTCTGCAAAGTATATAGAGTTTCTGACTGACAACTTTCTTCCATGGTATAAAAAGCAGAAACGTGTCTTCAGGAGCAAAATCATCTTCATTCATGACAATGCACCATCTCATGCTGCAAAGAATACCTTGGAGTCATTGGCTGCTATGGGCATAGAAGGAGATAAACTCATGGTGTGGCCACCATCTTCCCCTGACCTCAACCCTATAGAGAACCTTTGGAGTATCATCAAGCAAAAGATCTGAGAGGGTGGGAGGCAGTTCACATCAAAACCGCAGCTCTGGGAGGCTATACTGACTTCATGCAAAGAAATACAAGCAGAAACTCTCCAAAAACTCACAAGTTCAATGGATGCAAGAATTGTGAAGGTGATATCAAAGAAGGGTTTCTATGTTAACATGTAACTTGGCCTGTTAGGATGTTTTGGAGTTAAGTAGCTTTTTTGTTCAGTGAATGTGACCTCCTAATGCTGCAAATTCCACAAATGAGCATTTTAAGTTCTTTAAAACAGATCAAGTGTTCAGAAATTCTATTGTGCCTAATAATTTGGAACAGTGCATTTTGAGTTTTATTCATTTTGGAGATTATACTGTTATCATTGGAGGTTTCTTCAACAAAATTCGATTATACTCTAACGGGTGATGACTTTTATAAGGCTAAGTGCACACGTTCAGGATTATTTGCGTTTTTTTCCAGGGAAAAACGCGTCAAAAACGCATGATTTAAGCATCCTATCATTTAGAATGAACTCCGCAATTTTTGTGCACATGGTGCGTTTTTTTCCGCGAAAAAAATGCATCTCGGAAAAAGAACCAACATGTTCATTAATTTTGCGGAATTCTAGCGTTTTTCCCGCTATATTATTGACCTAGAAAGTTCAGGAAAAAAATCGCGGTAAAAACACGCAAAATCAGCGCAAAAAACGCACCAAAAACCTAGAAAAAAAACGTGCGTTTTTTCCGCGGAAAAAGTCCGTTTTTACTCAGGAAAATTCTGCAAACATTCCTGAACGTGTGCACTTAGCCTTAGACTGACTGTCATTTGCACCGACCACTTAGGAAAATCAGAGAAAAATATCATTTGCATAATTTGGAACATTGTGTAGTAACTAACTATGGTTAGTTATAACAAACTATAATGATTATAAATATAAAGCTGAGTGTAGAGCCCCGCCCACTCCACATAGCCACATTCACTATAATATCCCACACAATCCGGTCAGCCAGAGCCACCGGACTACTAATATCCCACATCATACCGTCACAGCCGCCAGACTACTACCCCTAATATCCCACATCATCCAGTCAGCCTCCGGTCAGAACCAGAGCGCTGAGTGGATTTGCCCTGACTTCCATACCAATGATCCCTTTAATAGAGGCCTGGGGTTAGTACCAGAGCATTTGAAGGCAATTGCCCTGACTTCCATACCGGGGAGCCCTTTGAGAGGCCTGGCGTCACAACCAAATCGCTGCATGGATTTGCTCCGACTTCCATACCAATGATCCCTTTAATAGAAGCCTGGGATGAGAATCAGAGAGCTGAGGGATTTACCCTAACTTCTATACCGGAGATCCCTTTAAGAGAGGCCTGGGGTCAGTACCAAAGCGCAGAGTGGATTTGCCCTCACTTCCGTACCGGGGATCCCTTTAAGAGGGGCCTGGGGTCAGAACCAGAGCGCTTAGTGGAATTGCCCTAACTTCCATACCAACGATCCCTTTAAGAGGCCCTGGGGTCAGAACCACAGCGCTGAGTGGAACGGTCCTAACTTCCATACTGGGGATCCCTTTAAGAGAGGCCTGGGGTCAAAACCAAAGAGCTGGATGGATTTGCCCTCCCTTCCATACCAATGATCCCTTTAATAGAGGCCTGGGGTTAGTACCAGAGCATTTGAAGGCAATTGCCCTGACTTCCATACCGGGGAGCCCTTTAAGAGAGGCCTGGGGTCAAAACCAAAGCGCTGGATGGATTTGCCCTCCCTTCCATATCAATGATCCCTTTAATAGAGGCCTGGGGTTAGTACCAGAGCATTTGAAGGCAATTGCCCTGACTTCCATACCGGGGAGCCCTTTAAGAGAGGCCTGGTGTCAGAACCAAACCGCTGGATGGATTTGCCCTGACTTCCATACCAATGATCCCTTTAATAGAAGCCTGGGGTGAGAATCATAGCGCTGAGGGATTTTCCCTAACTTCCATACCAGAGATCCCTTTAAGAGAGGCCTGGGGTCAGTACCAAAGCGCAGAGTAGATTTGCCCTCACTTCCGTACCGGGATCCCTTTAAGAGAGCCTAGGGTCAGAATCAGAGTGCTGAGGGATTTACCCTAACTTCCATACAGGAGATCCCTTTAAGATGGGCCTGGGGTCAAAACCAAAGAGCAGGATGGATTCGCCCTGACTTCCATATCGGAGATCCCTTTAAGAGGGAAGATATGCCTATGGGATGGATGATGTGTGATGGGGATATGGACACGGGAGCGGGTGATTCATTTCTGTCATGTGCTCTCCTGCTTCTGTCTGGGGGGCAGACAATGGCTGGGAGCTTATGTTCCCGGGGATGCTAGATTTCTCCCACCTGGTCAGTGTCAGCTGAGGTGTTGTCGTGGAGTGAGAAAACTGTTGCTCATAGCAACCAATCACAGCTCAGCTTCTTTTAAACAGCTCTGGTTAAATGTAAGATACTTCGTGATTGGTTGGTGATACACACATACACACATTCAATTTTATATATATAGATAAGGGCAGGGATAGTTTAAATATTTTTTCTGCCCTGAGAACCTAAGACAGAAGTTAGTCATGATGGTCTTAATGACATGGGACAGAATGTGAGCCTCCTAATTGTTCATGGGGAAAACCCCGTCTGTACACTTTGTGACCTTCCCTGTCCAGGAGCTGTAATATGATCAGACCATGTACCGGCACGGTCAGACAGCAATTGCACGGGACATAAGGGCACATTTATAAGATTATCTCAGCTCAGGAATATTTGCGACAGTCATTTTGGATCCGGATGTAGAAGGTCATTGCGCTTGGCAAGCACCTTCTTGTTTTTCATCTCTGTATGGGGTGATATCCTTCTCCCTTCAGGACCTAGCAGAGATCTCCACCTTCTGCTGCTTATTGACACACCCTTGCTGGATATTTACATACCCCAAGTCACTTCAACAAGGTGCTGGTATTAGCTCTATTTGCCTCTTGTCTGTTGGAAGCGCTAGTAGTCAACTAGTTTCTTCTTGTAGCATCTTAAAGGATTGCTGGTGTGAGCGCTCTTGTGTCGTCTTAAGCTAAGTGTATTCCCTCGTTTGTCTTCCTGCTTTGTCTTTAGTGGTAATGGGGGCTGACTAGCGCTGACCCCGACCCCATCCCTATCCAGGGTGTCTTAGAAAGGGCAGTCAGGGATTAGGTTTCTGCTCGGCGATAGGTGCAGAACCTATTTAGGGACGTTTAGGGCAGACTGGGTGTTAGATTTGCCTAGGGGTCTCCACTCCCCTCTTTCCTAGTGTTTGGGCTCTCCCTCCCTCTTCCTATTATTGTGCACCTAGCTTCTCCCTCACCCAGGATGACAACCCTTTAAAGGGAATCTGTCACCCCATTTTTGCCCTATGAGATATGGCCACCGCCATTAGGGGCTTATCTACAGCGTTCTGTAGATGCCGATTACAATTCATATTTCCAGACCCCCCCACTGCTGTGTTTTAGGCAGCCCCCAAATCTAAGAAGCATCATTGTCAGAAGCTCCCTGTCCTCTCCAACAGCTGCAGGAACCTTTCCTTGCAAGAAGAAAAAATGTAAAACCTGTCCATTTATAATGACCACGGACAAGATAAAGATCCCCAACTCACATCAGGACTACAAGATCCCAGGTACTTTCAGTTGCATCACATCTAATGTGGTGTACTTAATTATTCATACTAAATGTCCAACTGGGGGTCTGTATGTGGGAGAGACCGG
The DNA here is from genome assembly GCA_033576555.1 of Oophaga sylvatica. NCBI lineage: Eukaryota > Metazoa > Chordata > Amphibia > Anura > Dendrobatidae > Oophaga > Oophaga sylvatica. The sequence continues at coordinate 311,073,838 of JARQOD010000006.1, forward strand.
GCAAAAACTGAGAACAAGGATGAATTCCCATCGACACACAATAAGAGAAAAAAGAATGGATCTACCTGTGGCAAAACATTTTTGTATGCCTGATCACAGCACCACACACATGAAATTACTGGTACTGAAAAGTAGGTTCACATTTCAGAGAGACAGGAGATTCTCTGAATATAAATTCATGATGACCTTTGACACTCTCAGTGCAGGAATGAACGTGTCGCATGGATTTATGTATTTTTACATCAATTAAGGAATTTGCTCCAAAGACCTTGTGGGGGCATCAATAAACATTACCAGACCCCAATCAGAGGGCAATAAAACTTTCACACTCATTATCTATGAACTGTTCCAATATTCATGTTCATCTCTATCTCCCATAATGACAGTTCTGCTTCACGTCACTTGTCTTATCTAATGCATTGTTTCTGTGCTGTGTTGTGTATAAATATGTGATTCTTCAGATTTTGTATTAGTCTTTGCCTGATGAAGAGACCTGAGTAGTCTCGAAAGCTTGCAATCTGTTACCATCTTTTCAGTTAGCCATTAAAAGGTATCAACCACTGAGGACTCTCAACTCTAAATATTTTTCTAGGGTGAAAAAGGCTTTTCTGAAAATGTCCAATGTAAACCAATTGCTGTACTGTTAACCTAGTTCTGAACAAAAAGGTGATACCTGCAGGCAGTCAGGATTAATCATATAGCTCTACCAGTAACCTTAACCCCCAAAATACATGCACACTCAGCATTGCATTCATGCGCGCACATTGGGGGGGGAAGCAGCTACTAACGACTTATCTGACATTTTTAAAGTAACAGATCCCTCATCTATTGGGATAGTCAGGAGGCTCCTATATACACTACATGGTTCAAAAATTAAGTAAGGAGTATGAGGCCTTATGTTTCTGAAGGGAATTTGCAGATTGGTGTCCTAAATGTTGATTTGTGAACACTATATAATTTTAGTGTTGTACCATCATGTTAAGACAGTTGTGTAATGTGCAATGCTTGCAGAGTACCTCCACCATAAAGCATCTAATACGAACCAGACCGAAAAACCTCATTGTGAAAATCGGAAGAATATGGAAAAACAGGATAGCTCTATATACAGTACTTTTATGGGTATGTGAAATATATCAATATGTACATGCACATATCCAATTTTAATTTTTCTTAGTTCAGTGCTTTCATATAGAACAATGGCTGGATCCATCAGATAATGGCTGAACAGCGGTGGGACTCGCTTATGTCTCGAAGAGGAAACTGAAAGTCAAACAAAGAAAATCTAAATTGCAGTGATAGGTTTCCTTCAATAAGGGTGGTTTTCTCAGATTATGTAAAGTATATTGTGGAATGGAAAATCTGGTCTTCTCTGTAATCTGTGTTTAATTCCTGACCATTGAGCACAAGCTGTCCATCACTGCAGTGCCAGGCACAGCGCAGCCATGTATTCAGTGGAGTCTGGTAATGAATAGCTCAGCAACCACAGACAAGTGTCAGGTCTACACCAGCAGAAGATGAACTGCAACCGATATATGGAAAGTACCAAGGGAGACACTCCTGCTAATACAAAAGTATAAAAAAACACAGAACACCTCAGGAGCTTTTAATAGAGAATAATCCAGACAGATGCCCACAGAGAAGGTTAATAGAAGGGTCCTTCACATATATGAGCTCTTATGAAAGCTAAAAGCCGCTCTCCACTACATCAAGGTAACCCTGACATAATGCACGTGAAGTGGCTCTGCATGTTCCCGTAAAAATGAACACTCACTGAAAGACACTTAAAGCCCAAGTAAAAGCCTTTCTTTTATTGTTCCGTTTAAAAGCTCATCTCAAGATGTATTTTCCCTTTTAGCATGAAATACAAGCAAAACATCCAAAATACATCAACCACCACCATTGGCTCTGGAGACACGGGAAAGAAACTGGAAGCTAGTTTTAAGGCTAAATCCTCACAAGCTTTTGGTGCATTTTTCCAATGTTTATGTTAGTGCATAAAAATACAAACAAAACAAAACACAGTATTACAGTTCCAGGACCGTGGATGAAGATCATAGAAGCCTCGTGCCCAGTGTGCCTTTTTTAAACGCTGTCAGTAATTGACCAGCAGTTTGATTTTGACACATCAAGTTTTCTTGGAGCAAATGTGTTATTCAAGTTTATGGGTAAAATACACAAGACTTGTAACTACATAGACTAAAAAAAACAAAAAAAACAAAACAAACAACTCCGCAAGTGATCTAGTTTAGCCAACTGGTGCAGAATTTAGAAATGCCACGACATCCAATACTTATCGTGGGTACTTGGCCTAAAAGTGTTTTAAGCCAATTAAATTCACTGTTAAAGAAACGCTCCTCCTCCCATCAAAACTTATCCTCTTAATATATTGCAGTCATCATATTATACAGCACTGTACTTACAATTGCTCATTTTGCCTTTCTACCCAGCTAATTGTTTCAACCCCCAATACCTATATGACATCACTTGATTAATTCCTTACCAACCCTGGAAGTACTGAGGCGATTGCAGTATTTAGGGGGTTTAAGACACCAGGCGGCAATCACAGCATTTAGCAGGCTTGCAGAGGCAGGGAGCCCTTTCTGCACTCCTATCGGCTCCTCCGTGACGTCACAGCGGGGGCCCGATTGTTGCCATGGTAACCAGATGCCATGATGACATTCAGGTCACCAGGCTACGGTAAGCCTATCAGACCATGCATAGAGCACGGTCTCAGGGGCTCGTGTCAGTGAAGCACTGACATTTGTAATGCATTGCAATGGATTTGTAGCGCCGGCGTCCTCTGCCAGGCAGGGACGCTGTTTCCCTGCGCCAGCGTCCTCTGCCAGGCAGGGACGTCGCTCCCCTTACCCTCACAACAGCGTCCTCCTTCCGCCCTGCTGGGGCTGCGCGCTCCTTCCCTGCCACTGGGCTTAGGGCGCGCGCGCGTGCACGCCCCCGCTCTTAAAGGGGCCGAGCGCATCTTTCAAAAAAGGTCCCCGGCCAATGCCGGTGGACTCCACCTTATATAAAGCACCTCCTCCTTAATGGAGGCGCCCGAGCAATGTTGTTGTTGCACTGTTTAACTCTGCTTCAGCCCTCAGGGTCCGTTACCAGTTACCTGCCTGTTTCCTGCCAGTTTCCTGTCTGCTACCTGTCCGCAAGCCTGCCTGGAGGTTCGGCCGTCACATGCGGTGACCATCGGCAATTCCAGAGACTCTCGCCTGCTCACTTGGGGGCGCTCATCAGCCATCTGCCTGCAAGCCTACCTGGAGGTTCGGCCATCACCTGCGGTGTCCATCGGCTATTCCAGAGACTCTCGCCTGCTCACTTGGGGGCGCTCATCTGCCATCTGCCTGCTAGCCTATCGGGAGGCTCCACCATCTCAGGTCGTATATACCTGTCCATTCAGAGACTGCCCCGGCCCCTTGCCTGCCTGTTTATCCAGAGACTGCCCCGGTCACTTGCCGTGACTACCTGCCTGTCTACCCAGAGACTGCCCCGGTCACTTCCGTGACTACCCGCCTGTTTGTCCAGAGACTGCCCCGGTCACTTGCCGTGACTACCTGCCTGTCCCTCCAGAGACTGTCCCGGTCACTTGCCGTGACTACCTGCCTGTCCCTCCAGAGACTGCCCCGGTCACTTGCCGTGACTACCTGCCCGTCTACCCAGAGACTGTCCCTGTCACTTGCCGTGACTACCTGCCTGTCCCTCCAGAGACTGCCCCGGTCACTTGCCGTGACTACCTGCCCATCTACCCAGAGACTGTCCCTGTCACTTGCCGTGACTTCCTGTCCGTCTCCCCGGCGCCACCTGCTCCTTTACAAGGAAAGCCTCCTTGTATAATAAAGCTCAGAGGTTCCGCCTCCCAGACCCGTTACAGTTTGCTCGGGCCATGGAACCCGGTGGCACAAAACTCCCTCGCTCTCTGACCTGTGTCATGAACTGTCTCGTCAGAGGTCTCAACAGGAGTCCATCCTGGGTCACCTGCGGAATGTTAATTCCCGCCTGGACACCCTGACTACTTCACCAGCAACCACCGCGGGCGCCATGACTCACAATCCGGCAGTTCCGCTGCTTACCAATTCTGTGGTTTCCGTTCCTGGACCTCGACTTTCAGCTCCTCCTCGGTTTGGAGGCGACCCTGCTCTGGCTCGGGGTTTCATTAACCAGTGCACCCTGCATTTTGAACTCCTGGCACACCAGTTTAACTCCGACCGGGCCAAAATTGCCTTCATCATGTCCCATCTCACCGGAGAGGCCCTGGCCTGGCTAAATCCTCTTTGGGAGAGAGAAGATAATCTGGTGTCTGACCTGTCTGCTTTTCTCTCAGCCTTCCGGAAGGTATTCGACAAACCCGGACGGAAGACCTCCTCTGCATCATCTCTGCTGCGTCTCCGTCAGGGAAGTCTCACCGTGGGTCAATATGCCATACGGTTCCGTACCCTTGCCTCGGAGTTGGCTTGGGATAATGACGCTCTGATATCTGTCTTCTGAGAGGGTCTGTCCGGTCGTATTAAAGATGAACTTGCCGGTCGGGACATTCCAACCTCTCTCGATGACCTAATAACTCTTGCCAATCGAATTGATCTACGGTTCCAGGAGCGTGCTAAGGAGGTCACCCGTGAGAGAAGGTTTCCTCATCTAGCTCCATCTTTTCAGAGACCTGTAACTCCTTCCGTTTCTCCTCAGGCACACTCTTCTGAGCCTATGCAAGTCGACCAGACCAATATGGTCAAAGCCCGTCAGGACTTACGCCGTGCCGAGGGGAGTTGCTTCTACTGTGGCAGTAAGGAGCACTGGATCCGTACCTGCCCAGAGAGGTCGGGAAACGCCTGTGTCTAGGTTCGCTCGGAGAGGTCCACCTAGACAAAAATAAATCCTCTTCATCTCTGCTGCTGTCTGTCTCAATTCTCCTCGGTGAGAAAAGTTACTTCGAACTAGCCCAACTTGATTCTGGAGCAGCCGGGAATCTTGTTTCACAGGCTCTAGTAGAAAAATATCGCATTCCTACCAAACCTCTGGTTGAACCAGTATCTGTTGCTGCTGTGGATGGGGGTCTCCTACCACGTCCCATCCAACTTATCACTGAAGCCATAACCCTGCAGGTGGGAATGTTGCACTCTGAGAGCATCTCGTTTCATGTTCTGCCTGGACTCTCTCACGCTTTCTTACTAGGTCTGCCTTGGCTGCAAAAGCATGCACCCGTGCTCGACTGGCAGACTGGAGAGATCCTTCGCTGGGGACAGGACTGTCATAAAACGTGTTTGGTTCCTGTTCATCCCGTCCATCCTTCTCCTACACCAACTAATCTACCAGGGCTCCCGATTCCATATTGGTCATTCGCTGATGTCTTTAATAAAAAGGAAGCAGAGACATTACCCCCTCACAGACCGTATGATTGCCCCATCGACCTGCTCCCCGGTACTACGCCTCCCCGTGGGCCTATTTACCCATTGTCTGCTGCTGAGACCAGGTCGATGTCCGAATATATCGAGGAGAATTTGGTCAAGGGATTCATCCGGAAATCCACCTCCCCAGCGGGAGCAGGTTTCTTCTTCGTAAAAAAGAAAGACGGCTCTCTCCGTCCCTGTATTGACTACAGAGGCCTAAATTTGATCACGGTGAAGAATAAGTACCCTCTTCCGCTCATTCCAGAATTGTTTGATCGTCTGAGGGGGGCTAGAATCTTCACCAAACTGGATCTTCGTGGGGCATATAACCTAGTCCGTATCCGTCGGGGAGATGAATGGAAGACGGCATTCAACACCCGGGACGGCCACTACGAGTATTTGGTGATGCCCTTTGGTCTCTGTAATGCTCCAGCAGTCTTTCAGGAGTTGGTCAATGACATCTTTCGGGACCTTCTCTACTCCTGCGTTGTGGTGTACCTAGACGACATCTTGGTCTTCTCTCCGGATCTCCAGTCTCACCGGAGGGATGTTCGTCAGGTTCTGCTCAGGCTCAGGCAGAATCACCTCTTCGCCAAATATGAGAAGTGTCTATTTGAGCAGACCTCGCTTCCGTTTTTGGGCTACATCATTTCTCAGACAGGCCTACGAATGGATCCGGAGAAACTGTCTGCCATCGAGAAATGGCCCCGACCGGAGGGGTTGAAGGCCATTCAGCGGTTCCTGGGATTCGCCAATTATTACCGCCTTTTCATACCGCACTTCTCTTCCCGGACTGCTCCAATCTCCGCGCTCACCCGCAAGGATGCTAATCCCAAACAGTGGACGCCCGAAGCAGAGGAGGCCTTTCTTTCTTTAAAACAGGCCTTCTCTTCCGCTCCAGTGCTGCATCATCCGGACGGCAACAAGCAGTTCTTCCTGGAGGTGGACGCTTCTTCTTCTGGAGCCGGAGCGGTACTTACTCAAAAATCTTCATCCGGGAGAATGGTATCTTGCGGCTTCTTCTCCAAACTCTTCTCCTCTTCTGAGCGCAATTACTCCATAGGAGACCGAGAGTTATTGGCCATCAAGCTGGCATTGGAGGAGTGGCGTTACCTACTCGAGGGGGCTCTTCATCCGGTAATCATTTACACTGACCACAAAAATCTGGCTTACCTCCAGCATGCCCAGAGACTTAACCCTCGCCAAGCCCGGTGGTCCTTGTTTTTTGCCCGCTTTGATTTTCTTTTACATTTTCGCCCGGCTGACAAGAACATCAAGGCGGACGCCTTGTCCCGGTCCTTCCTGGTGTCGGATCTCGAGGAGGAACCTAAACATATCATCGATCCCGCCAGAGTGATGCAGGTGGCTCCCGTGAGTCTAAATCGTCTCCCTCCTGGTAAGACGTTCGTATCAGTAACCGATCGGAAGAGAATCCTACACTGGGGTCATTCGTCTAAACTAGCTGGCCACGCTGGTCAGAGAAAGACCCTCCAGCTCATTACTCGGCATTACTGGTGGCCTACCCTGCACAAGGACGCAATAGACTTTGTTTCTGCCTGTGTCTCCTGTGCCCGCAACAAAGTTCCGAGACACCTGCCTGCCGGCCGTCTTCTTCCGCTTCCTGTACCCGCTGCCCCCTGGCAGCATATAGCCATGGACTTCATAACAGATCTGCCCGTCTCTGCCGGTTGTACGGTCATTTGGGTGGTTGTTGACCGATTTTCCAAGATGGCTCACTTCATTCCCCTGCCAGGGCTTCCGTCTGCACCCGAGTTGGCTAAAGTCTTTATCCGCCACATCTTCCGTCTTCATGGTCTGCCTCGTCACATTGTGTCGGATCGTGGGGTACAGTTCACCTCACGTTTCTGGAGAGCCACTTGTAAGTTGCTAGACGTCACCTTGGATTTCTCCTCCGCTTACCACCCGCAGTCCAATGGACAAGTCGAGCGAATCAATCAGAATCTGACCAGTTATCTCCGGCACTTCGTTAATGCCCACCATTCTGACTGGGTGGATCTTCTGCCTTGGGCCGAATTCTCTTACAACAATCACGAGAGCGAATCTTCCTCCAAATCTCCGTTTTTTGTAGTCTTCGGTCAACACCCTCGGATCCCTGTTCCTGTCTCCATCTCTGTGGACAATCCAGCTGCGGAATCTCTGGTTAACGAGTTTTCCTCCTTATGGGAGAGTACCCGGTCCGCACTCATTCTGTCATCCGAGCGCATGAAGAAACATGCTGACAAAAAACGTCTGGATCCTCCTCAATTCCGTCCTGGGGATAAGGTCTGGCTTTCGTCCAAGTATGTCCGGCTCAAGATTCCTTCCTACAGTTAGGCCCTCGGTTCATCGGTCCTTTTGAGATCATCAGTCAGATCAACCCGGTGTCCTATAAATTGAAACTCCCGGCCAATTTGCGGATTCCTAACTCCTTCCATGTATCTCTCCTCAAACCGGTGGTACTTAACTCTTTTGTCAAGTCTACAGGTACACCTCCTGCTCCAGTGTCTGCTGAAGACGAATTTGAAGTAGAGAACATTCTGGCCACCAAAAGGGTAGGAAGAAAGACCTACTTTCTGGTGGATTGGAAGGGGTTTGGTCCTGAGGAGAGAACGTGGGAGCCTCGGGAGAACATCCATGCCCCTCTCATCCTAGCTAAATTTCTTTCTGGCCTAAAAAAGGGGGGGCCTAAAGGGGGGGGTACAGTAGCGCAGGCGTCCTCTGCCAGGCAGGGACGCTGTTCCCTGCGCCAGCGTCCTCTGCCAGGCAGGGACGTCGCTCCCCTTACCCTCACACAGCGTCCTCCTTCCGCCCTGCTGGGGCTGCGCGCTCCTTCCCTGCCACTGGGCTTAGGGCGCGCGCACGCCCCCGCTCTTAAAGGGGCCGCGCGCATCTTTCAAAAAAGGTCCCGGCCAATGCCGATGGACTCCACCTTATATAAAGCACCTCCTCCTTAATGGAGGCGCCCGAGCAATGTTGTTGTTGCACTGTTTAACTCTGCTTCAGCCCTCAGGGTCCGTTACCAGTTACCTGCCTGTTTCCTGCCAGTTTCCTGTCTGCTACCTGTCCGCAAGCCTGCCTGGAGGTTCGGCCGTCACATGCGGTGACCATCGGCAATTCCAGAGACTCTCGCCTGCTCACTTGGGGGCGCTCATCAGCCATCTGCCTGCAAGCCTACCTGGAGGTTCGGCCATCACCTGCGGTGTCCATCGGCTATTCCAGAGACTCTCGCCTGCTCACTTGGGGGCGCTCATCTGCCTGCAAGCCTACCTGGAGGTTCGGCCATCACCTGCGGTGTCCATCGGCTATTCCAGAGACTCTCGCCTGCTCACTTGGGGGCGCTCATCTGTCATCTGCCTGCTAGCCTACCGGGAGGCTCCACCATCTCAGGTCGTATATACCTGTCCATTCAGAGACTGCCCCGGCCCCTTGCCTGCCTGTTTATCCAGAGACTGCCCCGGTCACTTGCCGTGACTACCTGCCTGTCTACCCAGAGACTGCCCCGGTCACTTGCCGTGACTACCCGCCTGTTTGTCCAGAGACTGCCCCTGTCACTTGCCGTGACTACCTGCCTGTCCCTCCAGAGACTGCCCCGGTCACTTGCCGTGACTACCTGCCTGTCCCTCCAGAGACTGCCCCGGTCACTTGCCGTGACTACCTGCCTGTCCCTCCAGAGACTGCCCCGGTCACTTGCCGTGACTACCTGCCCGTCTACCCAGAGACTGTCCCTGTCACTTGCCGTGACTACCTGCCTGTCCCTCCAGAGACTGCCCCGGTCACTTGCCGTGACTACCTGCCCGTCTACCCAGAGACTGTCCCTGTCACTTGCCGTGACTTCCTGTCCGTCTCCCCGGGCGCCACCTGCTCCTTTACAAGGAAAGCCTCCTTGTATAATAAAGCTCAGAGGTTCCGCCTCCCAGACCCGTTACAGGATTATAACAGCAATCAGGCTGCTGAAAGTGAAAATTTGGTGTGGCTGGTCTTCATGAAGACTCGCCCCATAAAACTACCCAACTAGTTAACCCCTTCGGTGAATGCTGTAAAAAAAAAGAAAAAAAAAAAAAAAAAGGAAATAAAAACATGCTTTTTTATCATATGCCAAACAAAAAGTGGAATAAAACACGATCAAAAAGACTAATGCAAATACAAATAGTATCTCTGAAAACATATTGTCCGGCAAAAAACAAGCCACCATACAGCTCCATCAGTGGAAACACAAAAAAAAAAAAAGTAATAGCTATCAGAATACAGTGATGCAAAAATAATTTCTTCTATAAAAAAAGTTTTTATTGTTTAAAAAGGCACTAAAACAAACTATATAAATGTGGTATGGCTCTAATCGTACTGACCTGAATAGGCAGATGAGGCACTGTGGACACTGGCCTATGATCCAGTGGTGTTCATTTTTTTAGGCGTGCATAAAACCGCAGTCCGCCATAGTTTTGTGCCCTTCTGAAAAGGACACCGCTGAACAGAGACCAGACAAAGTCCAGAGTAAATCTGCTGCCTCATTATAGCGAATGGAGCCCTCGGGGGTTTCATCTGAATTATGTCACTCGGAGATTTAGATGGAAACCCCAAAGCAAGTGCTCAGCGTAGAGCGCTGGATAACTGTGATCCCAAATGTTATGCAAAATGTTTCCAATAAAAGCTTCAACTCAATCCACAAAAAAAGCAAGTCCTCACTCAGGTTTGTCAACCGTCAATGGAAATATAGAGGACTTCCACGCACAAAGGCTCTGGAAAAGCGCTATGGCTCCTCACTCACCAAAAGAAATCCATTGAATTCTGTGCTCCCAAATCCAAATGCCCCCCTCCCATCTGAGCCCTAGTGCGCCTAAACAAGATTTAGCATCCTCATGTTTGGCATTTCTGTAGCGATGGGAGCCCGCTTGATTTACAGGTCCATGTCTCCAGAATCATGAGCTGGGCACCACAGCGTACTGGTCACTACAATCGCACTTTGCAATTTTCACTCAGCAACATCCACTGTTGCTTGTATCTGGAAAACACTCATGGAATCAAAAATCACTACATCTGTAAATTCCAAAAGGGGTATAATTTCCAAAATGGGGTCACTTGAGGGAGGGATTCTCTTCTAGCACTTAGGGGCTCTGAATATGGAGTCCGCAAACTATTCTAGGAAAATCTGCGCTCCAGGTAGCAAATAGCGCTCTGTCCCTCCCGAGTCTCTCCGTATGGCAAAGTAGTAATGTACAGCCACATATGGGGTATTTCTATATTCAGCAGAAATTGTGGGATAAATTTTGGTGCCATTTTTACCAATTTCTCTTTGGGAAAATGTAAAAAGTAGGGCTAAAACAAATTTTGTGGTAAAAATGTAATTATTTTTTCTTCACAGCCTAATGGTATAAATTTCTGTGACACCTGTGGGGTCAATATGATCACTGCACCCCTAGATTAATTCATCAAGAGGTGTATTTTGTAAAATGCGGTCACTTATGAGGGGTTTCTGCTGGCACCTCATGGGCTCTCCCAGTGGGTCATGGCACCTGCAAACCATAACAGTAAAATCTGCACTGTAGTATGTTGCGCCTTCCCTTCTGAGCTTTGCACGGTGCCTCAAAAGCATTTCCTCTTTACACGTAGGGTACTTGCGCACTTAGATTGTTGTAAAAAAAATTCTCCCAAGGTACATTATTTCCTATTAGCCCTTACAAAACTTAAAAACTTGAGGCTAAAATCTTATTTTAGTTGTAAAAATGTAATTTATTCTTCACTGCTCAATGGTATAAAATTCAGTGAGGCACAAGTGGTGTAAATATGATCACTGCACCGCTAGATGTATTCATTGGGGAGTATAGCTTGTAAAATGAGTTCACATAAGGGGGTTT
>JARQOD010000006.1:311085179-311132971 GCA_033576555.1 Oophaga sylvatica
CAAATCCCTCCAAGGACAACATCTGCAAGGAGTTTGTATGTTCTCCCCGTGTGTGTGGGTTTTCCTCACAATCCCAAGACATACAGATAGGAAATATAGATTGTGAGCCCCAATGGGGACAGTGATGATAATGTCTGTAAACTGCTGTGGAATTGATGGCGCTATGTAGGCGAGTAAAATATATAATATTGTAATCTCTTATTCCTAAAACCTGTCATATGTCCAGGCAAAAATAATTTGGGGACTTTTTTTTTTATATTATCATTATACACCACCAGCTCCAACCCAGTTTCTTTGAAACATCTATGGGGTCAAAATGATTACCTTCACCGTAGATTTTATGAGGGGTGTAGCTACGAAAACTGGGTCACTTCTTGGGGCTTCCACTGTAAGGCCGGCGTCACACTGGCGACAAAATCGGACGGCTGCAATGCGATGAAATATCGCATTGCAGTCGGACCTATGTTAATCTATGGAGCAGCTCCCAGTATCAGATTTTTTGTGGTCCGTTTTATACGTGCGAGTGCAATCGCAGCATGCTGCGATTGTCACCGATTGTGGGTCGACTATCGCCAATGCAAGTCTATGGGTGCGATGAAAAATCGGATTACAAACGGACCACACGTGTGACTTGCGATTAAATCGCACCGGTGTCCTTTAGAGAAGCCGGCAATTCATCCCCACCTATACTGTAAAATCACACTGACAGCTTTAATAAAACATAGAAACGATACTATACACACATAATACAACAAACATAATATATTATATATAATATATATATATATATTTATATATATATTTATATTGTCATTGTGACATATACATATATTTATAGTTCATGCACTTCTACATACTGTAATAGCCGCTAATTCAATAGCCAGCTTTTGTGAAATTACAGACCCGACATGAAATGACACATGGTTTACATACAGTTAACCATGTCATTTTATGTAGTTTGATATATGGTTTTCACTAACAATTACATGAGTGTATGTGTGCAAAATTGCAGACATGTAGGGGTTAATTAAAGGTGTAAATTCGTTGAAAAAAAAATGCGTGGGCTCCCGCGCTATTTTCTCAACCAGACAGACAAAGCCAGCGAGTGGGGGCAGATAATAGCCGAGGGAGGGTGCATTTATTTTGTGCCCCCCCCCGGCTAATAACATCTGCCCCCAGGCACCCCAAAAAAGGCAAATCTATAATTAGATTCGCCCTTTCTGGCACTTTGCCCGTCTATTCCCATTGCCCTGTAGCGGTGGCGAATGGGTTAATAATGGGTTAAGCCACCTTGCTATTGAAAGGTGACTTTAAGCCAGGTTAATAATTGAGAGTTGTCAATTAGACAACTATCAATTATTAATCCTATTGTATGAAAGGAAAAAAACCACACACATTAATTATTAATCCTTTTAATGAAATAAAGACAGTTTTTGACTATTTTATTGCTCCGGTAATCCTCGATTCCATAAAAAAGCAACATTATTCTTATCTATCCGACGCACAGTCATGTCCCACGCTTTAATCCATCAGAAAGGGTTAACTAGCTTTCAGCCAAGCAGCACAGCTAATGCTGCCGCTTAGCTGAAAGCTCCCGAATTAAATACTTCCTCTCCCAGCGACAGGAGAGAAATTGATTACTGTGTGAAGCTTCATTGATTGCTTCCACTGTAATAACTTTACTTCAGGTCAGCGGGGACACCGCACAGCATCAGTGACATCAGAGGGAATCCCGGCTGACCTGAAGTGAACTGATTTCTGTGGGAAGCTATCAATTAAGCTTCACACAGTAATCACTTCCACTCCCGTCGCTGGGAGAGGAGCTCATTCATTCAGGAGCTTTCAGCTGAGCAGGCAGCATTAGCTGCACTGCTTGGCTGAAAGCTAGTTAACCCTTTGTGAAGGATTACAGCGTGGGATGTGACAGAGCGGCGGATAGGTAAAAATAATGTTGTTTTATTATTTTTACTTTAGGATTAAGAGTTTTGTTGTTTACGCAAGGATTAAGAGTTAAATAAAAGATGGTCAAAAAAATGTGTTATTTCATTAAAATTATTTATTCTTAATGTGTGCGTGTTTTTTTTTTTATTTACTTCAATAGGATTAATAATTGATAGTTGTCTAATTGACAGCTCTCAATTATTAACCTGGCTTAAAGTCACCTTTCAATAGCAAGGTGGCTTTAACCCATTATTAACCCATTAGCCACCGCTACAGGGCAATGGGAATAGACCGGCAAAGTGCCAGAAAGGGCGAACCTAATTATAGATTTGCCTTTTCTGGGGTGGCTGGGGGCAGATGTTAGTAGCCGGGGGGGAACGGACAAAATAAATGCACCCTCCCTAGGCTATTATTATCTGCCCCCATGCGCTGGCTTTGTCTGTCTGGTTGAGAAAATAGTGGGGAGCCCACGCATTTTTTTTTTTTCAACAAATTTACACCTTTAATTAACCCCTAGCTGTATGAAATTTTGCACACATACACATGTAATTGTTAGTGAAAACCATATATCAAACTACATGAAATGACATGGACAACTGTATGTAAACCATGTGTCATTTCATGTCGGGTCTGTAATTTCACAAAAGCCGGCAATTGAATTAACAGCTATTATAGTATGTAGAAGTGTATGAACTATATATATATTATATATATATATATATATATATATATATATATATATATATATATAATAATAATCAAAATCACAAATACATAAATAATATATATATATATATGTATTCTATGTATATATATCTATTCTTTCTTTTGTGATTTAAAAACTATTCTTTTGGATCCATTATATGTCGGTTTTGCAAGCCTGCGAGAAAATCTCGCAAGTCGGATGTAAATCGGATGTTACAAGTACGGTCAGATGCGACTAAATCGCATCATTCCCAGAAAATCGTATGCCAGACGGATGACTGTTCATGACATTTTGCTGCGATAATCGACCGACTAAAACGGTCAGATTTTTAGTCGGTGTGTGTGACCCCGGCTTAAGGGTATGTTTCCACGGTCGGGAAACCATCAGTATTTGCTGCAGATTGAACGCTGCGTCCTACGGCAGAGTTTAATCCCATCTCCACTATGCTTCCAATTACGCGGGTGACACACCCGCTAAGCCGGACATGCGGCGCGTCTTTTTAGACCGCAGCATGTCTATTTACCTTGCGGCGACGCTCCGTCCAAAGCGCAGAGCGGGGTTTCTGCTCCGTCCAAAGCGCAGACAATCCAGTATGTGGAAACGTACCCTAATGGGTAATCCCACTAATTTGGAAGTAGCTACAGTGTATAAAAGAAAAAAAAAAAACTGCCCTCCAAGGTTATGTGCACACAATGGCCTTTTTCCCCGAACAGTCGTCTGTTCCCCCCCACCTTTAAACCCTTCGTGACCAGATCACATTTTTTCCAAATCTCACCAATGTCACTATGTGGCAATACCTTTCAAATGTTTCAACATATTCCAGAGATTCTGAGACTGATATTTGTGACATTGTATTTTATGTTAATTGTAAATTTAGCTCAATTTGTGTTTGCTCTGCGTTTATTTATAAATATCAGAAATGTGTCCACAATTTTTAAACTTTGAATGATTACCCTTTAATCCAGAGACTCAGACAACACAAAATAGTAAAACAACATTTCCCTCATGTCTGCTTCACATCAGCACCATCTGTAAAAGGTACCGTAATTTTATTTTGTTAGGACGTTAGAAACTAAAATTGTAGCAGTAATTTGTCAGTTTTTCAAAGAAATTTACAAAACATTTTTAGGGTATGTGCCAAAGCGACAGAATTAGCGCATCTAATAGACAATGCATTTTCCAGGGTGGCTGTGGGCTGCTATTTTTTAGGTTGGGGAGGGCCAACATCCATGACCCCTTCTTAGTCTGATAATACCAGGCCCCAGCTGTCTGCTTTAGTTTGGCTGGTTGCCAAAAATAGAGATGACCACACGCTTTTTTTTTTTTTTTTAAACTATTTTAAATAATTAAAAATACGGCATGGGGACCCCTCTATTGTTGATAACCAGCCAATGTAAAGCAGACAGCTAGGGGTTGCAGCAGTCAGCTTTACCTACGCCGATTATCAAAAATAGAGAGGAACCAAAGCCATTTTTTAAATTTATATCAGCGAGAACAAGCATAGAATGATGAGACTAGTACTCATCAGTTGACGCCTGTGATCAGCGGTAACCTTTTAACCACTGGTCACAGCTGCTGGATCACATGCAGTGGTCTGACAGCGTGGGAACCGCAGCGTTCTAACCGGTGGTAACGATCTTCCTGCCGATCAGAGCGCATGTTTCCCATGCTGTCACGCAGATGACAGCGTGGGAAACAACAGATGTTTGGGTCCCACATTCATCTGAATGGGGTCTGTTTTGGAGTTCAAGTTTGGTACCCGAACGACCATGGGTTCGCTCATCACTATAAATTAGCTATCCATATTATGTTACGTTAGCTGGGTGCCTGGCATGGCTGACATCACTTCGAGTCAGAAACTTATAGGGTAGCTACCCCCAAAAAGGTGGTAATAGTGGGACAGTTTTCTTTCAACAAGAGCGCACATCGAGCCCCCTGAACTTATTTAATTCATTGACTCTTAATGTACCAGTTAAAAACAGAAGAAACTAGCAGTGAACTCTGAAGGGTATAGAAAGTAGGTCTTTCTAGTTTTATCCACGTTTCACAGATCCTCAGACTTTAAGAATTTTACGAAGAATCAGTTTTCGGAGCAGATTCTGCTATTAAAGTCTTCTGACATGGAACAGTTTTTACAACTGATGTCAGTATATGAAACTATGGATTAGTCGGCTTTTCGAGACAGACAGATGTGTGAATGTTGTCTAATGATTTTAAAAATTAAAAGGATGTTAAAATAAATAAAATTAATACATATGAAGCAGAGTTTGGGAGATAGAGTGCATAGTGCTGAACTTCAACAAAAGATTGGATTATCATGCACACGTAAAGAGGTTGTGGTTCAGCTCCATTTATCGTTGAGGGATCATGCAGCAGCGACTGATGCTCGCTATCTAGTTCCTAAGACAAAATCAAATAGTAATATCGTCTCACAGCCTTTTTCTATTTTAATTTTTAAAGCTCACTTGAGAGTAATTTTCCAATAAATCCTTTTTTCCATAGTGTGCAGAGTTAAAAACAAGCAAAATAATGATCACAACAGTGCAAATGACTACTGGAGTCAGCAGTGACGTCAATATAACCTCTGGGATCAGAGATTGACTGCAGTGGTGTTAAAGTGTGCTGTAGTCCGGACGTAACTGTTGCAGCATTCCAGACACCAGATGCAGCGCTAGTGAAACTACCGCTATGATATTTTTAATAGCATCAGTTTTGATCCATTAAAGCCTTGAATAAAGTCATAATCCAATTGTCCCATTTTTCCCAATAAAAAAGCCTAATCTCCAGAAGAATACGGTATATTTTATCGTCACAACTTGTGCTCCTAGCAGATTTAGGTCTCAGGAGGCAGACAAAGAAATGCATTGGACTTCTGTCTGGCAATAGGATAACCATCATGGACAGCAATCCGTAAGTGTTTTGCAGGGAAACCGGATGTCATTATTGTTGCAACAAAAAAAGAATGTACACATTTCTATACCATAGTTACAAAACTTTTTTTTATTTAAAAGTGGCCATTTTATTCCTGCTGCACCTCGAGAATTGAGGGGTTTTCTTTCTGTAATCTGCCACACTGCTCCAGAGATTTTTTTTTACTTAGTGCCAATTCTCCCCAAAGGGGCATTGCCAAAGATATCACCAAGACAATACTTTGCAACAAGTTTTTTGCAAAGAAAAACTAGGGTGTGGGGGCCGGGCCTAGGGTGTGGGTTTCCACATTACTTCTGTTCTCATGAAACATCTGAAGGGTTAATAAACTTCTCGAATGTGGTTTTGCGCACCTTAAAGGTTGCAGTTTTTAGAATGTTGTCACTTTTGGGTATTTTCTGTTATATTGATTCCCCAAACTTGCTTCAAATGTGAGATGGTCACTAAAAAAAAATGGTTTTGTAAATTTTCTTGGAAAAATGAGAAAATCGCTGGTCAACATTTAACCCTTATAATGTCCTAACAGAGAAAAATATATATTTCCAAAATTGTGCTGATGTAAAGTTGACATGTGGGACATGTTATTTATTAACTATTGTGTGACACTCTGATTTAAGGGTGCAAAAATTAATAGTTGCAAAATTTTTGCTAAATTTGAGTTTTTTCATAAATAAACGCAAGTTATAGTGAAGAAATTTTACCACTAACATGAAGTACAGTATGTCACGAAAAAAAACAATCTCAGAATCAGTGGAATATGTTGAAGCGTTCCAGAGCTATAAACTCAAAGTGACAGTGGTCAGAATTGTAAAAATTGGCTTGGTCATTAAGTACCAAATTGGCTCTGTCACTAAGGGGTTAAAGGCACTCATTCAGCACAGAATGACTGTACAAACTAAGTGGTGCTGCAACCAATTTAAATGCACCTTGACCCCTGCTTGTTTTGCATCTATCTCCATCCACCTATTTGACGATTCTGGCTTTCATAGAATCATAGAATAGTAGAGTTGGAAGGGACCTCCTGGGCCATCTGGTCCAACCCCCTGCTCAAAGCAGGATTCTCTAAATCATTCCAGACAGATGTCTGTCCAGCCTCTGTTTGAAGACTTCCATTGAAGGAGAACTTACCACCTCTCGTGGCAGCCTGTTCCACTCCTTGATCACCCTAACTGTCAAGAAGTTTTTTCTAATATCTAATCTGTGTCTCCTCCCATTCAGTTTCATCCCATTGCTTCTAGTCTTTCCTTGTGCAAATGAGAATAAAGATGATCCTTCTACAATGTGACAGCCCTTGAGATATTTGTAGACAGCTATTAAGTCTCCTCTCAGTCTTCTTTTTTGCAAGCTAAACATTCCCAAATCCTGCAACCGTTCCTCATAGGACGTGGTTTGCAGACCGGTCACCATTCTGGTGGCTCTCCTTTGAACTTGCTCCAGTTTGTTGATGTCTTTTTTAAAATGTGGTGCCCAAAACTGGACACAGTATTCCAGATGAGGTCTGACCAAAGAGGAGTAGAGGGCAATAATGACCTCACGTGATCTAGACTGTATGCTTCTGTTGATACATCCTAGAATTGTATTTGCCTTTTTTGCTGCTGCATCACACTGTTGACTCATGTTCAGTCTGTGATCAATTAGTATACCCAAGTCTTTTTCACATGTGCTGTTACTTAGCCCTATTCCTCCCATTTATAGGGTCTGAGAAGGGAGAAGATAGATGGAAACAAGTAGGTGGGAATGTAACTTAAATGTTTGGCCCCACCATGAGTAACTCTCTGGCCTCATTATAGTGAATGGATCCCTTCAGGGTTTCATCTGAATCACATCATTAGGAGATTTACCGTATATACTTGAGTATAAGCCGAGATTATCAGCCCATTTTTTTAGGGCTGAAAGTGCCCCTCTCGGCTTATACTCGAGTCATATACCAGGGGGTCGGCGGGGGAGCGGGAGCGCAGCTGTTCAATATACTCACTCCCTCCTGGCGCGGTCTCTGCAGCCCCTGCTCTTCTCCCACGGTCTCCGGCGCCTGTATTCAGCGGTCACAAGGTACCGCTCATTAAAGTCAAGAATATGCACATATTCATGACTTTAATGAGGGGTACCACGTGACCGCTGAAGTTAGGCATAGCTGCCGGAGACCATGGGAGAAGAGCAGGGGCTGCAGAGACCGCGCTAGGAGGGGGTGAGTATAGCCATATTCACCTGTCCCCGTTCCACCGCTGCGTGCTGCTGTGTCCTCGCGTCCTCTAGCTGTGTATGTTCAGGTCAGAGGGCGCGATGACGTGGTTAGTGCGCGGCGTGCCATCTGCCTGAGCATCCACTGCCGGAGGACCCGAAGACAGCGGCGTACAGCGGTGGACCGGGGACAGGTGAATAACGAGGGTGCCGGGGCCTGAGCCAGCGGTGACACCAGCACCTGTCCCCCATAGCCCGCCGCTGTCCCCGCCTGCTCAGGACACCAGCACCTTGCCCCCAGCGACGAGAGGTGAATATGTCATTTTCTTTTTCTTCTTCATTTGCAGCGGCAGCATAAGGGACCTATACTATGGAGCATCATATGGGGGCATAATACATGGGGCCATATGGGCATTATAGAGCGCATGGGCATAATCTATGGAGCAGCATATGGGGCATAATCTATGGGGCATAATCTATGGAGCAGCATATGGGGCATAATCTATGGAGCAGCATATGGGGCATATAGCATCTATGGGCAGATATGGCATATATGGAGCAGCATATGGGGCATATTCTAAGGAGCAGCATATGGGCCTCCTGATTCAATATGGCTATTCAAAAACAGTTAACCTATTTAATTTTACTTATATTGGTATCTATTTTTATTTTGAAATTTACCAGTAGCTGCCTCATTTTCCACCCTAGGCTTATACTCAAGTCCATAAGTTTTCCCATTTTTTTGTGGCAAAATTGGGGGGGGGGGTCGGCTTATACTCGGGTCGGCTTATACTCGAGTATATACGGTAAATGGAAACGCCAACAGAAGTGCTCTGCGTAGAGTGCAGGATAAACATGATCCTAAATATTATGTAAAATGTTCCCAATAAAAGCTTTAACTCCATCCACAAAAAAGCAAGTCCCCACTCAGGTCCATCATCTATTAGAAATATAGGGGGTTTCCACGTTACTGGTAGTACCAAAGCTCTGGAAAAGTGTCATGGCTCTTCACCCCCCAAAAGAAATCCAGCTAAGGCTGGTTTCACACTAGCGGATGGAGGTGATGCGGAGGGCTGCGTACTTCCTCCGTGAAGCTCCGTCTATGTCTGCATGCGTTCCGCATGCGGCCTGAGTACCTATATTTAACATGGGTACGCAGGCCCATGCAGATGCCTCCGCATGCGTCGTTTTGACGGTGCGGCAACCTGCGTAGAGAGAAACCAGTTGCATTTTGTTGAGGTCGCCGCATCGTCAAAACAGCGCATGCGGAGGAATCCGCGTGGCCCTGCATACCCCGGAGGATTTGGGAAAAGAATTTGTTGAATTTCTTTTGTAGGACATGTAGCCAATTTGCTTTTCCAGAGCCTTTGTACTAGCAGTAATATGGAAGCCCCCTATATTTCCATTAACAGATAACAGACTTGAGTGGGGACTTGCTTTTTGTGGATTGATTTGAAGCTTTCGTTGGGAACATTTTATATAACGTTTGAGATCACATTTGGGATTACATTTATCTACACTGAGCACTTACATCGGAGTTTCCCACTAAATCTCCGAGTGACATGATTCAGATGAAATCTCCCCAAGGGATCCATTCACAATAATAAGGCAGCAGACTTACTCTGGACTCCATCTGGCCTCTGTTCAGCGTTGTCCTTTTCAGAAGTGTACAAAATTGTGGCGGATGGCGTTCGCTTTTATGCACGCCTAAAAAGATTTGACACTGCCGGATCACAGGTCAGACGGCGTCCAGTGTCTCCACCTGCCTCATTAGAGGGAATCTAATACGTCTGAACCACATATTTCAGAGATTTATTTGGAAACCCTGATGCAAGTGCTCAGCGTAGAGTGGAGGATAAATGTGAGCAGAGCCTTACTGCGATTTTTGGGAGATGGAATGAAAGGTAAGAAAAAAAAAAAAAAAACAGGTGAAGAACAGGTTTTATTTTTGATGCCACTCCTCGTGCGCAAGTGTTTAGATAACTTTATTCTTCAGGTTGGTGCAATTACAGGAATACCAGAATTAGATATATTTTATGTTTACGGCTGCTGTCACACTAAAAAGGCTTTTTATTACAAAAACTAGTTTTTGCATAGCCATATTTCGAGTTATAATTTTTCCATATTTCGGCCGACAGTCATGTGAGGGCTTTTTTTTGTGGGACAAGTTGATGCTTTTATAGATACCATTTTTGAACACGACATTTTAATTGCTTTTTATTCTGATTTTTCGGAGGCAGAATGAACAAAAGCCAGCAATTCAGGAATTGTTCTTCTGGGTTTTTTATGCAGTTTCGCATGTGGTAAAATTGATAAGGCAGCTTTATTCTTCGAGTCAGTATGATTACTGCAACACAACATTTATATAGTTTTTTTTTTATTTATGTTTTGGCGCTTTTACATCGCTTTATTCTGAGTGTTATAACTATTTCCAATGATCGAGCTTTGTGGTGGCTTATTTTTTGTGGGACAATGTTTCAGCTATACCGTTTTTATTTACATTAGTCTTTTTGATTGGGTTTTATTTCATTTTTTGTTCGTCAGTATGATAAAGAATATTTTTTTGCCTTTTTTCATGGTGTTCACTGAAAGGTATAACTAGTGTGACAGTTTTATGGGTCTGGTTGTTCCAAACGCAGAGATGCCAAACATGTATACTTTTTTGTTTATATTTTTTACATAACAGAAATTTATCGGTGTATATTGTATACACATGAATATACATATAGATATATTCTGATTTTTAAAAAATTATTTTCTGATATGTATATATTTTACAATGCTGAAAAAAAAACAAAAAAAAAAAAACTTAAAAACACAATGTAACGCCAGGTCAATCACACATCTGTGAAATCAACCTGACCAGTTATGAAGCAACACCAATTGTGAATCAATTTCTCCTGCTGTTGTGCAAATGGAAAAAACACGTAGAAATGATAGGCAATTAGGAAGACAACCCCTATAAAAGAGGGGTTCGGCAGGGGGTGACCACAGACCATTTCTCTGTTCTCATCCTTTTTTGGCTGTTTTGGTTACATTTTATCATCGCTCTCACCCCTAGAAGTACTGAACAATAGCATAAAGCGGTGTCTACAACCCACAGAAGTTACTCAGGTACTGCAGCTCATCCAGGATGGCACATCAATGCGAGCTGTGAGAAGAAGGATACCTGTGTCTGTAAGCAGTGTCCACAGCATGAAGCACGTACCAGGAGACAGGCCAGTACACTAGGAGATGTGGCAGGTGCAGTAGGAGGGCAAAAACCCAGCAGAAGGACAGCTACCGCCTCCTTTGTGCAACAAGAAACATTAAGAGCAGAGCCAGAGCCCTGCAAAATTACCTCCAGCAGACCACTAACATCCATGTGTCTGCTCAAACTGTCAGAAACACACTCCATGAGGGTGATATGAGGACCGACATACACAAGTGGTTGTTGTGCTTACAGCCCAACACCTAGCGGGGCGATTGGCATTTGCCAGAGAACACCAAGATCGGCAGATTCAACATGTGCTCGCCACGGATGAGAGCAGGTTCACACTGATCATGTGACAGCCTGCAGACACCGTGTAGAACGTTCTGCTGCCTGCACCATCCTCCAGCATGACTGATTTGGCAGTGGGTCAGTAAAGGTGTGAGGAGGCATTTCTCTGGAGGGCCGCAAAGCCCTCCATGTGCCAGCCAGAGGTACCCTGACTGCCATTAGGTACCCGGATGAGATCAACAAAAATCCACTACATACTCAATGAGACAATGTCGATGATCAACACTGGATTAAGTGCTGTCCACTTTTTTTCATGAACAGCACTCGGAGTCAAAATCCACATGTGTGATCATACCCTAAAACTGGGGCAATACCTGTTGCGGATCAGCAATTCTCTAGAAAGATTACTTTAGAGCTCCGACTTTGTTAGCCAAATTGCAGGTAATTCAGACACTTCTACTGAAGTATTGCAAGTGTGTCATGTGCAACCTGCAACCAGTTACAAACAATCCAACAAATTTGGAAACATTTCACAAAACACTGAGTTTTCACTAAAAAAAAACTCAACAAGAATCCATGTGCACATAACCAGCGAAGCATGCAAGGATTTGTGTCCTGAGAGCATATATTTTTCATCAGTTATGCAAAACAACTGCCTGGACTTGTTTTTAAAAACATTAAAATTTATTTCAGTTGTTACATTAGTAAGATCAAGTTGACACCTGGTAACTGTCATGGTAGATTAATTTGACTCTTGAAGTATTCCCGTCGCATACATTACTTTTTTTGCCATATCCATAGTGAATGCCATAAAACTAATAGTAGTTTGTTCCATTGCTGGGATCCGCACCTATCGGCTCTATTTTTATTCATTGGAGATTACGAAAATTGCTGGTGGCAGGTTGAGAGCAAAGCATTCCCGTTTGATGTCCATATAGGCTACATTCACAAATCTCTGCTGCACACCACTATGCAGTTTTTAAAAATTTCTGTGAAACTCTTGCAAGCAGATCAGTCTCTGATCGGTGAGACACTGAGCAAATCCTGTCCTCAAACATTTCATCCAGATCAGACTCATTAAAGTCTACAGGGAAATTAGTTATATATAAAAAAAAAAAAAGAAAAAACAAAACAAAACACAAACCCACAGTTTACCTTTTGGGGCTTACTTGTCTGCGAGGAAAACAGAAGAGTGCAATCAGATTGATTTCCTTTTTTAATCTGATTGCAATTTGACCAATGTTACTCTGAGTTACAGCTCATCTGCAATTTATGTCTACGCCGAAATCGGACAAAAAAAAAAAAAAATGCACGGCACTCGGACCAGGCGTGTGCCGTTTGATTTTCTACGCAACCACGTCATTTGAAATGCCAGCAATCTATCTGCCGCGTACAGTAAAATCACACTGTGACTTGACAGGATAGAATACATACAGTATGCACACAAATTATATATATATATACATATATACATACATTACACACACCCTGTGTCAGATGCTTCTCGAATAAGATTCCTGCAATAGTCAGCCAGCATTGACGTACTCCACTTTCTCTGGTACCTTTTCTCCATCTTGGTGAAATCTTTCACCGTGTTCATCGCTAATGGCACCAAGATTGGCTGGAAAAAATTCCAAGTGAGAATGTAGAAAATGCATTTTTAGGGACATATTGCATTTCATCAAATGATATGCTGTGAGCATGTTGTCCACGAGTTGTTCAAAGTTTGGTGCCCTGCTGTTAGCCAAGGAAGT
The DNA here is from genome assembly GCA_033576555.1 of Oophaga sylvatica. NCBI lineage: Eukaryota > Metazoa > Chordata > Amphibia > Anura > Dendrobatidae > Oophaga > Oophaga sylvatica. The sequence goes on from JARQOD010000006.1 coordinate 311,098,168, forward strand.
TGAAGGTCACATATTTAAGGCTAAAGGTACTGTCACACTAAGCGAGATCGCTAACGAGATCGCTAATGAGTCACCGATTTTATGACGCAGTAGCGATCTCGTTAGCGACTTAGCTGTGTGTGACATGTAGCAGCGATGTGGCCCCCGCTAGATGTCGTTGATCGCTTATGAACGTTCTGAGCCGTTTTTTGGTCTTTGGTGTCCCGCTGGTGAGCCTGAATCACCGAGTGTGACACCCTTTATGAACGACTTTACCAGCGTCGCAGGTGGTACTAGGTTTTCCCAACGACCACAGAGGTCGTTATACAGATCGCTGATGAGATGTGTTTGGAAGCTAACTAGCGACCACACTAGCGATCTCGCCAGGTCGTGTCGTTGTCGTGATCGCTAGTGCAATCGCTAAGTGTGACAGTGCCTTAAGTGAACACGTTGCGGAATTGCAGCGGTAATTTCCGCGGCAATCCCGCACCTCCCTGCCTTTTTGTTGGTATGCGTATTCCCGCCAGAATAATAGCGTTTTGCAAGCGTAATCTTAGCTTGCAGAATGCTAGCGGTTTCCAAGCAATCTGTAGCATCGCTTGGAAAACTGATTGACAGGTTGATCACACTAGTGAAACAAGTGTTTGACTAGTGTGACCAACATTTTACTATTGATGCCGCATCAATAGTAAAAAGATCTAATGTAAAAATAATAAAAAAAATAATAAATAATGATGTTCTCACCTTCCGGCGGCCCCCGCAGCTTTCCCGCCTCTCAGCGACGCTCCCAGCCAATCGCGTTCCCAGTAATGGATAGCGACAATGACCGCAGATGACGTAGCATCACGCGAGACCGCTACATCATCTGGGGTGATTCTCGCAATGCATTACTGGGAACGGGATTGGCTGGGAGCGTCGCTGAGAGGCGGGAAAGCTGCGGGGGCCGCCGGAAGGTGAGAATATCATTATTTTTTTTTTAATTATTGTTTTCACAGGGATACGGTACCCAGAGCCTGGAGGAGAGTCTCCTCTCCTCCAGACCTTGGGTACCATAAGCACATGAACCGCTTACTTTGCGCATGGTGGGCATAGGCCTCTTTCACACTTCAGTCGTGCGACGTCAGTCAAAATGTGAAAAAAAACGGATCCGCCATTTTTTTGGGCGGATCCGTTTTTTCCCATTGACTTGCATTAGTCATGGATTTTGACGGATGGTCGTCCGTTAGGTCCGTTTTTTAACGGATCCGCCAAAAAATTTACATTTTACAAAAACGGCCAATGCAACTTTTTTTGCTCAGCCAAAATAGCGGACACGCCGCATCCGCCACTTTGTATAATGGCCGCCTATGGGCGGAGGATCCCCTGGCATCCGTTTTTGACGGAATCTGCCCACGGATCCGTCGCCTCCATAGAAAGTGATTGAAAATGCTGGCAAACCTGTCCGGGGTGTCTCTCTCTCTCTCTCTCTCCTCGGTCCAGACTTACATTTCCGGAACGAAATTTGCATCATTTCCGGGTGAAATCTTGGCGGATCCGTCAGAAAACTGACCAGTTTTACATCCGTTTTTACACTTTTCTGACGGATCCGCCATTTTCACACTTGGGCGGACGTCGCACAACGGAGGTGTGAAAGAGGCCTTAGCCACATGCGTAAAGTAAGCGGTTCAATGCAATCCTATGGCTGTGGAATCACCGCGATTCCGCAAAAAGAATGAGCATGCTGCTTTTTTTTCCGCGATGCGATTGCACCGCGGAAAAAGCGCAGCATGTGCACATCATTGCAGAATCCCATAGGATAGAATGAGTTGCATTGGGTAAGCGTTTTTCGTTTTGGTAAACGCGAAGAATCCTCAACGTGTGCACTTAGCCTTAAGGCTCTCCATGCCACTTGTTCAGCACCTTGCAAAAGACCATCAAAGCTACTGTCATTCATTACATCTCTGATCTGTAGGCCAATAAAAATACCTTCTTTAATCTTTGCATCACTTATTCTTGGAAATTTCTGTCGCAAGTAAGAAAAGGCTTCCGATTCTTTGTTCACTGCTTTGACAAAATTCTTCATAAGCCAAAGTTTAATATGAAAAGGAGGGAGAAATATCTTTGCTGGATCAACGAGAGGATTATGTTTAACATTCTTCTGTCCAGCAACCAGGTTTTCGCGGAGTGGCCAGTCCTTTCTGAAACAGTGCATTTCTCGTGCACGACTGTCCCACTCACAAATAAAACAATACTTGGTATATCCAAGCTGCAGTCCAAGAAGTGCAACAACTTTAAATCACCACATATGTTCCAGTTACAATTTCTATAATTAATGTGGGTCAACAGTAACTCCATATCCTCATACGTTTCTTTCATGTGTACGGCATGTCCAATAGGTATAGAAGGATAGATATTTCCATTGTGTAGTAAAACAGCCTTCAGACTTTAAACTGACGAGTTAATGAACGGGAGTCGCCATTCCTACGGGTCACGTTCGCATCCAAGAGCGCCAAACAACCCCAAGACGTCGTTGTGAAAGGTAAAACTGTCGACATGACTGAAAAATTGATTAAGGTCTTCTTGAATGCGAAAAACAAACTCTTGTTCCTGGTAATAAGATTCCGTTCTTGTAGCCTTGCTCCCAATAATTCTGCCTGCCTCTTTGACAATTTCAAATCTCTGACCAAGTCACTCAGTTTGGCTTGACTGAACAGATGTGGATTAGATGTAGAAGGCTCAAATTCTGGGTCTGCAGCAGTTTAATTTTCCACCGAAATTGTAAGTTCATCTTCGTCGTCCTCCATTGTCCATACTTTGGGCGGTTTTGGAACACGAAGACTTTCATCGTGTGGCACTGGTCTTATGGCTGAAGGAAGATTAGGATATTCAATTGATTTCTTGTTCTTGCTGAATATCCTGTTACATTTGTAAGGCAAAAGTAGCAATCTGTTACATGATCTCTCTGCTCTCGCCATAGCATTGGGAAAGCGAACGCATTGAAGGTCGTGATCCATTCAGCCATGCTTTAAGGCTTCTAGAACAAGATGCACAGCATATACGAGGTGCCCACTGTTTGTCCTGATCTCCAATTGAACATTCAAAGTATAGTTCATATGCTTTTTTAACAAGTGGAGTCATTTCCTTCTTTTGTGCTTTCATTGTATATTCTCCGCATATGTAGCAGAAATTATCACTGCTGCTGAGACACAGACACGACATTTCAAAATAAATCTTCAGTTTTTACAATGAAAAGTATTCAGGCAAATCACATATATCATAGAAACTAGATGGAGGCCAGATGCTATCGCATCGAAGGGCGTCAATGTCACGATGAGGGCAGGCTTTGCAGCGTTGAGAATCTCTCCCCCCCATGTGCTCACCCACCTATCCACTCTCTCTTTCCCCATGTGCTGACTTCTCCTGTCTGTGCTCTCATGAGATCGTAGAGGATACATTTTGTGAGGTAAAATGTTGTTTAAAAATAGTCAGTGAAATATTTTACCTCACAAAATGAATCCTTGGTGATCCCCTGCTGTAATGTCAGTATTGTCTTTTGATTCCTTCCCCTGCCCAGGAGACGTGGTATGCGTCGTACACAGACAGAGAATGATTCGCTGCGCCTGCGCAGAATTCGCATAAGTGCTTGCATATGTGTAGATCAGCGATTTATGCTATTTCAGTGGAAAATTCAGAATATACTGTTTCAGAAAAAGTTCATATACGAGTTTTTTAGAATTATAACAGATTATGTTTCGTATCATTTCTCAAAAACCTTATGTCATAGGAAAAATCTGAAGTCATTTCTGAAATCAGCATGAAAAAAATATATCAGGAACACTCAAAATTGTCCAAGGGACAAAACTTTGGTAACACAGTGTAATTAGTACAGTGCATGTGCAGTTACTGTACACTTAATAAATGATTATTTTTCTGAAAGAAAATGACGTGGCCTCCCGCGTAGTTTTCGAAACCAGCAGAGGGAAAGCCGACGGCCAGGGGCAGATGTTTATAGCCTGGGAAGGGGGTAATACCCATGGAGCTTCCCAGGCTATTAATATCAGTAGACAGCTTTATACTTAGCCTTGACTGGTGATTAAAAATCGGGGACCACAACAAAAAACACATGTAGGGTCCCCCATAATTAACCAAAGGCTAGGCAGAGAGCTGCGGGCTTATATTAATAGCCTACGAAGGGGCTATGGATATTGCCCCCCCCCCCCAGCTAAAAGGATCAGCTCCCCGTCACCCCAGAGAAGGCACATCTATAAGACGCGCCAATTCTGGCATTTAAACAAATGACATAACAAAAATGGTGTGTTATACAAAGATGTAAAAGTGGTAACTCATGTGCGAATGTAGCCTTTACAGGACAACCGCTATGAGGCTTTTGTCCTAGCGAAAACCGGTGGCATTATCATATTGTGCTCCCCCCTTTAACATTACAATGATCGGCAGCTCTATGTGGACAAAGAATCAAAAAGGAAAAATCCAGCGCAACAGCAGGTACACGGCTTAAAGTCCAGGATTTATTGTAGAATCAAATTTAAAAAATCATAGTAATGGACAGCTCTGGCAATGTGAATGAAACCAACACGTTTCAGCTCATGGGAACCGTAATCATGGTTATGGACCAGTGTGAATTGGTGTGTGTTAAGTAGACCGCAGCAAAATAACATGGACATCCTGCTCACTCAGGTGAGTCAATTACCGTCAAATTCAGGAATAGTCCACCTGTTGGATTGTTAACCCATTACAAAATATAAATGAAACAGATTTATCCAAAATTGATCAATAAAGGATACAATAAAGCCATCTTCGATAAAGCAATTGAAGTTGCATACACAGACAGTGATCTACTAGATCCTCGCCACGATATCGCTGTCCGCAAATCTCGCAAGTCTTCTTTCAATAACAATATCACCAAGCTAGTTATTAACTTTTTTTTTAATCACCAAGCTAGTTATTACTTTATTACTTTTACATTCCCATGCTTAATCTAAACTGTAAATTACACGACATCCTGGAAAATTTGGATATTACATATGTGGCCAAAAAAGCCCCAACTCTACGGTCTATATAGTCATAACCATCATAAACCTTCTGACACATGGCGGACCATAAGGGGGTTCTTCAAATGTTGGAGTACTAAATGTTTATCATGCAAATAAGTTCATAAATCGCAGACTTTCCTCTGCAGTGACAGATAAGACTTATAACAAACAATTTTCTCAACTGTAACAGCAAAGGGGTCATCTATCTCATTGATTGTACTTTGTGAAACACACTATGTGGGGTGTATCATAGGTGAACTTAAAAAACGCATCCGAAGACACTTAAGACACTTATCAGATGACGTTACACAACTGCACTCTATAGGTCTGTGGCATCTAAACATTTTTTGCAGATACTTGGGGAGGGGGGGCTTTAACCTCCTTCAGGTTCAAAGCCATTGAACAGGTATGCAATCCCATAACAGGTAACAACTTCAGGACACAAGTTCTCAACAGAGAATAATTTTGGATATTTGTACTGGACACATGAGTTTCATCAGGACTTAACATTCGACATGATTTGATTTTACGATACATGTAATTATGCTTCTCCCACCAGCATTTTCATACATATATCGCCTCCCCCTTTCCTTGTTGATCTCTTATTCCAAACGGAAAGGAAATTATGTATATATTGTTCATCTATTTAAGCAGTGTTCATGTTGTTTGTACTGTTTCGTATTCACAGTTGTTTTTTCAATGTTTTAGACTCACTTATTTGCATTCATATTTTGTAATGGGTTAAGTGGACTATTGCTGAATTTGGAGGTAATTGACTCACCTGAGTGAGCAGGATGTCAGAGTAATTTTGCTTCAGTCTACATGAGACACGCCAATTCACACTGGTCCATAACCATGATTAAGGCTTCCATGAGCTGAAACGCGTTGGTTTCATTCACACTGGCCACAGCTGCCCATTACTATGATTATATTCATTTGATTCTACAATAAATCCTGGACTTTCATCCATGTACCTGCCATTGCACTGGCTTTCTCCTTTTTAATTCTTTGTGCACAGCCGGATCCCAGGCTTGTCCGTGCGCATCCACAGCAGGACTGGTGCGGCAACAAGCGGTGAGCTAACTCTTTATTTCCCATTCCCCATTTTGACTTTTGGACATAACTTAAAAGGGATTCTCCCACAAAGTTAATTTTAAAGTTGATTTTAATCACTAGATCTTAGAATAACAAGTTCCACAATTAGATGTGGATAAACAAAACATTCCTGTACTGAGAATCTTATACATGTGCCCCTGCCTACGGCAGGTCTCACATTTGTGTGTGTGCGCAGCGTTTGATCCCCATGCGTCATTACATATCTTTAACACGGTGTACGCAGGGACATGCTTTTGCATGTGTTTGCGTCGTTTTGCGGTGTCCGGCGAACGCAGCATGTTGCATTTTTTGAAGCATCAAATATCTGTCAAATATGCGCAGTCATGCGCAAGCGGATGAGTGCGTCAAATTAACGCATTAATGTCTATGGGAACGCATTGGTACGCAAGGACATGTGCATGGATGCGTTCGATGCACATGCGGACTGCAGGCTGCGCATGTCCAGGAACAGATTACAGCACCTGGAAATATCGAACGCATGCACATTGCAGTGCTTTTTTTGCGTCATGTGTAAGCGGATGCGGATAAAAAATGCTGCGTTAGTATGCGTTTGCGCATGCAGATAATAAGCTGCTGTAAGGTTCTTTGTACATGTTCTTGAAACTCAGTTTTCCGTCAGCCATTTTGCTTTCTGTCTTGCTGCAGCTATCTTGCCCTCAGTCAATATGGAGTTTTCAGCTTTCATGTTCCCGCCCTGATTCTCTCCCTCTTGCTTCTTAAGCAGCCACAGCTGAGCAATCAGTGCTTCAGAATCTAGCCTGCAGTGAACCTGTGACCTGACTCCTGGAAGCCTTGGACTATGTACTCCAGCTATTCCTACTGAGGAACTCTGGAACACTTGTGGACTCTGGAACCCTGCTCTTTGAAAGATCCACGTTTGCATGGACTTACGGTAACAGAGAAGAAGATCCTGAACCTGTTGTGGAGAGTGATTGCTGAGCTTAAGTTACTCTGGCCTGCTGTGTCTCCTGCTTCTGTATCTGCAAACTGTGACTATTTTTGCTACTTGTATGAAGTAATACAAGACCTTCTATATCAAACCTGTGTCTCATGTATGTTCATCGCACCCAAGCACAAGACGCTATATGAACTGTACTACATACATTACAAGATTCTGAAGCCAAAACGTTAGTGTCTGCTGGGTCTGGGAAGGCTGTGTCTGCTGTAACTGTGGATATCAGACGTCCAGTTGTACTTTCTGTGATGACAGTGGTTGTGACTTCTCACAACCATTCCAGGTGAGCAATTCCCTTAAGTTTTTTTTTTTCTGCAGTGTTACCACAGGTAAACACTATTGTTTTTTTTTTCTCTTCCCTCTTTTGTGTCTGCTGTAACTGTGGATATCAGATGTCCGGTTGAACTTTCTGTGATGATAGTGGTTGTGACTTCTCACAACCATTCCAGGTGAGCAGTTCCCTTAATTTTTTTTTCTCTCTGCAGTGTTACCACAGGTAAACACTATTGTTTTTTTTTTTTTTTTCCTTTTCTCCTCTCCTTCCAGTACTCCTGTCTTAAAAGATCTGGAAAATGGAGGCCCCATAAAGGAACTTTGCGGAGTGACTGATAATATCCTTGCAGATTTACAGACTATAAAAACCCGTTTTACAAACCTACAGGACCTCACTAATCACAATTTGCAAGTGTTTGGACAGACTGCCCAGGATTTGCGAGCCAGGATTGAGGTTCTAGAGGAGCAAGTCCAGGCTCCTGCCGTAGCCCCGAGTTCTGGGATTCCCAAGTTGCCCCCTTTTCGTTTTGGCGGTGAACGTGAAAAATTCAGGGGATTTATTAACCAATGCAATCTGTTTTTTTCTGCACATGCTTCACAATTTCCCACTGAACGATCTAAAGTGCTTACTATAATTATGTTACTTACCAACAAGGCTTTGATGTGGGCAAACCCTCTGATTGAGACTGAGGATGAATGTTTGGATCATCTTGATGCTTTCATTTCAGCCATGGGGCAGGTGTTTGATGACCCCAATCGAGGTGCAACAGCTGAAGCAGCCATGTTAGCTTTGCGCCAAGGTAAGCACTCGGTAGCCGAATATGCCTTGGATTTCAGGAGATGGGCCCTTGATACCACCTGGGACAGTTCCGCCAAAAAATCTATTTTTCGAAAGGGGTTGTCTCCACTAATTAAGGATGAACTTGCTCGTGCCGACACTCCCACTGCGTTAGGTGACTTTATTAACTACTGCATCCGTATTGATGCTCGCCTGACTGAACGCAGGCAAGAGAGATGGTTCGAAAGCAATCGCACTAACCTTTTCCTACCTTCTTCCCCAGCTAAGGAACCTTTGAGTAGGATCACACGGGAACCTGAACCTGAACCCATGCAGGTAGACTCTTTACAAAGACGGGTTAGTGATGCACGCAAGGAACATCGTTTTAAGGAAAATCTATGTTTCTATTGTGGTAAGTCAGGGCACTTCATTATAAACTGCCCCAGCTGTTCTCGTAAGACTACTGCAGCACTCATTCACTGTGAGTGTTGCGAGAGGAGATCTGTCAGGTCCGAGCCTCAGGCTCCAGAGAGATCTGCAGCAACAGATCTTGATTTCTCGGACTTAAACTCCGTTACTTCTGAGGACGATGACTGTGTAAACGCTGCAATTTTTCAAGTTTCCTCAGCGGTGTCCCAGCTGAGTTGTAGGAAAAACAATTCTCATTGCTTCCTTTCCATCAAACTCTGGGTTAACTCAGTCTGGGTGTCTAGCTCTGCTATGATCGACTCAGGGGCAAGTGGGAATTTTATGGATGTCTCCTTTGCTCTGAAACAGGGGATACGTTCAGTGAAGAAGGCTACTCCAGTACAGATGGAAACTGTGGATGGCTCCCTGCTGACCTCTGGACCAGTGGATCAGGAAACGGAGCCTTTGAGGGTCCTTATGGGTAAAGATCATCAAGAGAAACTGTCCTTTATGCTTATCTCTTCTCCCCACTTTCCCATTATTCTAGGGCTACCATGGCTGCAGGCTCAGAACCCTACCATTAACTGGGAGACCAAGGAATTACACTTTCCAGAGAAACAGATGAGTCCAGAAGTTTCAGCTTGCTCTGTTCCTAAAGGAACCATGTCAGTCCCTGAACTACCAGCTGTATACCAGGACTATGTGGATTTATGTGACAAGAAGAACGCTGACCAGCTTCCCCCTCACCGTCCATATGATTGTCCAATTGAATTATTGCCTGGAGCAGAGATACCTTTTGGTAAGATCTACCCCCTGGCGGGGCCTGAGCTAAAGGCTTTAAAGGATTACATAGACGAAAATCTAGCCAAGGGCTTCATACGCCCCTCTTCATCTCCTGCAGGTGCACCCATCTCTTGTGAAGAAGAAAGATGGATCTCTGAGACCATGCGTAGACTATAGGGAACTCAATAAGGTTACTATTAGAAACCGTTATCCATTGCCTTTAATCCCTGAGTTATTGGAGAGAGTGCGGCATGCCAAAATTTTCTCTAAATTGGATCTCCGTGGGGCCTATAACTTGGTCCGTATTAGACCTGGGGATGAATGGAAGACTGCATTCAGGTCACGCTATGGACACTTTGAATATCTAGTTATGCCTTTTGGTCTGAGTACCGCCCCAGCCACTTTCCAACACTTGGTGAATGACATCTTCAGGGATCTCCTAGATACATTTGTGGTGATTTATTTGGATGATATTCTAATTTTTTCTAACTCCACAGAGGAACATCATGGACATGTGAGAATGGTCTTGGAACGTCTAAGACAAAACCATCTTTACATCAAACTTGAAAAGTGTGAATTCCATAGGACCGAAATTCAATTTCTGGGGTATGTACTGTCTACACAAGGAATTAGTATGGATGGAAGTAAGACCCAAGCCATCAAAGATTGGCCAAGTCCTAGAAATGTGAAGGAGGTGCAGCGCTTCATCGGGTTTGCCAATTTCTATAGACGTTTCATTAGGAATTTCTCTGAGGTAGTGTCACCTATCACCCAACTTACCCGGAAAGAGTCTAGGTTCTCCTGGACTCCCCAAGCCCAGGAAGCATTTTCTCGTCTAAAAGATAAATTTACCACCGCACCTATCTTGGTACATCCCAACCCCGAACTTGCCTTCATAATAGAGGTGGATGCTTCAGATTGTGCCGTTGGAGCTATACTCTCTCAGAGAACAGGTGAGAAGAATGTCTTGCATCCCTGTGCCTTCTTTTCCCAGCAGTTGTCTTCGGCTGAGAGGAACTACGATGTGGGCAATAGAGAGTTGTTGGCCATTATTGCCGCCTTCAAAGAATGGAGACACCTTCTTCAGGGAGCTGCACAGCAAATAGTCGTCCTGACAGACCATCGTAACCTTGAATTTATCAGGTCGGCTAAGTGCCTGACTCCTCGCCAGGCTCGCTGGAATCTTTTCTTAAACCAATTTAATTTTGTCATTTCTTATAGACCAGGATCGCGCAATGGAATGGCTGATGCACTCTCTAGGATTCATTCAGCAGAGACCCGTCCACTTGCTCCTCCTAAGACTTCTTCCTGACTCTAGATTTCTGGGAGTGATTCATAATCAAGACCTACTTAAGGACATCAAGGAAGCATACCATGCGGATTCCTTGTTGGCACAACCCCCAAGGGACGCAAGTCTTGTCTTTAAGAATGGTGTGTGGATTCTGGGACAACGTCTGTATATTCCTGAAACAGTCAGATTGAGAGTATTGCAACTCATTCACGATTCCAAGATAGCTGGGCATAGAGGAATTCTAAAGACACAGGAATTTCTCTCTCGTTTCTTTTGGTGGCCCACTTGCAGGAAGGATGTTTTAAACTATGTCACTTCATGTGAAGTCTGTGCAAGATGCAAAACACCTCGCTCCTCACCAACTGGTCTGTTACAACCTCTTCCCACCCCGTCCCGCCCGTGGGGATCCATTTCTATGGACTTCATTGTGGAGTTACCAACCTCTCAAGGGAAAAACACCATTCTAGTGGTGGTTGATCGTTTAACAAAGGCAGCTCATTTTATTCCTTGTGTCGGCTTACCCACTGCAAAACAGACATCAGATTTGATGATTAAAGATGTGTTTCGCTTACATGGAGTACCGGATGAGGTTATTTCGGATCGAGGGGTGCAATTCACTTCAAGGTTTTGGCAAAATTTCTGTGCAGCATTGGACATTAAAGTAAACCTTTCTTCTGCTTTTCATCCCCAGACTAATGGACAGACCGAACGAACCAATCAAACTCTGGAGCAGTATCTCCGCTGCTTTATCTGCCACCTACAGGATGATTGGGTGGATCTACTTCCATTGGCTGAGTTCTCTTATAACAACTCTCAGAGCGCCTCCACTAAGCAGTCTCCTTTTTACTCCAATCTAGGTTATCATCCTAACATTCTTCCACGATTTCCCATAGAACGCCTTTACCAGCAGTGGCCGAAAGAATCACGTCTTTACAGAAGAATATGGATCTTCTAAAGGAGAATCTGGAATTGGCTCAGGAAAGGTACAAGAAAGCAGCAGATAAATTTCGTAAACCTGCACCAGCTTTCAAGGTAGGAGACTGGTCTGGCTGTCAACCAGAAATCTTAAGTTAAGGATTCCATCGTCTAAGTTGGGACATAAGTACATTGGACCCTATAAAATCAGTAAAATTATATGTGCCGTTGCTTGTCGTCTTCAACTGCCTAGAACTATGAGAATCCACCCTGTCTTTCATGTATCCCTACTAAAGGCTGCAACACCCAATACGTTTCCTGGACGTTCTTTTCCTTGCCCTGACCCAGTGCTAGTCGATGGTCAGGAAGAATCTGTGGTGGAAAGAATTCTAGATTCCAGGTTATACAGAAATCAGTTACAATATTTGATTAAATGGCAGGGCTACCCAGTGGAGGACAACTCATGGGAACCAGTCAATAACGTTAATGCTCCTCGTTTGCTCCGCCAGTTTCATCAGAGGTACCCAGACAAGCCTGGTCTGAGGCCATCCGGAGGTTGTCCCTAAGGGGGGAGTAATGTAAGGTTCTTTGTACATGTTCTTGAAACTCAGTTTTCCGTCAGCCATTTTGCTTTCTGTCTTGCTGCAGCTATCTTGCCCTCAGTCAATATGGAGTTTTCAGCTTTCATGTTCCCGCCCTGATTCTCTCCCTCTTGCTTCTTAAGCAGCCACAGCTGAGCAATCAGTGCTTCAGAATCTAGCCTGCAGTGAACCTGTGACCTGACTCCTGGAAGCCTTGGACTATGTACTCCAGCTATTCCTACTGAGGAACTCTGGAACACTTGTGGACTCTGGAACCCTGCTCTTTGAAAGATCCACGTTTGCATGGACTTACGGTAACAGAGAAGAAGATCCTGAACCTGTTGTGGAGAGTGATTGCTGAGCTTAAGTTACTCTGGCCTGCTGTGTCTCCTGCTTCTGTATCTGCAAACTGTGTGACTATTTTTGCTACTTGTATGAAGTAATAAAAGACCTTCTATATCAAACCTGTGTCTCATGTATGTTCATCGCACCCAAGCACAAGACGCTATATGAACTGTACTACATACATTACAGCTGCGCACACAAATGCTAATGTGAACCTAGCCTAACTGCAGTGTCTGACTGTACGTGGAATGGTCTGATCATACATTATCTCCTGGACAGGGGAGGAAGCAAAACAGAATACAATAAAATCAAAGACGCTATGATAAAATCAGCTGTAATCCCCTGCTGTGCTTTGTGAGATAAAGAATTTCCCTATCCGTTTTTTTAAAAAATGTTGTACCTCAAAGAAAGAATTATTTGCGATCCATGCTGTAATATCTGTATAGTACTCTGCATCTTCCCCTGCCCAAGAGCTGTGTATGATCAGACATGGACAATACACAGTACACAGCAGGGACACAAGATTATCTCAGCACAAGAACATTTTATTCAAAAAACATATCCAATATGGAAGTTAACATTCTAAGATCTGTCGATTGGTGTCATGGGACAATTTTCATTCTGATGGCAGTGTGCAGTTTTTGTCTGGTGCCTGTAAGCCATGTACGGCCTGTCCTCTGGCTGTCCTGAAGCCGTCCCATGGAGCACCCTGTACACAGTTTACATTTTGGTTTTGTCACCTGTCAAAAACATAAATAAATGTCCTACATGGATTCATCTTCGAACATGAGTGCTACAAGGGTGCCGCTCAGCAGTAATGAAAGTCTGAACAGAACGAGTCGTATTTATTACAGCTGTTCAACAGGAAAACTGTCTGATGCTCATAGCAGCCAGAGATGAGCAAGATTGCATACACTGGGTGCCATCACACATGAACAGAGCACGTAACAGGGGAGAACCAGAACGCTACATCTTCTCGGCTTTAGTTAGGCTTATCTGGTAGAAGCAATGTCCGTTACCGTTCTGTGCAGAACATGCCCAAGAGGTTTGTTATTAATAATTTTTTTTTATATGACTCTTAAATGAACAGCACATGAGAAACTTCTTCTGGTCGCTCACAACTGAAGCTGATGAAATCTGCACCATATCATCAGCTAAAGAAGCCACAGGCCGTACTACTAAGTTGTCATCATGCTGCACATCTTTGTTTCCATGGCAACAAAATCCAACTGATCTGCAAACCACTACATGCTCCTCAATCACAAAACATGCATTTATTCATCAGCGCAGTAGCCGCTGTATGTAAAAAGGATATTATACACACTGCACAAAGGCTAAACACCACCGCAGAGACTGCCGCTGCTGCCACAGCAAGCAATAAGCAAGTAGCTTCCATTTTTTCCAAAGAAACTTCATCAATTCTTTCTCTGGCCTATACATACAGTTCTCTCAAAAATTAGGAGACCACTGCACAGTTATAAAAATCAGCTTCTCTACATGTCTGACAGCCATTCCATTCCAGTGTCAGTTGAATTCCAACCAGAGTACACCTCATTCTACTTAATGTGCTTCTGATTAGGTGATCACCTGAACCAAATCTTATTTAATGAAGGAAAGTATAAAAAACCCTGCTGTGGTTTTCACAATCCTCTTGCAATAGGACAAGCTGGATAGCAAAACAAGTGCTAATAATATCCCAAAAGTAATTGGAATGAAAAAATAACTTTTAACCATGCCAAAGGAGTTGAGAAGAAAAGTCTTGAGTGAGGAAAAGAAGGGCTCAATTCTGGATTTACTAACAGAGGGATACAGTGAGCATCATGTTGCCTCCATCCTTAAAATTTCTAAGATGGCAGTCCATTACAACAAGGTCAAGCAGCAGACATTAGGGACAACAAAGCTACAGACCAGAAGAGGGCTAAAACGACTCTCCACTGACCAGTAAGACCGTCATCTTATTCGAATGTCACTCAGCAACCATAGGATGACATCAACTGACCTACAAAAGGAATGGCAAATGGCAGCTGGGGTGAAGTGCACGGCAAGAATAGTTCATAACAGGCTCCTAGAGGCAGGGCTCAAGTCATGTAAAGCTAGAAAAAAGCCTTTCATCAATGAGAAGCAAAGGAGAGCCAGGCTGAAGTCTGAAGTTTGCCCAAGACCATGAGGATTGGACCATAGAGGACTGGAGTAAGGTAATCTTTTCTGATGAGTCTAATTTTCAGCTTTGCCCAACACCTGGTCATCTAATGGTTAGACGGAGACCTGGAGAAGCGTACAAGCCACAGTGTCTTGCACCCACTGTGAAATTTGGTGGAGGATCGGTGATAATCTGGGGATGCTTCAGCAAGGCTGGAATTGGGCAGGTTAATCTTTGCGAAGTACGTATGAATCAAGCCGCATACAAGGTCATCCTGGAGAAACAGTTGATTCCTTCTGCTCAGGCAATGTTCCCCAACTCTGAGGATTGGTTTTTCCAGAAAGACAAAGCGCCATGCCACACAGCTAGGTCAATCAACGTGTGGATGAAGGACCACCACATCAAATCCCTGTCATGGCCAGCCCAATCTCCAGACCTGAACCCATTGAAAACCTCTGGAATGTAATCAAGAGGAAGATGGATAGTCACAAGCCATCAAACAAAAAAGAACTGCTAAAACTTTTGTACCAGGAGTGGCATAAGGTCACCCAAAAGCAGTGTGAAAGACTGGTGGAAATCATGCCAAGATGCATGAAAGCTGTGATTAAAAATCATGGTTATTCGACAAAATATTGATTTCTGAACTCTTCCTGAGTTAAAACATTAGTATTGCTGTTTCTAAATGATTATGAACTTGCTTATTTGAGGTCTTGCAAGCAATGCATTTTTTTGTTATTTTGACCATCTCTCATTTTCTGAAAATAAATACAAAATTTATTGCTTGGAAATTCGGAGACAAGTCAGTAGTTTATAGAATAAAAGAGCAATTTACATTATACTCAAAAATATACCTATAAAGAGAAAAATCAGACAAACTGAACATTTTGTAGTGGTCTCTTATAGGGAATCTGTCACCCCATTTTTCTTATATCAGCTGCAGCCACCGCCATCAGGGGCTTATCTGGAATGCTGTAGATAAGCTCCCGATGCAACCTGAAAGATAAGAAAAACGAGTTATATTATACTTACCTGGGAGGGGATGGGGGGATGGGCGCCGCAGTCCGGTTTCTGGCGCCTCCCATCTTCTAGCGATGACGTCCTCCTTCTGTCGCGCTCCTGCGCAGGCGTACTTCATCTGCCCTGTTGAGGGCAGAGCAAAGTACTGCAGTGCGCATGCGCTGGGCCTCTCTGACCTTTCCCGGCGCTTGCGCATTGCTGGCGGTGGCTGCAGCTGATATACGAAAAGTCTAAGTTACTTACCGTTAACGGTATTTTTCGAAGTCCATGACAGCACTACAGAGAGAGGGGATCCGCCCCTTAGGAACAGGAAACCTACAGATATAAAAGGGCGGCACCTCTCCCACACATCAGTTGGATTACAGAGCATAAGAGGACATCAAGGTTAAATGGTATACAGCAAAAAAATTTCATGCATCACACAGTAACATTAATCAATTGTTTATTACATGTGGACTACATAAGCGGAAGAAGTGCACATAAAACCTGGGTGGGAATGTAAGGGTGCTGTCATGGACTTCGAAAAATACCGTTAACGGTAAGTAACTTAGACTTTATTCGAACGTCCATGACAGCACTACAGAGAGAATTACAGAGAGTAATAACTATTTAGGGAGGGACTACTGCCTGCAGCACCCTTAGTCCGAAAGAAAGGTCTGAGGAAGCACCCAAATCTAATCTATAATGAGTGTAAAACGTGTGTGGAGAAGACCACGTAGCTGCCTTACATATCTGGTCAATCGAGACTTCTGCCCTTTCTGCCCATGAAGTCGCCACAGCTCGAGTGGAATGCGCCCTTAGCCTCTCAGGTGGCTGCTTGCCCCTCGAGGTGTATGCCAGAGAAATTGCTTCCCTAATCCATCTGGCCAACGAGCTCTTTGTTAATCTACGGCCTTTGTTAATTCCTTGAAAAGAGACAAACAATGCATTGTCCCTTTTCCAGGGATCAGTGACTGCCAAATATTGCAGCAGACATCTTCTAACATCTAAAGTATGAAGTTTCATCTCTTTTTGATTAGATGGATTAGGGATGAACGAAGGGAGAATAATTTCCTGTGTTCTGTGGAAAGCGGAAGACACCTTAGGTAGGTATGCTGGGTCCGGTCTAAGTATTATCCTGTCATTCAGGACCTGAGTGTAAGGAGACAGTCTAGATAGTGCCTGGATGTCACTTACCCTCCTAGCCGAGGTTAATGCTACCAGGAAAGCGGTCTTAAGGGAAAGAGTTTTTATTGATGCTGCTGATATAGGTTCAAAAGGGGGCTCTGTTAAAGCAGTGAGAACAAGATTTAAGTCCCATGGCATGATTCTCACCTTCACTATGGGTCTCGACCTACCCGCAGCTTTAATGAATCTACTGACCCAGTAATTATTTGCGATGTTGCAACTAAAGAGTGCCCCAAAGCTGAAACTTGTACCTTAAGGGTGCTTGTGGAGAGACCTAAGTCCAGACCCTTTTGTAGGAATTCTAGAATCTGGGTTATCGGTGTTGTGTCCCCTGCTACAACCGCCGAGCTCTGAAGAAATTTCTTCCAAATCCTAGCGTAGATCCTAGTTGTAACCTCTTTTTCTGCTTTTAAGGAGAGTATTAATTACATTAGCAGAAAACCCCTTATCTGTCAGCAGCGACGTTCAAAATCCACGCCGTCAGGTGGAGGCCCGCTACTCGAGGATGGTAGACTGGACCCTGGGAGAGCAGATCGGAATGTCCGGCAGGACCCACGGGTCGGCTATCGACATGTTTCTGAGACATGAAAACCATGCCCTCCTGGGCCAAAAAGGAGCGATTAATATTATCCTTGCCCTGTCCTTCCTGACCTTCCTCAATACTAGGGGAGTAAGGACAGGGGAGGGAAGGCGTAGGCTAGATTGAAATCCCACTGTAATAGAAGAGCGTCCACTGCCAGAGGGCGTTCTTTGGGATTCAGAGAGCAGAACTGTGTCACTTTTCTGTTGCTTTTGGTAGCAAAGAGATCTACTTCCGGTAGACCCCATTTCCGCACAATTAGGTCGAAGATGGAAGTCTTTAATGACCACTCTCCTTGGCTCAGGAGATTGCGGCTTAAGAAGTCCGCCTTGGTATTTTCTTCTCCCCTTATATGTAGAGCCGTTAGAGAAAGAAAGTGTCGTTCTGCTATCTGAAGTAGGCGCTTTGCCACTTCCATGAGAGGACCGGAACGAGTACCACCCTGGTGGTTGATGTATGCGACTGTGACCCGATTGTCGGAGAGCACTCGAACGTGGTGACCCTGTAGATAGACAAGGAGCTTTTTAATTGCTAGCTCTACCGCTGTTAATTCCTTCATATTAGAAGACATATGAATTTGATTCTGCTCCCATAAGCCCTGAACCATAACGTCCCCCATATGAGCCCCCCACCCAGAGGGGCTAGCATCTGTTGTGACTATTCGGGATATCTCATATTCCCAGGGAACCCCCTTAGACAGGTTTGTCTCATTCTTCCACCAATCCAGGGATCTTATAGCAGCCTGGGACAAGGATAGCTGGCCTTCCAGGTAACCACCTAGCAAATTTTGATACAGCAAGACCTCAGCTTGCAGTGCCCTTGTGTGAAATTGAGCCCACCGAACCGCGGAATGCAGGACGAGAGGGAGCCCAAAAGAGACATAGCCTTCCTAAGCGACATGGAGGGATTATTGGAAGCGTTTAGGACCTGGTACCGTAAACGAATTAACTTGTCTGACGGTAAACTACAGTTCTGATTTTGTGAATCCAGGATTAGCCCTAGAAACTGCTGAACCCTCATCGGATTCAAACGAGACTTTTTGGTATTTATTAGCCATCCCAGCCGCTCTAAGGTAGAAATCGCTCTTTTCAGTTGCTCTAGGCAATGCTCTGCCGTCTTTCCTATAATAAGAAAGTCGTCAAGGTAGGGGACTATAAGCATATTTGATTCACGTAAGTGGGCCATGACCTCCGACATAACCTTAGTGAATACTCGTGGGGCCACCGCCAAGCCAAAGGAAGGGCGCTAAATTGAAAATGTCGCAGTACTTCCCCATCTGGATTGCTACTCTGAGGAAACGCTGATGCTCCATATGGATCGGTATGTGGTAATAAGCGTCTTTCAGATCTAACACCACCATAAAGCAATTTTCAAACAGAAGCTTTATTGCTGAGCTGACCGTTTCCATTTTAAATCGGTGAATAATCAGGAATTTATTGAGGGCTTTCAAATTAATAATTGTTCTAAAAGACCCATCCAGTTTATGGATCAAAAACAGAGGGGAGTAAAACCCCTTACCCCGCTCTGCTTCTGGCACCTCCACTAAGACATTCTTAGCGCAAAGCTCCTGAACCTCCAACTCTAGAGCGGCCTGCTCCGATGGGGATGATCTGAGTGGGGTAATTTTAAAGTTATCCGAGGTACCGAGGAGAATTCTAACCGCAGCCCTGTAGCTATGATGTTAAGGATCCAGCTACTGTTTGAGATTTCCGACCAGGCCGGGTAGAAGGCTTTTAATCTGCCTCCTACCGGCATCGCTAGTCATTGCGAGGGTTTTTTTGTTTCCCTAGGTGGACCTCTAAACATAAACCCTGTACCTCTTCGCCTCTTTTCATCCCATTTGGCTCGTTCCCTGGACGACCTTCGGTAGCTGAACCTCCTTCTGCTGAAAGGTCTTTTATAGGAAGGAGTTGATAGACTGGGAAACTTTTTCTTGTCGTCCCCCGCCTTTTCTAAAAGTTCGTCCAGGACCGGGCCAAAAAGATATTCGCCGTCACACGGAATGGAGCAGAGGCGAGATCTGGCTTGAATATCGCCCGGCCAACATTTCAGCCATAATGCCCTTCGTGCTGAATTAGACAGCCCTGCCGCTCTGGCAGCCATTCTTACTGAGTCCGCTGAGGAATCAGCCAGAAAAGCCACCGCATTCTGAATTATTGGCAAGGTCTTTCGAATTGTCCCCCTGGAGGTTCCATCTGTTAACTGGGAAGCTAACTGGTCTAGCCAGACCATCAAAGACCTGGCTGCGCAAGTGGCTGCAACTGCCGGCCTCAGGGCACCTGCCGACATCTCCCATGTGCCTTTCAAGAAGGAATCTGCCTTCCTGTCTAGTGGATCTTTCAAAGACCCCATATCATCGAAAGGGATGGAGGATTTTTTAGAAGCCTTCGCCACTGCTGCATCCAGCTTCGGGGCCTTATCCCATTTACCCGTCAGGGATCTTCAAAGGGATATCTCCGTTTAAACGCTTGGGGTAAGGAGCCACTTTTTTCAGGCTTCTTCCACTCTCTGTCTATAAGGCCTTGGATGCTACTATTTAGTGGAAAGGATCTCCGTTTTTTTGGATCTAGACCACCAAACATCAGATCCTGTACTGAGGGTTCTGGTTTCGCCTCTTCTACCCCCATGGTGGACCTAACGGATTTGACAAATTTGTCCATCTGGTCCAAGGGAAAACAAAAACGGGTAGCGTCTTCCGTAGAAGACGAGGAGGAAGCCGAAGAGGAAGGCGAGGAGGGTCCTGACACAACTTCACCCCTATCATGGGCGGCAGGCGACTCTGAATCAGACAACACTGGTACATTTCTACGCCTGGAAAATTCTCCGTGTCTTGAGGACGCTTTCAACTCTGCTCTTATTATCTCCTTCAGGCTTTCGGTGAAATTTGGAGTCTCCTCCGCTATCTAAAAAGGGAAGGGGCATAGGGGGGGTTTACTATGTTATCCCATGCCCCTGTCCTTCCCCTTAACAATGCCCTACCGTCTGTTGCATGCACGGCTGGCACAACCTCTTAGGGCAAGCGTCAGGCAGAGGGCAAGCGCAAAAGGCACATTCCCTGTGCTTGCTTTTCACCGAACACTTCTTCCCAACAGACAAAATGGGGAAAAAACTGTATTACTGGGTATTCTAAATCTGACGATCTCTTACCCAGATTGTACAGCAGTAGGTACCGGATCACGGGGAGGGGGCTTTTTCCCAGCTGCGGAACTTCTGCGGCTGGTGCTCCTGGCCATTGAAGAGGAGCGCTCTGTCTGCTGCTGCTGCTGCTGGCTCTCCTGTTGCACCGAGGGAGCCTCTGCAGTGTCCATCGTAAAAAAATGGGGCAGAAGCGCTTTACCTCCTTCCTAGGCTCCTTATATCCTCCCCGGATATCCGGATCAGCAGGTCTGGCCAGGGGTCCACCC
This sequence comes from Oophaga sylvatica, assembly GCA_033576555.1. Taxonomy (NCBI): domain Eukaryota; kingdom Metazoa; phylum Chordata; class Amphibia; order Anura; family Dendrobatidae; genus Oophaga; species Oophaga sylvatica. Next base: position 311,118,930 of record JARQOD010000006.1, read on the forward strand.
CCTCCTACTCCCCGCCCCACGGCCCCCCCTGCACCTCCCCGCCGTCCCCACAGCAGGCGCCGTCCCGACGATGCAGCCGCCAAAATTTTCAAAAACGCCGGCCGGCGTCTTACTTCCGGTTCCGGTGGTGGAGACTCCGCCCCCTTTTTTCCCCCGCTCGCACGGACCGACGGAGGTAAGCACAATCCCCCGCTGCATCGCCCCCCAAGCGGAGATCTCCCCCGACCTCAGCCGCGCCGCTGCAACAGCGGCGCACGATTGAAATTTCAAAAAACCCCGCCGCGCCGTCCATAGCCGTGACGCGCGGCGGGAAATTCAAAACCGCCCGCCGCGCCGTCCATAGCCGTGACGCGCGGCGGGAAATTCAAAACCGCCCGCCGCGCCGTCCATAACAGTGACGCGCGGCGGGAAATTCAAAAAACCCCCGCCGCGCCGTTCACAGCAGTGACGCGGCGGGAAATTCAAATTTAAAAAAAAATTTTCTTTTTTTTTTTTTTTTAAAAAATCACGGCTGCACCCTCAAGAGGCCCCCACCATGACAGGACCACAGGAGAGGACAGGGAGAAGGCATCGGGACCAGGGAGAGGGGGGGGAATACTTACCTACCGGCGCTGGCTGGGAGACAGAGATCCTCTGGATACTGCTCCACCTGCTCCGCACACTGCCGTGGAATCCTACCCGGACCCACCGTGGCGCTTCCAGGGGCTCCGCACCGGCCGAGGTAGGAGATTCCCCCCCGCTACCTGGGTCGACCGGCCGGCCTGGGTCCTCCTGAAGATCTTCATCTGTAGGAAACCCGTCCTTTAGGAACAGGAAACCAACTGATGTGTGGGAGAGGTGCCGCCCTTTTATATCTGTAGGTTTCCTGTTCCTAAGGGGCGGATCCCCTCTCTCTGTAGTGCTGTCATGGACGTTCGAATAAAATGGGGTGACAGATTCTCTTTCATTTTTGCCAGAGCTGTATATTCACACACAGATTAAAGAAATCCCAGGAGCAAAAAGTGTGTACAGTCATGGCCAAAAGTTTTGAGAATGAAACAAATATTATATTTTCACATGATCTGCTGCCCTCTGGTTTTTATGTGTGTTTGACAGATGTTTTTATCACAGACAGAAATATAATAATTGCAAACATATGAGTAACAAAAGCTTATATTGACAGTTAGAATGAGTTAATGCAGCAAGTCAATATTTGCAGTGTTGACCCTTCTTCTTCAGGACCTCTGCAATTCTCCCTGGCATGCTCTCAATCAACTTCTGGACCAAATCCTGACTGATAGCAGTCCATTCTTGCACAATCAATGCTTTCATTTTGTCAGAATTTTTAGGTTTTTGTCCACCCGTCTCTTGATGATTGACCACAAGTTCTCAATGGGATTAAGATCTGGGGAGTTTCCAGGCCATGGACCCAAAATCTCTATGTTTTGTTCCCTGAGCCATTTAGTTATCACCTTTGCTTTATGGCAAGGTGCTCCATCATGCTGGAAAAGGCACTGTTGACTGCTCTTGGAGGGTTGGCAGAAGTTGCTCTTGGAGGACATTCTGGTACCATTCTTTATTCATGGCTGTGTTTTTAGGCAAGACTGTGAGAGAGCCGATTCCTTTGGCTGAGAAGCAACCCCACACATGAATGGTTTCAGGATGCTTAACAGTTGGCATGAGACAAGACTGGTGGTAGCGCTCACCTTGTCTTCTTCGAATGAGGCGTTTTACTGATATCCCAAACAATCGAAAAGGGGATTCATCAGAGAAAATAACTTTACCCCAGTCCTCAGCAGTCCACTGCCTGTACCTTTTGCAGAATATCAGTCTGTCCATGATGTTTTTTCTGGAGAGAAGTGGCTTCTTTGCTGCCCTCCTTGAGACCAGGCCTTGCTCCAAGAGTCTCTGCCTCACAGTGCGTGCAGATGCACTCACACCTGCCTGCTGCCATTCTGAGCAAGCTCTGCACTGCTGGTTGCCCGATCCCGCAGCTGAAACACTTTTAAGAGACGGTCCTGGCGCTTGCTGGTCTTTCTTGGGCACCCTGAAGCCTTTTTGGCAACAATGGAACCTCTCCTTGAAGTTCTTGATGATGCGATAGATTGTTGACTGAGATGCAATCTTTCTAGCTGCGATACTCTTCCCTGTTAGGCCATTTTTGTGCATTGCAATGATGACTGCATGTGTTTCTTTTGAGATAACCATGGTTAACAGAAGAGAAATAATGATGGCAAGCACCAGCCTCCTTTTAAAGTGTCCAGTGGTGTCATTCTTACTTAATCATGACAGATTGATCTCCAGCATGTCCTCATCAACACCCACACCTGTGTTAATGGAGCAATCACTGAAAAGAGGTTAGCTGGTCCTTTTAAGGCAGGGCTGCAATGATGTTAAAATGTGTTTTGGGGGATACAGTTCATTTTCTAGCTAAATATTGACTTTGCAAGTAATTGCTGTTAAGCTGATCACTCTTTATAACATTCTGGAGTATATGCAAATTGCCATTAGAAAAGTGAAGCAGTCGACTTTGTAAAAATTAATATTTGTGTCATTCTCAAAACTTTTGGCCATGACTGTATATGTATATAAAATGCATTTAACGATAATTGAAGGCAGTCCTCAAAAAGCCAGAATCAAAAATAAAAAAAACAGGGGTGTTTTATTCTTAACTTAGGTAAATTTTATTGGTACAAAAAGACACATTAAAATGCCCAGGAGGAGAAAAAAGACAAACAAGAAGTAACCAGCACAAAAACATTGACATCTGTGCAGATAGTTAGTGAAGATAAGGGGAGTCAGAAGGAAAGTTTTAGGCTAAGTTCACACGTTGCGGAATTGCCGCGGAAATTTCCGCGGCAATCCCGCACTTCTCCCGCAGGAAATACGCACGTTTTTTGTATGCTGATTCCCGCCAGAATAATAGCGTTTTGCAAGCGTAATTAGCTTGCAGAATGCTAGCGTTTTCCTAGCGATCTGTAGCATCGCTTGGAAAACTGATTGACAGGTTGGTCACACGAGTCACACATAGTGTTTGACACGTGTGACCAACTTTTTACTATTGATGCCGCCTATGCCGCATCAATAGTAAAAAGATCTAATGTAAAAATAATAAAAAAAATAATAAATAATGATATTCTCACCTTCCGGCGGCCCCCGCAGCCTTCCCGCCTCTCAGTGACGCTCCCGGCAACTCCGGTCCCAGGAGTGCTTTGCGACAAATCACACCGATGACGTACATCTCGCGAGACCGCTATGCCATCTGGGTGATTCTCGCAAAGCACTCCTGGGACCGGAAGTTGCCGGGAGCATCGCTGAAGGCGGGAAGGCTGCGGGGGCCGCCGGAAGGTGAGAATATCATTATTTTTTATTTTAATTATTGTTTTACCAGGGATATGGTACCCAGGGCCTGGAGGAGAGTCTCCTCTCTCCAGACCCTGGGTACCACCGCACATGAACCGCTTACATTCCGCAAAATTAATGAACATGTTGCTATTTTTTCCGCGAAGCGTTTTTTTCGCGGAAAAAAACGCAACATGTGGCCAAAACATGCGGAATCAATTAACATGTATAGGATGCTTAATGCTTGCGTTTTTATCGCGTTTTTACCGCGGAAAACCACGGAAAAAACCGTGAAAAAAACGCAATTATTCCTGATCGTGTGCACTTAGCCTCAAAGTAACATATCTAGTCTGACATTCTGGCCATTAAACCTCCTCTGCAAAAATCCCAACCATGCTCCAATATCAAAAATTAAAATAAATAAATTAATAAATAATCCATACTCATACTGCCAAAGGAAACCCAAAGTACACATGCAAGTACAAGAATCCCCAAGGCGCGTTTTGCGTGTTGACACCTCACTTTCTCAAGGGGAAGTAAAAAATAATTAATGTTCACTAGAGGACATTTTGAACATGTGACCGTGTCACATGGCCATCAGCCCACAAATGGGATTAAACTCCAGGGCACAAGTGCAAATCGCCATGTGCACGTCCCCACCAATCCCCAGCAATCAAACCAGCCATGTGCACATCAGGAGCGATGGAAGTTGCCATAGCTCTTAGACATGAGCAGACCGGTATAAAGATGCTGGATCATGGACGGACACACAAAGTGGAGAAAGGCGAACGTGTACATCAATCCTAAAGTTGAATTATTAACATCCAAAAAGGTGCAAGGCCATATACAACCATAATGAAGAACCTTAAGGTCATAGATGAAGAAAGGAAAGAGGTATAAAGGAAGAAAAATAAGGAATATAGAAACTAATCAAATAATACAGTTAGCCATATATGTTATTATAGTACAATTGGTGCCAATTGATGACCAGTTTCTCTAGATAAACCGCCATAAGACACGTGTCATACACTGTTGCAGCAACCTTTCCCAAACTTCATTTATTATAATGCATAGTAATCAGTCCCAATCCCAAAGAAAGGAAGTTTACAATTTATCATATCAAAACCTGAACTGTAGACGAACAAGAAAAATTCTAAATTAAACAAGAAAATGAGTAAAATCAAAAAACAAACATGACTGTGACCCTAATTAAAGTATGGGGGGTTAGACGTTCACACTTGTACACGTACGTGCAGGAGATATAGGTAAACGTTTAGCACAATGTGAGGCAAGATGGATAGTCACCTTGGGCACGTTGACCCCCTTCGGTCTTAATGAAACGCTTACATTTTCATCCTTTTTATAGGCAGCATTTGCCACCACTTCCACATGTATGTTTGTTTTTTGTTTTCACTAATTTTATTTTTAGTGCAGAGCACTACTCCATAACTATGCTAAGCCAGTTCAGTGGCTCTTGCCAGATTCTAAGTGAAAGTCCAATATTAACTTTAAGACATGAAGGACAGCCAATTCAGAAAATTGCTAGAACCTTGAACTAAGTGCAGACAAAAAAAAAAAAAAAAAAAACAGAATCTTTCCTGATACACAGGAAAGAAGCAAACAGATTTACCTCTGCTGCAACAGAGAAGTTCAGAACTACCAGCCACATAATCAAAAAATTGACAGCACCTCAGACAACAGCACTCAAAGGCACCACGCAGCGCCTGGAAACCCGATGTGTACCTTGGTTACCAGCTTCCTGCATCAGGGCGCTGGTATCCAAGGTACACTGCGGGTAACTAAGCGATGTTACCCGCAGTGTCGCTTGTACTGATCGCTGCCTGAGCTGCCTATTTGGCAGCTCAGCAGCGATAATGTAGCGATACACCAGCGATCCTGATCGTTGTCGGGATCGCTGGTGTATCGCTATGTGAGACCCAGCCTTTAGTGGTTACAGAGTGCTACTGGATTCTCTGGTTTGAATTACCCTCATACATGACACAAAGGCAAGTAGCAGACATCTCAAACACCACTGTCCAGAGGAGACGACAAGAAGCAGCTTATTATAGCCAAATTGCTGCAAATATGACTAGTGAGGACAGCAAATAGAGATGGTTTGCGATGAGCTGGACAGCAGAGTTAAGCAAAGCATCCAACAAGTGCTCTGCTCCTCCAGGAACTCCTTCAAAACTATTGGAAAAACATTCCTGATGAAGCTGCTTAAGGGCCCCGTCTCACATAGCGACACACCAGCGATCCCGACAACGATCAGGATCGCTGGTGTGTCGCTAATTGATCGCTGCTGAGCTGTCAAACAGGCAGCGATCAGGACAGCGACACTGCGGGTAACGTCGCCTAGTTACCCGCAGTGTACGTTGGATACCAGCGCGCTGATTCAGGAAGCTGGTAACCAAGGTACACATCGGGTTTCCAGGCGCTGCGTGGTGCCTGGAAACCAGACGTGTACCTTGGTTACCTGCTCCCCTGCAGCAGCGGGCTGGTATTCAACGTACACGTCGGGTTTCCAGGCACAGCCCCGCGCCTGGAAACCCGATGTGTACCTTGGTTACCAATAGATCGCTGGTCTCCTGCCTGTCACACACAGCGATGCGTGCTGGCCAGCGAGAGACCAGCAATCAAAAAAAAAGTCCAGGCATTTCTGACACGACCAGCGATTCACAGCAGGGGCCTGATCGCTGGTACGTGTCAGACATAGCGAGATCGCTGCTGAGATCGCTGTTTAGCAGCGATCTCGCTATGTGAGACGGGCCCTAAGAGAATGCCAAGTGAGCGAGAAGCTCAAAGGTCAACGGGGTAATTTGCGGAATCAAAGCTTTAAACACATTCTGATTTTTCTTGTGCATTTTTCCCCTTGGTTTCCCTATTTGTTCCTTTGAGGTTTTGCTGCCTTTAGTCTGAATGTGCAATGTGTACCACTGCATGAACTGTAGAGTCCAAACCTTTGACCAGTACTGTATGCATATGAACGATCAATTTTTATCCACAAAAAAAAATCTAGCAATTTTAGCACTGAGCCCCTAGTGTAGCACACAACCCATGTGGAAGTTATGGTGACTGCAGTTACTACTATTACAATCTTTTGTGGGTGCCTGAAGTTTAGGGAACCTGTCAGCAGGATTGCGCACAGTAACCTACAGACAGTAGTCAGGTCGGCGCCGTTATACTGATTGAAATGATACCTGGTGATGAAATCCGTCTTGTGATTGTTGTTTAATCTTTATTTCCAGTTTTGAGTTAATGATATGCTCGTGCTCCGGGGCGGCCTGTGGGGGTCTTCACCTGGTGCTCTGATTAGGTATTCATAATGCAGACTGCTGACAGGTCACTGATCTGCCCCCTAGTTTACATAATGATTATATATACATACTGAAGAAAAAAAACTTCTGCAGGCAGGCGCCAGCCGTGGCACCTGCATTGCAGCATCATCACATGTGTACTGTGTATATAATTAATATGTTTCAGGTTATCCTGATATTCAAAAAACAAAAAACGATTTGAAAATGGCGCCCGCCGTGCCTGCGCAGTAGCAGGTATCCGTGAGAGCCACATGGAGTCTCCGTTACATTGAGACCTTGTGACCGTTAGTTCTGATTTCTGGTCAGTCACACATTCTGGTCACAAGATGGCGCCGCCAAGGGACCAGAGCGGCACCAGAGACAGATGACAACTGGTAAGTATAACATTAGGTTGATTAGGTAGATTACAAGCACCACTCCAGCGCTGAAACAAACAAAAACGCTGGAGTGCTGCTTTAAGGGGTTGTCCAGTCTAAAATGACAAGTCTGCAGTCACTGTACGTGCAGACTTGTGAATCCTCACATAGGATTATCAGGGGTCGGCGCTGGGTACCTCGTGACCACAAGTAGATAATATGCTAACTCCTGGCCAGAACCTGACTAGACTTTCTGGCACGGTCAATCCAAGTATATTGTGTGAGGCTGGAAACAGTCTAGTTGGGTTCTGGCTGGGAGTAAGTATATCATATACTTGCAGTCACGCGACCGCCATTCCCGGCGCTGACATCCAAGAATCCTATGTGAGGATTCCCAAGTCTGCAGTCACAAAAATGACAAAATCCCTTTACATACAATGTACCCCATCTATATACAAAAGAAAACGCACTGTGCACGAATTGGATATGTCAAATATAACAAAAGTATGCCATCTTTTCTGGATAATTTAGGCACAAGAACAAATTGTTTTAAAACAATTGAATAGGAAACTACGGCACTTTGTTTTTAGCCTTACGCGTTTCGCACCCTACTGTGACAAAAACCTTTATGTTGCCACAAAAAAGAAACTCCATGCAGCTTATGCACAACTGCTAGCTTTTACATCCATAAGTACAATATTACTACTAGTACCTACACTGTAAAACCCAGGGGTGGGCCACTTACTAATTATTTTGGAAAAATGTCCAGGAAGCATTTACTTTCAGTTAGTAATATAATGAAATAGCTAGAGAATCGCTGATGTTCCCAAGTTAAAAACTTTCACCAGCACACTGCGCTGCGATCCAGTCCAGAACATGCCTGCCAACATATGAGCATGGGACCAGATGTGTCCATCACCAGTTTCAAATAAGCAAAGCATTAGCAACGAGCTCAGTGTTGGGCCTCATTCAGATTTCCGATATTCTCGTATTAGTGTTATACATGTTCTTCACGCATAGCACTCGTACCGGTGAGTCTAAGGGGCCATTTATATGTCCGTGAAAAATCACAGACCAATAGTTTTATGGAAAATCAAAGAGACTTGTCAGATTTTGATCAGAGGGTTGGATCAAAATTAGCAATGCAAGTTTATGGATGGAGGTGGGGCTGAAAATAGCACCGCACACAGATGAAATCAGATTTCATAGACTGTCATGAAGGAGAAGGTGAAGGAATTTTGACAATAGGACTCAATCCAACACCTGGCTTGCTACATGGACACACTTCACACCTCCACTAGACTGACTCCAGATCACCAAACTACTAAGCCATCACTCTCTCCACCTCGCCATTTATAACAAAAGCCTTCATTTTATAACTTTGGCTTATCTTTAAGAGTATGTGCACACGTTGCAGAGTCTTCCTCTCAAAGCAGAAAACGCAGTTGAAAATCCATGCAAATTTTCATGCGGTTTTCTCTGCGGATTTGCAAGCTAAATATATATTGAACAAAAGAAAAATAAAAGAATTGTGATGTCACTTCCTTGTCCAACCTCTTTTACAATCTCCATTAAGACCATATCATTACATACCATGTTTAAATCTAATGTTTACACACACAAAACAAAGTGAATATACCCTCATTAATAAAATGGTACATAGTTAAATTAAAAAAAAAAAAAAAAAACACACGACATTCGCGTGAAACGCAAGATTGTTTATTTTTTAAATTTTTTTTTTTTTTTTTTTAAATTCATGGGCTCACAGAGGTTTGCTTAGCCTTCACTGGCAAGTTTACAGAGGAACCCCTCCCCCCTCCATAAAAAATTGATATGGGGTCCCCCTATGAAATCAAACCAACAAAAGCTATCTTGACAGCTGCGGGCTGATCATAGCCTGGGAAGGAGGCCATGGATATTGGCACCCCCCCAGGCTAAAAACATCAGTTCTCAGCTGCCCCTGAAATGGTGCATAGATGCACCAATTCTGGCACTTCGCCTCGATCTTCCCACTTGCCCTGTAGCAGTGGCAAGTGGGGTTCATATTTGTGAAGTTGATGTCACCTTTGTATTGTCCGGTGACATCAAGCCCACAGATTAGTAATGGAGATGCGTCTAGAAAATACCTGTTCATTACTAATCCTATATGGTATATGGTTTTATGGTAAATAAAGACATAGCCAGATTAAAGTCCTTTAATAATCTTAATCAACCATTCTTACTGCATCGCCTAATCCCCGACTCCCTCGATTTCCTGCATCAAAAATAAAACAAACAAATACTCCCTTGTCCAACGTAGTCCTAAATAACGAGTGTCCCACGATGATCTCACATGTAAAACAGTCACATCGGAGATGTGACCGCTCTACACGGCTCCGGTGACCCACTGAAAGGAGATAATAGCTCCTGCAGTGCATCAATGAAAGGTCACCGGAGTTTGTGCTCTCACTTTATGGCACTACCGCTGCGTGAGAATTTTCTCACACAGCGGTGCCACAAGTGACAGCACGAACTTCGGTGACCTCTGACAGCGCGCAGTGATACACTAAGGGAGGATACCTCATGTCAATGTGCCACCGGAGCCGTGTAGAGCAGTCACATCTCCCGATGTGACTGTTCAACACGAGAGATCGCCGTGGGACACTCGTCATTAAATGGACTATGGCGGAAAGGTAAATATATGTTGCTTTATTATTTTTTTTTATGTTGCTGCAGGAGATCGAGGGCAATGGGGACTAGGGGTTTGGCGAGTATGAATGTTTTTTTTGTTTTACACTTAAACACAATCGCCGGATGATGGGACTACTACTGTCCCATCATCAGCTAATGCTGTCACTGTTCTATGTGACAGCAGACCTAGCCGGATGGGACTTGTAGTCCCATCAGACGATGCCTGACTACATACAGACACCACCATACACAGACACACCCGCGCACATACTCTCCACTCACACACTCTTCCCGCTTTCCTTTCTGCATTTTTGGCACGCTAATCCGCAGACCTTTTTACACATGCGGTTTAGCTGCGGATTTGACTAACTCAGTGTAAGGCTGTGGTTCCACGGTCCGGAACCACAGCGCTTTGGACGGAGCGGAAATTCGCTCCGTCTAAGCCCCGCCCCTTTTTGACGCGCGCTCTTTCCGGAGGTGTTCAGGACACCTCCGGAACACCTCCGGAAAGAACGCAGGGCTACATAGCCCTGTGTTAAATTCTGTTGCGGCGACGCACCGTCGCCGCAACACGCGAGGACATGCTGCGGTCTGAAAAGACGCGCCGCATGTCCGTTTACGCTGGTCTCCCCCTGCGTGTTGTTACGCATAGTGGAGACGGGATTTCTTGAAATCCCCTCCACTATGCTGTAACATCTGGACGCTGCGTGTTTGGCGCTACGCCAGCACACAGCGCCAAACACGCAGCGTTTACTGATCGTGGAAACTCACCCTAATTCAATGGGTGCAGAAATGCTGTAGATCCACAAAAGGACTTGACATCCTGTGGAAAATAAAATGCTGAGAATCATTGCAGATTTCAGCAGCATGTGCGCAACAATTCTGGATTCCCATTGATTAACATTGCTTGAGCACTCTTTTGCGGATTCGTTGCAATTCCGCACGGGAAAAAATGCCTGTGGATCCGCAACGTGTGCACATAGCCTAAGAGGCATCGCCACATCCCCAAATGTCCTGTTGTAACATACTTTTTGTGCTCTTGTCTTAGCAAATCATTTGTAAACCAGCCTGATGAAGGAGCCTCTGTGCTCTGAAAGATTGCAAATATTTTCTGCTTAGCCAATAAAGGAATCAGTCGTAGAATGCTTTAGTCTCTTTTGGGCATAAAAATATTTATTAGTTTATTGAAAAAATTACACGCTGAAAGTACATGATAACAACCATAGGTCAACATATGGCAGCTTGTCAAAACGCTGTTAATAGTAGATGCATTCTTGAGCTGTAAACTAACATCTATCTGTAGCATTTCTGCCTTATACAAAGTGAGAAGAAACTCTGCTTTCTGAAAACCAAACCATTCAACAGAAATCTTGATAGATTTCTGGTTCAACCATGCTATTCCATTTTTTGTATATGCAGGCAAAAGGTTAGCAGTCATATCCAAATTGCCAGATCTTTCCCCTGAATCCAGGGAGTTTCACATTTTGAATCAGCCCATCGCAATGTGCAGAATCAGCTACAACATCTTTATATTAATGTCTACTTATTGACCAAGTACAGTATATTTTTTCACATTTGATTCTCTATTTATATGAATAAATTTAAAATAAATAATTATGTAAAATACCCTAAAGATTATTCCTTAAAAAACCAAACTCATTTTATACATATTGCCAGGATCCATGCACATGAAGAGATATATATTTATGGAATTTGAATACAAATGATCCTAGCGATTCTGAGACTGTTTTTCGTGACATATTGGGCTTCATGTTAGTGGTAAATTTAGGTCAATAATTTGTGCGTTTATTTGTGAAAAAATTGGAAATTTGGTGAAAATTTCGCAATTTTCAAATTTTTAAGTTTATTCTGTTAAACCAGAGAGATGTGTGACACAAAACAGTTAATAAATAACATTTTCCACATGTCTACTTTACATCAGCACAACTTTGGAAACTAAATGTTTTTTTGTTAGGAAGTTAAAAGGGTTAAAAGTTGACCAGCGATTTCTCATTTTTGCAACAATTGACTAAACCATTTTTAGGGACCACTTCACATCTGAAGTCAGTTTGAGGGGTCTATATGGCTGAAAAAACCCAAAAATGACAACATTCTAAAAACTGCACCCCTCAAGCTGATCAAAACCACATTCAAGAAGTTTATTAACCCTTCAGGTGCATCACAGGAGCTGAAGCAACGTGGAAGGAAAAAATGAACATTTAATTCTTTAGTCACAAAAATGATCTTTTACAAACAATTAATTATTTTTACAAGGGTAAAAGGAGAAAATGGACAGATAAAGTTGTTTTGCAATTTCTCCTAAGTACACCGATACTCCATATGTGGGTGAAAACCAGTCTGGGAGCACGGCAGGGCTCGGAAGGGAAGGAGCGCCATTTGACTTTTTCAAACCAAAACTGGCTGGAATTGAGATAGGACGCAATGTTGCATTTGGAGAGCCCCTGATGTGCCTAAACAGTGGAAACCCCCCACAAGTGACACCATTTGGAAACTAGACCCCCTAAGGGACTTATCTAGATCTGTGGTTAGCACTTTGAACCCAAAGTGTTTCACAAAAGTTTATAATGCCTGGGTGTGGAAAAAAAAAATTCACAAAAATGATTTTTTAGTCCCCAATTTTTGGATTTTTCCCAAGGAAATTGGACCCCAAAAGTTGTTGTCCAATTTGTCCCGAGTACGCCGATACCCCATATGTGGGGGGGGGGGGGGAAACTGTTAGGGCGCACGGCAGGGCTCGGAAAGGCAGTAATGACGTTTTAGAATGCAGACTTTGATGGGTGTCACGTTCAGTTTGCAGAGCCCTTGATGTGCCTAAACAGTGGAAACCCCCCAGAAGTGACCCCATTTTGGGAACTAGACCCCCTAAGGGACTTATCTAGATCTCTGGTGAGCACTTTGAACCCACAAGTGCTTCACAGAATTTTTTAATGCGCGGGCCTGAAAATAAAAAATCCTATTGTTTTCCCACAAAAATGATCTTTTAGTCAACAATTTTTTATTTTCCCAAGGGTAACAGGAGAAATTGGACCACAAAAGTTGTTGTCCAATTTGTCCTGAATACGCTTATACCCCATATGTGAGGGAACCACTGTCTGGGCGCACGACAGAGCTCGGAAGGAAAGGAGCGCCATTTGACTTTCAAACTAAAATTGTCTGGAATCGAGATTGAACGCCATGTCGCGTTTGGAGAGCCCCTGATGTGCCTAAACAGTGGAAAACCCCTACAAGTGACCCCATTTTAGAAACTAGACCCCCTAAGGAACTTATCTAGATCTATGGTGAGCACTTTGAACCCCCAAGTGCTTCACACAACTTTATAACAGAGCCGTAAAATTAAAAAAATCATTTTTTTCCACAAAAATTATCTTTTCACTTCAATTTTTATTTTCCCAAGGGTAACAAGACCCAAAAGTTATTGTGAAATCTGCCCTGAGCAAGCCGATACCCCATATGTGGGGGTAAACCACTGTTTGGGTGCATGGCAGAGCTTGGAAGCGAAGGAGCACTGTTTGAATTTTTCAACGCAGAATTGGCTGGACGCCATGTCGCGTTTGCAGAGCCCCTGATGTGCCTAAACAGTGGAAACCCCCCACAAATGACACTACTTTGGAAACTAAACCCCTCAAGGAACTTATCTAGATGTGTGGTGAGAACTTTGAATCCCCAGGTGTTTCACTAAAGTTTTTTTTTATTTTCCAAGGGTAACAGGAGAAATCGGACCCCAGAAGTTGTTGTCCAATTTGTCCTGAGTACGCGATACCCCATATATTGGAGAAAACAACTGTATGGGCACACGTCGGGGCTCGGAAGGGAAGTAGTGTAATGTAGTTTTGTAATGCAGACTTTGATGGAATGGTCTGCGGGTGTCATGTCACGTTTGGAGAGGCCCACTTTTTTGGAAACTAGACCTCTCCGGGAACTTATCTAGATGTGTGGTGAGAACTTTGAACCCCTAGTTGTTTCACTAAAGTTTATAACGCACGAGCGTGAAAAAAAAAAAATCATGTTTTTCCACAAACATGATCTTTTAGTCCCCAATTTTTTATTTTCCCAAGGGTAACAGGAGAAATTAGACCCCCAAAGTTATTGTGCAATTTTTCCTGAGTACGCAGAAGCCTCATGTGTTGGGGTAAACCACGGTTTGGGCACACGTCAGGGCTTGGAAGGGAGGGAGCAATGTTTGAATTTTTTTAATGCAAAATTGGCTGGAATCAATGGTTGTGCCATGTCGCGTTTGGGGAGCCCCTGATGTGCTTAAACAGTGGAAACCCCTCAATTCTAACTCCAACCCTAACCCCAACACACCCCTAACCCTAATCCCAACCCTAACCATAAGCCTAACCCTAATCCCAACACA
>JARQOD010000006.1:311133071-311185713 GCA_033576555.1 Oophaga sylvatica
TCTCGCATTCCGTCAGAACCCGAGCTTTTTGTCGCTCTACAGCGAGAGGTCGAATTTCTACTACAAAAGGGTGTAGTAATACCGGTTCCGTCAGAGGACCGAGGAAAAGGTTTTTATTCCAACCTTTTTGTAGTTCCCAAAAAGGAGAACAAATTTCGCCCGATTCTGGATCTCAAGCGATTAAACCGGCATGTCCACACCCGGAAATTTCGCATGGAGTCACTTCGCTCCGTTGTAGCAGCTTTGTCACAGAACGATTTTCTGGTGTCAATCGACATTCGCGACGCCTATTTGCATGTTCCCATCGGAAGGGCTCATCAGCGCTTTCTTCGGTTTGCCATAGGACAGGATCACTATCAGTTCATGGCTCTGCCTTTCGGCTTAGCCTCAGCGCCCAGAGTCTTTACAAAAATTCTGGCGCTCCTCATGGCAATCCTTCGAAGACAGGGGGTTACGATTCTTCCTTATCTGGACGATCTTTTGATAGTGGCTTCCTCGGAAGAGGAGGCAGTGACGGCTTGCGATTTGTCTCTTCAGCTTCTGAAGGACTTCGGTTGGCTGGTCAATTGGGAAAAGTCGTTCCTGGAACCATCGAGGGCAATCCTCTTTTTGGGGATGCATTTCGACACGATTCGGACAGTAGTTTCTCTACCGCCAGACAAACAGTCATGTCTTCTTCGACATGTGCAGATTATGAAATCCTCGACAGCAATGTCCCTACGGAAGTGTATGCGTCTTCTGGGACTGATGGTGGCGTCCATGGAGGCAATTCCTTTTGCCCAGTTTCATTCCAGAACTCTCCAAAGGTTCATCCTGAGTCGATGGAATCGGTCGCAATCGCTGGATTGCAGTGTCACCATTTCTCGCGCGGTGCGAGATTCCCTAGGATGGTGGTTACGTCCAGGGTCATTTTCCCTGGGGAAGTCCTTCCTCCCTCCGAAGTGGTCAGTCATAACCACCGATGCCAGCCTGACGGGCTGGGGGGGTGTTTGGAACAATCTCTGGATTCAGGGGGTATGGTCATCGGAAGAGTCTGTTCTTCCGATCAACATCCTGGAATTGAGGGTGATTTTCCTTTGCCTCCAATGGTGGAGGTGTCCCGGATTCTGATTTGGGCCGAGGCCAGAGTACCAGCCATTTCTGCGATTCACATTCCAGGGGTTCAGAATGTTACAGCGGACTTTCTCAGTCACAAGAAGATGGATCCCGGAGAATGGAGTCTCCACCCGGAAGTTTTTGCACTACTGTGCTCCCGTTGGGGAACTCCCCAAGTGGATTTGATGGCATCCAGGTCCAATGCCAAGTTACCGACGTTCATGTCCAGGTACAAGGACCCAAAAGCTGTGGCGGTGGATGCTCTAGTGGCTCAGTGGGATCAGTTCGAGCTAATCTATGTATTCCCGCCGATATCCTTACTTCCTCTAGTACTGCGTCGGATCAGACTAGAGAGAATTCCAGCTATTTTGATAGCTCCAGATTGGCCAAGAAGAATGTGGTTCTCGACAATAATGTCGCTGTTGACGGCACCTCCTTTTCCACTTCCTCTTTGACCGGACTTGTTGACTCAGGGGCCCGTTTGTCATCCGGACTTGAAGTCTCTGCGTTTGACGGCGTGGCTCTTGAGACCGAAATCTTAACCCGTAGAGGTTTTTCAGCCGAGGTCATTGCTACTCTTCGTGTTGCAAGAAGTCCGGCTACTACTAGGATTTACCACAAAACTTGGGAAACCTTCTTTTCATGGTGTTTGGGGTCCTCTCTGAACCCGAGAAAATTTTCCATTCCCAATCTGTTGGCTTTTCTGCAGCATGGGTTAGACAAGGGTTTGGCAGTCAGCACCCTGAAAGGTCAGGTTTCTGCTCTGTCCTTATTGTTTCGGAGAACCATTGCCTCGCATAGGGACGTGCTTTCCTTTTTCCGCGGTATAGCTCGTAAGTTTCCGCCGCGGAAGGCACCTGTGTCTCCTTGGCGGCTCAATCTTGTTTTGGAGGCTCTTCAGCATAAACCTTTTGAGGCTATGGATTCTGCTAGCCTTTCTTTACTTTCTTGGAAGGTGGCCTTCCTAGTAGCGGTCACCTCTTTGAGAAGAGTTTCTGAGTTAGCAGCTCTTTCTTGCTCGCCTCCTTTTCTGGAGTTTTTTCCGGATCGTGTAGTGTTTCGCACATGGGGTGATTTTCTACCTAAAGTGGTGTCACAATTTCATGTTAACCAGGATATTGTGTTGCCTTCACTCTGTCCGGATCCGAAGAATGCGAAAGAGCGAGATTTACACACATTGGATTTAGTGCGGACCTTGAAGTTTTATCTATCTATTACTCAAGGTTTTCGTAAGACGGACTCCCTGTTTGTGGTTCCAGCAGGTCGTCGGCGTGGTCAACGAGCTTCCAAGGGTTCTATAGCTCGTTGGATCCGGTCAGCTATTTTGGAAGCTTACCGCCTTCGGGGTGAATCTTGCCCGATTAAGATTCGAGCCCATTCCACGAGAGCTGTGGCTTCATCGTGGGCTTTTCATCAAGGTGCCTCGGCAGTGCAGCTCTGCCGGGCGGCAACTTGGCGCTCTGTCCACACGTTTACAAAGTTTTATAAAGTGGACGTCAGTGCTTCCGCTGATGCAGCCCTCGGACGTAGGGTCCTGCAGGCAGCTGTAGTTTAAAGTTCTGGATGAACTTGTGTTTAGCGCTGGTTGTGCTTTGTTGTTAAGGTTGTTGGGTTTCTGCCTTTTGTTGGTCTTTTCTCACCCTTATTTTTGAACTGCTTTGGGACGTCCCATCAGTAATGAATTACTGTGGCTCTCTTCCTTCCATCTGCAGCTGAAACACGGATTTTGGTAAGAACTTACCTGTAAAATCCTTTTCAGCGAAGGAAGGAAGAGAGACACAGCACCCTCCCAAGGCAGAAGTGTGTTGATGTTTTCAGATGCAGCGCGACCCTTATCTGATTGCGATATCTGGGCTGAGGTCAGCGCGCTAAGGCTCTGTTCCAGCATCGCCAGCTCATCACAGTAGTCAGGTTCAGTGAGTAGCACCTGAAACTCTGTGGTTTTTGGCTTACTTTGCATGCATAACCTGTATTCTTGTGTTTTCTCTGAAGTTCCTTCAGAAGGGGTTATGTTGCTCCGCTGGTGATCTTGGTTCTTTCCTAAAGCTTTGGTACGACTGAAGGAGCTGAGTAGGAGGAGCCCGAGCTGGAGGAGCCAGCCAGTCAACACGCTTTTGATCTGAGGTGTCATCCTGATCTGGGGCTCCGCCTACCCATCAGTAATGAATTACTGTGTCTCTCTTCCTTCCTTCGCTGAAAAGGATTTTACAGGTAAGTTCTTACCAAAATCCGTGTTTTATAAAAAAAAAGCATTTTTACTGGGTGATAGCAGCAAAACCTAAGAAAAAATCTGTTCTCGCTGTAATCGCATCGACCCAAAAACTAAATCCGAACTATTCTTGTCCTGCTGTCTATTTGTTCCTTCTAACTCCCAAAAATGGGAATAAGGCTCTGCTCACATTTATCCTGTGCTCTCTGCTGATTGCTTATGTCAGGGTTTCCATGTAAATTCCCCAAAACCACGATTCAAAACCCCAGACGTAACTACTCACTTATGAGGCAGATGGAGTCACGTAGGACTGGTCTGTGTCACATCGTTTTAGGCATCTTTTTAGTGCAGTGTTCCCCAACTCCAGTCCTCAAGGCCCACCAACAGGTCATGTTTTCAGGATTTCCTTTGTGTTGCCCAGGTGATGCAATACTAAGGAAATCCTGAAAACATGACCTGTAGGTGGGCCTTGAGGACTGGAGTTGGGGAACCCTGTTTTAGTGCACAAGTGTGGGCGACCACAAATCTGTGCACACCTCAAAAGATGGAGACCACCGAAGCAGATGCCAAACGGAGTACAAACTGTCTCCATCTGCCTCATGGTGGGTGGTTCCGTTGGGGTTTTGTCTGAATTCTATTTTTGTGGGATTTACACAGAAACCACGACATACATACTCAGCATAGAAGACAAGAATGTGATCCCAGGCTTATTCTGGAAGCGACTGAAAAATATAAAGTACCCCAAAATGTTACCAATAAAAATTCTAATTTATCCCACTCAAAACCAGTCCCCCACTCAGGTCCGTCATCTGTCACTGGAACTATAGGCGGTCCCCAAGTTACTGCTAGAACAAAGACTGGAAAAGCAACATGGCTCCTGCCGCCTCAAATAAAATCCAGTGAATTCTGCACTCACAAATCCATATTGTGTATCTCACACAATCCTTGTTGAAAAAATTACTAAGTATGGAATGGACAAGGCAACTGTTAGGTGGATTCATAACTGGCTTAGTGATAGGACCCAAAGAGTGGTCGTAAATGGCTGCACATCCAGTTGGAAGAATGTATCAAGTGGGGTACCACAGGGCTCTGTCTTGGGCCCTGTATTGTTCAACATCTTTATCAATGATTTAGATGAAGGAATTGAGGGTAAACTGATCAAATTTGCTGATGACATAAAGCTAGGAGGGATAGCTAATACTAGAGAAGAGAGAGAGAGGATTCAAAAAGATATAAATAAACTGGAGCAGTGGGCAGCAACTAACAGAATGGTTTTTAACAGGGAAAAATGCAAAGTACTTCATCAAGACTTGGGTATACTAATAGATCACAGACTGAACATGAGTCAACAGTGTGATGCAGCAGCAAAAAAGGCAAATACAATTCTAGGATGTATCAACAGAAGCATACAGTCTAGATCACATGAGGTCATTATTGCCCTCTACTCCTCTTTGATCAGACCTCATCTGGAATACTGTGTCCAGTTTTGGGCACCACATTTTAAAAAAGACATCGACAAACTGGAGCAAGTTCAGAGAAGAGCCACCAGAATGGTGACCGGTCTGCAAACCATGTCCTATGAGGAACGGTTACAGGATTTGGGAATGTTTAGCTTGCGAAAAAGACTGAGAGGAGACTTAATAGCTGTCTACAAATATCTCAAGGGCTGTCACATTGTAGAAGGATTATCTTTATTCTCATTTGCACAAGGAAAGACTAGAAGCAATGGGATGAAACTGAATGGGAGGAGACACAGATTAGATATTAGAAAAAACTTTTTGACAGAGTGATCAATGAGTGAAACAGGTTGCCACGAGAGGTGGTGAGTTCTCCTTCAATGGAAGTCTTCAAACAGAGGCTGGACAGACATCTGTCTGGGATGATTTAGTGAATCCTGCTTTGAGCAGGGGGTTGGACCACATGACCCAGGAGGTCCCTTCCAACTCTACTATCCTATGATTCTATGAAATGCCCCCTCCTTTTGAGCCCCACTGTGCCTAAACTACAGTCAGCGAAAACATGTTCGGCATTATTGTAGTGGGGAGAGAGCACCTTACAATGTACAGTATGTGTCACCAGAAGCACAAGTTGGGCAGAATATATGGGGGCACTACAATATATGGGGGCTGTACACTGTATGAGGGCACAAAGAATGAGTATTCAACTGGCAGATTTGCAATTCTGCATAAAAAAAAAAAAGCCTGGGATGGATGTTACAAAATAGTAACTGCAGCCGTAGATTAATTCATTGAGAGGTACAGTTTCTACAATTTGGTCACTTTGGGGTTTTTTCTGCCTTTTTGGCACGTTAGGGGCTCAGCAAATGACACCTGTAAACTATTCTAGCAAAATTTGGGCTCCAAAAGCCAAATAGCGCTCCTGCCTTCTCAGCCCTGATGTGTGGCCAGACAGTTATTTCTAACAACATTGGGGCAGCACCGCATTCAGTAGAAATTGCACAATAAATTGTGTGGTCCAGTGTCACCTATTAACCCTTGTGTACTTGACATTTTCAGAAAACACGGTGACTCAGTGGTTAGCACTGCAGCCTTGCAGCGCTGGGGTCCTGGGTTCAAATCCCACCAAGGACATCATCTGCAAGGAGTCTGTACGTTCTCCCCGTGTTTGCGTGGGTTTCCTCCAGGTTCTCCGGTTTCCTCCCACACTCCAAAGACATACTGATAGGGAATTTAGATTGTGAGCCCCATTGGGGACAGTGGCAATAATGTCTGTAAAGCGCTATGGAATTAATGGCGCTATATAAATGAGTAAAATACAAAAATTACATTTTTACCACAAGTGTCATATTTCCACATCTCAATTTTATAAAACTCTGTGAGGCAACTGTGGTTTCAAAATACTCATAACACCCCTAGATGAATTCCTTGAGGGGTCTCATGTCCAAAATGGGGTCGCTTGTGAGGGGTTTCTGCTGTTTTCACATATTGATGGCTCTTCAAATGCTACATAGCATTCAATCTATCCAGGAAAATAGCGCTCTTTCCTTTCCTAGCTCTGCCATGCAGACGTTTTTGTCCACATATGGGGGGTATAGTCTCGTTCGGGACAAATTGCACATCAAATTATGGGGTCAGTTTTCTCCTATTATCCATTGTGAAAATTGATAATTTTGGGGCGAAAACAACATTTTTGTACTCTAATCCACAATCAAGAAGTTTGTCAACCTTTCTGGTGCTTCTCAGGAACTAAAGCAACGTGGAAGGAAATTATCAATATTTAACTTTTTTTCACAAAAATTTTACTTTATCTCCAAATTTGTTATTTTCCCAAGGGTAACAGGAGAAAATGGACCATATAATTGGTTGTGCAATTTCTCCTGAGTATGCCGATACGCGATATGTGGTGGAAATCTACTGTTTGGGTGCACGGCAGGACTCAGAAGGGAAATAGCACCGATTGACTACTTGAACACATAAATGACTGAAATCGAGAGCAGACGCCATGTCATGTTTGGAGAGCCCCTGATGTGCTTAAACAATGCAAACCCCCCACAAATGACCTCATTTTAGAAACTAGACCCCTCAAGTAATGTTTCTAGATATGTGGTGAGCACCTTGAACCCACAGGTGCTTCACAGAAGATTATTACGTAGAGCCGTTAAAATAAAAAAAAAAATCACATTTTTCCCACAAAAATGTAATTTTAGCCTCATTTTTTATTTTTACAAGGGTAACAGGAGAGAATGGACCCCAAATTTAGTTGAGCAATTTCCTCTGAGTATGATGATACTCCATATGTGGGTGAAAACTACTGTTTTTACATATGACAGGGCTTGGAAAGTAAGGAGTGATATTTTGGAACGCAGACTTTGATGGAATGATCTGTGGATGTTATGTCATGTTTAGAGAGCCCCTGATGTGACTAAACAGTGAAAAAAACACAAGTTACCCCATTTTGGAAACTACACCCTCAGGGTTTTTATCCAGGTGTATAGGGAGCTTCCATAACACCTCAGCAGTGCCACAGGCTGATCGCCTCCATGCCACGTCGTATTGATGCATTAATTGATGCAAAAGGAGCCCCGACCAAGTATTGAGTGCATTGACTGAACACACATTTTAGTAGTCCAACATTTCGGATTTTAAAATCATTTTTCAAGATGGTGTTATAAAGTATAAATAATAAATAAACACTGGCGCTACACCCCAAAAAGTATGAGAACGAAAAAAGGGGGAAAAAGTGTGAAGGATTAATAAATTGGTATCTTGAAAGCTGCTGGTAGTTTATAAGTAGGCTCTGTGTTAACCTACCAAAAATAGTAATAAAAGTAATGAATAAATAAACACCGCGCTAATCAAAAACACCATAAAATAATGTGATTATATGAAACAATAAAGCAAGATAATGAACTCACTGTCGACTGCAAAAGTCTCTAGAAAAATTGTTTGTGGTAGGATGTCCACTCCAGGTATATACTGAAATAATGAGACAGCCAGTGAATAATCGGTTTCTACTGGATCTTAAAATATGCCTCATATAACTATACTTACTAGTGATATGGATTGGGATGTACACCAGTATTCCAAGGATCGAGGTGAAAAATTTTATGTACAGATTTGACTTACGCCAAAATAATCTAGGTGAGACAAGAGACAGAGGGGAGGCTAATACTTGAAGGACTCATAGGATTCCCATATAAATATGTATTAATATAGTATTGAGTACTTAAAGAAAAAAGTTTATTATATCCCTCGAATGATGAGTCAGATGATTCAGTGATATTTTAAAGGTGGCACATTGGAAGGAGTATGTGTGCTAATATAGATAGTTTAAAATCGTGTTCTCACTCAAAGCCTTGCTGTAATGAATATTATGGATGGTTATATATTAATACAAAAAATCCACATAGAAGTAGCAATTGGTTGTTCTACTCACAATATGAACTGAAGATCTAAGTATCTGCGGAGAGAGCCGCCATGTGGAGCATTGGTATATGTGCTGGTATGAATAAGATATGAGTTATATCGATTTCCAATCTAGTTGCTGCTCCAGACCTTGCTGTAATAAGTAATTATATGTTCATGCAGGGTGTCTAAATAAGGACAGCAAATGAGCGTTATACTCACTGTGTGTGATTGAATCTGGTCAGCTGTGGGGAATACTGCCGCATGGAGCGTTGCTAGGAGGAGGTCGGCAAACACTCGGCGCGCTCCGGCCGGAAGCAGCGCCTGAGGTAGCGACAAGAAAGGGCGGGACAGTAAGGTGACGTCACCGATTAGTCGCGCTTGCGTGGGAGTGCAGGGGCTGATATGCTGACGCGTTTCTAGGAACCACTATCTCTCTTCATCAGAGCTAAATGAAGCTGCTCATTTGCTGTCCTTATTTAGACACCCTGCATGAACATATAATTACTTATTACAGCAAGAGGCGGAGACTCTTGGAGCAAGGCCTGGTCTCAAGGAGGGCAGCAAAGAAGCCACTTCTCTCCAGAAAAAACATCATGGACAGACTGATATTCTGCAAAAGGTACAGGCAGTGGACTGCTGAGGACTGGGGTAAAGTTATTTTCTCTGATGAATCCCCTTTTCGATTGTTTGGGACATCAGGAAAACGCCTCATTCGGAGAAGACAAGGTGAGCGCTACCACCAGTCTTGTCTCATGCCAACTGTTAAGCATCCTGAAACCATTCATGTGTGGGTTACTTCTCAGCCAAGGGAATCGGCTCTCTCACAGTCTTGCCTAAAAACACAGCCATGAATAAAGAATGGTACCAGAATGTCCTCCAAGAGCAACTTCTCCCAACCCTCCAAGAGCAGTTTGGTGATCAACAATGCCTTTTCCAGCATGATGGAGCACCTTGCCATAAAGCAAAGGTGATAACTAAATGGCTCAGGGAACAAAACATAGAGATTTTGGGTCCATGGCCTGGAAACTCCCCAGATCTTAATCCCATTGAGAACTTGTGGTCAATCATCAAGAGACGGGTGGACAAACAAAAACCTAAAAATTCTGACAAAATGAAAGCATTGATTGTGCAAGAATGGACTGCTATCAGCCAGGATTTGGTCCAGAAGTTGATTGAGAGCATGCCAGGGAGAATTGCAGAGGTCCTGAAGAAGAAGGGTCAACACTGCAAATATTGACTTGCTGCATTGACTCATTCTAACTGTCAATATAAGCTTTTGTTACTCATATGTTTGCGATTATTATATTTCTGTCTGTGATAAAAACATCTGTCAAACACACATAAAAACCAGAGGGCAGCAGATCATGTGAAAATATAATATTTGTGTCATTCTCAAAACTTTTGGCCATGACTGTATAAGACGGTGGGAGCGGAGCCGTGTATAAGAGGGTGGGAGCGGAGCCGTTTTATAAGAGGGTGGGAGCGGAGCCGTGTATAAGAGGGTGGGAGCGGAGCCGTGTATAAGAGGGTGGGAGCGGAGCCGTGTATAAGAGGGTGGGAGCGGAGCCATGTATAAGAGGGTGGGAGCGGAGCCATGTATACTAAACTACAACCCTGTCCATAGCCCCGCCCCTTATGACTAAAGCCCCACCCCTGCCACACCTCCATCCCCACCCTGCCGGGCCATGGAAGAATGGTCTTGCTTGAAGCCGGTCCCTGGTGCAAAAAAGGTTGGGGACCACTGGCCTAGGTGACAATTGCATCACCTGTGCAATACAAAGGAAATCCTGAAAACATGACCTGTTGGTGGGCCTTGAGGACTGGAGTTGGGGAACACTGCTATATAATATGAGTTTCACTTTTTGTATTGAAGAACTGAAGTAAATTAACTTTTTGATGATATTCCAATTGTGTGAGAAGCACCTGTATGTTTTTTCACATATACAGAAAAAAAAATCCACCCAATAAATTGTAATATACAGACAGCACAGGGATGACATTTGTGTGCTATTTTTATTTTTCACAAGGTCATTTACTTGTGAGTTTGATCTGCAACATGAATGAAATTAGTTGTTTCTGCACAAAAAAAATGACAAAATGGGCCCATGATATAGCCTCAAAAATAACAAATAGAAAACATATAAAAAAAAGATTTGTAAAACTGGCCTGCCTGTGGTTTTAGTCTTCAGTGCTATAAATGTCATCCTGAAGTGTTTCACACTAATTTCTGAAATGAGAGTTTCCTCCACCACTGTGCTTTTCCTGAATGTGTCACTTCATTTACATTAGTCTCTCAATGTTAATTGAATCTTGCTATCTGAAGGGTATGCCACACTAAACAATATCGCTAACGGGATCGCTAAAAAACGTCACTATTTAGCGATCCCGTTAGCGATATTGTTCAGTGCGGCAGCTTCCAGCGACGAGCTTCCTGCTGTGATCTCGCTCGTCGCTGGAATCGTTCCGGACCCTATTTTCTCGTCGGCGCTCCCGCTGGGTAAGTATCTAATCGCTGTGTGGCACCTTTTCTTAGCGATTTAGCGGTACTTTTGTACCGCTAAAGTCGTTAAGAAGATCGCTAACGGCGATAGCGTCGTTAACTATATCGCTAAATGCGGCAGCATTTAGCGATATAGAAACAATCCCGCTAGCGATCTCATTAGTATGCAACGCTAACGAGATCGCTAGCGGGATTGTGTAGTGTGGCAGTACCTTGAGACAGAGGGGAAACAATGGCCTCAGCGGCAGGTAGACGTGGTCATGTGGATGTGTTTTGTATGGAAAACGTGCATTGATCTTTATGGATATCTCTAATAACACCAGGAGCAAGGGGCTTTCTCAACCACTAAATATGAAAACAAACCTCACGGTGTAAAAAGGTGATACACGGTATTCACACTGCAGATTTCAGGTGCAAGAACACAGATTTCTATAAGCCTGTTAGATGAAAGGGGACATACAGTGGGTACGGAAAGTATTCCGACCCCTTTAAATTTTTCACTCTTTGTTTCATTGCAGCCATTTGGTAAATTCAAAAAAGTTCTTTTTTTTCTCATTAATGTACACTGCACCCCATCTTGACTGAAAAAAAAAAACAGAAATGTAGAAATTTTTGCAAATTTATTAAAAAAGAAAAACTGAACACATAGTCATAAGTATTCAGACCCTTTGTTCAGACACTCATATTTACGTCACATGCTGTCCATTTTCTTGTGATCCTCCTTGAGATGGTTCTACTCCTTCAATGGAGTTCAGCTGTGTTTAATTAAACTGATAGGACTTGATTTGTAAAGTCACACACCTGTCTATCTAAGACCTCACAGCCCACAGTGAATGTCAGACCAAATGAGAATCATGAGGTCAAAGGAACTGGTCAAGGAGCTCAGAGACAGAATTGTGGCATGGCACACATCTGGCCAAGGTTACTGTTGGCAGCGGATTATTCAGGGTACTCTCCAAGCGTGTCACAACAGAGCTTCTTTATTCAGGAACAATATATGATAAGCTTAATAGATCAGGAATAAATTATTTGTGTGTCTCTATCTGTGCAGCATCTACAGCAGGCTGCTTCTCTCATACACAGACACAGAAAAAACAGGAAATACAGTCACATGCTCTCCCTGTGTGAGCCCCTGGGATTTTTTTTTTATTTAACTTTATAAACAGCATACAAATCTAGTAACTAAACACTCATAGACAGGAATGTAGTTGTTGCACCAAACATATTCCAACACCCCCACTCAACAACTACTTATCCTGTCAGTCCCATTGCGGTTCTGAAGTCCACAAACTTGGCTCTTGATAATGACTTTGTCATACCATCAGCTATCATCTCAGACTCGCAATAAACAAACTCGAGTACACCACGTTCCACTAAGTCACGTAAGTGGTGATGTTTTACATCAATGTGCTTAGTCCTTGCAATAATCTTCACCATACTTTTGTGAGTACACTTTTGCGACCAATCTTGCCTTAAACCGGTGAATTTTACCTTCTCAGTCACATTTGTGTAACGCTGGTATTGTCTGTACTTTGTTTTCCAGCGTTACTCTGCATGTCTTTTGCATTAACCCTTTTGCTCCTTTCCCCCTAACCAGCTGGGATACTGTTGTCTGTTACCTGTATGGATGCTGCTCAGTTCCCAGCTCTGCTGCGTGGCCGTACTTGCGTGAGTGTCTCCGCTGCGTTGCATGACCACCCGCATGTGCGGTCCCTGACCTGCTGCAGAAGCCATCCGTAGGTTCCAAAGTCCTCTGCAATGGTGTATGATTTACTACGTGTGTGGCAGCAGCTTCTGTCAGGCGCCTGGCCTGCTGTGAAGACCATCCATAGGTTGCAAAGTCCTCTGCAATGGTGCATGATTTACTACGTGTGTGGCAGCAGCCACTGTCAGTTGTTCCTCTGTAATGAGTTGTCTGGCTCTGCATAGGGGGCGCGGCCCACACCTGTCCTGCTTTTATGAGGATTGGGTGTGTACTAGAATTACTGCTCCAGCCTATCGCTGTGAAGCAGTTCATATATAAAGTTCCCCAGCCCTGATGGGCGTTGCCAGCGCTTCACATTGAATCCACATTGAATTCCTGAACCTAGCCGTATGTGGTTGTGTGTTCAGCTCCTGCTCTGAGTTTGATCAGCTCTGGAGAGCTGATTCCCCTTGTCCTGTCTTGTGTTTCTGCCTGGGGCTGAGTACCCAGATCGCTGTTCCTGGAGGCTGCATATCCAGGCCTGTTCCTGTTGTATCTTGTTTCCTGAATCCTGATCCTGGATCTATCCCGGTACCTGAATGTCTGAACTGTGTCTTGTGTTTCCGCCTTGGGGGGCTGATTTCCCAGATCGCGTTCCTGGAGGCTGTATATCCAGGCCTGTTCCTGCTGTGTCTAATTACCTGAACCCCTGATCCTGGATCGCATCCTGTACCTGACTGTCTGAACTGTGTCCTCTGTGTTATGTTCCTGAAATCCTGCTGTGTCCTGAACCCTGTGCCAGTGACTGTGAATCCTTGCTATATAACCTGAGTTCATCTTGGAAGGAGGAGTCCGGTGTGTGCTGAGTTTCTGTTACTCTGTGCTCAGCTTCTGTGCAATTCCCGGCCAGCTCCCGTTGAGCCTGGCGGGGCTTGCACCAAACCGCTGGAGTTCCTTTTCAGGTCGCTGCCAGATGTCCGGATCCTATGCCTGATGACCATGGCCTGATGTCCGATGTCTGACGACCACTTCCAGATGTCCGGATCCTATCCTCCCTGCCTGATGTCCGGAGCCTGCCGATCGTTGCCAGATGTCCGGAGCCTGCCGATCGTTGTCAGATGTCCGGAGTCCGATGTCGATGTCCTGTCCGTGTTCCTGGGATCCAATCCGTGTTCCTGATGTCCTGTCCGTGTTCCTGACTCCCTCAGATCCAATCCGTGTTCCTGACGTCCTGTCCGTGTTCCTGAGATCCAATCCGTGTTCCTGATGTCCAGTCCGTGTTCCTGACTCCCTGAGATCCAATCCGTGTTCCTGATGTCCTGTCCGTGTTCCTGTGTCCCTGAGATCCAATCCGTGTTCCTGATGTCCTGTCCGTGTTCCTGTGTCCCTGAGATCCAATCCGTGTTCCTGATGTCCTGTCCGTGTTCCTGTGTCCCTGAGATCCAGTCCGTGTTCCTGATGTTCCGATGTCCTGCCGGTTCCTCCTTGGCCTACCCTGTGATGACGGCTGTCCTGGTTCGGTGTCTGATGTTCTCCTGCTGAGCCTGTGCTACGCCTGAGGCCTGAGAGTGAGGCCATACTAGTATGCCCGTGCCAGATGATCCTGGACTGCATCTACCCGTGATGACCCCGCCATCGTCTGAAGTCTGTCTGAGGTCGGTGTCTGATGTTCTCCTGCTGAGCCTGTGCTACGCCTGAGGCCTGAGAGAGAGGCTGCCCAAGTATGCCCATGCCAGCTAACCCTGGACTGCATCTACCCGTGATGTCCTCCTGCACTCGTCTGTGATCCTGAGTCATGTACCTTCTCTGATGTGTGGAATCGGGAGCCCGGTCTTATGTTCTGTTATGTACTGTGTGTTTCTTTAAGTAAACTTTATGTTTCTTCATACCTGAAGTTGTGCGGTGTTGTCTAGTCCTGCAGGTCGCCACCTTGCCCACATGCTCAGCTGCCACGGATCCCGGTCGCTGCCCTTCCCTAGTCCGGGCAGGCCCGGGTCTCCCTCCGTGGTCCAGTGGGTCCACATTCTCTTACCATCTGGGACGCATGCCTCATGTCGTCGTGGACTGGCGGCGTGGGAGCATTGGCTAGTTAGGCAAGCTATGCCATGTCCCAACGCCCCGCAGCCGTGGGAAGCGTCACAGAAAGCTCTGGCCATGGACTCCGCTGAGCATGTGTGGTCTGCAGGACTTTTCTCCAAGCTCCACCTGATGTACGAACTAGACTGCTTGGTCCCCACATGGTAAGTGGACTAGATGGCTCGATTCCCCGCTTGGTCAGCGGTTCGGACTTTTCGAGCTATGAACTCTGCTGCCATATTGTGAACTGTGGGACTTACCGCCAAACCCAAGTGAATTTTCTGGGGAATTTTTTACTTGGGTCTTCAGAAGAGGGGGCCTGAGGAGGGGGATACTGTAACGCTGGTATTGTCTGTACTTTGTTTTCCAGCATTACTCTGCATGTCTTTTGCATTAACCCTTTTGCTCCTTTCCCCCTAACCAGCTGGGATACTGTTGTCTGTTACCTGTATGGATGCTGCTCAGTTCCCAGCTCTGCTGCGTGGCCGTACTTGCGTGAGTGTCTCCGCTGCGTTGCATGACCACCCGCATGTGCGGTCCCTGACCTGCTGCAGAATCCATCCGTAGGTTCCAAAGTCCTCTGCAATGGTGCATGATTTACTACGTGTGTGGCAGCAGCTTCTGTCAGGCGCCTGGCCTGCTGTGAAGACCATCCGTAGGTTGCAAAGTCCTCTGCAATGGTGCATGATTTACTACGTGTGTGGCAGCAGCCACTGTCAGTTGTTCCTCTGTAATGAGTTGTCTGGCTCTGCATAGGGGGCGCGGCCCACACCTGTCCTGCTTTTATGAGGATTGGGTGTTGTAAGGAAAAGGTTGTCGCCATTTTGTATAGGGCCTGTACCAGCCTCCATTTTGTCAGTTCACACAGCCACAGACTTTTAGCTACACATTGCCTATTAGCATATCCAGTACGACAGGTTTTGATGTCCACTAGGAATCAATAGGCCTTTACATGCTAATTAGTTTAGGCCAGTGACTGAATGAGATGGTCAGTCGTATGGTAAATAGCCCAAGCTCAGGCATTGTTTCCTGCTCCATATGAATTGCAGGCCAATTAATATGCGTGCTTCAAAGCAATGGGGATGGGCCTAGCAGGTCTAAGAACCAGCCATGACCAGGCTGCTGGTTTCATTCCATTTCACACACAGAAGCCAAGAAGATGGTCTAGGAAAGACCAAGGGACTATTCAGGAACTGAAGACTGTACCTGGGAATGGCAGAGCCAAGGCCTTCCCATGACCATAATACCCGGTAATATTGATCCATAGCTTATACCTTTAAGCCTTGTACATTATTGTTGTATTTTTACTCTGACTGCCATTCCATTGTAGTTACGTTGTATAGCTTTACTGTATATTTCTGTAATTATCTAGTGCGCCCTTAAGGCAAATTAAACCAAAAAAATTAATCTTGGGCTGATGCTTTTACTCTGATCACGAATCTTAGAATACCCAGTGGGTAGCAGGACACCTTCCCCGGCGGCCATTTGCTCTAGGTGCAGTTCTCTTACTGACCTGAGAGACAAAGGGGGGCGCCGAGAGCTGTACCTGTGGAGTTACGTACCATTGGTGACGTGGGAGGAAAGGGATCGTCCGTCACATTTGGTAGCGGCGGTGGTATCAGAAGCTGTGATACCCGGGCTACCGTGTGGCGGCCGGCTGAGTTCCTCACAAATTGGTGGCAGCGGTGGGATCAGAGTAATAGTGTGCGTGGGACCCCTACTCCCAGACACTAGAGACTACCAGCAGTACTTTCACTGCTGGGGTCTTAAGGTCAGCCCAGCACTAGACGGTCAGAGTGTAAATATAACAAGTTGTGTGCAAGGTCAGGGTTGCAGCTGTGTTTCAGTAACCAAAGGTTCCCAAGATGGCGGAAGGCACCAGGAGTAGGGCAAAGGGGGAGGCCAATGCTGTGGCCTATGAGGGGTTCGATACCGATGAGTTGGAGCTCAGCCAGGGCTCCCCAAGGAGCCCGACCCCCGTGCTCAGTCTCACAGTGGACTGCCCACCCCCTGCCCGTCCCAGCCTGTCCAGATCGGAGACCCTCTTCCAAGCGGCTATGGCACAGCTCGAGGCTGGTAATGACGCCGCCTATGACAGACTCCTGGTGGCGGCAGAGAAAGCAGCAGAGCGTGAGCAAGCAGCGGCAGAGAGAGCAGCGGAGCGGGAGCATACAAAACGCCGTGAAGCTGCGGAGCGCCGGCACCGACTGGAGATGGCTCAGCACGGGCCCCCACTGGACGCACCAGGCCCACCGGAGACAAGGGCTCCCAAGGTCCGGGCGGAGGACTTTCCCTTACTTGAAAAGGATGGAGACCTGGATTCCTTTCTGCTTGCTTTTGAGAGGACATGCCTCCAACATCATCTGGCCCCGGATCAGTGGGCAAGGTACCTGACCCCCCGTTTGAGGGGTAAGTCCCTGGAAGTTTTGGGGGACTTACCTGCCGGGGAGGAGCAGGACTACAACAGCATCAAGCGGGCCCTGATCCAGCACTACAACCTCACCCCGGAGTCGTACCGCAGGAAGTTCAGGAGCCTGCAGCGGGGTTCAAAGGACACCTGGACCGACCACATGCGGGCCCTGCTGAGAGCTGCGGAGCACTGGACCTCGGGTCTAGAGCTCACTACCCGCCAGGAGGTCCAGGAACTGTTTGTCGTGGAGCAATTTTTGTGGAACTGCCCAGAGGACCTCCAGCAGTTCCTCCGTGACCGGAAACCAAAGGGGGCTTCTGCTACAGCTGCCCTGGCAGACGAGTATGCCAACAACAGGGCGCCGGAGCCAAAGAAGCCTGCCAGCAGCACCTGGAGAGGGGGTAAGCCCAATCCTGCCCCAGCCCCATATCCAGCCCCCAGAGTGCAAGGGGTGTACCCCCCTGCTGCCCTCTCCAGGCCAGGAACAGAACCCAGACGTTGCCATAATTGCAATCAGCCAGGACACTTTAAGGCTGCATGTCCCCAGCGCCAGAAGGCCCCATCCCTGTCCCAGAAACCGTCCACTGTTTTGTGTGTGGGAGGGGGTGGTGGGAGGTCCCTAGACAATTACCAACCCGTCACGATTGGCCGCTCAGCGGTCATGGGACTGCGGGACACAGGCGCTGAACGAACCCTGGTACGCCCTGAGGTGGTGTCCCCTCAAGACTTGGTACCTGGGAAAACCCTTTCCGTCTCCGGAATTGGAGGCGTTGAACCGGCGCTGCCCGTTGCCAAGGTGTATTTGGATTGGGGTGCCGGGAGGGGGATGCGGGAGGTGGGAGTAACGCCGAGTATTCCTGCAAATGTGTTGCTTGGGACCGATTTGGGGCGGCTAGTGTCCCAGTATGTGGCCACTGAACCCCCAAGTCCGGCTCCCCATGAATGTCATGACTCTACTGTGAATGCTAATGTTAATGTATTGAATGTGCCTCCAACAGTGGAGGAGGGAGTGCAACCTGATGGTAAGCCATGCGCTGACACTACACACACAGGGCTCACAGTGAGGACAGGTGAGGAGGCTGTAGGGGAGAGCTCAGAGGTGGAGGGAGGGGCTGCTATGGGCAGTGTAGGGCCCCTAAGTGAATCCAGCCTGCTGAGTCTAGGGCCCCTGCAGGAAGAGGAACAGGCCATGGGGGGAGGGGGTGTCCCGGGAGAGGAGCCACCAGGTAGGACCCCAGGACAGGAATTCCCCACATCCGGGATGTCAGGAAGTCAGGGAAGTCTGCCTGACCCGGCGACTTGGTCAGAGGAGGAGGGAAAGCAGGCGCTACCCGTGGTCTCAGCGGTCGTGGCCGCTGTTACCAGGAGTGGGAGCGCTGAAGCCCAAGGAGCCTCGCGGAGGTCCGACGGTTTCCCCCTCTCTGACCAAGTGGCTGCCGAGTCAGACAGTAGCCAGGAGACAGATCCCGGGGAACTGACAGAGGACAGGGCAGTTTCATCAATTCTTGCCATATCTAGTCAGGGATTTCAGGCAGCGTTGGAAGCTGACCCTAGCCTGAAGACTCTCAAGGAACAGGCGGCACAGCCTTTCCCCTGGAGTCCGACCGCGAGCGAGTGGTCTGGGACCAGGGACGGCTTAACCGGGTAACGGTCCAGCAGGGTTCACCGGAGGCGTGGCCCAGGGACCGACAGTTAGTGGTGCCCCATCCATTCAGGGCGGAATTGTTGCGGATCGCACACGAGATTCCAATGGCCGGACACTTAGGGATCACTAAAACCAGGGCCAGGCTAGCTCGCATTTCTACTGGCCTGGAATGAGGACCGAGGTGATAGCCTACTGCCGTTCGTGTGACACCTGTCAGAGGGTGGGGAAGGCGGGGCCGCGCCCCAAAGCCCCACTGGTAACTCTGCCCATCATCGAAGAGCCTTTCTCGAGGGTGGCTGTGGATCTCATTGGACCTCTGTCCACTCCCAGCCGCTCCGGGAAATGCTTCATACTAACGGTAGTGGACTATGCCACCCGGTACCCGGAGGCGGTAGCTTTGTCGTCCATTCGGGCCGACAAAGTGACCACTGCCTTACTGGAGATTTTCTCCAGAGTGGGGTTTCCCAAGGAAATGCTCACCGACCGAGGGACCCAGTTCATGTCGCAGCTGATGGAGTCTCTCTGTAAGCAGGTACAGGTGCAACATCTGGTGGCCAGCCCGTATCACCCACAGACCAATGGCTTGTGTGAGCGGTTCAATGGCACCTTAAAGCAGATGCTGAAGATGTTGGTCGACTCCCACGGGAGAGACAGGGAGCGGTATCTCCCACACCTGCTGTTTGCCTACCGGGAGGTTCCACAGGCCTCAACGGGGTTCTCCCCCTTTGAGCTTCTGTACGGGCGACGTGTACGGGGGCCCCTTGCTCTGGTGAAGGAAGCATGGGAAGGGGATTTAGCCACCCCTGGAGTGTCGGTCATTGAGTATGTCGTGCGCTTCCGGGACCGAATGATGGCCTTGACACGGCTGGTGCATGACAATATGGCCCAAGCTCAGGCTGACCAGAAGCGATGGTACGACCAGAATGCTTGTGAGCGGACCTACCAGGTGGGTCAAAAGGTGTGGGTACTGGTCCCCGTACCACAAAACAAGCTTCAGGCGGCCTGGGAGGGTCCATACCTCGTGCACGAGCAGCTCAACGCCGTCACCTACCTGGTCACCCTGGACCACGCCCGTGGAAGGAGGAAGGCCTTCCATGTGAACATGATGAAGGCCCATCATGAGCGGGAGGCTTATGCTCACCCAGTGTGCAACCTTCCAGAGGAAGGAGAGGCAGAAACCCTCCTCGATCTGCTCACCCAAGCCAAGGCGGGTGGATCCATCGAGGATGTGGGGGTTGGCCACCAGCTCTCGGAGGACCAACGTTCCCAGCTGGGGGCCACCCTACACCCCTTCCGGGAGCTGTTCAGCAGCCTGCCCGGAAGGACTGAGGCAGCAGTCCATGACGTGGACACTGGTAACCACCCCCCAATCCGGCGTTCAGCATATCGGGTCTCTCTTGAGGTGCAGCAGCAGATGCGCCAAGAGATAGACGAGATGCTGAGGCTGGGGGTGATCCAAGCGTCCAACAGCGCGTGGGCTTCGCCTGTAGTCCTCGTCCCTAAAAAGGACCGAACTACGTGGTTCTGCGTGGACTACAGGGGGCTCAACGCTGTGACGGTCACCGAT
The DNA here is from genome assembly GCA_033576555.1 of Oophaga sylvatica. Lineage (NCBI taxonomy): Eukaryota > Metazoa > Chordata > Amphibia > Anura > Dendrobatidae > Oophaga > Oophaga sylvatica. Next base: position 311,153,126 of record JARQOD010000006.1, read on the forward strand.
GCGTACCCAATGCCGCGCATCGATGACCTGCTCGACCAGCTGGCCGGGGCCAAGTACCTGACCATCATGGATCTGAGCAGGGGGTATTGGCAGATTCCCCTGACCCCTAGGGCACGGGAACGCTCTGCCTTTATCACCCCATTCGGACTGTACGAGTCCACGGTGATGCCCTTCGGCATGAAGAATGCCCCTGCCACTTTTCAGCGGATGGTCAACACGCTGCTCGAGGGACTGGAAGGGTATGCGACCGCGTACCTGGATGACATTGCCATCTTCAGTCCCACCTGGGAGGATCACCTAGAGCACCTGGCGCAGGTGCTCGGGCGGATCCAGCGAGCCGGCTTGACCATTAAGCCGGAAAAATGCCAGCTGGGTATGAGTGAGGTCCACTACCTGGGACACCGGGTAGGTGGGGGAGCTCTGAAGCCAGAGCCCGGGAAGGTGGATGCCATCGCATCCTGGCCCACCCCCAGGACCAAGAAGCAGGTGATGTCCTTTTTGGGTACTGCTGGGTACTATAGGAGGTTTGTTCCACACTATAGTGCCCTGGCCAAGCCCCTGACGGACCTCACCAAGAAAAGGCTGCCCGTCGCAGTCGACTGGACAGTCGCCTGTGAGACAGCTTTCCAGGCGCTCAAGACCGCCCTTTCTAGTTCTCCTGTACTATAGGCAGCTGACTTCACGCGGCCATTCTTAGTGCAGACCGACGCCAGCGACTTCGGCCTCGGTGCTGTGCTCAGCCAGGTTGACACTACGGGCCATGAACACCCCATTTTGTACCTGAGCAGGAAGCTCCTGCCGAGGGAAGTGGCCTATTCCACGATGGAGAAGGAATGTCTGGCAATTGTGTGGGCCCTGCAGCGTCTGCAGCCATACTTGTACGGACGCCAATTCACCGTGGAAACAGACCACAACCCCCTCAGCTGGTTACACACGGTCTCTGGGACGAATGGGAGGTTGCTACGCTGGAGCCTCGCTCTCCAACAGTACCATTTCACCATTCGCCACAAAAAGGGCAGTGACCATGGTAACGCTGATGGGTTGTCCCGGCAAGGAGAGGGTGCGGTAGGGCGCACGGGGGAACACAGGAATGTGATACCCCCTAGCGCCCTCAAAAGCAGGGAGGTGTAAGGAAAAGGTTGTCGCCATTTTGTATAGGGCCTGTACCAGCCTCCATTTTGTCAGTTCACACAGCCACAGACTTTTAGCTACACATTGCCTATTAGCATATCCAGTACGACAGGTTTTGATGTCCACTAGGAATCAATAGGCCTTTACATGCTAATTAGTTTAGGCCAGTGACTGAATGAGATGGTCAGTCGTATGGTAAATAGCCCAAGCTCAGGCATTGTTTCCTGCTCCATATGAATTGCAGGCCAATTAATATGCGTGCTTCAAAGCAATGGGGATGGGCCTAGCAGGTCTAAGAACCAGCCATGACCAGGCTGCTGGTTTCATTCCATTTCACACACAGAAGCCAAGAAGATGGTCTAGGAAAGACCAAGGGACTATTCAGGAACTGAAGACTGTACCTGGGAATGGCAGAGCCAAGGCCTTCCCATGACCATAATACCCGGTAATATTGATCCATAGCTTATACCTTTAAGCCTTGTACATTATTGTTGTATTTTTACTCTGACTGCCATTCCATTGTAGTTACGTTGTATAGCTTTACTGTATATTTCTGTAATTATCTAGTGCGCCCTTAAGGCAAATTAAACCATAAAATTAATCTTGGGCTGATGCTTTTACTCTGATCACGAATCTTAGAATACCCAGTGGGTAGCAGGACACCTTCCCCGGCGGCCATTTGCTCTAGGTGCAGTTCTCTTACTGACCTGAGAGACAAAGGGGGGCGCCGGAGAGCTGTACCTGTGGAGTTACGTACCATTGGTGACGTGGGAGGAAAGGGATCGTCCGTCACATTTGGTAGCGGCGGTGGTATCAGAAGCTGTGATACCCGGGCTACCGTGTGGCGGCCGGCTGAGTTCCTCACAGGTGTGTACTAGAATTACTGCTCCAGCCTATCGCTGTGAAGCAGTTCATATATAAAGTTCCCCAGCCCTGATGGGCGTTGCCAGAGCTTCACATTGAATCCACATTGAATTCCTGAACCTAGCCGTATGTGGTTGTGTGTTCACCTCCTACTCTGAGTTTGATCAGCTCTGGAGAGCTGATTCCCCTTGTCCTGTCTTGTGTTTCTGCCTGGGGCTGAGTACCCAGATAGCCGTTCCTGGAGGCTGCATATCCAGGCCTGTTCCTGTTGTATCTTGTTTCCTGAATCCCTGATCCTGGATCTATCCCGGTACCTGAATGTCTGAACTGTGTCTTGTGTTTCCGCCTATGCTGGGGGCTGATTTCCCAGATCGCCGTTCCTGGAGGCTGTATATCCAGGCCTGTTCCTGCTGTGTCTAATTACCTGAACCCCTGATCCTGGATCGCATCCTGTACCTGACTGTCTGAACTGTGTCCTCTGTGTTATGTTCCTGAAATCCTGCTGTGTCCTGAACCCTGTGCCAGTGACTGTGAATCCTTGCTATATAACCTGAGTTCATCTTGGAAGGAGGAGTCCGGTGTGTGCTGAGTTTCTGTTACTCTGTGCTCAGCTTCTGTGCAATTCCCGGCCAGCTCCCGTTGAGCCTGGCGGGGCTTGCACCAGACCGCTGGGGTTCCTTTTCAGGTCGCTGCCAGATGTCCGGATCCTATGCCTCATGACCATGGCCTGATGTCCGATGTCCGACGACCACTTCCAGATGTCCGGATCCTATCCTCCCTGCCTGATGTCCGGAGCCTGCCGATCGTTGCCAGATGTCCGGAGCCTGCCGATCGTTGTCAGATGTCCGGAGTCCGATGTCGATGTCCTGTCCGTGTTCCTGGGATCCAATCCGTGTTCCTGATGTCCTGTCCGTGTTCCTGACTCCCTGAGATCCAATCCGTGTTCCTGACATCCTGTCCGTGTTCCTGAGATCCAATCCGTGTTCCTGATGTCCAGTCCGTGTTCCTGACTCCCTGAGATCCAATCCGTGTTCCTGATGTCCTGTCCGTGTTCCTGTGTCCCTGAGATCCAATCCGTGTTCCTGATGTCCTGTCCGTGTTCCTGTGTCCCTGAGATTCAATCCGTGTTCCTGATGTCCTGTCCGTGTTCCTGTGTCCCTGAGATCCAGTCCGTGTTCCTGATGTTCCGATGTCCTGCCGGTTCCTCCTTGGTCTACCCTGTGATGACGGCTGTCCTGGGTCGGTGTCTGATGTTCTCCTGCTGAGCCTGTGCTACGCCTGAGGCCTGAGAGTGAGGCCATACTAGTATGCCCGTGCCAGATGATCCTGGACTGCATCTACCCGTGATGACCCCGCCATCGTCTGAAGTCTGTCTGAGGTCGGTGTCTGATGTTCTCCTGCTGAGCCTGTGCTACGCCTGAGGCCTGAGAGAGAGGCCGCCCAAGTATGCCCGTGCCAGATAACCCTGGACTGCATCTACCCGTGATGTCCTCCTGCACTCGTCTGTGATCCTGAGTCATGTACCTTCTCTGATGTCTGGAATCGGGAGCCCGGTCTTATGTTCTGTTATGTACTGTGTGTTTCTTTAAGTAAACTTTATGTTTCTTCATACCTGAAGTTGTGCGGTGTTGTCTAGTCCTGCAGGTCGCCACCTTGCCCACATGCTCAGCTGCCACGGATCCCGGTCGCTGCCCTTCCCTAGTCCGGGCAGGCCCGGGTCTCCCTCCGTGGTCCAGTGGGTCCACATTCTCTTACCATCTGGGACGCATGCCTCATGTCGTCGTGGACTGGCGACGTGGGAGCATTGGCTAGTTAGGCAAGCTATGCCATGTCCCAACGCCCCGCAGCCGTGGGAAGCGTCACAATTTGTTTTTGAAGACCCACTTACATCCGATAGCTCTTTTTCCTTGGGGTACCTCAGTAAGCTCCCATGTCTGGAGTTGGTGAAGGGACTCCATCTCTTCATTAGCAGCATTTATCCACTTCTGCATCTCGTGGATAGGCAGTTTTTGCATCTCTTTGCCATGACTGTGGCTCTGGTTCAGGAAGTGTTCTGACCATATAAGAAAGACGTCTATCTGGGATATCTTTGTTTGGCCTTTCTGATCTCCTGACTAGAGGTTGACTTGGTTCTTCTGTGTATTCCTTGGTGGCTTCAGAGCTTATCCATACTTCAGTGTTTTCCTTTTCGGTGTCTGGGTTTGGTGATTGAGATTCTTGTTCTTGCTTCTTAGGTTGAATAACTGGTGTAACTTCATGGAATTTGAGCGATACAGAGTTTTCATCAATCACTTCATCTCTGCTGATTGTTACTCTGTTGGTCTCTGGGTGAAGGATTCTGCATCCCTTTTGAGTTTCGCTATAGCCCACCAGGACTCCTTGCTTTGCATGTGATTCCCACTTGGAACGTTTTTCTTTGGGAACATACACAAACGTTTTGCTTCCAATATCCTGAGGTGCTTCAGGTTAGGCTTCTCTCGCAGTTCCATAGCTCATAAGGAGTTTTATTTGTGGCTTTACCTGGCACTCTGTTTTGAAGATAGCAAGCTGTCATCATGGCTTCTCCCCAATACGTTGTAGGTAGATTCGCATCAAACAACATTCTTCTTCCACTTTCACAGAGAGTACAGTTCTTTCTCTCTGCAATGCCATTTTGTTCTGGGTTGCATGGAATGATAGTCTGGAACACGATTCCATCCTTTTTCAAAATGGTTTGCACCTTACCACTTGTATATTCGGTTCCATTATCTGCACACAGGGCTTTTGGCATTCTTCCAAATTTGTTAAACACTACAGCAAGATATTCTTCAAGTTTCTGTGGAATTTCATCCTTACTGTGTAGCAGGTAGGACATTATATCTGGAGTAGTCATCAATAACTGTGAGAAAATATCTCTTCTTGCTAGGAGTTTGAACACTCATTGGACCACATACATCTGTATGTATCAGATCCAGAGGCTGCGCAGATCTAGTGGTGCTTATTTTAGGAAAAAATTTCTGGACATTTTCCCTTTAAGACAGCTAGTGCACTTCATCATTTGACTACACTGGTTGATTTCAATACCATTTGCAAGTTGAACTAGCTTCCTTACTGCTTCTGGGTCTCTGTGCCCAAGACGTCTGCGCCATACATGGATACAGTTCTTATGCAGATCTTGTCTAGCACTGTACACTCTTTCTTTGCATTTTAGCTAATAAAGTTCATCTTGGATTTTTCCTTCTGCAAGAGTGTGACCCTTCTTTGAGATGATGCACCTGTGATCTCTAAAAGTAATTACATTCTCCTTTTGTGTGAGCTTCTTTACTGACAGAAGATTGCTTTCAAAGCTGGGAACATAGAGAACATCCCTTATTGGGATCTTTCTGCTTTGTGCTGAGGAAACTGGACAGTGAAGGTAGAATTCTCCTACTCCTTCTGAAGTCATATAGTGACCATTAGCTAAGATGACCTTTTCTGACTTGCTTTCATTTAAGTCAGTGAAGAAATCCTTGTTATTTGTCATGTGACTGCTTGCACCAGATAGACACCATATATGCTTTGCAGTAGGGCTTGTACTGGCATGAAATGCAGCTTCAACACATGCAGAATCTTCCTTTATAGCTGTTATAACTCTTTGATGACTGTTCTGCTTTTTAAGCTGACTCATTCTTGCTTTCCAAATTCTGCAGTCTGCTTTAATGTGGCCAGGCTTTTTACAGACAAAATATTCACGAGTTTCTCTAAGGCCTCTTTCACACATCCGTTTTGCGCCTGACGGCGCCACCGGCGTTTTGCCGGATCGCCGCATCCGGCAACTAGTATGTAAAACCGGATGAGACGCATCCGGTTTTTCGCCGGATCTGTCTCGGGCATCCGAACAAAAACCGGATCCGTCTCATCCGGTGTATCCGTTTTTTTATCCGTTTATAGACGGATTACGCCGGATCCGGTTTTTAAAAACGCCCTTTTTTGGGGTTCCAAACATGATTGGCTACTGTAATCCTATATATACACTGTTCCTACAGCCCATCTTTGACAGGTTGTAGAGGAGCAAGTGCAGGTTGGAGAGAACAGCAAGTAGTAAGTGACTGGCGAACATGGATGTTATTATTGGCAATATCTTCAAGAATCTGGTGGATTTTACAGCGGAGGCGAATCGCTTGAAGATTATCGTTATGGAGAATGAGAGAAAGATAGATCAGTGCATTATGCGTCAGCGCCATCGACGACGCCGTATGTGGATCCACCCCATCACAGCACAGAGACTAACCCGTGGTGTGTATTCTACACTCAACATGGAGCTGAGAGAAAACCCTGAGATTTTTTTTTGCCTATCTTCGGATGAAGAAAGAGAATTTGATTTTTTGCTGGAGCGTGTTGGAGAACAAATCCGAAGATCCGACACCTATTGTCGCTTCTCGATTTCTCTGGCGGAGCGTCTCATGGTCACTATGAGGTAAGCTATATGTATTGGATCTGCTTGCTTGAGCACACTTGTATTGTTGTTATTAATTTTTTTTAACATCACAGGACAACAAGGGAACCATATCAGTACAATAAAACATGGTCAAAAACAGTGTGTTTTTCCTTTTTTTTTTTTTTTTATTTTGGTATCTCCAATAGTTATAGCTGAGTTCGGCTGGCTATGTAATACTGTGATTGTGAACTAATTTCTTTCTCTATTTTGTTTACAGATTTCTGGCAACTGGAGAAACGCTGTCATCGCTCCATTTTCAATACCGCCTTGGAATTTCTACGCTATCAGGCATCATCAAGTACACTTGTCGTGCTCTGTGGGACTCTTTGGTTGGAGAATTTCTTCCAGTGCCAACTACAGACCGGTGACTTGAAATAGCGGACCAGTTTCTCCGTATCTGCCAGTTTCCAAATTACCTGGGCGCTGTTGATGGCAAACACATCCGCATTCAAAAGCCTGCAGGAACCGGATCAGAATTCTTTAACTACAAGAAATATTTTTTGGTCATCCTGATGGCAATTGCTGATGCGGAGTACAAATTTATTGCTGTGGACATTGGGTCTTATGGACGGTCCAATGACTCTCAAGTGTTTAAACTTTCTGCTATGGGGCGGAGACTGTATGGAAACACTTTTCAGTTTCCACCCCTAGACCACTGCCTCAAACCTCTGGCCCACCTATGCCTTTCTTGTGTGTAGGTGATGAGGCATTCCAGCTGTCTGAACACCTCTTGAAGCCGTACGCCAGCAGAGGATTGACCCATACAAAGAGAATTTTCAACTACCGCCTCACAAGAGCCAGACGGATGGTGGAGTGTGCGTTTGGGATTATGACAGCCAAATGGCGTGTCCTTTTGACTGCGATAAACTTGAAGACAGAGACTGTGGATGATGTTGTTAAAGCGTGCATGGTCCTACATAAATTTGTGATCACCAAGGAACCGATTTCTATTGAGGACCACAATCAAGAAACAACCTTGCACGACTACAGCAACATTACCACTCGGAGTACACTGGCGGTTTCAAGAATGAGGGACCATTTTGCCCAATACTTTGTGTCACCAGAAGGTAGAGTAAACTGGCAGGATGACAGAATGTGATCAATTGATTATTTATTTTAAAAATCTTTCTGTACCCACAATAAGGAAAGTTTTCTACCTTCTTGTGTGTTTTGTACTGTATGTTATCTTTTGGCCATAGTTGTGTCCCTGTCTTTTTTTTTTTAAATAACCCAAAGTATTTCACCTTTTTACCAAAAATGTGTACCTGCTAGGGGATAACCGAACAAAGTACACAAGTTGAATAAGGACACAAAAAGGGCCAGTGAATATATGTATATTCCTTGGCCCTGGCTGAAAGAGAAAAAAAAAGATTTAATTTTTAGGGAAATGGGGGATGTCATATTTACTTTCTGCTGGCTGTTCTCCTCTCTGCAACTAGCTGCTACTCTCCCTTTGCAGCTGCTGCTGCCGCCTCTCTTTGACGTCTTCGGCTGTTGAATAAAGACACAATAAGGGCCAGTGAATATATGTATATTCCTTGGCCCTGGCTGAAAGAGAAAAAAGTGATTACATTTTTTTGGAAATGGTGGATGTCAGATTTACTTTCTGCTGGCTGTCCTCCTCTCTTCAAGTAGCTGCTCCTCTCTTCTTGCTGCAGCTGCTGCCGCGTCTCTTTCTAGTCTTCGGCTGTGGAATAAGCAGACAAAAAGGGCCAGTGAATATATGTATATTCCTTGGCCCTGGCTGAAAAAAATAAAAGTCAAACATGAACTGGAGTGAGCTTTATAGTGTACGGAATACAACATCCCGTCATGAATTTGACACATAAACAGTACCAGGGGGATCCACCCTATCACTGGAAAAAAATGCACACTTGATACAGTACCAGGGGGACCAACCCCATCACAGCAAAAAAAAAACACATTCTACAGTACCAGGAGATCCACATTATCAATTGAAAACATGCACATTATACAGTATCAGGGGATACACATTATCACTTCAAAACCATGCACATTTTAAACAGTAGCAGGGGATCCACTTCATCACAGTGAAAACATGCACATTTGATACAGTACCAGGGGGAACAACTTCATCACAGGGAAACCATGGTGACGCACATTATCACTTGCAAAACATGCACATTTTAAACAGTACCAGGGGATCCACTTCATCACAGTGAAAACATGCACACTTGATACAGTACCAGGGGGATCAACCCCATCACAGCAAAAAAAACACATTCTACAGTACCAGGAGATCCACATTATCAATTGAAAACATGCACATTATACAGTATGTAGCGCCGGCGTCCCTGCCCTCTGCCAGGCAGGGACGCTGTTCCCCTGCGACAGCGTCCTCTGCGAGGCAGGGACGTCGCCCCCCTTACCCGCGCTCAGCGTCCTCCTTCCGCCCTGCTGGGGCCGCGCGCTCCTTCCCTGCTACTGGACTTAGGGCGCGCGCCCGCGCGCTCCCCCGCTCTTAAAGGGGCCGCGCGCATCTTTCAAAAAGGTCCCCTGCCAATGCCGGAGGACTCCACCCTATATAAAGTACTTCCTCCTTAATGGAGGTGCCCGAGCAATGTTGTTATTGCACTGTTCACTACTCTGCTTTAGCCCTCAGGGTCCGTTACCAGTTACCTGCCTGTTTCCTGCCAGTTTGCTGTCTGCTACCTGTCCGCAAGCCTGCCTGGAGGTTCGGCCGTCACATGCGGTGACCATCGGCTATTCCAGAGAATCTCGCCTGCTCACTTGGGGGCGCTCATCTGCCTGCAAACCTACCTGGAGGTTCGGCCGTCACATGCGGTGACCATCGGCAATTCCAGAGACTCTCGCCTGCTCACTTGGGGGCGCTCATCTGCCATCTGCCTGCAAGCCTACCTGGAGGTTCGGCCGTCACATGCGGTGTCCATCGGCTATTCCAGAGACTCTCGCCTGCTCACTTGGGGGCGCTCATCTGTCATCTGCCTGCTAGCCTACCGGGAGGCTCCACCATCTCAGGTCGTATATACCTGTCCATTCAGAGACTGCCCCGGTCACTTGCCGTGACTACTCGCCTGTCCATTCAGAGACTGCCCCGGTCACTTGCCGTGACTACCCGCCTGTCTATCCAGAGACTGCCCCGGTCACTTGCCGTGACTACCCGCCTGTCTATCCAGAGACTGCCCCGGTCACTTGCCGTGACTACCTGCCCGTTTATCCAGAGACTGCCCCGGTCACTTGCCGTGACTACCCGCCTGTCTATCCAGAGACTGCCCCGGTCACTTGCCGTGACCTCCCGCCTGTCTGTCCAGAGACTGCCCCCGTCACTTGCAGTGATTTCCTGTCCGTCTCCCCGGGCGCCACCCGCTCCTTTACAAGGAAAGCCTCCTTGTATAATAAAGCTCAGAGGTTCTGCCTCCCAGACCCGTTACAGTTTGCTCGGGCCATGGAACCCGGTGGCACCCAAACTCCCTCGCTCTCTGACCTGTGTCATGAACTGTCTCGTCAGAGGTCTCAACAGGAGTCCATCCTGGGTCACCTGCGGAATGTTAATTCCCGCCTGGACACCCTGACTACTTCACCAGCAACCACCGCGGGCGCCATGACTCGCAATCCGGCAGTTCCGCTGCTTACTAATTCCGTGGTTTCCGTTCCTGGACCTCGACTTTCAGCTCCTCCTCGGTTTGGAGGCGACCCTGCTCTGGCTCGGGGTTTCATTAACCAGTGCACCCTGCATTTTGAACTCCTGGCACACCAGTTTAACTCCGACCGGGCCAAAATTGCCTTCATCATGTCCCATCTCACCGGAGAGGCCCTGGCCTGGCTAAATCCTCTTTGGGAGAGAGAAGATCCTCTGGTGTCTGACCTGTCTGCTTTTCTCTCAGCCTTCCCGAAGGTATTTGACGAACCCGGACGGAAGACCTCCTCTGCATCTTCTCTGCTGCGTCTCCGTCAGGGAAGTCTCACAGTGGGTCAATATGCCATACGGTTCCGTACCCTTGCCTCGGAGCTGGCTTGGGATAATGACGCTCTGATATCTGTCTTCTGGGAGGGTCTGTCCGGCCGTATTAAAGATGAACTTGCCGGTCGGGACATTCCAACCTCTCTCGATGACCTAATAACTCTTGCCAATCGAATTGATCTACGGTTCCAGGAGCGCGCTAAAGAGGTCACCCGTGAGAGAAGGTTTCCTCGTCTAGCTCCTTCTTTTCAGAGACCTGTAACTCCTTCCGTTTCTCCTCAGGTACACTCTTCTGAGCCTATGCAAGTCGACCAGACCAAGATGGTCAAAGCCCGTCAGGACTTACGCCGTGCCGAGGGGAGTTGCTTCTACTGTGGCAGTAAGGAGCACTGGATCCGTACCTGCCCAGAGAGGTCGGGAAACGCCTGTGTCTAGGTTCGCTCGGAGAGGTCCACCTAGACAAAAATAAATCCTCTTCATCTCTGCTGCTGTCAGTCTCAATTCTCCTCGGTGAGAACCGTTATTTCGAACTAGCCCAACTTGATTCTGGAGCAGCCGGGAATCTTGTTTCACAGGCTCTAGTAGAAAAATATCGCATTCCTACCAAACCTCTGGTTGAACCAGTATCTGTTGCTGCTGTGGATGGGGGTCTCCTACCACGTCCCATCCAACTTATCACTGAAGCCATAACCCTGCAGGTGGGAATGTTGCATTCTGAGAGCATCTCGTTTCATGTTCTGCCTGGACTCTCTCACGCTTTCTTACTAGGTCTGCCTTGGCTCCAAAAGCATGCACCCGTGCTCGACTGGCAGACTGGAGAGATCCTTCGCTGGGGACAGGACTGTCATAAAACGTGTTTGGTTCCTGTTCATCCCGTCCGTCCTTCTCCTACACCAACTAATCTACCAGGGCTCCCGATTCCATATTGGTCATTCGCTGATGTCTTTAATAAAAAGGAAGCAGAGACATTACCCCCTCACAGACCATATGATTGCCCGATCGACCTGCTACCCGGTACTACGCCTCCCCGTGGGCGTATTTACCCATTGTCCGCTGCTGAGACCAGGTCGATGTCCGAATATATCGAGGAGAATTTGGCCAAGGGATTCATCCGGAAATCCACCTCCCCAGCGGGAGCAGGTTTCTTCTTCGTAAAAAAGAAAGACGGCTCTCTCCGTCCCTGTATTGACTACAGAGGCCTAAATTTGATCACGGTGAAGAATAAGTACCCTCTTCCGCTCATTCCAGAATTGTTTGATCGTCTGAGGGGGGCTAGAATCTTCACCAAACTGGATCTTCGTGGGGCATATAACCTGGTCCGTATCCGTCGGGGAGATGAATGGAAGACGGCATTCAACACCCGGGACGGCCACTACGAGTATTTGGTGATGCCCTTTGGTCTCTGTAATGCTCCAGCAGTCTTTCAGGAGTTGGTCAATGACATCTTCCGGGACCTTCTCTACTCCTGCGTTGTGGTGTACCTAGACGACATCTTGGTCTTCTCTCCGGATCTCCAGTCTCACCGGAGGGATGTTCGTCAGGTTCTGCTCAGGCTCAGGCAGAATCACCTCTTCGCCAAATATGAGAAGTGCCTCTTTGAGCAGACCTCGCTTTCGTTTTTGGGCTACATCATTTCTCAGACAGGCCTACGAATGGATCCGGAGAAACTGTCTGCCATCGAGAAATGGCCCCTACCGGAGGGGTTGAAGGCCATTCAGCGGTTCCTGGGATTCGCCAATTATTACCGCCTTTTCATACCGCACTTCTCTTCCCGGACTGCTCCAATCTCCGCGCTCACCCGCAAGGATGCTAATCCCAAACAGTGGACGCCCGAAGCAGAGGAGGCCTTTCTTTCTTTAAAACAGGCCTTCTCTTCCGCTCCAGTGCTGCATCGCCCGGACGGCAACAAGCAGTTCTTCCTGGAGGTGGACGCTTCCTCTTCTGGAGCCGGAGCGGTACTTACTCAAAAATCTTCATCCGGGAGGATGGTATCTTGCGGCTTCTTCTCCAAACTCTTCTCCTCTTCTGAGCGCAATTACTCCATAGGAGACCGAGAGTTATTGGCCATCAAGCTGGCATTGGAGGAGTGGCGTTACCTACTCGAGGGGGCTCTTCATCCGGTAATCATTTACACTGACCACAAAAATCTGGCTTACCTCCAGCATGCCCAGAGACTTAACCCTCGCCAAGCCTGGTGGTCCTTGTTTTTTGCCCGCTTTGATTTTCTCCTTACATTTTCGCCCGGCCGACAAGAACATCAAGGCGGACGCCTTGTCCGGTCCTTCCTGGTGTCGGATCTCGAGGAGGAACCTAAACATATCATTGATCCCGCCAGAGTGATGCAGGTGGCTCCCGTGAGTCTAAATCGTCTCCCTCCTGGTAAGACGTTCGTATCGGTAACCGATCGGGAGAGAATCCTACACTGGGGTCATTCGTCTAAACTAGCTGGCCACGCTGGTCAGAAAAAGACCCTCCAGCTCATTACTCGGCATTACTGGTGGCCTACCCTGCACAAGGACGTAATAGACTTTGTTTCTGCCTGTGTCTCCTGTGCCCGCAACAAAGTTCCGAGACACCTGCCTGCCGGCCGTCTTCTCCGCTTCCTGTACCCGCTGCCCCCTGGCAGCATATAGCCATGGACTTCATAACGGATCTTCCCGTCTCTGCTGGTTGACGGTCATTTGGGTGGTCGTTGACCGATTTTCCAAGATGGCTCACTTCATTCCCCTGCCAGGGCTTCCGTCTGCACCCGAGTTGGCTAAAGTCTTTATCCGCCACATCTTCCGTCTTCATGGTCTGCCTCGTCACATTGTGTCGGATCGTGGGGTACAGTTCACCTCACGTTTCTGGAGAGCCACTTGTAAGTTGCTAGACGTCACCTTGGATTTCTCCTCCGCTTACCACCCGCAGTCCAATGGACAAGTCGAGCGAATCAATCAGAATCTGACCAGTTATCTCCGGCACTTCGTTAATGCCCACCATTCTGACTGGGTGGATCTCCTGCCTTGGGCCGAATTCTCTTACAACAATCACGAGAGCGAATCTTCCTCCAAATCTCCGTTTTTTGTAGTCTTCGGTCAACACCCTCGGATCCCTGTTCCTGTCTCCATCTCTGTGGACAATCCAGCTGCGGAATCTCTGGTTAACGAATTTTCCTCCATATGGGAGAGTACCCAGTCCGCACTCATTCTGTCATCCGAGCGCATGAAGAAACATGCTGACAAAAAACGTCTGGATCCTCCTCAATTCCGTCCTGGGGATAAGGTCTGGCTTTCGTCCAAGTATGTCCGGCTCAAGATTCCTTCCTACAAGTTAGGCCCTCGGTTCATCGGTCCTTTTGAGATCATCAGTCAGATCAACCCGGTGTCCTATAAATTGAAACTCCCGGCCAATTTGCGGATTCCTAACTCTTTCCATGTATCTCTCCTCAAACCGGTGGTACTTAACTCTTTTGTCAAGTCTACAGGTACACCTCCTGCTCCAGTGTCTGCTGAAGACGAATTTGAGGTAGAGAACATTCTGGCCACCAAAAGGGTAGGAAGAAAGACCTATTTTCTGGTGGATTGGAAGGGGTTTGGTCCTGAGGAGAGAACGTGGGAGCCTCGGGAGAACATCCATGCCCCTCTCATCCTAGCTAAATTTCTTTCTGGCCTAAAAAAGGGGGGGCCTAAAGGGGGGGTACTGTAGCGCCGGCGTCCCTGCCCTCTGCCAGGCAGGGACGCTGTTCCCCTGCGACAGCGTCCTCTGCCAGGCAGGGACGTCGCCCCCCTTACCCGCGCTCAGCGTCCTCCTTCCGCCCTGCTGGGGCCGCGCGCTCCTTCCCTGCTACTGGACTTAGGGCGCGCTCCCGCGCGCTCCCCCGCTCTTAAAGGGGCCGCGCGCATCTTTCAAAAAGGTCCCCGGCCAATGCCGGAGGACTCCACCCTATATAAAGTACTTCCTCCTTAATGGAGGTGCCGAGCAATGTTGTTATTGCACTGTTCACTACTCTGCTTTAGCCCTCAGGGTCCGTTACCAGTTACCTGCCTGTTTCCTGCCAGTTTGCTGTCTGCTACCTGTCCGCAAGCCTGCCTGGAGGTTCGGCCGTCACATGCGGTGACCATCGGCATATTCCAGAGAATCTCGCCTGCTCACTTGGGGGCGCTCATCTGCCATCTGCCTGCAAACCTACCTGGAGGTTCGGCCGTCACATGCGGTGTCCATCGGCAATTCCAGAGACTCTCGCCTGCTCACTTGGGGGCGCTCATCTGCATCTGCCTGCAAGCCTACCTGGAGGTTCGGCCGTCACATGCGGTGTCATCGGCTATTCCAGAGACTCTCGCTGCTCATTGGGGCGCATCTGTCACTGCCTGCTAGCTGCCGGGAGGCTCACCATTCGGTCGTTTACCTGTCCATTCAGAGACTGCCCCGGTCACTTGCCGTGACTACCGCCTGTTATTCCAGAGACTGCCCCGGTCACTTGCCGTGACTACCCGCCTGTCTATCCAGAGACTGCCCCGGTCACTTGCCGTGACTACCGCCTGTTATCCAGAGACTGCCCCGGTCACTTGCGTGACTACTGCCGTTTATCAGAGACTGCCGATCCTTGCCGTGACTACCGCTGTTATCCAGAGACTGCCCGGTCACTTGCCGTGACCTCCCGCCTGTCTGTCCAGAGACTGCCCCCGTCACTTGCAGTGATTTCCTGTCCGTCTCCCCGGGCGCCACCCGCTCCTTACAAGGAAAGCCTCCTTGTATAATAAAGCTCAGAGGTTCCGCCTCCCAGACCCGTTACACAGTAGCAGGGGATACACATTATCACTTGAAAAAATGCACAGTATAAAGTAGCAGGGGATCCACATTATCAATTGAAAACATGCACATTATACAGTAGCAGGGGATACACATTATCACTTCAAAACCATGCACATTTGAAACAGTACCAGGGGGACCCACCCCATCACTGGAAAACCATGAACATTTCATACAGTACCAGGGGGACCAACCCCATCACAGCAAAAACATGATTTTGAAACTGTACCAGGGTGCAAAGAGACCGCACTGCACTAGCTCAGGCAGCAGTGGTGACAGATGCGTGGTAAAATTTGGGCTGGGGGATGTGATATTTACCGTCTGCTGTCCTGGCGCTCCATTGCCGTATCTGCTGCTGCAAAACCTTCTGCTGGTGATTGTTCTGCTGGTGGTGCTGTTGATGGTCCTCGTGCTGGTGATAGTCCTCGTGTTCTTGCTCTTTTGGCTGGATGCATGATAATGTCTGAGTGTCCCACTGCATGCTTTTATATATGTTTGCTGTGGGCTGGTATATCAATTGAAAAACTGGATCCGGCCACCGAATCCGGCTTCTGCAGGATACGCCGCATTGCGGCGCTCACAGACTTTCATTGTGACAAAAGCCAGAAGACAAAAAACGTTACAGTAGCCGTTTTTTCCAGACGCCGGACTGCGACCAGACACCGGATCCGGCAAAAACCGGACGCGCCGCAGGGACATGCGGCGCGATCCGGCCCTAATGTTACTCAATGGAAAAAAAAACGGATCCGGCATTACATTTCTCGGTTTGACAAAGAAAGGCTGGAGCGCGCTGTCAGGCGCAAAACGGATGTGTGAAAGAGGCCTTAGATTGCTCTTATATTTAGGGAAATCCTGTGTCTTTAAGGCTGTTTCTGCTCTGGATTCATTACTGCTGCTTGCATGCTGTGTTTTTCTCTTGAATTCATCCACAAGTTTGCCTGTAACATATTCTAGTGTCAGCTCATCATCTGGCCGTGCATCTAGTGCTGTCACGAGTGTGTCATAACTCTCTGGAAGACCACTTAATAGAAGTGCAGCAACATGAAAATCTTTAATTTCTTCTCCAATACCCTTGAGACACTCCACAATCTCTATGGTGTTTCTTATATAGTCCTGCATATTCTGTCCATCACTTAGCATAGACTGATACAGCTTTCTCATGAGATAAAGCTTATTGCTGAGATTTGATCTTTCATGCACTTTCTGTAACTCATTCCACATGTCCTTTGCAGTTGCACACTTGCATATATGCACAATCTGATTATCATCTACACTGTTGCATTGTGCTTTCTGATTCTTCTCTAGCCAATCATCTGGTAATGGATGAGGCACTTGTTCCTGAGTATAGCATCTTTACCTTGAATTTCCAGGACTGGTAGTTCTGGTTAGGCTACTTTCACACTTGCGTTTTTTTTGCGTGCGTATCGAGCGCACATAAAATGCATTAAAAAAACGTGTGCAAACGCTGCGATATTTAGTCGCATAAGCGTGCACATTACAACAAAAAAACGCAGCGCTTGGATGCAATTGTATGCGATTTCAAGCGTTTTTGCATGCGTTTGCTTTTTTCGGCGCATTTCACGGGAGGAAAATCCTTGAAAAATTCTTGCAACAGACTCCACCAATGGGACACCAGTGGCGTGTGTTATGGGAAATCTTTATATAGAGCCTGTTTACAGCCATTCTTCACATTTGCTTGCATTTGCCTTTGTGAACATGGATCTGCGCTGGAAGAGTTTCCACTTCAACTTGGATCTGGACATTGTGATGGCTCAGGCTTATGCAGTTGCTTGCCATGAAGAAAGGGAGAGAGCGAGACACAGCGAAGACGGCAGCGGCGGCGTTTGTGGGTACATCCCATTGTTGAACTCCGGGAGAGCCATGGAGTGTACCACACCCTCTATAGCGAGCTGCAGGCAAACCCGGAGAAATTTACGGACTATACCCGGATGTCACAAGAAACCTTCAGGGATTTACTTGCTTGGGTCCAACAACTCATCCGGAGACAGGACACACAGCTCCGTCGGGCGATTCCTCCGGAGGAAAGACTCCTGGTGACATTATGGTACGTAATATTGCTAAACCAATTCCTGCATCATTTTATTTGTTCTGCCATGTACTATTCCAAAGCTGTCAGAATTATTGTTCTGCCATCTAGTAAACAAAGACCTGCAGAATTATTTGTATGCCATGTACTTTTTTCTCTCTTGAGTTAAATGTTTTAAAAAAACATATACAATAATATTTTTTTTTCTTTCTCAGATTCCTTGCTACTGGAGAGAGCCTCTCTTCACTCCACTTCCAGTACCGGATTGGTATCTCCACCTTGTCTGGAATTGTTGTGGACACCTGCCGGGCATTGTGGAATGTTCTCTGTCCAGAATTTATGCCCCTGCCCACCACAGAAAAGTGGCTAGAAATAGCTGAAAAATTCTGGACAACCTGCAATTTCCCCAACTGTTTGGGAGCAGTTGATTGGAAACACATCCGGATCATCAAACCCAAAAGAACAGGCTCGGAGTATTACAACTACAAAAAGTACTTCTCTACAGTTCTCATGGCCATTGCTGATGCAGACTGTATGTTTGTTGCAGTGGACATTGGGGCATTTTGCTGTGGAAATGACTCACAGGCTTTTAAGAACTCGGACATGGGCCGGAGGTTGTATGGTAACCAGTTCAATTTCCCCATGCCACGGCCTCTTCCCCACACCGAAAGTCCGCCACAGCCATTTGTCATGGTTGGGGATGAGGCTTTCCAGATGAGCCAACACCTGCTAAAACCCTACTCCAGCCGGAACTTGGACCACACCAAAAAAATATTCAATTACAGGCTGACCAGGGCAAGAAGAACTGTAGAGTGTGCCTTCGGTATATTTGTTTCCAGATGGCGCATTCTGGGCACAGCCATTCATCTGAAACTGGAAACAGTGGATGAAGTTGTGAAGGCCTGTGTGGTGCTACATAACTTTGTTATGTCTAAAGAGCACCCAAACTTTGAACTTGATGATGCAGCGCCTAACCCATTGCCTGAGTTCACTCAGCACCTTCTCAGGTCTTCTGTTGAAGTCTGCCAAATGAGGGACCAATTTGCAGCCTACTTCATCTCAGATGTAGGACGGGTGGAATGGCTAGAACAAATGGTGTAAAAAAAGTGTTCTTGTCTGTATGTTAATAAAATACCTGTGTTTATACCTGTACCGAGTGCAGTCTGTGTTTTTACACTCAAATACAATATTCAACTGGCCAGGTTTACCAGTGAATTCATGATGCTGTGTTTTTTTGTGCATCATGAATTTACTAGTAATCCTGACCAGGTGACTATACACACACACACACACACACACACACACACACACACACACACACACACACGTTGTATGACCTTTCTCATCTCTCCAGTTTGGGTTCAATTTGCAGCGAAGGTGGAGATAAAACAACTAATATTAATGTCGCCTGGCCTGATGTTACAAATAGTGATTTGGGGATGCACTAGCATCTGTCACTCTTTATTATACCTGACCATGTGACTATAAATATTATTTGTAGTATCATTACTGTGACTTGATTTTGAACGCAGACTGGAGAGATAATAAAGTTTATACATCTTCAATCCCCAGGCCTGGTGTCATGCTGAAGTGGTGATGCCCCAAATAACGCATCCTCACTTCAGAATGTATCACACATGGTCAGGAGAATACACATATGAGTTATAAACAGCAGCATTGCTACAGTATGCTTGAAATAGATGCAGACTGAAGCGACGCTGCAGGTTAAAACTCATGTGTATTCACCTGGCCAGGTGTGATAGTAATGATACAAGGTCAGGGGATTGTACATATAATGTGTATTTTCACCATCATCTACTCAGTTTATTCAACACACTGAATAGAGGATGTGATTAATTACAAGGTATATCTAGAATCCCTGGCCTTTATCACAAAGTGAAATGATGGTAAAAACACACCATACTCATTTAACTTTCTATGATACCTGGCAAGGAAAAATAGATATGCCTTGCACTCAACACCATCCTCTATTCAGTCTGTGCAATATCAGCAGACAGAGAGACTGGTGGCGAAAATACAAGTCATATATTTGTGTTTTTGATTACACATATCTCCAGGAAAGACACAAACATGTCATTCCTGCAGTATGTGTAGGCAAAACGCAAAGTGTACGGCGCAGTGTGTGTACGGCGCAGTGGGTGTAGGCGGCGAAAGACACATTAATCAAACAGTATTTACTGAAAGCATAATTGCACATTTATTTGTTACAACAAAAAAAAAAAGACCTTTTTTATTGAGAAGGACGTTTTGGGGGAGATTGGGATACTCTGGGGGTGTGCAGAGATGACGAACGGCTGGAAAGCGAGGAAGGTGTTCGAGGGGAAGGGGCGACGAAAGTAGTGGGGGAAGGAAGATCAGACATGGAATTAGAGGCAGGTTGAGACACATTAGGAGGAGAGGGGGGATGGACAAACAAAGTATTTTTTCTCTTCTTGGGGCAGGAGTCCCCTGCATGGACTGACTTCTGTGTGACCGCCTTGAGCTTGTGGACCGTGGCCTTGAAACATAAAACACGGAATGTCGGTCACCCGTCTCATGCTCTGCGGTGGCGGTGCTCTGAGGAGGACAAGTGGTGGCGGTGCTCTGAGGAGGACAAGTGGTGGCGGTGGTCCAAGGAGGAGAAGTGGTGTCTGTGCTCCTAAACTGCTGCAGAGTGGTGGCGGTACTCCTAGAAGGAGAAGTGGCGTCTGTGCTCCTAAACTGGTGCTGAGTGGTGGCGGTACTCCAAGAAGGAGAAGTGGTGTCTGTGCTCCTAAAATGGTGGATAGTGGTGCGGTACTCCTAGCAGGAGAAGTGGTGGCTGTGCTCCGAAAATGGTGGATAGTGGTGGCGGTACTCCTAGCAGAAGTGGTGGCTGTGCTAAGAAAATGGTGCATAGTGGTGGCGGTACTCCTAGCAGGAGAAGTGGTGGCTGTGCTCCGAAAATGGTGCGGAGTGGTGGCAGTGCTCCTAGAAGGAGAAGTGGTGGCTATGCTCCGAAAATGTTGTGTAGTGGTGGCTGTGCTCCTAGAAGGAGACGTGGAGGCAGTGGCCCAAGCAGGTACTGCGGTGGCGGGAGTCCAAGACTGGGGAACAGTGTCTGTAGTGGTGGTGCTTCAGACAGGAGCAGCGCTTGCCATGGTGGTGGCGACGGTGGAGTGTCCAGCAGTACTCGGACTTGTGGTGGTGTAGTGGTGACTCGGAATGCTGGTGGCCGTGCAGTGGTATGCAGCAGAAGTCGGTAGTGATGTGTGGCGAATCAGTGGTGGCACAGTTGGATACATGGGCGTACCCACCGTGGGGCAGGGGGAGGCAGCTTGCCCCCCCTAGAAGCAGGGCCCGTTGGCCCCGCCGACATTGAACTGACAGTTCAGTGCGGCGGGCCCTTTAATCGCGGGCGCAATGTGCTGAGTGAGGAAGGCCTTGCGGCCTTCCATATGCAGCACAGGCGACGTGATCATCATCACGCCGCCTGCGCGCCCTGATGACGTCACGCCGCCTGTGCCAGGAGAAGACGGAGACGAGCGCGCGCATCTTCAGAGCAGCGGGGGAGATAGGTGAGTACTGGCATTTTTTTTTTTACACCGGGCCCGGCCTATTGGGGACTACGTTGCCTATGGGGGATTATGCTGGCTATGGGGGATTATGCTGCCTATTGGGGACTATGCTGGCTATGGGGGATTATGCTGACTATGGGGGATTATGCTGGCTATGGGGATTATGCTGGCTATAGGGGACTATGCTGGCTATGGGGGATTATGCTGCCTATTGGGGACTATGCTGGTTATGGGGGATTATGCTGCCTATGGGGGACTATGCTGGCTATGGGGGATTATGCTGCCTATGGGGGACTATGCTGCCTATGGGGGATTATGCTGGCTATGGGGGATTATGCTGCCTATTGGGGACTATGCTGGCTATGGGGGATTATGCTGCCTATGGGGGATTATGCTGGCTATGGGGGATTATGCTGCCTATGGAGGACTATGCTGGCTATTGGGGGATTATGCTGGCTATTGGGGGATTATGCTGGCTATGGGGGACTATGCTGGCTATGGGGGATTATGCTGCCTATGGGGGACTATGCTGGCTATTGGGGGATTATGCTGGCTATGGGGGATTATGCTGCCTATGGGGGACTATGCTGGCTATTGGGGGAATATGCTGGCTATTGGGGGATTATGATGGCTATGGGGGACTATGCTGGCTATGGGGGATTATGCTGGCTATTGGGGGATTATGCTGGCTATTGGGGGATTATGCTGGCTATGGGGGATTATGCTGGCTATTGGGGGATTATGCTGGCTATTGGGGGATTATGCTGGCTATGGGGGACTATGCTGGCTATGGGGGATTATGCTGCTTGGGTGCCTATGGGGGACTATGCTGGCTATTGGGGATTATGCTGGCTATGGGGGATTATGCTGCCTATGGGATGGTGGAGCGATATGCTGGCTATTGGGGATTATGCTGGCTATTGGGGGACATTGCTGCTATTGGGGGATTATGCTGGCTATTGGGGGATTATGCTGGCTATGGGGGACTATGCTGGCTATTGGGGGATTATGCTGGCTATTGGGGGATTATGCTGGCTATGGGGGACTATGCTGGCTATGGGGGATTATGCTGGCTATTGGGGGATTATGCTGGCTATTGGGGGATTATGCTGGCTATGGGGGATTATGCTGCTATTGGGGACTATGCTGGCTATGGGGGATTATGCTGGCTATGGGGGATTATGCTGGCTATGGGGATTATGCTGGCTATGGGGACTATGCTGGCTATGGGGGATTATGCTGCTATGGACATGCTGGCTTGGGGACTATGCTGGCTATGGGGGATTATGCTGCTATGGGGACTATGCTGGCTATGGGGATTATGCTGCCTATGGGGGACTATGCTGGCTATGGGGGATTATGTGCTATGGGGATATGCTGGCTATGGGGGTACTATGCTATGGCTATGCTGATGGGGGATTATGCTGGCTATTGGGGGATTATGCTGGCTATTGGGGATTATGCTGGGCTATTGGTAGGGATTATGCTGCTATGGGGGACTATGCTGGCTATGGGGGATTATGCTGCTTATGGGGGACTATGCTGGCTATTGGGGATTATGCTGGCTATGGGGGATTATGCTGGCTATTGGGGGATTATGCTGGCTATGGGGGACTATGCTGGCTATGGGGGACTATGCTGGCTATTGGGGGATTATGCTGGCTATGGGGGATATGCTGGCTATTGGGGGATTATGCTGGCTATGGGGGATTATGCTGGCTATTGGGGGATTATGTCATGGGCTATTGGTGGGATTATGCTGGCTATTGGGGGATTATGCTGGCTATGGGGACTATGCTGGCTATTGGGGGATTATCTGGCTATTGGGGGATTATGCTGGCTATTGGGGGATTATGCTTGCCTATTGGGGATTATGCTGGCTATGGGGATTATGCTGCTATTGGGGGACTATATGCTTGGGTTGCTGGTATGGGGGATTATGCTACTATGGGGACTATGCTGCTATGGGGGTTATGGCTGGCTTATGGGGGATTATGCTGCCTATTGGGGGACTATGCTGGCTATGGGGGATTATGCTGGCTATGGGGGATTATGCTGGCTATGCGGGATATGCTGGCTATAGGGGATATGCATGGATATGGGGGTGGATTATGCTGCCTATTGGGGACTATGCTGGCTATGGGGGATTATGCTGCCTATGGGGGACTATGCTGGCTACAGTGGATTATGCTGCCTATGGGGGACTATGCTGGCTATGGGGGATTATGCTGCCTATGGGGGACTATGCTGGCTATTGGGGGATTATGCTGGCTATTGGGGGATTATGCTGGCTATTGGAGGATTATGCTGGCTATGGGGGATTATGCTGCTTATGGGGGACTATGCTGGCTATTGGGGGATTATGCTGGCTATTGGGGGATTATGCTGGCTATGGGGACTATGCTGGCTATGGGGGATTATGCTGGCTATTGGGGGATTATGCTGGCTATTGGGGGATTATGCTGGCTATGGGGGATTATGCTGGCTATGGGGGACTATGCTGGCTATGGGGGACTATGCTGGCTATGGGGGACATATGCTGCCTATTGAGGACATATGCTGTCTATTGAGGACCTATGCTGCCTATTGAGGACATATGCTGTCTATTGAGGACATATGCTGCCTATTGGGGACTATGCTGCCTATTGGGACCTATGCAGCCTATTGAGGACATATGCTGCCTATTGGGGACCTATGCTGCCTATTGAGGACATATGCTGCCTATTGGGGACCTATGCTGCCTATTGAGGACATATGCTGCCTATTGGGGATCAATGCTGCCTATTGGGGACATTTACCTGCCTATTGGGGACCAATGCTGCCTATTGGGGACATTTACCTGCCTATTAGGGACTCTCGCACCACACCAGTCTGAGCCTGAGCTAAAAGCGGAGTTGTGCCAATATGTGCACTGATGAGGATGAAATGATATGGATTGGCAAGGCTGCAGTGATGGGCAGTGCAGGCTGTATGTCTCTGTGTGGGCAGTTTTATTGCTGGTATATTGTTTTTGTAGCGCTGTATATATATTGGTATTTTACTAATAGAAATTTGGAATCCCTAGGAAATAATGATATCAAGAAAGAGAAAAATTGCTTCACTTGTGACAAATATGGAACCGAACATTGACCATCTCATTAGCCAAAAGCAGGCCCATAGTTCCCATTGAAATACTAGTAAGTTTGTTGATTTTTAACTTTACTTGTTCTTTATTTTAAGTATTGTATTTGTTCCTGTTTATTTTTATTTTTTTTACTTCAAAATAAGAGTGTAGTATATGGTGTATACAGGGTCATACACATCGTGTGCGGTATATAGAGTGTATATACACTGCTGTATTATACTTTTCATATACAGGTTATAATGCCTCTTATTCTTTGTATAGAGGTGAGTGTGTCATGTATAATATATGGTATATACAGCGTAGTGTCGCATACACTGCTGTATTATACAATATACAACAGTTCTAATGCTCCATACCTAATATGCAGGATAATGTACAGTGTATATGATGTGACCTGTATAAGATGTGACATTGACTTGCCCCCCCCTAGTTTTGATCCTGGGTACGCCCATGGTTGGATATGCAACCACTGACTGCTGCACATACCGATTCTGCTGCATAGCTGCAAGTAAGCAGTGTTGCAGGCCTGCAACACACTCAGCTGTTGCTCAGAACTAAGGTGTTCCGCCATGCCCCGTTCAATTTTACTGAAAAAATGGTGCTCTGGTCTGTTGAGGTCGGCCTCCAGCCTATCAAGCCGCTGGTCGACACAGTGGAAGCGGTGATCCATGTGGGTAAAACCCCGTTCCATGAGTGAAAAACCGCTTTCCACTGTGCCTGACAGCGACTTCATACTGCCATGAAAGGCCTCGCTCAAGTGCATGAACTCGGGCAAGACATTCCTGTCCAAGGTCCTCTGCCGCTGGCGGGAAGTGCCCACATAACCAGTGGCAGAGACCTGGGACAGGGGAACACCTGATTGACCAGCTTCCTGGTCACCAGCTGTCCGTGTTGCTGACCTGCAAGTTGCTTCCTGGCTGTCGGATGGCTGGGACGGGTCCAAGGTCGTCCGAGGAAGGACCGCTTCAGGGACAGGCTGCATGGTGCTGCTCCAGGTGCTGTGGAAAGAAAAGAAAAACATTACTATCATGCATTTACAAGAAGTATCAGCTGTGGAATAGAAAAGCACGGATTTAAAAAAAAAAAATAATTTTTTTTGAAAACTTACGCTCTGCTGGCAAGGACCGGTCTCAGGAACGCCAACTCGCGATAGTAGCGATATTTCCTTCTGCTCCTTGCTGCTGAACCACTGCGAACCTGTCCCTCTGCACGAACATCAGTGTTGAAGCGCTCCTTCATCGAGCGCCAACATGTGCGGACTTTGTTCACTGTTGGAAAAAAAAAATAATATTATACAATGCACTCAGGGCAAAATCTGTCTCATCACACACACATGAGTGAAAATGGCAAACAGTCAATGAAGCATAAACAAGCAATACAATAGACAGGTCAGTCACTGTTGAACCAGATGATACTGTTGCAGATGAAAACGAAAAAAAGGGGAAATCCAGCGTAGAGCAGAAGTATTAAAAAAGTTCAATTCTTTAATGAATAAGATAAAAAATAAACAGCAATATATGAGCAGTACAGGTCCACAAAAATGTAACAGAGCGATCAACGCGTTTCGACGTAAAGTCTTTCTCAAGATCTCAAGATCTCAAGATGATACTGTTGGGTTTGCAGGTGGAATATATCTACCAGCAAACCCATCAGTGCTATCTGGAACAAGAGTGAATGCAGCATAAAAAAAGCAATACAATACACAGCATAGCAATACCATACACAGGGCAGTCACTGTTGAACCAGATGACACTGTTGGGTTTGCCGGTAGAATATATCTACCAGCAAACCCATCAGTGCCATCTGGAACAAGAGTGAATGCAGCATAAAAAAAGCAATACAATACACAGCATACCAATACCATACACAGGGCAGTCACTGTTGAACCAGATGACACTGTTGGGTTTGCCGGTAGAATATATCTACCAGCAAACCCATCAGTGCCATCTGGAACAAGAGTCACAGCGGCATTACAGAGCATGGACATACTTACTAAACGTCTTTTTGAGGTTTGGAAAGGCGCTGTCCCAGCCATCCATCAACGCTGCGGCCACCTCGTCCCATAGCCACCGGCTCACCAAACTGTCCTTGTACTGCGGATCACGGCTGTCCCACAATGGGACACGCTCATGGACCTGGCAGATGAGGGCCTCATTGTCCACATAGAGGTCCTCGTCCCGTTGTGGAACCTAGAAAAAACAAAAAAAAATTTACAATCTTGGATATATTTCTCCTTCGTCTCATTGGGGGACACAGGACTGTGGGTGTATGCTACTGCCGCTAGGAGGCTGACACTAAGTAAACATAAAAAAAGGTTAGCTCCTCCTCCGCCGTATACACCTCAGCACTGGCCGCAGGCAAACCCAGTTCATGCTTAGTGTCTGATGGAGGCACACGTCTGGCTTCTTCCAGACCATTTTTTTTTTTCTACTTTCCCACGAAGATGTGACAGGGGCGACGGACCCTTTTGAAGGGGTCCGATCTCCCCAAACCATCAACGGGCGAGCACGTGGAGTAAAGCCTCCACGTATCCTTTCCTGCAACGTGGGACACGAGTGCCGGACTCAGCCCTGACCACCCTAGGGTATTGAAACCCTAGGCTGTACAGAGGCAGAAAATAGTCCGTGCGGCCCCCACTGCACCACCAAGGCAAGACCGCGGTGCTGCAAGGAGGTGGACGGTCCCTCTCCTCACCCCCTAAAGGGGGTGATGGAGTTAGGGTGCCTGCACCGTCCTCACCCCTTTTTTTCTGTGAAGCCCCTCTCTAACCTGAGACTGCGGCTGAGAGACGCTGGGACCTTTTGTCCTGCGTATGCTCCAGTGGATCACGGCCGGGAACCCACCTTTAATCCGGGATCGTTGGTCGTGGAGGTAGTTGGAGCAAAGGAGGATTCAGTAGCAGCGCTTCCAAAGCATAAGCGGGGATTCAGCCTGGCTTCAGCCAGGAATCAGGCAAGTCCATGGCTGAGCTCCCCATACCCCCCCCCCCGTATCCGGCGGCCCGCTCTCCGACCCCGGGGCGGCCGCCGCCAAAAATTTACCTCCTGGCTTCAGGCCGGCGCTAGGCCGCGGGCGGAAATCTAGCCCCCGGCTTTTGCCGAGGGTCAGGCAGCGCTGGGGGTAATTCGGCGTTCCAGAGGATGGGCGCGTTTTCGGGCTCCTCCCCCCAGCAGCGGCACTTCCGGCGGGCCCGCCCCCCTGATCCCGGGCGGCCGCCGCCAAAAATTTAGGCCGCGGCTTCGGCCAGCGCTAGGCCGCGGCCTGAAATTTAGCCCCCGGCTTCGGCCGGAGACTAGGCCGCGGCTGGAAATCGGGTCCCCGGCTTCGGCCGGCGCTAGGCCGCGCCCCACGACCCCTCCCCCTAGGGCTCGGCTATTTAGGAACGCCTCCCTGAAAGGGTAGCGCGTTTTTTGGAAGTCTGGAGCTTCCGTCTTCCCTTTTACGCCACACGGTCCAGCAAGTGAGGTGGAAAATCATTAAAGGACGTTCGGGGAACAGGACTGGGGTAAGTGCTACTACCTCCAGCCTGGTTGCTCCGCTTTGCCGCGCTCCGCTCCGCTCCTACCCGCACCGCCACATCCAAATTATTCGGACAGGAGGAAATCTGTGACAGATCCAGTATGTCCAGAAGGGCTAAGACCCACACGGTGCTCTATACTGCATGCATTGCCTGTAGATCCCCTTTTCCGCACGCCCAGACTAATCGGGTCTGCGAAGCCTGTGACTCCGAACGGGCTCAGGAGTCCTTACCTATAACCGAGCCTAGTGCGTCAGGTCCTCCGGAATGGGCCTTGTCTCTTTCTCAATCTGTGGCGTCATTAACCAGAGCAATCGAGTCCCTTCAAGCTCCCGATAGGAGCAGGGACAGTGGTTCACCCGGCTTGACTACGCCTAAGGAACCTCCGGCCTGCAGGGGCCGCGCTCTTACCAGGCAGACGCATGGGAAGCGAACCCATACTGCGTTGCCTATGCCGTCCGGGGCCTCGGCATCCTTTAGCTCAGTTTCTCGCTCTCCCTCTCCTTTGGGGGCAAGTGATCAGTATTCAGATTCCGATTCTTAAGGGTCCCTCAATCTAGAGGCACCGAATTGTCAGGAGACAATTGACAGTCTGATTGAAGCTGTCAATCAATCCCTGGGGATAGACGATGAATCCACTTTGGCCTCTGGTCATAAGGTGTCTTTCAAACGAGCCAGACAAACTCATAAGGTTTTTGGTGCTCATCCTGAGTTTGAGGAGCTGGTGCAGCACCACCGAGAAAAACCGGACAAGCGCTTTGCAGGACAAAAGGCCCTTAATACCAGATATCCTTTTGCTCCCGAACTTCTGAAAAAGTGGGCAGAATCTCCTACAGTCGATCCTCCTGTATCGCGTTTAGCGTCTAAAACGCTTCTCTCCCTTCCTAACGGTTCCTCGATCAAGGATCCAACGGATCGTCTGGTTGAAAGCTTGGCCGCTCAGTGTTTGAGGCATCAGGCTCTGCACTCTCTCCTTCTTTTGCAGCGACTTGGGTTGCTAAGGCCATGATATCTTGGTCGGAGTCTCTAAATAGAGCCCTTCACGGTATAGAGGTGCCTTCTGAGGTAACGGAAATCTCCAATCAGATAGCTCTTGCAGGAGATTTTTTAATTAACCCTTTATAGATGCGGCAAATTGCGCGGCATTAGCTGCAGCTAATGCGATTGCTATCAGGAGAGCTTTGTGGTTGAGAACTTGGCGAGCGGATTCAACCTCAAAGAAATCACTTACGTCCTTACCGTATCAGAGCGGCCGATTATTTGGCGAGAAGTTGGATCAGCTCATATCTGATGCGACGGGAGGAAAGAGCAGCTTCCTTCCTCAGCAGAGGATTAGACAGCCTTTTCGCCGACAGCTTCAGCCTCGCTTTAGGGCTTTTCGTAACCCAGGTTGGGCCGCGCCAGCCACCTCCAGCGGCTCAGGTCGACCTAATCAGGCCAGAGATCGCCAGGTCTCCTACAAGACCAACCCTTTGGGAATAATGCGATCTCAACAGCCAAGATCTAGAGGGTCTAAACCCCAAAGATATTCGGATAAATGACTGGAGGCAGAATCCGGTCAATTTATCCAGAGTAGGCGGCCGCTTACTCTGGTTTCGCCTCACTTGGCTATCAATTACTCACGACAAGTGGGTCAGGGAGTTAGTTTCCTCGGGTACAAAATAGAATTCATCAGTCGTCCGTCAAATCGATTTTTTCCCTCGCGTCTTCCCAAAAAAGAATCCCGTGTTCACGCCTTATTCAAGGCGGTCGAATCTCTTCGGCGCAGCGGGGTCATTGTTCCTGTTCCAGAGGTCGAAAGGGGTCAGGGGTTTTACTCCAATCTGTTCATAGTGCCCAAGAAGGACGGCTCTGTCAGACCCATTTGGACCTAAAACGACTGAATCAATTTGTCAGAATTCGACGGTTTCGAATGGAGTCTCTCCGCTCGGTTATTGCAGCCATGGAAAAGGGGAAATTTCTAGCATCAATAGACATTCAGGATGCCTATCTCCACATCCCCATATTCCCTCCTCATCAGAGGTTTCTTTGGTTTGCCATCGGCAACCTTCACTTCCAGTTCACAGCCTTGCCGTTCGGACTAGCCACAGCCCCCAGGGTGTTCACAAAGGTTATGGCTGCCATTGTGTCCATTCTGCACTCCCGGGGATAGTCATTTTGCCACACTTGGACGATCTCCTCATCAAGGGTCCGTCCTATCAGGCTTGCGAGAAGAGTGTCAGCATTACGCTAGACACCCTTGCTCGCCTGGGGTGGCTGGTGAATCTAAAGAAATCGTCTCCCGTGCCGTCTCAAAGGATCACCTTTTTAGGAATGATTTTCAACACTGCTCAAGGGTTGATAACTCTTCCTCAGGACAAGGCTCTAGTTCTCCGTCAGGAGGTACGGATCCTTCGCCAACCAATACCTCACACCATCCGGTTTTGCATGAGGGTCCTAGGAAGGATGGTGGCAGCGATCAAAGCCATTCCATTTGCCCAGTTCCATCTCCGCTCCCTTCAGCATGCTCTCTTGGCAGTATGGAACGGGAGCCCTTACTCGCTCAATTTTCAGTGCCGTCTGTCCCGGCAGGTCAGACAGACACTTTCGTGGTGGACAAGGTACATCACTCTTCGCCAGGGGCGATATTTTCCTCCAGTCCATTGGCTGATAGTCACAACGGACGCCAGCCTTCTCGGATGGGGAGCAGTGTTTCGTCACTATACAGCTCAGGGGACTTGGTGTCGGCAGGAAGCGACCCTCCCAATCAATATTTTGGAGATCCGAGCTGTTCGGCTGGCTCTGAGGCGTTTTCACCATCATTTGGCGGGCCGCCCTGTCCGAATACAATCGGACAATGCCACAGCGGTGGCATACATAAATCATCAGGGGGGTACCCGCAGCAGGGCAGCCATGCACGAGGTAGGACACATTCTTTCCTGGGCAGAAAGAAATCACTCTGTGATATCAGCGGTCCACAGTCCAGGCGAGGAGAACTGGGCAGCGGATTTTCTCAGCCGTCAGGGGATAGCGTCAGGAGAATGGTCGCTACATCCCGAGGTATTCCAGCAGATATGCCTACGCTGGGGAACCCCAGATGTGGACCTGATGGCCTCCAGGATAAACGCCAGGGTGCCCAACTTCGTCTCCCGGTACCGAGATCCGCAGGCAATTGCAGTGGACGCCCTGGTTCTACCATGGAATCAGTTTCATCTTCTATACTTGTTTCCACCAATGGCTCTGCTCCCAAGGGTGATCAGGAAGATCAGGTTAGAGGGGGTCCCAGCGATATTGATCGCTCCGGATTGGCCGCGTCGCTCATGGTACGCAGAGCTGGTACAGTTGCTCAGCGACGCACCCTGGCGTCTGCCAGAATGCGTGGATCTTCTCTCCCAGGGCCCAGTTTACCACCAGAACTCAGCGGTCCTGTGTTTGACGGCCTGACCGTTGAATCTTGGATTCTGACTAGGGCTGGATTCTCCAAAAAGGTCGCCGCCACAATGGCTAGCGCCCGAAAACCCACCTCGGCTCGTATCTACCACAGTACTTGGAAGGTCTTTTTTACATGGTGCAGGGAACATGGTTATTCCCCACTTCACTTTTCAATCCCCAACATTCTGTCATTTCTCCAAGCAGGCTTAGATTCAGGCCTAGCACCAAGTACTCTTAGGCGTCAAATTTCGGCCTTGTCGGTTCTTTTTCAGCGAAGGATCGCATCTAATTTACAGGTCAAGACCTTTATTCAGGGGGTTGTCCATATAGTGCCCCCCTACAAGGCTCCCTTAGATGTTTGGGATCTCAATCTTGTTCTGGGAGTTCTGCAAGAATCTCCTTTTGAGCCTCTTCAGGAGGTTTCCCTGACATACCTTTCCTGGAAGGTGGTGTTTTTAGTGGCCATAACATCCATAAGGCGGGTTTCGGAGCTGGCAGCACTATCCTGCCGAGCTCCGTACTTACTTTTCCACCGTGATAAGGTAGTGCTTAGGCCAGCACCTCCTTTTTTGCCTAAAGTCGTGTCCTCATTTCACATCAATGAGGACATTGTTTTGCCCTCATTTTGCCCAGCTCCGACGCACCGGGTAGAAAAAGCTCTCCATACGCTGGATCTGGTGAGAGCACTCAGGAGATATGTATCTCGGACGGCATCCTTTCGGCAGACGGACACGCTGTTTATCCTCCCTGAGGGTCGCAGGAAGGGACTCGCTGCCTCTAGGTCAACTTTAGCCAGATGGATACGGGTAACCATTCAAGAGGCCTACCGCATCAGAGGCGCGGTGGTTCCCGCAGGAATCAGGGCTCGCTCCACCAGAGCAGTGGGTGCCTCCTGGGCTCTTCGGCATCAGGCTTCGGCGGAACAGGTTTGTAAGGCGGCAACCTGGTCCAGTTTGCATACTTTTTCAAAACATTATAATGTCCATACTCAGGCGTCAGCGGATGCTAGCCTGGGTAGAAGGATTCTTCAGGGCGCGGTAGCGCACCTATGAGCAATGCCTATGTATAATTGCACTGTGGAGTCAGTTTCCCACCCAAGGGGACTGCTTTGGGACGTCCCACAGTCCTGTGTCCCCCAATGAGACGAAGGAGAAATACGGATTTTTGTGTTACTCACCGTAAAATCCTTTTCTCCGAGACGCTCATTGGGGGACACAGCTCCCTCCCTTATAGCTGGATGGCTTTGTTTTCTAAGTTAATTTTATTTGATTGGGTCTATATCAGTAGATTTACTTCTGGATATATTGTACCTGTATTAGCACTGATTTATGTTTTAGCCTCCTACTGCTTTTTGCACTAAACTGGGTTTGCCTGCGGCCAGTGCTGAGGTGTATACGGCGGATTACTTAGTGTCAGCCTCCTAGCGGCAGTAGCATACACCCACAGTTCTGTGTCCCCCAATGAGCGTCTCGGAGAAAAGGATTTTACGGTGAGTAACACAAAAATCCGTATTTTAGAAATAAAAAGAGACCAAAAAAAAAACATTCAAAGACTATATACTTAGATTCCGTCGCGACACCGGATGTTCTGTCCAGCCATATAATTGCTGTCTAGAAAGTCTAGTCATTTTTTTATGTCTCCAATTGTTATAGACATTGCAATTTTTGAATGTATTGGTCTTTCATACATTTTATGTTGTAAGGTAACAGCGCCACCTGCTGGCTGTTTGATGCATAGATTCTAGTTT
>JARQOD010000006.1:311185813-311206650 GCA_033576555.1 Oophaga sylvatica
AGTTCCAAAAAATTTTCTGCGACCCCGGGTTCCTAAAAACACGGGGCCTCCAAATCCTTAAAAAAGAATTTGGGACCACCAAATCTTCCTAACCGGGCCCTCCACCAAACTAAAGCAATCTGGGAGAAACCCTTTGGTGGAGGGGAAAAGAAAAACCTAAATCACTGGGGCTGAGCTCCACAAGGAAAGGGGGAGGGGGAAAATTTCCAAATCAATATCCCGCACCCTCCCCCCATCCCTTTTTGGGCAGATCCCCGGAACCCTTTTGCCCCTTAAGGGGCCGGGCATGAAACCTGCCCAATTTTTTTCCCAAAAAACATGGGGGGGCAGCATCATGCTAGGGGGGTTTTTTTCACTGCGGGGACAACACGGGTTGCAATTGAAGAAAACTTTAATGGGGCCAAAGTACAGAGATACCCTTGGATGAAAACCTTTTCCCGACCAAACCTCAGATTTGGGCCCAAAGGTTTCCCCTTCCCAACAAGACAATGCCCCTTTAAGCACACAGCAAAAAAAACAAAGGATGGCTTAGTGAGGCTTGGCACTGAGAACTTGACAGGATTGCTGCTAGTGGACATCTTCTCTGTTGCTCTGTTCTGCTTTTGCTTTGGGCTTCTGTTGCTGTGTTACTCGGTTCTGTGTCACTCTGGGCCCATAACCTGTTGGCAGCGAATTATTCAGGATACTCTCCAAGCGTGTGACAACAGAACTTGCTCATTCAGGAACAATATATGATAAGCTTATTAAATCAAGAATAAATCATTTCTTTGTCTCTATCTGTGCAGCATCTTCAGCAGGCTGTTTCTCTCATGCACAGACACAGGAAATACAGTCACATGCTCTTCCTGTGTGAGCCTCTGGGAGTTTTTTTTTACTTTATAGACAGCATACAATTCTAGCAACTAAACACTCATAGACAGGAATGTAATTGTTGCACCAAACATATTCCAACAGTTACAAAAGAATTTCTGCAGTACTCCAGGTTCCTAAGAACACAGTGGCCTCCATGATCCTTAAATGGAAGAAGTTTGGGACCACCAGAAGTCTTCCTAGACCTGGCCGTCCAGCCAAACTGAGCAATCGTGGGAGAAGAGCCTTGGTGCGAGAGGTATAGAAGAACTCCAAGATCACTGTGGCTGAGCTCCACAGATGCAGTAGGGAGATGGGAGAAAGTTCCAAAGTCAACTATCACTGCAGCCCTCCACCAGTCGGGCCTCTATGGCAGAGTACCCGACGGAAGCCTTTGCTCAGTATATGTGGAGAAAACCAGGCACTGCTCATCACCTGCCCAATACAATCCCAACAGTGAAACATGGTGGTGGCAGCATCATGCTATGGGGGTGTTTTTCAGCTGCAGGGACAGGACGACTGGTTGCAATTGAAGTAAACATGAATGCGGCCAAGTACAGAGATATCCTGGATGAAAACCTCTTCCAGAGTGCTCTGAACCTCAGACTTGACCAAAGGTTCACCTTCCAACAAGACAATGACCCTAAGCACACAGCTAAAATAACAAAGGAGTGGCTTCAGAACAAATCTGTGAGCATTCTTGACTGGCCTAGCCAGAGCCCTGACCTAAACCCAATTGAGCATCTCTGGAGAGACCTTAAAATGGCTGTTCACCAACGTTCACCATCCAACCTGACGCAACTGGAGAGGATCTGCAAGGAAGAATGGCAGAGGATCCCCAAATCCAGGTGTGAAAAACTTGTTGCATCATTCCCAAGAAGACTCATGGCTGTACCAGTTCAAAATGGTGCTTATACTCAATACTGAGCAAAGGGTCTGAATACTTATGACCATGTGATATTTCAGTTTTTATTTTTTAATAAAATTGCAAAAGTTTCTACATTTCTGTTTTTTTTAGTCAAGATAAGGTGCAGAGTGTACATTAATGAGAAAAAAAAATAATGTTTTTGAATTTACCAAATGGTTGCAATCAAACAAAGAGTGAAAAATTTAAAGGGGTCTTAATACTTTCCGTACCCACTGTATCAAAGAAATTAATGTAACAAATAAGCCAAATGTGAAGTCCTGTTCATTGACAGATGATCATAAATATTTAGACAGGACAACATATCTCCATTATGCAATGCAATGAAGGAGTGATTATGTTGTGTAAAAAACTATTAAAAGACTAGTTTCAGAAGGCCATAACATCAGCATATTTTTTAATGTGTATCTTGGATCCAGCAACTGAGTTTTTCTTGCTAAACCAAACTCCATAGGGATCTATGTAGAGCTATGGCTAGTTTCACACTACTAAATATTCAGCCTCAATTCCACAGTCCTGCCATGGCTTTAATAACTTATCGTACATTTTTATGATGCTGTTAGTTCAAGTAAAAAAAAAAAATCTATGATCAGGCTGATATTTGCAGCAAAAACATACCCATAGTATGCAACATTCCAGTGCTAAAGGGAATGCATAATCAGAAAATGACTTATTGGTTATATCAGATTTTATAACAGATTTTAAAAACAATGACAATGTCTTTCTTAGGATCCCGTTTCACTTAGCGTCGCACCAGCGATACTGACAACGATACGACCTGGTAAGGATCGCTGGTGCGTCGCTAAATGGTCGCTAGTAAGCTGCCAAACAGGCAGATCTCTTTAGCGACGCGGCAATGATCCGGCGATCCGTATAACGACCTCGGCGGTAGTTGGTACCTTGTTACACAGCAGCTTTTCTGACGATTCCCGCCTGCGTCCCTGAGTTCTGCGTCGCCAACGAGGTCGCTCGTCGGGGTCAAACACAGCGATGCGAGCTGGCCAGCGGGACACCAATGGCCAGCGGGACGCCAACGATCAAAAAATGGTCCAGGACATTCGAGGACGATCAGCGATATCCAGCAGGGGGCCGGTCGCCGCTGCGTGTCACATGTAGCGAGATCGCTGGCTAGGTCGCTGTTGCGTCACAAAATCAGTGACGCTTCAGCGATCTCGCTAGCGATCTCACTATGTGAGACGGGGGCTTTAGACTTAAGGTACTGTCACACTAAGTGAGAACGCTAATGAGATCGCTAAAGCGTCAGCGATTTTATGACGCAGTAGCGATCTTGTTAACGACGCCGCTATGTGTGACATGTAGCGGCGATGTGGCCCCCGCTTGATAAACCAAGGCCTGGCATGTATGCAACAAGAAGCAAAAGTATAAAAGAGAAACTGATATTTTTCCACTGGATGGGTGATTCCATCCTGAGTTCGGGTTTTGATGGGCATTTCATGGTCTGCATACAGTCGGCAATCTTTGGACTCACCGCCGATCCCCCAACTTAAACTAACAGCTTTGTAAACACATAGGAGGTTGCTGTCTCAATTCCACCACTCATGGTGTCCTAAGGACGCTGTGAGTGACAACTCAGCCGCCCTATAGGATCACGGGCGTGCTGCACTGTCAGTATTGTGAATGACAGCCAAGTCGTCCATTCAGAGGCAGGGGTGTGCTGCGTTATCAGTATTGTGAGTGACAGCCAAGTCATCCAATCTGAGGCAGGGGCGTGCTGGGCTGACAGTATTGTGAGTGACAGCCAAGTCATCCAATCTGAGGCAGGGTCGTGCTGGACTGTCAGTATTGTGAGTGACAGCCAAGTCATCCAAACTGAGGCAGGGTCGTGCTGGACTGTCAGTATTGTGAGTGACAGCCAAGTCATCCAATCTGAGGCAGGGGCGTGCTGGGCTGACAGTATTGTGAGTGACAGCCAAGTCATCCAATCTGAGGCAGGGGCGTGCTGGGCTGACAGTATTGTGAGTGACAGCCAAGTCATCCAATCTGAGGCAGGGTCATGCTGGGCTGACAGTATTGTGAGTGACAGCCAAGTCATCCAATCTGAGGCAGGGTCGTGCTGGACTGTCAGTATTGTGAGTGACAGCCAAGTCATCCAATCTGAGGCAGGGTCATGCTGGGCTGACAGTATTGTGAGTGACAGCCAAGTCATCCAATCTGAGGCAGGGTCGTGCTGGGCTGACAGTATTGTGAGTGACAGCCAAGTCATCCAATCTGAGGCAGGGTTATGCTGGGCTGACAGTATTGTGAGTGACAGCCAAGTCATCCAATCTGAGGCAGGGGCGTGCTGGGCTGTCAGTATTGTGAGTGACAGCCAAGTCATCCAATCTGAGGCAGGGTCGTGCTGGGCTGTCAGTATTGTGAGTGACAGCCAAGTTGTCCAATCTGAGGCAGGGTCATGCTGGGCTGTCAGCATTGTGAGTGACAGCCAAGTTGTCGAATCTGAGGCAGGGGCGTGCTGTGCTCTCAGCATTGTGAGTGACAGCCAAATCATCCAATCTGAGGCAGGGTCTTGGGCTGTCAGTATTGTGAGTGACAGACAAGTTGTCCAATCTGAGGCAGGGTCGTGCTGGGCTGACAGTATTGTGAGTGACAGCCAAGTCATCCAATCTGAGGCAGGGGCATGCTGGGCTGACAGTATTGTGAATGATGGCTCAGCTGTCCAATCTGGCCAAGCCTGTGAGATTTCCTCCAGAAATCCCCCATACAGGGTGAATACCTGGCTATTTAGTTGGCAATGATCAGTACATTGCCAGTTATAGCCTTGCTCTTTGGTGTGTTTGCGCACGCACTGTATTCTGATATTTGTTGCCGGTCCTTGGATTTGCTTTTTAACTACTCATTTGTATTACTCCTTTTGCCGATACAGTTGTAAGTTTGAGTTGAGAGACCTGTGGTCAGTCTGTCTGGAAACCCACTGAAAAAGCACTCAGTAAATGTTGAAAAAAAATTAACATATCCACAGCAATGTGAAAATGACTTGTTCATGTGTCCCGTCTTTTGTAACTTCTTTTAACCGTTTCTTGCTTTGAAAGTTGTGAAGCAGCTAAAAGAAGGGACTTGACTATTCTTCAGGGAGCATCCTCTTGAAAGTCGCCACTATTTTATATATAGAATTATAATAAAAAAAAATCAGTGGCCCAAGCTGCCACAAAAAAAACAGCTAAATAGATGACACAGACGATGCTTCAGGCAAAACATAATAAAGCTAGGAGGGAAAAGACAGGGCAATAGGGTTTTATACGAGAGAGATGTGGGTGTTTAAATAAGGTTATTCTAACCTGAATTAGTTGTGTATACACAACATTTCAATCACTTATACAGGTCCAACAGGTCATCAGACCCAGAAAACACAGATAAGGAGGGTTTGTGGATAATCTGCACTGCTGGTATCCCATATAATAAATCGAAATCCAGACAGAAAGTACATGCAGTTTTTGTTTATTTTGTCAACGCGTTTCAAAGTACTACAGACTTCTTCATCAGGACAAGAAAAGCATCCTTTTGCACATAGTGTGCACATACCTTTAGGCCAAGTTCAGTTGGCTGTTGTAAAGCTCAGTCTATTCACGTCCACAAATTGCAGTAATGAATGGCCCTGTGTGCAATTTGTGTACTGGATGGGTGCAAGAGCTGTCTGCTAATTACATGTATGAGTCTGGTACAAAAATCAGCCCAGATTAGAGTATGGTGTGATTTTCCTGAGGAGTGGATACAAAATAGCCCATGTGCTCTGGCCCATAGACTAATGTTGGGCTGCATGTGGTCAGTTTTTACCACACAGACTGAAAATAAGTTTTTCTGAACATAACCTAGGGGTGAAAACAAATGAGCAGCTACAAAATCAAATTGCAAAATCATTTAACAGTCCTGGGGCTACATTCATAGGGTGCAACAATTTACCAACCTCACTGTCCCCAGAATCTGAATTCCCTTTCAGTATGTCTTTGGAGTGTGAGGAAACTGTAGTAACCGTAAGAAACCCACACAAACACGGGGAGAACATACAAACTCCTTGCAGATGTTCTTGGTGGGATTTAAACCCAGGACCTCAGAGCTGCAGGACAACAGTCCTAACTATTGAGCCAACGTGCTGCCCCAAAATTACAGATTTTTAGCTCAGATTTTGTGATAAAAAATCACAGCCTAAATTACCAGCCAACTAGATGAGATTTTACCATGTAAGTGACGCGCACTACACTATGGTGGATACCAGGGCTATGGGGTACTCGGAGCCGAGCCCATTGATTTCCATGGGAGATGTCACTGGCAGCGGGACTCGGTCCGTGGTCCTGGCGGTCATGCAATGGGGGATATTTACAGGGGATTATTAGGATAGGTAGTTCGTGACGCCACCTGTGGTATCTGATCAATTAGACCAGCGCTGCTATAAGGATCTTCACAGGGGATGTTATGGGGCAGCTGGGTGGTAAGTCTCCCACAGGTGAGACTGGTCCCTGGAAGTCTATGGTGATGATGCAGGGTGTAGTTAAGAATTCAGTCACACACAATGCAGCTTCTTTTCATACCTTTACTGGTAGATGGTTCAAGCAGGTCCCGGGGAGCTGGTTGGGGTGGAGAATGCACATTTGGGTAACCGCTGAGCAGGTTAGAGGCCTCCTTTACTTCATATATATCTCTGAGTCCAAACTTGCATGAAGCGAAGTTAACTCTGCAATCTACAGCTTTCTCAATAGCTGCCAAGCCCGGCTGACATTGTGGTGGAGCCTTCTATGTCTCTGATTCCCAGATGTTGAGAGAACTAAGTCCTTACTTTTGCAGGGCCCTGCTCAAAGTCCCTGTTCTCCCTGACTCCAGTTACGTATCAGCGCTTTGGGCTGCTCTCTGCGACCTGTAGTCCAGATAGCCTCCGGGTATCTTGTTACTATGCTTGAAACACTAGCAACGCTTCGGACCCGGTGTCCGGTGAATTAGTGCAGGTAACCAATACCTGAAGCACTTCTCTCTGTCTTCTCCACTGCGCCCTTCGCCCTGCTTCCCGCTCTTAACATAAGCACTTGTAGCTTTCGATGATAATGTCAGCTTTCTTCTAGAGCTCACTGAATAGCTCTCAGTATCCTCCAAGCCCAGACTGGACTGAGACTGAACTGCACTGTCCTCAGACAGGAAACAGACTGGGGTGACTCACTCTTGAGCCACCTGGAGCTTGACTGAACTCTGGCTGAACTGATCTGTCCGAAGACAGGAAACTATCTGACTCTGCTACGTGTCACTCCCTTTTATACCCCTGATGGTTGTGTCTGAAAGTGTGAGTGAAGTGAATGCATATCAAGCGTTGCGGTTACCTTCCTGTGCACTCTCCTGGATTTATGTGTGTGCCTTACATAGCTGGGCCACACATCCCCCCTTGGTTAAACACAGCACTCCCGGGCTGTAAAAGAGAAAAAGAAAACATTTTTGTTTTGCATTAAACAACATTTTAACTCTTCCATCCGGGAGGTAAGACTTCTTGAACGTTACAATTTGTACATCAGAAAATTACAAAAGTATCAAAAGTATCAAAACATTCTCATAATACAAGACAAATTCTTGTGGAGGACCCGCACCAAAAACCTCCCACGTGGGTCCTGGGTGGGCTGCAGGACTTCTGACTGCAGACCTCACTCTAGGCCCACCATACGGGTTTTTCTTCAGAGGTAGATAGTAATGGTTTCATGTAAAACCAAGATATAGCACCGTAGTGCAACTATTTACATGAAAGTTTTTGGGCTGGCAAAGTCCACAGCCACGCAGTTCATTGGCATGGTAAAAGACATTTTTATATTTCAAGTATTCACGTATACTTTAACTTTCACTTTACCCAACTGGGGTATTCTATGCAAACATCATCACATTTAGCAAATTATGTAAACATTTTTATACATATCAGTAAAAGACAATAAAGTGCAATTCTGCTAAACTTCTTTCAACTTTATACATGCTTTAGTTGCAGTAAACCCCTGTCTGGGTCCTACTGGCTTTCATTTTTCTTGCTAACTTCAATAACGTCTTCCACTCCTGGGGCTGGAACGACCGGTGTTCTTTTGATCGCATAACAAACAAGTCATGGCCTGCTATCAGCGTTTGAGTGGCCACAGTTCTCATTCTAACGGTGGACCCAACGGATACTTCTTTTCTGTAGGACGCCGATTGCGTTGCTGCAGGGGCCACAGTAACTTGCGATGCTGGTTGCGTTGCTGAGGTAGTCGCAGGGGGCGATGCAAAGTGGGTCGCAGATTGCGATGAAGGGGGCGACGTAGGTCGAGATGAGTATGCAGGGGGCGATGCCGGGGCACGGCCTGGTGCGGTGAGAACTTGGGACTGGGACGCTTCGGTATTGTGTACGGTACCGGCGTCGGGGACGGGGTCACTGACGATGGAGACGTTCAGGGCATACCACCCCTTCAAACCCCAGTGACGTGTGTAGCTCACTATGTCCCCATTTATCAGGTCCCTCCCAGGATGACCGATGGGCAAGTGGGACTCCACGTCCCGGCGGCTCACAAAGACCCCCGCATAGAGGCCCGGCTCGCGGATAAAGCCCCAGCCCTTGCGGAGCTGAAACTCGGTGACGCACCCCTGCCGCCGCGGTTCCCGTCGGGTACCTTTATCTCGGCGGACGGTTTCTTTATCAGCGAAGAACTTTTCATGCCATTCCTGTCGGTCTCGCTGTACCTTTCTCTCTTCCTCCTGCTGTTGTCTCACTTTCTCGCAGTGCTGCCAGGCATTTCGGTTTGGAGGTCGTAAGTCACATCATCCAGACGCTCCATCTCGTCCCAGTCGATTTCCGGC
The DNA here is from genome assembly GCA_033576555.1 of Oophaga sylvatica. Classification (NCBI taxonomy): domain Eukaryota; kingdom Metazoa; phylum Chordata; class Amphibia; order Anura; family Dendrobatidae; genus Oophaga; species Oophaga sylvatica. The sequence continues at coordinate 311,194,395 of JARQOD010000006.1, forward strand.
AACGATGGCTGGGACCCCTCCGGTGATCTTACCGGGGAACCGTACTCTGCTGTGGCCTCCTGGCCTGGCTGGCACTCCGGACCGGGCAGGACCTCCTCAGCCTCCTTCTCCTCCACCTCCGCATCGGTGGGATCAGGTACAGAACTTTTGGGGGCAGCCTCCGGTCTCTCTTTAGCCTTCCTCAGCAGGGAACTTGGGAAATCAGGAGACGGCGTTATGCTTGTGGGAGAGAGCACTGCGTCCCACAGCAGCCGCTGTGTCTGGGAACGCCAGCGTCTCTCCGTCTCCTGTAAATCTGCATGACGCTGGATCATTCTTTTGAGCGCCGCATTTTCCTTCTGCAGCTCCAGCATAGCGGGGTCAGTGTCCCGATCTGGGGACAGCTCCGGCACAGGTAGTAAATCTTCCGGTAAGCAGGGTTTGTATGCCTCCGGTCCTCTGCATAGATTCTCCTGTCCTTCCGCCATCTCGTCCCAGGCCAGACTGTAGTTTCCATCAGGAACAATCTGGTCTCTTCCGTGGAGGCGGGATTTGCGTCTCCTCCTCTTCGCATAGAGGATGAAGAGGAGGCGGATTTCTTTAGCAGTGGGGCAGGACCGCACATTATAGTAGCATTTGGAGAGGGCGGCCATAACTTTCGCGCCACAGGGGGGTACACGCCCACGAATGCACGCCCACCTTCTTCACCAGCGCCTCAGGGCGCCAACATGGCGGCAAAATGGCGGTATTTGGCGCCAAAAGCAGCAAACAGTCTTTTTCATGAAATAAACAGTTCAATAGGCACACAGGACTCACAATTGCAAGTTTCGCATCCTGTTCGTGACGCCAGAAGATGACGCGCACCACACTATGGTGGATACCAGGGCTATGGGGTACTCGGAGCCGAGCCCATTGATTTCCATGGGAGATGTCACTGGCAGCGGGACTCGGTCCGTGGCCCTGGCGGTCATGCAATGGGGGATATTTACAGGGGATTATTAGGATAGGTAGTTTGTGACGCCACCTGTGGTATCTGATCAATTAGACCAGCGCTGCTATAAGGATCTTCACAGGGGATGTTATGGGGCAGCTGGGTGGTAAGTCTCCCACAGGTGAGACTGGTCCCTGGAAGTCTATGGTGATGATGCAGGGTGTAGTTAAGAATTCAGTCACACACAATGCAGCTTCTTTTCATACCTTTACTGGTAGATGGTTCAAGCAGGTCCCGGGGAGCTGGTTGGGGTGGAGAATGCACATTTGGGTAACCGCTGAGCAGGTTAGAGGCCTCCTTTACTTCATATATATCTCTGAGTCCAAACTTGCATGAAGCGAAGTTAACTCTGCAATCTACAGCTTTCTCAATAGCTGCCAAGCCCGGCTGACATTGTGGTGGAGCCTTCTATGTCTCTGATTCCCAGATGTTGAGAGAACTAAGTCCTTACTTTTGCAGGGCCCTGCTCAAAGTCCCTGTTCTCCCTGACTCCGGTTACGTATCAGCGCTTTGGGCTGCTCTCTGCGACCTGTAGTCCAGATAACCTCCGGGTATCTTGTTACTATGCTTGAAACACTAGCAACGCTTCGGACCCCGGTGTCCGGTGAATTAGTGCAGGTAACCAATACCTGAAGCACTTCTCTCTGTCTTCTCCACTGCGCCCTTCGCCCTGCTTCCCGCTCTTAACATAAGCACTTGTAGCTTTCGATGATAATGTCAGCTTTCTTCTAGAGCTCACTGAATAGCTCTCAGTATCCTCCAAGCCCAGACTGGACTGAGACTGAACTGCACTGTCCTCAGACAGGAAACAGACTGGGGTGACTCACTCTTGAGCCACCTGGAGCTTGACTGAACTCTGGCTGAACTGATCTGTCCGAAGACAGGAAACTATCTGACTCTGCTACGTGTCACTCCCTTTTATACCCCTGATGGGTGTGTCTGAAAGTGTGAGTGAAGTGAATGCATATGAAGCGTTGCGGTTACCTTCCTGTGCACTCTCCTGGATTTATGTGTGTGCCTTACATAGCTGGGCCACACATCAGCGCTGTATGGATTTTCAACACAGAAATTGACTAACATTTTTCTGTAGATTTGCAGAATGCATTTCACCCACTGCCGTATACCGGGATGAAACCCGTAATGCAAATCTACAACAAAAACTGCATTTTATCATGAAATACGTGTGCATTTTGCAGCTGATTTCCCACAGATTTGCACCAAAATCTATCCCTGTTCTTGTAGCCTAAACATTTTCCCTAGATCACACGAAAAGATAAAACATTGGCAGTCTATTCCTCTAGTGTGAAAGGATCCATTCTAGAAAAAAAGCATTGTTAATAGGAAAAAAGGCACACTAGACCCTTGTAACCCAAGATAAAAAGCCGCTCTTTAGGTTTTCAGGGCTTTCTGTGTGCAGTGATGGTATCTAACAGAAGAATACCAATCATTTGTCTATGGGGATGGAAAATAGGAGGGAGGTGCTCTGGAAACTCACTGCAACTTTTTTTGTGAGCATTTTGGGGGCTGGGAGATCCTGCTCCTCCTTCTCCTTCTTTTCCACACGCCATCAGAGTCTAGGAGGGTACAGAAAGCTGGATAGTTTGATCCTTGTTGAAAGGAGAAGTCTAGTGAGACAAACCCTAAGGTGAAGTCGGGATCCCATACAATTTACTGGTAAGAACCTGGGAGGAGGTGGGCTTGGTTGTCAGGGAACAAGAGAAATTGTCTTTTATTTTCCTTGGGGTGAAATTCAAAACTGCAAATAAACCAAGTGTTCATCAGTGCAATAACTAATTCTTCTTCACATTTGTGTCATCCAGGGTTGGATTTTCTAGGTAGAGGAGGCTGTATGTAGATGTATGTAGGAACCACCTATGGCAAATGACTACAAGGAATGTTATGCTGCAATTAGTTACTCTGGGCTGTGTGCTGTTAACCCATGTCATTCCTCTTCTATTCATTGCATTAGTAGTTATTGAAATTCTGGATAGCGTTGTGTTCCGATTACATCTGGATGGCTGCGTTATAGATTATCACTTTTCTGCCAGAGTCGTTAAAAATGTTCCTATATTAAACAGTGGTCAGGAAGGCTTTGTTAACACTGATATATATTATTTATCACCTCGCTTCACTAAATGCCCACATTCCCTGTCGTAAAACGAATGAAATCAGAAATGCAACAGAATTTTTATTGCTTGTCTTCATTTTTAGCGTATAGCTAACTGATTTGTAAGGGCAGATTGCATGATCTGATCTCTGGAACAAGTATATTTGGGCTTTCTATGGGTATGTTCACATGGTGTTTTTGCAACTTTTTTTTTTTAGCATGAAAAACGTATATATTGGCAAGAAAAAGGTGCAGATATTGTGTGCGGGTTTTTTTTAATAGGTATTTATTTGAATAGGTGAAAAATGCTGCAACAATTGACATCCTGCAGTTTTCCAAATGTGCGGGGAAAAAACAAAGATTTCAGAAATCTCATTGATTTTGCTGTTACTCTGAAATGCGACCTAATAGACCCCAACTCCCTGAGAAAACAATTAAGAAAAGAAGGCTAGCGTAAAAGCGATTTGATTATTTAAGTAAAAAATACAGGTGGTCAAAAAAGTGTTAGAAATAAAGGATTAAGTATTATGCGGTTAGTTGAATTATACTCTTATTATTATGGACAGTGTTGGTCTGCGGTGCCAAGGACCCACCAGTAGCACCAACTCCGGGGTCCCACTCTTCAACCACGTACAAATATTACATTACCCTCATTCACAAAGCCATAGAATAATAGACTTGGTAGTTGGTTAATGAATGATGAGATGCGGCCTTTGTCTGGACATGGTGTATAAAGTGTATTGTGCCATCTACTCCTCATGCACAGGGTCTCGCCGGGGGATTCACCTGTTCCCCTATCGGCTAGTCTGAGCCTGATGGGATCAGAATTGTCAGGTCCCAATTTACTGACCTTTCCATGTTCTCTTTTCTGGACACTAATAACTGTAGTCACCGAGTGTAACCCTATAATTAATAAGATTTATTTGCTTTTTCTCATGTGTTTTAAAGGTACATGACCAGGACAAGTTCTCATAAAACCTGATATATTTACATATGGGTCTGCTTCTGCACACATAAGTGTGTACCAAGCAGATGTATACATACTTTATTTCACAAAATGTATCACCCATGACCTGATATGGAGTTATAGGAGTACATGAGTGTTCTGTAGGAGTTCATATAGATATATAAGGCAAAGTGGGAGAGAGTTAAAAAAAAAATCCAGTCTAAGTGTATGGAGAGAAGAATGCATAGTATAATCTATGGGTCTCATGGATACAGTGTTAGTGGTGAGGATCTTTATAGTGCCAGGCATATTGTGTCCTGATGTGGGCAACAAACAGTTTTTATGAAAGTGTCTGTCATTAACTGACAAGTGCTAGAGCCGGTCTCCTAACACATGGGGATCATGGTGCACATGGACTGCCAACAGCTTCATATGCCCAACACTTTTGCCTACTTCAAAATGCAGCAAAATAGTCTATGCATAAAAACTGAATAACCTACAGAATGGATTGAAAAGGGAATTATTACATAATATTTAAATGGCAGCTAACGGCATAATATATAGTGCACCTATGTATGAAATGTTAAAGGTTCTCCTAAATAACCGAAATAAAAGGAGATCCCTAGGGGTAGATGTTTCTGGACTCCTTGTCTGGCATCCCATTAAAAAACACTGCAGCTGAATGGCTGCTAACAGGGAGTAATAGACGCATTTACTTGCATGACTATAGCTACCTTTTACATGTATTTTTTACATATATCATTATGCATGATGCTATTTTGTAAAGCCAGTTTGACAGTTTTATTATGCTCGAAGTATAATGTTAATGTATAATGATAAATAAGTGTAGATTTCATAGTTGATTTTTTTTTTCCTATTTTTATACAATAAGTGTCACATAGCAATAAATTGTATTGAGAAGTATAAACGAACCTTTAAGCCACTTTCACGCTACAATGTTTTGTATTAACTGGGAGTCAGACTATGTTCACACTCAAACTTTTTTTGCTGCATTTTTTCATACAGATAAGAAGCTGCCTTTTATACTATCAGCAAAAGCTGTGAGATTTCAGAAATCTCACTTGCATATCTTTTTTCCTGACTAAATTTGAGAAGTGCAGCGTTCTTGTAATATGCAGCATGTAAATTTTTTTCTGCGTTTTTGCAGTGTTTTTTTTTTTTTTTTTTGTCTCCCATAGAAAGCAATGTGAGAGCGGAAAAGCAAAGTTTTTTTTGTATTTTTTTTTTTTTTTTAATAAATCTACATTCCCACAATGAGCTTTTGGTGAGTTTTTGATGTTGCGGATTATCTACACCTATTATGTAAATTAGGTCAATTAGATTACCAGATGTCAAGGCATGCTGGGAGTTATAGTACTGCAACAGCTAAAGTATCATGGGTTGCTTGAAGAAGTTGTTCACTACTATTACATTGATCACCTATCCTTAGGATAGGTGATCAATGTCTGATTGGCTGGGTTCCGACACCTGGTACCCCCACCTAGGAGATGCTATCAGTGTCGGCAGCCTCTGGCCGGAGGTACGGAGCTGGCCGTCTACTTACGGTGGCTGCAGCAGGGTATTACACATCCGCCTCCTACAATAGTAGTACCCTGCGGCCACCACTACAAGTAGACGGCCAGTTCCGCAGGGGAGTACTTCCAGCCGACGACACTGATAACATCTGATCGGCGGGGGGGGGGGGCCGATCAGACATTGATGACCCATCCATAGGCCATCAATGTAAAAGTAGTGAACAACCTCTTTAAGTCGGCAGTAGTTTTTAGGCTTTAAATAAGTGGATACTTTCCTTAAAATAGAGGCCTAAAACTTCACAAGATAATTAGGTTTCCATCAGTCAGCAAGTGGAATGTTTTCTGGTTATCTTATCTTGGTATGGGGTAAACCGGTACTAATGAAAAGATTTAACATTCTTCTTGTGCCAACCCTGCAACCAACAGCGGGAACAGAATCTGATCTTATTATCCGATAATGAAACTTAAGTCAGAGATAACTCTGCTTGTTGTGCTGCGGCGCTCCAGCTCTGTGCTTAGCTCACTGGGCTGGAAAGAGTGGGATACTGCTCAGCGGCACATCAGGAATGCTGCTCCGTTATGTCATTTTCTAAATGACCCCCCAAGACACAATCCACTAAGTATAAAGTGTTCTGTAAAGTGCACAAAATGTGAGGTCACATGCACTATAACCATTCTGCATGGAGTAGAATACTAGAGGTATATGTAGGAATGTTTCCATGTACAAGAAATATCGTCACTCCTTGCGGAGATCACATGCTAAGCATGCAGATGAGGAGACTTAAAGCCGCAAAAAGGATGAATGAACTTGCCATGATATAAGAATATCATAAGGAAAAGCCAACAATTGCGATGCCCATGAATATTTTTTATTCTCAGAGCATCTTAAAATGATTCAGCAGCTTCACACTTGCATTTCCCACCTTGAGCATTATTAACACAACGCATGGATTTTTTCTTTGTGGCATTTAGGCTGTGTTCAGATGGGCACATTTCATGCCACATATATGGACTGCAATCCCGGACTGTCTGCTGGTCTCCAAACCTGAACTTACAGCCCTCAGGGACAAATATGAGGCTATACGTTCAGGTCAGGAGACTTGCAGTCAATCTGAGTATTGCTGTCTGTATATAGATTAAGAAATATGTCCGCCAGAACCCGGCCTCAAAAGTGCTGTAATTTGTCTGCAGTTTTGAGCTTATAAAACTGCTGATACTTTTGGGTAGGAGACATGCAACAGAGTTTAAAGGGGTTTTAATACAAGCAAAATGTCATTAAAATCAGTATATTTTGGAATAATATTAATTTTCATAATTGGATGTGTTTAAACAAAGTGTTCCTGTGCTGAGATAATCTTATAAATGTGCCCCTGCCGTGTGCTGTGTAAGGCCGGGATCACACATGTGACAAAGTCGTCCGACACTCGCATGTGAAATCCCAGCTCTGGCGCTGGCACTCGGGAGTGGAGCGAGCGGCTGCATGTAGTTCTATGATCCCGGCCTTATGGCTGTGTCGGACCGTGCAGGAACATGGTCTGATCATATCACATCTCCTGGGCAGGGGAGGACGCAAAATAGAGTATACAGACATTAGAGAATGGGATCGCAGCTGATTCTTTTTGTGAGGTAAAACATTTCCCTGCCTGTTTTTAAACAATGTCTTACCTCAAAACAAAAATCATTTGTGATCTGGTGCTATAATGTCTGTACACTTCCCCTCCCCCCTGCAAAGTAAGACACAGCCATTATACAGTACGTGGCGGGGACACATTTATAAGATTATCTCAGCACAGGACTATTTAATTAAACACATCCAATTGTGGAAATTATTATTATTATTCCAAGATTTATTGATTAAACCCTTTAAAGACTATAAACACCTTTGACAGGGAAAAAAATTATTTTACATGAGTTAGTGTGATCGTTAGTTAATAATTGTACTAACTTTTAGTCTGCAATCTTTATCTCCTCTTCAGTCCCTTGCACAAAAAACATTTTGCCTAAGGGTCCCGTCACACATAGCGACTCACCAGCGATCCCAACAACGATATGAACTTGTCAGGATCGCTGGTGTGTCGCTACATGATCGCTGCTGAGCTGCCAAACAGGCAGATCTCAGCAGCGATCAGGACAGCGACTATGCGGGTAACAAGCGACGCACGTCGCTTAGTTACCCCGCAGTGTACGTTAGCTACCAGCGCTCTGGTGCAGGGAGCTGGTAACCAAGGTACACATCGGGTTTCTAGGCACCGTGCGGCGCTTAGAAACCCGCTGTGTACCTTGGTTACCTGCTCCCCTGCACCAGAGCGCTGGTAGCTAATGTACACATCAGGCTTCCAGGCGACACCCGGCACCTGGAAACCCGATGTGTACCTTGGTTACCAGCTGATCGCTGGTCTCCCGCCTGCCACAAGCAGCGATGCGTGCTGGCCAGCGGGAGACCACGATCAAAAAATGTCCAGGACATTCAGCAATGATCAGCAATACCCAGCAGGTGGGCTGATCGTCGCTGAATGTCACACACAGCGATATCGCAGGGGAGATCGCTGTTGCGTCACAAATAGTGTTGAGCGATACGATACCGCAAGTATCGGGTATCGGCCGATATTAGCTCTATCGGACTTTCGATACTTAGTTCCGATATTTTCGTCTTATCGGATACCGGAATCGGATTTGTCACTGTCACTGTCAGTGTCCGTCGGTCAGGTCTGTCAGGAGTCAGCGGCACTTACCTGGCAGAAGATCTCCGGCGGTCACGGGCTGGACTGCTTGATGGCCGCCATCATCTTTCCCCGGCGGTCACATGCAGTTTCTCGCGATAACTGCAGTGACTGCTGGGTAATCCCGGCCGTAAAGCAGTCAGTCCGATGACATCACCGCCGGGGAAGCAGGTAATCAGCTGTGCTGCGTCGAGATGACAGGCTCTGCCTGTCATTGCGATGTAGCAGAGCTGGATCGTCGTGGGACCCTCGTTACTATGGACTGCGTCGGACAGGTGGTATACTGTTGGTTTGTTTTTTTTCTTTTTTTACAGGAGATCGATGGCGTCGCAGGAATGAGAGTACAATAAAAGAAATGAAAACTGTGTTGTCTCTTTTATTTCATTAAAATACTTTTTTCTTGCTGTGTCTTTTTTTTTTTTTATACATTTAAAAACTTTGGGATTAATAATGGATCGGTGTCTTATTGACGCCTCTCCATTATTAACCGGGCTTATTGTCACCGTGCAATCAACGGTGACATTAACCCCTTATTACCCCGCTTGCCACCGCTACAGGGCAGTGGGAAGAGCCGGGTAAAGTGCCACAATTGGCACATCTTTTGATGCGCCAATTGTGGGGCTGCTGTAGCCTGGTATTATCAGGCTGTTGAGGGCCAAAATCCATGGGCCTTGACAGTCTTTTAATACCAGGCCGCAGCAGTCTGCATTTTACTTGGCTGGTTAACAAAAATAGGGGGACCCCTACGCCGTTTTTTTTTCGAGGGGATCCCCTATTTTTGTTAACCAGCCAAGCTAAGCAGACTGCTGTGGCCTGGTATTATCAGGCTGGCAAGGTCCATGGATATTGGATCCTTACCAGCCTGAAAAACCAGGCCTCAGCAGTCTGCTTCATCTGGCTGGTACAAATAGGGACCCACCAAATTTTTTCGAGGGGATCCCCATTTGTAACGCCAAGATATGCAGACTGCTGTGTGGTTTTCGGGTGGACGGGTCGGATGAGGCACGGGACACGGAAACTACTGGGCCTCCGCGTGGTGGGCTATTTGAGTTAGGTCAGCGGGGCAGAGGGTTGGCCCAGGACGCGTGGGGGCCACGGAGTACGATAAGTTACATTTGCGGCAAGCAGGGAATCGCTCTCTGGCTCTGCGCGGACTATGGGCCTGAAACAGGCGTTGGGGGCCCATGCCACGTGGCCCCCACCGTCATGGGGGTCAGCTGATTTGGATCAAGCGATAAGCTGACGCAGGAGAGAGAAGGAGGGTGCGTCCTACTCTCCTATCCCCTCCAGCGTATACAGGGGGCATACATCCCGGTCCGAACATAGCGATTTTGGAGGAGCGGAAATTCGCTCCGTCTAGCCCGCCCCTTTCTGCGCGCTTCCGGAGGTGTTCAGGGACACCTGAACAGCTTGGAAGGCGGGTCATGCCCGTGCAGATTATGTGGGCGACGCACCCCCGCAATACGGAGGGACAGCTGGTGATAACGGCCGCATGTCCGCTTAACAGGTCTGCCACCGCATGGTAGATAGTGAGAGACGGGCTTTCTGAATCCTCCACTATGCTGTACATCGACCTCGTGTTGCGCTGCGCAGCGCACAGCGCAAACACGCAGCGTTCGACGTGGAAATCACCTAACATCACCTGCCGGCGCCCGCTGTCAGACGCTGAAGGGAGAACAGTGAGCAGCACAGGAGCCGGGAGGTGAGTTTTTTTTTATTTTTTTTTTTTAATGGGGGTGCAGTCGAGTCCTGGCTGGAGAAGTCGTCATGTCGGTGTGGGCCAGATGGAAAAGACATGAAAAGTGAACAATTCCATTAGAAAGAACATCAGCGGTAAGTCATTATCTGTACCTGTGCTGTAATCTATTATATGTTCTGTAGGACTGGTATTATTTAACACAGACCATATGGCGGTAATATCAATATTGGTCTTTTTATATATAGATTATTTTGGCCAACAGCGCGGTCATTTGCTGAGGTTCTCTGATGATGGGCCCACTCAGAAGTTTTGCCCCCACTAAACCAAAACCCTAGCTACGCCTATGGCTCTCTCTCTAGTCTTTCTTTCTCGCTCTCTGTTCTTTCCTTCTCGCTCTCTGTTCTTTTCTTTCTTTTTTCTTTTCTTTTCTTTCCTCTCTTTCTTTCTCTGTTTGTTCTTTCTCTCTCCGCTATCTTTCTTTTCCTCAGTACCAGCCACTGTGCCCTCATTACCAGTCAGTGTGATCAGCAGTGCTAAATGGTTACGCTTGGGGCGAGGATATGGGTGTGATTAGCTGTGAAATGGGTGTTGTCGGGGCGTGGGCTAAAATTTTCAGCGGCGCGCAATACGCGCCGCAGCCTTTAATCCTCTTTCCTGTCTTCCAAATTTGGGAGGTATGCTGTATGACCTCCCTACAACTTCTGGCCATGCTCCTGATGAGCGCGACGGATGGTCTCGTGAGGGATCTCCTCCCACACCTGGACTAAAGCATCCACCAACTCCTGGACAGTCTGTGGTGCAACGTGGCATGGCCTAAAATTTTCTGCAGCATGCACAGCGTGCCACAGCCTTTGTCCCTCTTTCCCTTATTCAAAGGTTGGGAAGTATGATGTTGGGCCGCAAGAATATATTTTCTCTGGTGGGCCCAAGGTACTCCAGTCCGACGCTGCTGGCAAGGTCCATGTATGTTGGCTCCTTAACAGCCTTAAATACCATGCCTCAGCAGCAGGGGCGTACATATAAATCATGGGGCCCCATAGCAAAAGTCTGAATGTTCCCCACCCCCCAAAAAAAAAACCCAGAGGCATTGTAAATGTAAAGTGCCAGCACAGTGAGGGAAGTTGAGTCGCACAGAGACAGGGGTTTTGGGGGTACTCGGCACCGATCACGTCGACTTCTATGGGGGATGTCACGAGTAGCACAGCTCGGTCCGTGACCTGGGCGATCACTGGAATGTGGGATATTTCCAGGGGATGATAGAATGTTCGTGTAGTTTGTCGTGACGCCACCTGTAGTACCTGGTCAGGGTGTCCAGCGCTGCTGTGCAGGTCCTCTGGAAGGGATGGTGTAGTGCAGGTAAGTGAAAAGTCTTCTACAGGTAACACGCTATCCTTCCAGGGCAGATAGATGTGAGATAGAGCAATGGTGCAAAGTGATGTAGCAGAGTGGACTATGCGACATAGTAAGAAAGCAGGAAACACTTCAAGTTAAACGTTGCATAATAAAATTTTTAATAATAACATTACAAAAGTGCAAATGGCTTATATTATGTGACATGTTTTGTTACTGTTTATACCCTTGATATGTGTTATACATGTGTGTTAATAAATACATATTCAACAAAAGTGCAAATAGCATTAGTGCCGAAGTTCGTGGAGACTTCTTAGGACTACCCCCACCGGGGTAACTTCACAGTGTCCTTTACTTGTGCTTGTGGAGGACCCGCTCCAAACCTCCAACTGTGGTCTTGGGTGGGCTGCAAGACTTTCCTTGAGCAGACCTCACTTTCGGCCACACCAAACGGGTTTTTAGTTTCTGAGGTAGTTGAAAATAGTGCACAGTAAAGTTTTTTGTAAAACCAAGATGGAGCACCGAAGTGCCAACTATTTACAGAAAAGTTTGTGAGCCAGTACAGTTCATGGCTTCAAAGTTCAACATTTTCATTACAGTGAAACACCATTACCCAACCTGGGTATATTAAGGCAACAATAAACTTGTTCTTCTGAACATTCACCCGTCCGGGTACATCAAACCATTACCCAACCTGGGTATATTAAGGCAATAAACTTCTTTTTATGAACATTCACCCGTCCGGGTACATCAAACCATTACCCAACCTGGGTATATTAAGGCAATAAACTTCTTTTTATGAACATTCACCCGTCCGGGTACATCAATACATTTAACTAATTTACATCACGCGGGAAGTAACCATCAGTCCGGGTTATTTAGACTTCTTTGGCTGGCCTCTTCCAGGTACCACCTGGTACTCTTCTGGA
>JARQOD010000006.1:311206750-311287273 GCA_033576555.1 Oophaga sylvatica
TTGATTTTATCACACTTTACAAGCAGAGCTACTGACTTTCACATGCAAAAATACTCTGGAAAGCCCAGTGTCAGAAATTCCAGATGTTAATGGTTTTAGTGTGACTTTTTTATTTTCCTTTTTGATCTTAATTTTTTTTTCCACTCTTTTTGTCCAATACTTTACCAGGAGCTTTGCCAGTGTCGGCCTACCGATGGGAACTGTTCATGCTGTAAGGAATGTATGCTGTGTTTGAGCACACTCTGGGACGAGTGCTGTGACTGTGTTGGTAAGTCTGTGCTGACATATTATATCATCTGTCTCAGATGAGAGCTACACTGTGACATTGCATCCACACTGTGGATTTGCCATAAGTGTGCCAGATTAAGACACTTAAAGCGAACCTGTCAGCAGAATTGTGCTCAGTAAACTACAGACACTGTCAGGTTGGCGCTGTTATACTGATTACAACGATACCTGGGTTGATGAAATCTGTCTTATTTGATCTTTATTTGCAGTTTTCAGTTAATGAGATTCTGGTACTCCAGGGTGGCCGGTTGGTGGAGGATCAGGGTTGGACTGACACCAAAATTTAGCTCTGACATTTGAAAGCGCAGAAGCCCTTGCTCTCCCTGCTTTCCTTGCCCAGATTGGGGTCTATATTACTTATAGATCCCTGACTGCAACAAATCAAGACTAATAATAATCTTTATTTTTATATAGCGCTAACATATTCCGCAGCGCTTTACAGTTTGCACACATTATCGTCGCTGTCCCCGATGGGGCTCACAATCTAGATACTAGACTACTTCCTATATTTCCAGTAATACTGTTATATAAGATAATATTGCAATATAAGAGACAAATATCACCAGATTTACCATGGTACGCATTCTTATAATAATAATAATGCCTCCTGTGCTCTCCCTATAATGATAATGATTCCCCAATATGCCTCCCTACAAAAATGTCCCCTCATTGTGCCTTCTTATAATAATGCCCCGTGAGCAGGGTCGCACATAGAAATCGCCCTATTGTGAAATCACGCTATTCGGCCCTGCTTCTTACCATCTTGCTAGTAGCAGGTTATAACATTGTCCTAATACCACAATGAGGGTTTTTTGCGAACTCCTGAGGAAGAGACGAAACGCGCGTTGAGGCGCTTGGGGGACGCCACACTTTACCCACCTCTCATGTAAGTGCAGTCTATAGTATGCTACACGCTGATATCATTCTGCTACAAGTTTTGTGAGCAGTAGCATTGCACATAGAGATTAGTACTTGGTATTCATTGTGCACTTTATACATGAGATGTATTGGTGTTAGTGTTGTGATATGGTCCCTATTGTAAATGGTAGTAGCCTATTGATTGTTGGCAATATGAATATTTTTGTGATAGTATGTTAGTAATTGAACGTCTTTGACTTTAATAAAATTGTTCTTAAGTGGCACTTTATACTGAATTGTTCTTCTGTTGTTTATATATAAACTAGCTGTAGTACCCGGCTTCGCCCGGGTTAATTAATAACTGCTGTTAGCTGTAACAAAATAGACTGTGTTAACAAAAATTTATTCTGCACATAAAAATCACACACCAAATAGACAAATTATTAAAAAGCAAAAACTAAAGTAACAGAACCATTTCACAACAGATATTCAACAGCATAGATATTCCACACAGATTAATTAAATAGCCCAAGTGATGTGAAGTCATTTATCTTCTACTCCTTATTCGAGAGCCTTTTGATAAACGACATTGTTAGTTTTTCCTTCAGGTGCAAAGACGAACAGATTTTTGGCATTTCCAACTCTTGAACAGGCCACATAAAGTTGACCATGCGAAAAGCATGGAGATTGTAAATCGATTCCAACTACTTTCAAGGACTGTCCTTGAGCCTTGTTGATGGACATAGCAAATGCCGGTCGAACAGGAAACTGGAGGCGTTTAAAATCAAAAGGCAAATCAGATGGAATGAGAGGAATTGTTGGAATGAAAACGTCTTCTCCTTTGGCACATCCTGTCAAAATGTTTGCTTCAATTACATGTTGAAACAGGTTCTTAATCAAGAGTCTTGTGCCATTACACAGCTTTGGTGGATCCAAATTTCTCAGTAGCAGAATAGGTGCGCCAGGTTTTAGAAAGAGGTTGTGAGCTGAAAGTCTTGATTCCCTCTCCTCAGAAAGTTCATTGGCCCTTGAAGAAGCAGTTTCTGTTCTCTTGTGTGCAAGTCTTGATTCCCTCTCCTCAGAAAGTTCATTGGCCTTTGAGGAAGCAGCTCTTGTTTTCATGTCTGAAAGTCTTATTTCTCTATCTTCAGAAAGTTTGTTGGCCCTTAAGGAAGCAGCTACTGTTCTTATGTGTAACAGTCTTGCTTGTCTTTCTTTATATTGTTCATTGGCCCGTAATGCAGCTTTTCTCTTTGCATCAAATGACCTTTGTGCAATAGAAATCCTTTTCTTATGAGGCATAATTGCTGGAAAAGTAGTCTGTAATTGGAAGTATATATAGTAGTAGTTAGGGTATTAGATCAAATATACAACAACATAGTGCGAAAAATGTACTTAACTGTGCCCTCATCAGGATAGCAACATAGAAGGACAAAGCTGTGGCTGCTACTATATAATATCCTCCCACATACAGGTGATGTGACTTACATCAGTCATTACACCAACATTGGCCAAGCATAGTAACTGAAATCCTATTACCTCACACAAGCTTTCTTATACTGACAATGTCCTCTGTTGCCTATAGTAACCAAACAGAGCTCATATTAATGACCTATGGCAAAATAGAAGCTGAGCTGTGATTGGTTGCTATAGGCAGCCTGATAATTCTCCAGCCAACAGAAAGCATTCCCCTCTGGCAGTATATTACCTCACACATACAAATAATATACAGCTCATGTGACTGACATCTGTCTTATTTCCTATATGGTCATAATAATTCCTGTCGCAAAATAGAAGCTGAGCTGTGATTGGTTGCTATAGGCAGCCTGATAAATCCCCACCAACAGAAAGCATTCCCCTCTGGCAGTAATATTATTACCTCACACAACAATAATATACAGCTCATGTGACTGACATCTGTCTTATTTCCCTATATGGTCATATTAATGTCCTGTTGCAAAATAAAGCTGAGCTGTGATTGGTTGCTATAGGCAGCCTGATAATTCTCCAGCCAACAGAAAACATTCCCCTCTGGCAGTATATATTACCTCACACATACAAATAATATACAGCTCATGTGACTGACATGTGGCTTATTTCCCTATATGGTCATATTAATGTCTTGTCGCAAAATAGAAGCTGAGCTGTGATTGGTTGCTATAGGCAGCCTGATAATTCTCCAGCCAACAGAAAACATTCCCCTCTGGCAGTATATATTACCTCACACATACAAATAATATACAGCTCATGTGACTGACATCTGTCTTATTTCCCTATATGGTCATATTAATGTCCTGTCGCAAAATAGAAGCTGAGCTGTGATTGGTTGCTATAGGCAGCCTGATAATTCTCCAGCCAACAGAAAACATTCCCCTCTGGCAGTATATATTACCTCACACATACAAATAATATACAGCTCATGTTACTGACATCTGTCTTATTTCCCTATATGGCAAATTTATAACAAATTGGTCTTGTAGTTTGGCTGGTTATTAATCAGATATTTATTTTTAAAAGATAAAAATACCAGACGTGTGTGTGTTTTTAATGCGCGCAATTTTGAACACGTGGGGTTAAAATGTCGACTCAAAACACAGCCTATGATGCTCCCGGGGTCGAAACGTGCGGGTGTGCAAAATTTCATGCCCGTAAATGCAGATTCCTATGCCGGACATAGACACAAGTATTCAGCTTTCTCCCCATTATGTAGATAGGCCAAAATAGTTTGGCGATTTGGAACGTGCGGGGGTTAAAATTTCCATTCAACACATAGCCTATGATGCTCCTGGGGTTGAGATGTGCGGGCATGCAAAATTTCATGCCCGTAAGTACAACGGTGCAGATTCCTATCCCGGGCCAAAATTATTTGCCGATTTGGAATGCGCGGGGTTAAAATTTCGACTCAAAACCTAGCCTATGACGCTCCCGGGGTCGAGACGTGCGGGTGTGCAAAATTTCATGCCCGTAAATGCAGATTCCTATGCCGGACATACACACAAGCATTCAGCTTTCTCCCCATTATGTAGATAGGGCCAAAATTGTTTGGCGATTTGGAACGCGCGGGGTTAAAATTTCGATTCAAAACATAGCCTAGGACGCTTTCGGGGTCGAGACGTGCGGGCGTGCAAAATTTCATGCCCGTAAGTGCGACGGTGCGGATTCCAATCCCGGACAAACATACCCACATACATACACACATACATACATTCAGCTTTATATATTAGATACCTGTCTGTGTTCATCATCTCAAGAAATACATTTACATTTGACCAGCTTACTTTTTCTGAAATTGCCTGCGCCCCCAAAATTTTGCACAGGCCAAGCTAGTCAATAATAAAATTTGTATTTGATTTGTATTTGGGTGATCTTGACCATTACATACACTTCTTTTCCTGTTGTTTCTCAGCACATAGAAATCACAGGACGCCTTTGCAAAAGCCATTTCGCAGAAACATGGGCATGTTCACAAAAGGGCAGACTTCCCACCTTTTAAGACACGGAGAAGGATATGTATTGCGGCACTGTCAGCTATTTCGCCCATTCAAGCCCCTTGGTGTTCTTGCCAACTAGGATACTCCTTTCATGGCCCCAATAGAGTATGATGCCCCAACACAGAATGATGTCCCCATTTCTCCATGTATACAGTATGGAGGCATAACAAACTCCACACAGTAAGGTGGTCACCACAGTTCCCCACATATTATGATGGTCATCCCAACCCTGCACACACACAGTATAATGGAAGAGGCCAATACTGTTAATAGTCACAATTGATGAGACCCACAGCCAGACCATCCCCGGCCCTTGCTGGGGCTTTATGTGGTGCTCTGCTTGCATATGCATCTGTATGGGCTTATGACACTTCACTGGTCCCTCACTGACCTGCCCCCTATTTTACATAATGCATATAATATTGTGGGGTTAGAAAAAAATTTACATGAAGCAAAATGGCACCGCCTGAGCAGTAGTATTTATCTCTTACCGATAAATGCTACTGCACATATTCCACCGCCATCCCGCTGGAGCCGAATTTTTTTGTTTTTTGCTCCAACATAATGGCGGCGCATGCGCAGTAGCATCTATCGCTTGCTGATCGGCGCCATTTTGTTGCAGTCATTCTTTTTATTTTTTTCAAAGCCAACACTTATATGCAGGATTTAAAATATGAGACAGGTCAGTAAAGGATCAGTGACCTGTCATAAGCCATACAGATGAATATGTAAGCATAACACCACATGAAGCCCCCTACCACAGGCCGCCCCGGAGCATGAGCATATCATTAACTCAAAAACTGCAAACCACAAGACGGATTTCATCACCCCAGGAATCCTTTTAATTAGTATAACTGCGCCAACCTGACAGTGTCTGTTGTTTATTGAACACATTCCTGTTGACAGGTTCACGTTACAATAAATTTGACTACACATGCAAATTTCAGTGAGGCTGGCCAAGTATCTAATGTGTATGGGGGGCCTGACTTAAATAAGGATCAGACTTGTTGATTTTGACACTCAACTTTTGTATAAGCCAGCACAAGGAGTCTGCTTGCAGTGTTTATTTCTCTTTCTTCGCATGATAATAATGCACCTAACCAAACTGAGCATGCATTGTACATGAAGTCAGAGATAGCTTTGCTATGATAATAAAGTTACGAGCCTTCAATAATTCACCATACAGATCCATCCTGTCAAGTAAAATAGAAAATGCAGGCATTGTGTACATTAGTAAAAGACCTTAACATATGTCTTACAGAATAGCTGGAGCTCCCAGAGCTCTTGTGAAGGCTCTGATGGGCAGATCACACTTGGCATGACTTTACTGTCTTCAGGCGTAATTGAATGCAGGTGACTCTGTCGAGTGCCAATTAGAACCAACCTAAAGGTATGCCACATAACAAATCGCTAACGGTCGCTAAAAAACGTCACAATTTAGCGATCCGTTAGCGAATTGTTCATGCGGCAGCTTCAGCGACGAGCTTCCTGCTGTATCTCGCTCGTCGCTGAATCGTTCCGGACCTATTCACGCTGGCGCTCCCCAGGTAAGTATCTTATCGCTGTGGCACTTCTTACGATTAGCGGACTTTGTACGCTAAGTCGTTAAGAGATCGCTAACGGCGATAGCGTCGTTAACTATACGCTAAATGCGCAGCATTAGCGATATAGAAACAATCCGCAGCGATCTCTTTAGTATGCAACGCTAACGAGATCGCAGCGGATTTTAGTGTGGCAGTACCTTAAGGCCTGTTATACACACAGCATTTTTCTCCAGATGTGCAAAGTTATAAGCTGACATCACTGCTTACAATAACACAAGCTGGAGCTGCACTTTCATTACACCTCCTCTCCCCAACTCTCAACTACTTGTTTGACTTATTTTCTTTAAAAAAAAAAAAGGAAATGGCTTCACCTCTCCTTCTTTAAGAAGTAGATACAGCCACGATTATACATTTTACAGATGTTTACTCTTCAATTCTGACTAGGAAAGTGAAGGTGTAGAAATAACCAGAAGTTACTTGCAAAACTTGAAAGTTTATTTTGCTCCCTCCATCTATGAGCTTACAGTTGTAATAAGCTTTCTCCATCTGACCAAAACAAAGAATATTCTTCATACCATTAACAAGGACTATAATAGTTTTTCGATTTAAAGGGAATCTGTCACCACATTTGACCCATCTAAACTATTAATATGGGCATACAGGTTATAGACTGCTGAAAAAAGTGAGGCCAAGTTATCTTCCAGGCAGCATCTTCCCTAAAGCCTGGAAGAGGTTGTTTATATAAAGTGATAAAAGATGATTTATTAACAACAAGATATCTGACATGAGACATACAGGTAGGACGTTTTTTCAATAGTTCATAACTTGCAAACCCATATTAATAATTTAGATAGATCAAATGTGGTGCCAGATTCCTTTTAAAAATATAATTGTTTGTGTGTGTGTGCAGTCATGGCCGAAAGTGTTGGCACCATTTAAATTGTTCCAGAAAATGAAGTCTTTCGCCCAGAAAATTATTACAATTACATGTTTATTTCCTTTGTGTGTATTGGAACAACACAAAAAAAAAATAGAATAAAAAGCAAATTGGACATAATTTCACACTAAACCCCAAAAATGTGGAGGACAAAATTGTTGACACCTTTCCAAAATTGTGGGTAAGCAACTTTGTTTCAAGTGTGTGATTCTCTTTCAAACTCACCTTTGGCAGGTATCCCACCTGAAACTAGATAAATTGGGGAGAAGTTGACTCAATCTTTGCATTGTGCCACACTAGGCATGGTGAACAGAAAGAGAAGAGAACAGTCTGAGGACTTGAGAACCAAAATTGTTGATATTTCTCTAGTCACTTTCCACGACAGCAGTATCGGAGGATGTCTCCCCGCCCTAATGGGGGACAGGAAACACAAAAGAGGTTAAATACCCCTCCTCTTCCTGCATCTACCAGTGTTTTTTCCTGTCCCTTACGGGGCAAGAAGAGGTCCTAGATAGTGCTGCCATAGCCGGCGAGCGGGAGCACTATGGAAAGATACCGGTCATGCCGAGCAGCCGAGGTCGGGGGCTTCGCTCTCCTTCTACAAAGGGCTGCTCCTGCCTCCATCTTGATGGCACTCGGGACCCTTTTTCACGCCCCTCCTGCGCCTCGGGGGTAAAGCAGGGAGGTGATGTGCTGCCGGGGTCCTCCTGTAGCTCCAAGGCATCCTCCTCTCCCCATGCGGCTGATACCGGGGTCGCGCGCGCTCCGGAAGTGACGTTGGCCTGAAATTCCGGTTCACTTACAGATGCGTTCAACTCTGGAACACACGCGCAGCTTGTTGATGCCAAGGTGCCAGACCGGCAGGGGGAACAGCTGCATTTGATTGGGGACGTTCTCTACACAATTGCCACCTGTGGACCCCCGGGGGAGGAGGAGCACAGAACACGCTGAGACCGTGGTTATTTAAATCCTGGTCTGGGTCACGTCCAGGTAAGGCTATTATCTGTACATGTGACAGGCTGACCATGAACGGCGACAGATCCTTACTTCCTGCATCTGCAGAGCCTGGCGATCACCCTCCTACTGTAAGTAGTGGATGAAGATCCCTTGCTGTCCAGGTAGATTATGGGTGACTTAAGGTACTGCCACACTAAACAATCCCGCTAGCGATCACGATAACGACGCATACTAATGCGATCGCTAGCGGGATTGTTTCTATATCGCTAAGTGCGGCCACATTTAGCGATATAGTTAACGACGCTATCGCCGTTAGCGATCTTCTTAACGACTTTAGCGGTACAAAAGTACCGCTAAATCGCTAAGAAAAGGTGCCACACTAGCGATATATACTTACCCAGCGGGAGCACCGACGAGAAAATAGGGTCCGGAACGATTCCAGCGACGAGCGAGATCACAGCAGGAAGCTCGTCGCTGGCAGATGCCGCACTGAACAACATCGCTAACGGGATCGCTAAATAGTGACGTTTTTTAGCGATCCCGTTAGCGATATTGTTCAGTGTGGCATACCCTTTAGTATACCTTTCTCTCTCTCTTTTAGGGAGACAAGGTCCCTGCCACTAAAAAGGATAAGATTCCCAGCCGCAAATGTGTGTGTGGTTCAAGGCTTCCCTCTGCTTATAGAAAGAAGCTTTATCAGTCCTGCACGTATGATGTATTAAAACCCTCATCAAACAGGAGGTCCAATCCTCTATGGCAACATTTTCCCAGGTCCCAGTACCACATCCCCCTCCTCCTAAAAAGAGGAGAATGGCACCTGTTGAATCTGACTCAGACTCGGGCGAAATCGATACCTCTAGTTCGGAGGATATTTGGGAGAAGGAGCGTTCCACTTCCACCCCCCATGTCTGATAATAAAAAATACTATTTTTCTTCCGAAGATATGGGGGAATTATTATGGTGAGAAGCACCATGGGGGTGGAAGAGGAGGAAGTGGAATGCTCTATACAAGAGGAGATGTTTGGGGGGGCTGAAGCCTATGGACCAGAAGGGGTTTCCCATTCATGAGAATATCCAAAACCTTGTTATGCAAGAATGGGCCCTCCCTGAGAAAGGACTCCGCGTTCCTTCAGAATTGAGAAATCATTTCCCCTTAGACGGGGATTGCTCTTTATGGGAAATCCCCATGGTTGATGTGCAGTTGTCCAGGATGGCTAAAAAATGACTCCTCCTTTCGAAGATTCATCCCAGCTCAAGGATCCCATGGATCGGAAAATCGAGAGCTTGCTAAGAAAGTCCTGGTACACCTCTACAAATCTGCGTAAAGCCAATGTAGCCTCAACATGTGTAGTCAGGTCCCTATTCCGCTGGCTGCGTATGTTGGAGGATCACCTTACTCAGGGGAGTTCGAGGGAGGAGATTCTTGACTCTTCCCCTTCTACGGAAAGCAACAGGATTCCTTGCTGATGATTCCGCTGAGTCCGTCCGGGTATCCGCAAAATCTGCGGTCCTCTCCATCTCAGCCAGGGGAACACTGTGGCTAAAGTCTTGAGGGGGGGAGGGACTTTACCTAAAAATCTAAGCTCTGTGCTATTCCCTTTCAGGGACATTATTTATTTGGCCCAGCCCTTGACGAAATCCTAGAGAAAGCTACGGATAAGAAGAAATCGCTTCCTGAGCAGAAAAACTCTAAAACGTTTTTTTTTTCGTCCTCCCCATAAACAGTCCTCCCAGAGGGAATTCAGAGGGAAGGGCAAGACAGGCCGGTGGAGTTATTCAAAAGGTGGTAAGGGCAGAAACATCCTTGCCCCCCACCACCAGCAAACCCCTGACAAACAATGACGGTTCTCCGGTCGGGGGCCGACTCTTGAATTTCCTTGCTCAGTGGCAATCCATCCCCACAAACCAATGGGTTCTCCATACCATTCACGACAGACTGAGACTAGAGTTTTGAGAGTCCTCCCCCTCAATGCCTGAGAATTGCTTCCCTGCAGGCACACCTCCAAGAATCCTTGCTGTTAGATCGGCAGGGGTTACTTCAAGCAAGGGTGATCTCCCCAGTGCCGCAACAGGAGATGGGCGAAGGTCACTACTCTCACCTGTTTGTAATAGTGAAACCATCAGGGAAACACTGGGTTATCATAAATCTAAAACCCTGGAATCAAGTAGTCAAGTACAGGCGATTAAAAATGGAGTCAATCAAGTCAGCAATGCCGCTCATTGGGCAGAACTGGTGATTGCTACAGTAGATCTGAGGGATGCTTATTATCATGTGCCGATTCATCCGAATCACAGGAAGTTCCTCAGATTTGCAGTTTCCCACGGTCACCGGGTCAACCATTACCAGTTCAATGTCCTGCCGTTTGGCGTCGGCACCAGGGGATTTGCATTATCCCGTACCTAGATGACTTCCTAATTGTTGTACCATCCATCCCTCGACTGTACCGGGACGTGGAGAAAACCCTGGAAATCCTAGAGTCCCTGGGCTGGATCCCAAATTTGGAGAAATCAGACCTTCATCCTTCGCCGAGAAAGAAATTCCTGGGAATTCTTTTGGATTCAGAGAGGAGAACATCCTTCCTGCCCAGGGAACGTCAACTCGACCTTGTTCAGAGGATCTCCAGATTCAGAGATCAGAGAGCGCCAACCTTGAGAGACTCAATGTCTATCCTGGGATTGCTTACAGCGTGCATCCAATTAGTCTCCTGGGCTCAAGCCCATACTCAAATTCTTCAATCTCATGTGCTTCTGTGTTCAAAGAAGTATCAAAACACGCTGACCAAGAAGAAGTCCTCTTCCTGGTCATGTGAAGGCTTCTCTTTCATGGTGGCTGGACTACCAAAACCTCCAGGGGGGGGGGTCAGCTGGGATCAGCTCCCCCTGAAAATACTCACCTCAGATGCCAGTCAGAGAGGCTGTGGTGCTGTAGTTGAGAGGTCTCCCTTTCAAGGATTGTGGTAACTCCAGACGTCAAAGCCAGCTCTTCAAATCTGAGAGAACTAAAGACTGTGGAGGAGGCGTTAAAAGCTGCATCAGTCCTCATCCGAGATCACCATGTACGTGTCTACTCTGACAACGTGACCACAGTGGCCTACCTTCGGCACCAAGGAGGCACGAAATACGTCAGTTTAAAATCAGTAGCTGCAATGATTTTTTTCATGGGCAGAAAGACACCTTTTGTCCATAACAGCGGTACATCTAAAGGGATCGGACAATGTACAGGCGGACTTCCTCAGCAGGAAGGACGTTCATCCGGGTCAATGGTGCCTGGACCAAGCAGTCTTTTTGTCCCTGGTATCAAGGTGGGGAAAGCCCGATGTAGACCTGTTTGCCAGCGCTCAAAACGTGAAAGTGGAGACGTTTTTTCCCTCAGTCACATGGATGGAGCGTGAGGAGTAGATGCCCTCTCCCATTCCTGGAAGTTCAGTCTGGCTTACGCCTTTCCACCGGTTCCGATGCTAGCAAAGACACTGCAGAAGATACGATCAGAGCAAGTCGCCACAATCCTGGTTGCTTCCATGTGGCCAGGAAGAAGTTGGTAAGGTGCTTTAGTGAACATGGCCCGAGAAGGCCCAATACTTCTGCCCCAGAAGGTCGACCTCCTTCACCAGGGTCCTCTGCTACATCCAGACCTGCCCAGGTTGAACCTTGCGGCCTGGCTACTGAAGCCAAAATTCTAAAGGCCTTTCAGATGGAGTAATACAAACTCTCCAGAGGAGTAGGAAACCAGTAACTAACGCCATTTATGGGAAAGTTTGTAAAACATTTTCCCGAATACTCCTGATCCCTTCCATCCTAACATCGCACAGATCATAGACTTTCTTCAAAGGGGCTTGGAGCTAGGGCTCACACCTAGTACACTAAAGGTGCAGGTCTCAGCTCTTAGTTCATTTTTTGATCAGGACTTAGCTGGCCATTGCTGGGTAAAACGCTTCATGACCTCTGCGGCTAGGATTCGTCCTGGGATTTGAATCTAGTTCTCAAAGGTTTAACCAAAGATCCATTTGAGCCCCTGTCATCCATGACTTTAAAGAACCTAATGCTTAAAATCATGTTTCTAGTAGCAATTACTACGGTGAGTCATGTAGGAGAGTTGCAGGCCCTATCAATACAGGAGCCCTATTTAACTATGCCTAAAGTGGTCTCGGACTTCCATAGAGGTCAGGATATTGTACTACCTTCATTCTGCCCAACTCATTCCTATGCGAAGGAAGAAGCCTTTCACACCCTTAATGTTCACAGGGTGGTTCTCTACTACCTCCAACAGACTGAAAATTGGAGGATTGACCAGAATTTATTCATTCAGTTTTACAAACAGAATAAAGGCAAGAAGGCGGCAAAAAATACAATTGCTAAGTGGATCAAGCAAGCTATCAGCCTGGCGTATTCATCGCAGAATGTTTCACCTCCTACATCTCTGAAGGCCCATTCTACTCGTTCAGTGTCGACATCATGGGCAGAGAGATGGGACGCATCATCTGAGCAGATATGCAGAGCCGCCACCTGGTCGTCTGTCAATACTTTCACCAGACACTATAGACTAAATTTCAATAGGGATTTAACATTTTGGCAGACGAGTTCTGCAGGCTGTTGTCCTTCCCTAAGAAATTAGTTGTTGGTATTACTCCGATACTGCTGTCGTAGAAGGTGACTAGAGAAAATAGAATTAGTCTTACCGGTAATTCAGTTTCTAGGAACCTTCCACTGCAGCACTAATTTCCCTCCCTATCTGATGTTCTTATTGGATGATTCCTGCACTTTGGTCATAACTATACATGCTAGCGTGTCCAAAAAAAAACACTGGTGGTTGCAGGAAGGGGAGGGGTATTTAACCTCTTTTGTGTTTCCTGTTCCCCATTAGGGCGGGAAGACATCCTCTGATACTGCTGTTGTGGAAGGTACCTAGAAACCGAATTACCGGTAAGACAAATTCTTTTTTTTCAACAATTTCGGGTTACAAGTCCATCTCCAGAGATACTGATGTACCTTTTTGTCCACAGTGCTCAACATAATCAAGAAGTTTACAACCCATAGCACTGTAGCTAATCTCCCTTGACGTGGATGGCAGATAAAAATTGATGAAAGGTTGCAGCGCTGGATAGTCTGGGTGGTGGCTAAGCAGCCCCAATCAAGTTTCAAAGAAATTCAAACTGTCCTGCAGGCTTAGGGTGCATCCGCGTCAGTGCGTAATAGCCGTAGGCATAGCCGGCATTAAGGGCAGGCAAACCAGGCATTTGTCCAGGGGCCCCCAGCCAGTGGCATGTTGCTAATGGCGGCACACCACGCTGCTATTATACCCGTGATTCAGGGTGCCCGTTGCCATCACTGACTCTTTCTCCCCCTCTGCATCATGTATTCAACTGTATGCACATTATAGATGCTGATACAGTTGAAATCAATGATGGAGGAGAGAGCGTCGAGTGATGCTCCCTCTCTCAACATTCTCCCTCTGCTTCTGATGCAGCGGGCACGATGATATCACTTCATCAGACGCCACGCTGTGCCGAGCAGTGGAGCTGCTGAGAAGACGCGCTGCAGACACTGGAGCAGCGGGGGAATGAAGAGTATATATTTTTAAATCGGTGAGTACGTGGTGGCCATAATACTGGAGGACTATGGGGCTGCATTATGCCATATGAGGGCTGCATTTAAACTCCATGTACTCTATGGGGGCTGTTTTGTACTTGATCAAAGACTATGAAAAGTGCATTATACTAGGTTTACTACTGGGTGGGCCATTTATATGGATACACCTAAATAAAATGGGAATGGTTGGTGATATCAACTTCCTGCTTGTGGCACATTAGTATATGGGAGGGGGGAAACTTTTCAAGATCGGTGGAGACCATGGTGGCCATTTTGAAGTTGGCCATTTTGGATCCAACTTTATTTTTTCCAATGAGAAGAGGGTCATGTGACACATCAAACTTTATTCTTTCATGAGTTATTTACAAATTTATGACCACTTATAAAATGTGTTCAAAGTGCTGCCCGTTGGATTGTCAAAGCAACCCTCTTCTTGACACACTGATAGCAACACTGCAGAAGAAATGCTAGCACAGGCTTCCAGTATACGTTGTTTCAGATGCTGCACATCTCGTATCTGAAGGCAATTGTCTGTTATCTTGTATGTACGGTGCTGTGGAATTGATGGTGCTAAAATAAGTGAGGAAGATAAATACATAAAAATGACTCGGAATAAATGAGTACACCCTCTCTGAAAAGTAAGATTTTAATAAATATCTCACTGAATACAAGAACAATTTCTAAAGTTTTGACAAGCCTGAGCTTTGCAGAACCTTTTTTTAAACACATAGCATGAAAGTAAGGTTAAAAAAATAACTTTCACACAAAATAAGTTGATTGCAAATTAGTTGATGCAAAACTGGATATATCACACATCAAAAACTACTTTTAATATTTTGTATGACCTGTAAGGACAGCAGCAAGTCTTCTAGGCATGGAATAAACGTGTGTGTGTATATAATCCCTGTAGACTGTGAGCCCTTGCAGGCAGGGTCCTCTTTCCTTCTGTACTTGTGTGTGCCTTGTATTGCTCACGTTTATTGTACTTGTCTATATTTGCCCCTTTTCATATGTAAAGCACCATGGAATAAATGGCGCTATAAAAATGTATAATTATTATTATATTATATCCACCAACGTCACGTTGCACCACAGACTGTCCAGGAGTTGACGAATGCTTTAGTCCAGGTCTGGGAGGAGATCCCTCAGGAGAACATCCGCAACCTCATCAGGAGTTTTCCCAGGCGTTGTAGGGAGGTCATACAGGCATGTGGAGGCCACACACAATACTGAGCATCATTTTGACTTGTTTCCACTTTAATTTTGGGGGTCTCTCCAAATCCAGGCTTCCATTGGTTCAAAAATTTGATTTTCATTGATTTTTGTGTGATTATGTTGCCAGCACATTTAACTTTGTACAGAACAAAGTATTCATTGAGAATATTTCATTCATTTAGATCTAGGATGTGTTATTTGAGTGTTCCCTTTATTTGTTTGAGCAGTGCATATTCTCTCTAGATAGAGATAATACATATAATTATCTCTAGTTGTCCAGCCAGCAATGAACTCTTATAAAAGCAGCTTGTTTACATTTGTAGGAATGTGCAATCCGAGGAATTATAGTGACACTCCTCCGACTTCTAAGAGTACGGTTGAGGAACTTCATGAGCCTATTCCATCCCTTTTCCGAGCACTAACTGAAGGAGAAAGCCTGAATCAGCTCAACTGGAATATTGTGTCCTTCCCGGTGATAGAGGAACTCTCACATCATGAAAACCTTGTATCCTTCCTTGACTCAGTAAATCAGCAGCAACACCAGAATGTCTCAGTTCCTCAAAATGGAGTCCATGTGTCACACTCTAGTGATAAAGGTATGTGAGCAATGTTTTCTTTTCATGTTTTGTTTGCAATTTTCTGTCCTATATCCATGTTGATATTTTTAATACAGGCAAGTCTCTTACTTCACCACCTTTTTAAATGGTCATAGGAAAGCTATGCCAAAATTCACAATTCAGGTTCCCCACAAAAGCCAATATAGTAGGTGTCTTCAAATTTTGCCTGAACACATTTCTGCTGTGGATTTGCCAGATGACCTGCATGAGGATTGCCATACTGTCATTCAATGGAACTAATCTGTAGCTTTTCCATGCAGGATCTAAGATTAATGAGCTTGCTTATTCATCTGCCGGATAACTTTTTGTTTTTTTCCAACAAAAATGAGTGCAGATTTTCACAGTCTTGTGGATTTGTTGAAGATTTAGGCCTTTTGTGTCCTGCCTCACTGCTGGCCATGTCCCCACCTGTCTTCTCGCATCTTCTTCTGGCAGGGGGCATCAGACGATCACCACAACCAATCAGTAAACACTGATTTTCTACAACCATGAATTTCAGTCCAAGCAGGATGAAAAAATAGTGGAGAACATGGTCAGTGGGGTGAAAAGGAACACAAGGGGGACCAGAAGATGAGTGTACGCTTTGTTTGTTTTCTCTCCTTAAAGGGAACTTGCCACTTCTTTTTGCCGCTATAAGATGCGGCCACTGCCTTTCTAGGCTTAGCTACAGCATTCTGTAATGCTGTAGATAAGCCCCTGGTCCAACATGAAAAGTAAGAAAAAGGTTTTATTATACTCGCCCAGGAAGGTGGTCCGATGGGTGTCGCAGGTCTGGGTCCGGCGCCTCCCATCTTCATGCGATGCCGCCCTCCTGCTTGCTTCATGTTGTGCTCCTGCGCAGGTGCACTGATCTGTCCTGTTGAGGGCAGAGCAAAGTACTGCAGTGCTCAGGCGCTGGGCCTCTCTGACCTTTCCCAGCACCTGCGCACTGCAGTACTTTGCTTTGCCCTCAACAGGACAGATCAGTACGCCTGCGCAAGAGCGCGACACGATATAAGCAGGATACTGCGACACCCATCAGACCGGACCTCCCCCGGGTGAGTATAATAAAACCTCTTTTTCTTATCTTTCAGGTCGGACCGGGTGTCATGGGTGTATCGCCACGAGGATCGTCGCGATTACACACTCTGACTTCTCACAGCTGAGTTGCTGTTTCTTTGTGTTTGGTAATGAGGGAGTTAATTTTACCTAGCTCTTTGCTAAGACTAGGTCCAGCCTCGCCCGGCTGCTTTTGATTATGTTCTAATTAGATTCCTTCATATACCTGCCAGTCTGCTTGTTAGATGCCGGTGAAAGCATTCATGTAGTCTAGCAGACTGGATCGGTTCTGAGAATATTTAAGCCAAGAGCTCCTTAGTTGTTTTTTACTCTTACAGCTTATAGTTTATCTCTGAGACCTTAGGTGTTCCTACTGTGTGTGAGTGTTGTATGTAAGACTTTATTTACTTTATTTCTTGTATGTCTTTCTGTTCATTAACCGTTACCTGTTCATTCCCTTTGGTGGTAATCAGGGTCCTTCTTAGGACTAGATTACAGTTGGCAGGGATTGATAGGAGACAGGGTTTACGCTGGTGGCCTGGACCTCTGTACTTTTAACAGTACCTCCAGGTAGAGGGATTAGTTAGGACCCCAGTTTAGGGTCAGCTTAAGGGTATGCCACACTGAACAATATCGCTAACGGGATCGCTAAAAAACGTCACTATTTAGCGATCCCGTTAGCGATGTTGTTCAGTGCGGCATCTGCCAGCGACGAGCTTCCTGCTGTGATCTCGCTCGTCGCTGGAATCGTTCCGGACCCTATTTTCTCGTCGGCGCTCCCGCTGGGTAAGTATATATCGCTAGTGTGGCACCTTTTCTTAGCGATTTAGCGGTACTTTTGTACCGCTAAAGTCGTTAAGAAGATCGCTAACGGCGATAGCGTCGTTAACTATATCGCTAAATGTGGCCGCACTTAGCGATATAGAAACAATCCCGCTAGCGATCGCATTAGTATGCGTCGTTATCGTGATCGCTAGCGGGATTGTTTAGTGTGGCAGTACCTATAGACCCCGGTCACCCTCTAGCCGGAGACAGTGTTAACGGATTCCGTATTGACCCACTGGACATTGTCAGGTAATTCTATGTTATCATATATCTATGCGCATGTTATATAGGATGTTGCCCTTTTGATATAGATTACTGACATCACATATATATATATCTGCTATACAGCGTGACATTTTCACCGGCCATACTAAAGATTCTCCCCAGCTGTCATGGATCCAGTAGCCCAGCTGGCCCGGCAGTTGCAGGGGTTGTCCATGGAGTTTGCAGACATTAAGTCCAAGGTTTTGTCCCCCCCGGAGCAAACCAGATCTGAACCTAAGGTTGCTCTCCCGGACAGGTTCACTGGTGGGCGGGACAAATTTTTTACTTTCCGGGAGGCATGTAAATTGTACTTTCGGCTGCGGCCTCGGTCATCTGGGAGTGAAGAGCAGAGGGTGGGAATTGTTATCTCACTCTTACAAGGGGACCCTCAATCCTGGGCGTTCTCTCTTCCCCCGGGCTCCCCAGATCTCCAGTCAGTGGATCGATTTTTTTACTGCCCTGGGTCTGGTATATGATGATCCGGATCGAGTTTCCCTTGCTGAAACAAAGTTACGTAAAATACGGCAAGGAAATCGTCCAGCGGAGGAATATTCTTCTGAGTTCCGTAGATGGGCAACAGATACTCAGTGGAATGACCCAGCTCTTAGAAGCCAGTTTTGTCAAGGGTTGTCTGACAAATTAAAGGATGTGTTGGCTCAGTATGATTCTCCTCCATCACTGGAGGCTGCTATGGCCCTCGCTATTCGCATTGATAGACGAATTCGGGGAAGACGCGAGGTAACTCCGCCTCCCGTGATGACTCCACCTACTACTAAAGTCCCTTATACTGAGGTTCCCCTGGTCTGTTCTGAGGAACCCATGCAGTTGGGAGGGACATCTTTTTGTAGGAGGGAATCGGCGGTGCGCCGCAAGACTAGAAGGTGTTTCTTTTGCGGGAGAGAGGGACATTTTGTTGGGGGGTGTCCATCCCGGGCCTCTTTGAGCAAAGGAGTTAACCTGGGAGTGTGTATTTCGTCCCCAAATCCCTCTCAGTTTCTCGTGCCTGCGGAGGTGGTGATTGGTACTAGAACTGAGAGGATTTCTGTTTTTCTTGATAGTGGGTCCGGGGCTAATCTGGTGGACGCTCGGTTTGCCCAGGTGCATGGTATGCAACTGAGTGTATTGGCCAAACCGGTCCCTATAGTCTCTATTGATTCTAGACCTCTCGGTCAAGGTAGCTTGGTACAAGCTGTTCATAACATAGATCTTCGAGTAGGGGCAATACATAAAGAGCAATTGTCTTGTTATGTGTTGGAGGGTCTACCTACTCCTATTGTGTTGGGACTTCCTTGGTTGGCTAAACATAACCCAGTGATTGATTGGCAATCCAGAAAGATAAGCCAGTGGGGTGAATTTTGCAGGAATAACTGCATGAGCACGGTCATCGGTGCGGTTGTGCCTAGGACTTTGTCTCCTTTTCTGGAGGACTTTGGTGAGATGTTCTCAGAGGAGGGGTGTAAAGAGTTACCTCCTCATCGCGCATATGACTGCTCAATAAAGTTGCTTCCTGATGCCTTATCTCGTACTTTCCCAGGGGCCGGGAAGATGGATGATCCGGTTCCTATTCCTCAGGAGGGAGTTGTAGTGTCAGCTGTATGCTCTGAGCTTGAGGGGGAGGTATTGGGGGCTCAGGGGGACGCCCCTGTGGGACTTCCAGGAGACTGATAGTTCCAGATCGGTTAAGACTGAAGGTTACGGGGAACCGTTACAAACGGATGGCTGATAGGGGGAGAGTTTCTGGTCTAGATATGAAGGTGAACGATCTGGTTTGGTTGTCTACCAGGAATATAAAACTTAAAGTTTCCTCCTGGAGGTTGGGTCCCAGATTCATCGGGCCGTACAGGATCAGTTCCATAATTAATCCTGTGGCATTTCGTCTGGACCTCCCTCCTACGTTTAAAATTCATAATGTGTTTCACAAGTCATTACTTAAAAAGTATGTGGCACCAGTCATACCGTCACCTCTACCTCCTCCTTCAGTGGTGGTCAATGATAACGTGGAATTTCATGGGTCGAAAATCATTGACTCACGTCTCAGTCGCCGATCCCTTCAGTACTTGGTTCATTGGAGGGGGTATGGTCCTGAGGAGAGGACGTGGGTCCCTGCGTCTGATGTTAACGCAGATCGATTGGTTCGGACCTTTCACACAACTCACCCGGGCAGACCTGGCCCTGAGGGTCCGGAGTCCCCTCGTAGAGGGGGGGTACTGTCATGGGTGTATCGCCACGAGGATCGTCGCGATTACACACTCTGACTTCTCACAGCTGAGTTGCTGTTTCTTTGTGTTTGGTAATGAGGGAGTTAATTTTACCTAGCTCTTTGCTAAGACTAGGTCCAGCCTCGCCCGGCTGCTTTTGATTATGTTCTAATTAGATTCCTTCATATACCTGCCAGTCTGCTTGTTAGATGCCGGTGAAAGCATTCATGTAGTCTAGCAGACTGGATCGGTTCTGAGAATATTTAAGCTAAGAGCTCCTTAGTTGTTTTTACTCTTACAGCTTATAGTTTATCTCTGAGACCTTAGGTGTTCCTACTGTGTGTGAGTGTTGTATGTAAGACTTTATTTACTTTATTTCTTGTCTTTCTTGTATGTCTTTCTGTTCATTAACCGTTACCTGTTCATTCCCTTTGGTGGTAATCAGGGTCCTTCTTAGGACTAGATTACAGTTGGCAGGGATTGATAGGAGACAGGGTTTACGCTGGTGGCCTGGACCTCTGTACTTTTAACAGTACCTCCAGGTAGAGGGATGAAGGTACTGCCACACTAAACAATCCCGCTAGCGATCACGATAACGACGCATACTAATGCGATCGCTAGCGGGATTGTTTCTATATCGCTAAATGCGGCCACATTTAGCGATATAGTTAACGACGCTATCGCCGTTAGCGATCTTCTTAATGACTTTAGCGGTACAAAAGTACCGCTAAATCGCTAAGAAAAGGTGCCACACAGCGATTAGATACTTACCCAGCGGGAGCGCCGACGAGAAAATAGGGTCCGGAGCGATTCCAGCGACGAGCGAGATCACAGCAGGAAGCTCGTCGCTGGAAGCTGCCGCACTGAACAACATCGCTAACAGGATCGCTAAATAGTGACGTTTTTTAGCGATCCCGTTAGCGATATTGTTTAGTGTGGCATACCCTTTAGTTAGGACCCCAGTTTAGGGTCAGCATAGACCCCGGTCACCCTCTAGCCGGAGACAGTGTATAACGGATTCCGTATTGACCCACTGGACATTGTCAGGTAATTCTATGTTATCATATATCTATGCGCATGTTATATAGGATGTTGCCCTTTTGATATAGATTACTGACATCACATATATATATATCTGCTATACAGCGTGACACCGGGGCTTATCTACAGCATTACAGAATACTGTAGATAAGCCCCGAAAGACAGTGGTCGCATCTTATAGCGGCAAAACGACAGATTCCCTTTAAAGCTTACATGACTTCTTTGTAAGATACAATATTGTGGTGGACAATCGCTTTAACAATCCTCCATCTGCAGTGGAAGGTCTGGCAATATCCAACTTATTTTCACTTTATGCTGCTGTGTGTTAACATTAAACACATTTATAATCTTTACAATTGGAGTCTCTTCAAATCTGCCAAAATCCTGATCCACTGAACTTGTTACCTTCTGCAGAACTGTGAAGTTCACATTCTTTCCAATATTATTATTTCATTGATCCTGGAAATAAATTATCCTCCATTTTATATTTTATGGATGTTTGCAGTTTCCCACCATTGCTCGTTTCCAGCAATGAGCATATGCCAATTTTCACTCTTCCTGCAATAGCTTGATGCCAGTATAAACTCCAGTGTCCTTCCTGTTCTTCCACAGGATCATCCGGTTTTCCTTGGCGGTATGAGGCATGCAGTAATGACTGCAGATGAATAACCGTTGACTTTAGCTTAAACTCTTTTATACTAAAGAAATAGTGAGCAGCGTTATTGAATCGGGGAGAAATTTTACTTTTTTCTATCTCTAAATTTTAACAATTTGCGTCACATTTGTATTTTACATGACGATACACTTGTCTCAAATTTGCCATGTAGCCCCAACCTAAAGTTTAAAAAAATGTGCTGACAATCAGTTTAGAATCCAGTGGACTATAGATTGCACTAAATTGAACATCTGGCATGTAATACTGTATTTTCTCCTGCAGAGGCAGTTTACCTAACTGTGACTTCCCCTGTAAGGCAGGGGTCAACACAACGTCTACAAAACCGGACCGTTTTAGTCGTACGATAATCGCACAAATGTTTCATGAACATTGCTCCGTCTGTCATCCGATTTGAATGCGTGGATGCAATTTTCTCGCATCTGAGCGTACGTTTGACATCCGTTTGACATCTGTCTGGCGAGATTTTGTCGGTGGCTAGCAAAACCGACATATAGTGGATCCAAATGAATAGTTTTTAAATCACAAAAGAAAGAATAGATATATACACATAGAAAATATATATATATATATATATATATATATATATATATATATATATATATACATATATTTATAGTTCATACACTTCTACATTGTATAATAGCCGCTAATTCAATTGCCGGCTTTTGTAAAATTACAGAACCCGACATGAAATGACACATGGTTTACATACAGTTAACCATGTCATTTCATGTAGTTTGATATATTGTTTTCACTAACGATTACATGAGTGTATGTGTGCAAAATTTCATACATGTGGGGGTTAATTAAATGTGTAAATTAGTTGAAAAAAAAATGCGTGGGCTCCCGCTGTATTTTCTCCACCAGACATGCAAAGTGTTATGTTTTGGTAGCTGAGGAGGCAGGAGCAAAAAACCGCATAGGCAGTCAAACACCAGAGAGGTTGGAAACTAATAGGTTGCAGATCCCTAAACTAACCGCACAACTAGAAGCAGCCGTGGGACGTTCCTACAGTGCCCTAGACGCCTCGTCACAGCCGGAGAGATTAGCTATCCCTGAAGATGGAAAGAGGAAAGTTAACTGCCCCGGAGTAGAGCCCCAAAAGAATAGGAAGCCCCCAAACATATAATGGCAGTTAGACAAGATGAAAACACAAACACAGACAGAAAATAGATTGAGCAAACGCTGGGGCCCAAAACTGTCTAGATAGGACAGCACAGAAGAGAATACTGTCTGCAACCCAGAAATACCCTAGGAAAAACTCCAACACTTCTGAATCCAAAAATACTGAGACCACACTGTCTCGACCCCATATAACAGATCTCTGGTGTGAACTCACAGCTACCCAGCAGTGAAATATCACAAGAACTGAGCAAATGAACAAATACAAAAAGAGAACAGAGACCAGCCCAAGCCCCCCAAAGGGGACCCAGCTGAACTCAAAAAGCAAGGCAGCAAAAAAACAGGAAAATCAAACCACAGTAAAAAAAAACCTGAAAGGAACTTATCTGAATGCAAGCAGGAGACAGCAGAAAAGCAAGCTGAATTCCAACCTAGACCAGGAAGAACAATTGATCACCGGCAAGGACCATGGGAGGTCAGCTCACTTACATCAGGCCAGTCCGTCCCACCTGATAACCAATCATCAGTTGCAGGTGGTGGATTTTTGCTGTTCAACATAGGTTCAATACCCTCAGCAACCACCAGAGGGAGCTTCAGCTCCGAAGTCGTCTCCAACACGTTCACAACACAAGCGAGTGGGGGCAAGTAATAAGAGCCTAGGGAGGGTGCATTTATTTTGTGCCCCCCCCTGGCTACTAACATCTGCCCCCAGCCACCCCAGAAAAGGCAAATATATAGTTTCAGGTCAGCCGGGGACTCCCTCTGACGTCTCTGATGCTGTGCGGTGTCCCCGGCTGACCTGAAGTGAACTGATTAGCCTGGGAAACAATCAATTAAGCTTCCCAGCTAATCAGCTCTTCTCCTGTCAGCCGGGAGAGGAACTCATTCCTTTGGGATTTACTGTGAGGCTGTCCGCATTAGCTTCGGTCCACGCAGTAAACATGTTAACCCTTTGTGAAGGATTACAGCGTTGGACCTGACTGAGCGCCAGAGAGGTAAGAATAATGTTTTATTATTTTTTTTTTATTACAGGAGAACAAGGGAATCGAAGGAGTACCAGTACAGTAAAAGATGGTCAAAAACTGTGTGTTTATTTCATTAAAATGATTTTTAATTAATATGTGCGTGTTTTTTTTTTTTTTTATTTCATACAATAGGATTAATTGATAGTTGTCTAATTGACAACTCTAAATTATTAACCTGGCTTAAAGTCACCTTACAATAGCAAGGTGTCTTTAACCCATTTGCCACCGCTACATGGCAATGGGAATAGACTTGCTAAGTGCCAGAAAGAGCACATCTAATTATAGATTTGCCTTTTCTGGGATGGCTGGGGGCAGATGTTAGTAGCCGGGAGGGGCACAAAATAAGTGCACCCTATATATGTATTCTATGTGTGTATATCTATTCTTTCTATTCTTTATTAAAGCTGTCAGGGTGATTTTACAGTATAGCAGGGGATGAATTGCCGGCTTTTCTAAAGGACACCAGTGCGATTTTATCGCAAGTCACACGTGTGGTCCGTTTGTAATCCGATTTTTCATTGCACCCATAGACTTGCATTGGCGATTGTCGACCGATAATCGGTGACAATCGCAGCATGCTGCGATTGCCTCGGTCCGAGGAAAACGGCCGAGAAAAAATCAGATGCTGGGAGCTGCTCCATAGATTAACATTGGTCCGACTGCAATGCGATATTTCATCGCATTGCAGTCGTCCGTTTTTGTCGCCAGTGTGACCCCGGCCTAATAACATAAGCTGCAGATATCTGTAGCTCCTCCTCCTGACTCACTTTAAAGCCTCATTCACACATCCGTATTTAAACACATGTTAAAAAATGGTGCCAGTGTCATCAGTGTTTTTCATGGATGGATAAATAAATTTTTCACGGACCCATAGACTTGTATTGGCCATTTTCATCTGTGATACAGGAAAAAAAACGGACATATCTCCATGTGTGTTGCACAGGCACGCGATCCGTGAAAAAAACATGGGCATGTGACTACAACATTAGGTTAGGAGTACGTGTTATATCCTTGGAAAAAAAAAAACAACAAAAAAATGGATCCCACATTGACATGTGAATGAGGCCTGACCCGTGATCTCGCATGACATTGTGTCTATAGTGACGACTCTTATTTTGAGCACATGTCTTAATATGAGCCCTAGATTGCTCGTGTAGCTGCGATCCAGTCTAAGATAGTCTTCCAACATGCAAAAATGATACCACCCCTTCCCCGCTGCAGTAGGAGAGGAGGCTGCAGGGAGCTGCAGCAGGTAGGAGGGTGATGACCTGTGAGCTCTTCCTGTCCCTGTGTAATGCTAAATGTCTATCACACTTGCAAAGTAAACTTTAGTTGTTTTTTTTTTTTTTTTTTTCAAGTCCTTTTTGTGGGGAGGGGGGGGAGCGGTAGGGGGACACCTACAGATATTGGACATCACAATGTCTGTAACAACCTAAATCTCACCTTGTCACTTAGCTCGCCCAATGAACAAAATTTTAAACAAAAAAAAAAAAGACAGAATTGCAGTTTTATGAACCATTTAAATAATAAAATCGAGAATCTCACGAAAAATGTGCGGCTCGTACAATACAGCAACACATACAATTATTTTTTCTTTTTAGACACTGGATTTTATTGTGAAAAAGGGATTAAATATTAATAAACTATACATATATGGGATCATCTCTGTAATTACCCAAACTATAAAAATACGATGCTATTAATCCCATTAAAAAAAAAAGTCAGAATTTGTTTATCATGTTTTCTCGCAAAAAGTTAAATAAAAAGCTACATATACCCAAGAGGAGTACTAGTAAAAACTACAGCTTTGGTTTCTTTTTGAAGATTTAGGCCACATTCAGTATTTGGACAGTATTTTACATCCGTGTTTGTAAGCCAAGCACAGGTGTCGGTGATAAATGCAGAAGTGGTGACCTGTTTCTATTATACTTTTCTTCTGACTGTTCCACTCCTGGTTTTAGCTTAGAGATATTAACCCCTTTCTGTCATCGGATGTACTATCCCGTCCATGTGCCCTGGACTTAATTCCCAAGGACGGGATAGTACGTCATAGGCAATCAGCTGCGCTCCTGGGGGGAGCGCAGCTGATCGCGGCCAGGTGTCAGCTGATTATCACAGCTGACACCTGGCACTATGTGCCAGGAGCGGTCACGGACAGCTCCCGACACATTAACCCCTGGCACACTGCGATCAAAGATGATCGCAGTGTACCGGGGGCACAGGGAAGCATCTCGCAGGGAGGTGGCTCCCTGCGTGTTTCCATGAGACCCTCCGAGGGACCCTCCTCCCTGCAGGACCCCGGATCCAAGATGGCCGCAGGGTCCTTCCGGGTCCTGCAGGGAGGTGGCTTCATCATACCGCCGAACAAAACGTGGAATAACACGCAATCAAAAAGATGGCTATAAATAAACATGGTACCGCTGAAAACGTCATCTTGTCCCGCAAAAAACAAGCCACCATACATCATCATCAGCGAAAAAATAAAGTTATAGCTCACAGAATAAAGCGATGCAAAAACAATTATTTTTTATATATAATTGTTTTATTGTATAAAAGCGCCAAAACATAAAAAAATTATAAGGTATCGCCGTAATCGTACTAACCCAAAGAATAAAACCGCTTTATTTTATCACACGCGAAACAGTATAAACGAACCCCCCAAAAGAAATTCATGAATTGCTAGTTTTTGTTCATCCTGCCTCCCAAACATCGTAATACAAAGCGATCAAAAAATGTCATGTGTCCAAAAATGGTACCAATAAAAACATCAACTCGTCCCGCTAAAAAATAAGACCTCACATGACTCTGTGGGCCAAAATATGGAAAAATTATAGCTCTCAATGTGATGATGCAAAAACTATTTTTTGCAATAAAAAGCGTCTTTTAGCGTGTGACAGCAGACAAACATAAAACCCCGCTATAAATAATAAATCAAACCCCCCTTTATCACCCCCTTAGTTAGGGAAAAATAATAAAATTTAAAAAATGTATTTATTTCCATTTTCCCGTTAGGGTTGGGGCTAAAGTTAGGGTTGGAGTTGGGACTAGGGCTAGGGGTGTGTTAGGGTTAGGTTGTGTGGTTATGGTTAGGGTTGGGACTAGGGTTAAGGGTGTGTTGGGTTAGGGTTGGAGTTAGAATTGGGGGGTTTCCACTGTTTAGGCACGTCAGGGGCTCTCCAAACGTGACATGGTGTCTGATCTCAATTGCAGCCAATTCTGCGTTGAAAAAGTCAAACAGTGCTCCTTCCCTTCTGAGCTCGGCCGTGCGCTCAAACAGTAGTTTACCCCCACATATGGGGTATCCGCGTACTCAGGACAAATTGCCCAATAACTCTTGGGGTCCAATTTCTTCTGTTACCCTTGGGAAAATAAAAAATTGGGGGCGAAAATATCATTTTTATGGAAAAAAATAGATTTTTTATTGCTTTAGTTATAAACTTGTGTGAAGCACTTGGGGTTCAAAGTTCTCACCACACATCTATATAAGTTCATTTGGGGGTCTAGTTTCTAAAATGGGGTCACTTGTGGGGGGTTTCCACTGTTTAGGCACATCAGGGGCTCTCCAAACGCGACATGACACCCGCAGAACATTCCATCAAAGTCTGCATTACGAAACGTCACTACTTCTATTCCGAGCCCTGACGTGTGCCAACACAGTAGTTTTCTCCCACATATGGGGTATCAGCGTACTCAAGACAAATTGGACAACAACTTTTGTGATCCAATTTCTCCTGTTACCCTTGGGAAAATAAAAAATTGGTGAATAAAAGATCATTTTTGTGGGAAAAAAATGATTTTTAATTTTCATGCCCAGGCATTATAAACTTGTGTGTAGCACTTGGGGGTTCAAAGTGTTCACCACAGGTCTAGATAAGTTCCTTAGGGGTTCTAGTTTCCAAAATGGGGTCATTTGTGGGGAGTTTCCACTGTTTAGGCACATCAGGGGCTCTGCAAACTGAACATGACACCCATCAAGGTCTGCATTCCAAAACGTCATTACTTCCTTTCCGAGCCCTGCCGTGCGCCCAAACAGTTTTTTCCCCTCCACATATGTGGTATCAGCGTACTCAGGACAAATTGGACAACAACTATTGGAGTCCAATTTCCTTGGGAAAAATCAAAACTTGGGGACTAAAAAACCATTTGTGTGGATTTTTTTTTTTTTCACACCCAGGCATTATAAACTTTAGTGAAACACTTGGGGGTTCAAAGTGTTCACCACAGGTCTAGATAAGTTCCTTAGGGGGTCTAGTTTCCAAAATAGTGTCATTTGTGTGGAATTTCCACTGTTTAGGCACATCAGGGGCTCTCCAAACGCGACATTGTGTCAAGCCAATTCTGCGTTGAAAAAGTCAAACGGCGCTCCTTCCCTTCCGAGCTCTGCCATGCACCCAAACAGTGGTTTACCCCCATATATTGAGTATCGGTGTACTCAGGACAAATTGCACAATAACTTTTGACATCTTGTTACCCTTGGGAAAATAAAAATTGGGGTGAAAAGATCATTTTTGTGGAAAAAATATGATTTTTTAATTTTACTGCTCTACGTTATAAACTTGTATGAAGCACTTGGAGGTTCAAAGTGCTCACCACAGATCTAGATAAGTTCCTTATGGGGTCTAGTTTCTATAATGGGGTCACTTGTGGGGGATTTCCACAGTTTAGGCAAATCAGGGGCTGTCCAAACGCGACATGGCGTCTAATCTCCAGCCAATTTTGGTTTGAAAAAGTCAAATGGCGCTCTTTCCCTTCCGAGCTCTGCCGTGCGCCCAGACTGGTTTTCCCCCACATATGGAGTATCGGCGTACTCAGGAGAAATTGCACAACAACTTTATTTGTCCATTTTCTCCTTTTACCCTTGTTAAATTAAAAAAATTGTTTGTAAAAGATCATTTTTGTGACTAAAAAGTTAAATGTTCATTTTTTTCCTTCAATGTTGCTTCAGCTCCGTGAAGCACCTGAAGGGTTAATAAACTTCTTGAATGTGGTTTTGAGTACCTTGAGGGGTGCAGTTTTAAGAATGGTGTCACTTTTGGGTATTTTCTGCCATATAGACCCCTCAAAGTGACTTCAAATGTGAGGTGGTCCCTAAAAAAAAAAAAAAAAATGGTTTTGTAAAAATGAGAAATCACTGGTCAACTTTTAACCTTTATAACTTCCTAACAAAAAAAAAAATTTGGTTCCAAAATTGTGCTGATGTATAGTAGACATGTGGGAAATGTTATTTAGCAACTATTTTGTGTGACATATTTCTCTGTTTTAAAGGGAATTCAATGTTTGAAAATTACAAAATTTTCAAAATTTTCACCCTATTTCATTTTTTTCATAAATAAACGCAAGTAATATCTAAGAAATTTTACCACTCTCATGAAGTACAGTATGTCACGAGAAAACATTCTCAGAATCGCGAAGATTCCTTGAAGCTTTCCAGAGTTATAACCTCATAAAGAGACAGTGGTCAGAATTGTAAAAATTGGCCCGGTCATTAACGTGCAAACCACCCTCGGGGGTTAAGGTAAAATACCAAACGTGTGAACGTGGCCTAAGAGAACAGTCTGGGAATGTTGAAGATATCGTAATTAATATGTAATCTGTGATCTGTGTGGTTTTATTTATTTTTTTATTTTTTCTGGATAGTAATGACTCAAATAGGATTGTTAAAGTGTTAGTGCCGATATAGTGAACATTTTAATTGGGCTAATAGAACGGCTTTCTGATTGAAGCGTAACGAACTACAAACTGAAGAATATGACATTTTGTTTAAATTGAAAGAAACATTAAACTGAATGCTAATAACGTTGGCTGGGTGCTCACGATCCAGAACTAGCAGCACTTTGGACGCAGCGCACGTTCGCTGTGTCCAAAGTGCTGCCGTCTATTGAACGCAGGTAAATCTGCATGTGTTCACTGAACCGTGCGGAAACCCTGCGTTCAATATATTGTATTGGTGAAATTTCTGTTGCGGAGACTAGTGTCATCTCAGCAAGAAAAATTGACCTGCAGCGGTCTGGAAAAACTTCTCACATGTCCGTCTCTGCAGGTGAGCCGCAGGCATCTGTGCACGCACAGTGGACATGGGATTCCTTGAAATCCCATCCACTATGCTGTAACAGCTGGACGCTGCGGGTTTGACTCTGCACAAGTACGGTCCAACCCGCAGCAACTCTGGATCGTGGGCACATACCATGACCCCTCAAATGAGGTTTCTGCGTTTGCTTTCTGTATCCACCCCTGACGCTACTGGCAGCTGCAGTGACTGACCATTGTGGCAGTTCCTGTCCCATTACAGAGAGAGGAGCAGCTCTGGAGCACAACTGCTGCTCTGATAAGTAGAATACTTTTACCTAAATATTGCATTCATGAATGTTTTCTACAAAGATGACATGATTGCATTACTCCCATATATTTCAATATCTAATTAATCCTGATAAATGGGTTCTAAATGATTCCAAGACATCTGTACATGCACTTTAGACATTTTCTTTTACTTATATAATTGCCAAAATGTATGTAATTACCAGTTTAATCAGCATCAGACAGGATCAGTGAAAGAATGTCATCTTGTCAGTATGCGAGAAGAAACATGACACAAGTGAAATCAGTAATGCTTCATTTCCATAGTTATGGTTTGTGTACTTAGCCGATTTCTTCCCATAGCGAGAAACGATCGACTAAATGTAAGGCCTGTATATATATATATATATATACACACACACACACACACACACACAACACACACACACACACACACACACACACACACACACACACACCGATACAAACTCCCTGTGCTGCTGACAACAATTTACTGGCGGCGCAATAAACTATGCAGTGGTGACGTGTTTCTATCCTCTGACTGTTCCACTCCTGATTTCGGCTTACAAATACTACACAGTGCGCTGCAGTTTGAATAAAATAAGATCCACATTGCTTGTACAATTTAACCCTTTACCCCCAAGGGTTGTTTGCATGTTAATGACTGGGCCAATTTTTTACTATTCTGACTACTGTCCCTTTGAGGTTATAACTCTGGAACACTTCAACGGATCTTGGCGATTCTGAGAGTGTTCTCTCGTGACATATTGTACTTCATGTTAGTGGTAAAATTTCTTCGATTTAACTTGCATTTATTTATGAAAAAAATGGAAATATGGCAAAAATTTTGCAATTTTCAAACTTTGAATTTTTATGCCCTTAAATCAGAGAGGTTTTTTTTTAGGGTCCACATCACATTTGAAGTCACTTTGAGGGGTCTACCTAATAGAAAATACCCAAAAGTGATACCATTCTAAAAACGGCACCCCTCAAGGTGCTCAAATCCACATTCAAGAAGTTTATTAAACTTTCAGGTGCTTCACAGGAATTTTTGAAATGTTTAAAAAAAAAAATTAACATTTAACTTTTTTCACAAAATATTTTACTTCAGATCCATTTTTATTTTTCCAAGGGTAACAGGAGAAATTGGACCTCAAAAGTTGTTGTGCAATTTGTCCTGAGTACGCTGACACTCCATATGTGGGGGGAGGGGGAGGGAAACTGTTTGGGCGCATGGCAGAGCTTGGAAGGGAAGGAGCGCCGTTTTACTTTTTCAACGCAGAATTGGCTGGAATTGATATCGGATGCCATGTCGCGTTTTTGAAAATTAGACCCCTTAAGGAACTTATCTAGATGTGTGTTGAGCACTTTGAACCCCCAAGTGATTCACAGGAGTTTATAACGTAAAGCCGTAAAAATAAAAATATCATATTTTTCCACAAAAATGTGGATCTTCTCGGCCCCAATTTTTAATTTCCCAAGGGTAACAGGAGAAATTGGACCCAAAAAGTTGTTGTTCAATTTGTCCTGAGTACGCTGATACCCCATATGTGGGGTAAACCACTGTTTGAGCGCATGGTAGACGCTTTTTATTGTAAAAATGTTTTTTCATCATCATAAATTGAGAGCTATAATTTTTCCATATTTTGTCCCACAGAGTCATGTGAGGTATTGTTTTTTGCGGGACGAGTTGACGTTTTTATTGGTACCATTTTCGAGCACATGACATTTTTTGATCGCTTTTATTCCAGTTTTTGGGAGGCAGAATGAACAAAAACCAGCAATTCATGAATTTCTTTTGGGAGGGCATTTCGTT
This sequence comes from Oophaga sylvatica, assembly GCA_033576555.1. NCBI lineage: Eukaryota > Metazoa > Chordata > Amphibia > Anura > Dendrobatidae > Oophaga > Oophaga sylvatica. The sequence goes on from JARQOD010000006.1 coordinate 311,238,564, forward strand.
CTGCGTGTGGTAAAATTGATAAGGCAGTTTTATTTGTCGGGTCAGCACGATTACAGTGATACCTCATTTATATCTTTTTTTATGTTTTGGCGCTTTTATACAATAAAAACTTTTATATAAAAAATTATTTTTGCATCGCTTTATTCTGAGAGCTATAACTTTTTTATGTTTTCACTGATGACGCTGTACAGGGGCTTATTTTTTGCAGGACAAGATGATGTTTTCAGCGGTACCACGTTTATTTATATCCATCTTTTTGATCACGTGTTATTCCACTTTTTGTTCGGCGGTATGATGATAACGCTTTGTTTTTTTTGCATTGTTTTTTTTATGGTGTTCACTAAAGGGTTTAACTAGTGGGATAGTTTTTTATAGGGCGGATCGTTATGCACGCGGGGATACCAAATATGTGTACTTTTATTATTTAGATTTTTTTTTCACTAAAATATTTATTTATTGATATAATAAATATTGATTTTTTTAAAATATTTTTACAATTTTATTTTTTTATTTTAATTCTTATTTTTACACATTGTCCCACTATGTGACACTCCTTTTCTGCAGGCTGATCGCTTCTATAGCATGCAGATGAAGCAGCATCTGCATGCTATAGAAGCTTTCAGCGCTGCAGCTTCTCTGTGCACTAACCTTAGACTTCCTGACATGCACTGCGCTGCATCTTTGGTCGCAGTGTGCCAGGGGTTAAAGTGCCGGGAGTGGTCTGTGATCACTCCTGGCACTTAGTGCTGGGCGTCAGCTGTGAGAATCGGCTGACACCCGGCACCAATCGGCCGCGCTTACCCCATAAGCACGTCCGATAGCATGAGACGTACTAGTCATACGGGCCCAGGGCACATGGACAGGATAGTTCGTCTCATGTCATAAAGAGGTTAAACACAATTTTGCACAGAATAAAATGCAGTATTTACACTACATGGGAATACAACTGGAATGATTTTTGTTCTTATAAACCTGCAGCATCACCCTCCGCCCTATAATCACTGCAGATTTTGGTTTGAAAGGTTATGTAAGTTGTATGTTATATTTCTGGCAGAGGATCCTTTCCCACTTGTAGAAATTCTTCCAGTATTACCATAATGAAATATTTATTTATTCGGTCTCCCATGACCGCACCACGAGAGAGGGGATACGCCATTCAGGGACAGGAAACCTACAGACATAAAAGGGCGGCACCTCTCTCCCGCATCAGTTGGTTTCCTGTCCCTGACGGGTGAACCTCTACAGACATACCTTTTGTGAAGAAGGTAGGAGATTGAAGATTGCGTGGACCCGGCAGGCCGACTCGGGTAGCAGGGTCCCCTGCCTCGGTCTGTCCGGTGTGCCGGAAGTGCCACACTGCAGGTGAACTACATGTGTAGGCGGCAGCAGAGGAAGCAGCCTCCGGGAAGGAGAGCTAGCTTGAACATGGTCCATCGCTGCTGGTGCTGGTAAGTATGCGCTGCGTCAGTCTCCTGGGGCCATGGCTGGGCTTGCAGTGGCATTCTCCCGGGGGCCTTGGGCTGTGTGTAGTGTCGCGCGTCCATATGGGGCGGCTGTGGAGCGTCCGGCGCGCTCTGGCGTCGGGCTAGGTCGCGGCCTGTGTGATGTGGCCTGTGGGGGGGGAGCCTGGTGATGCGGGCGCAGGCATGGCCCAGTGATGCGTCTGGAATGCGCTGTGTGTGCCGCGGGCAACCCTTGATGACGCGGCTGGGCGCACCCCGATGACTTCAATGGGTCGCCGGAAAACATAACGGCCCCAGATGGAGGATGCGGGATGTGGTCTGGGATGCGGAGCACGGGTCCGGGGCACAAGGGGCATTAGCCGCACGGGGGCAGGGGGCGCGGTCACGGGGAGGGGCGTTCAACAGCCGTCAGGGCACCGGGCAGACCATTTGGAAAGTCCTGCTGGCCCCGTCTGGGGACGGTACCTGAGGGGATGTCCCGCTATTTAATGAGGCTATGATAGCTGCCAATTGCTTCCAGGCCCATTTTCCAAAATGGAGTCGCCAGAGCAGCAAATGCAGCAGCAGCAATCACCAGAGGAGCAGCAACAGCAGCTCACGCAGAAGCCCCATGTAAAGGTCACCCAGCGACGGTCTAGTGGCAGTGGACGCACTGGTGGCTCTAAAACTAGTCAGAAGACTAGGCTGGACAAGTCTCCAGGCCATAGGAACAAGCCGACGGCTGAGAACGACCCCCATGGATTACGGCACCACTTGGATGCACGTCACGGGTAAATGATCTTCGAGAACGTTCACTTGGTGATGTAGTATTTCCCCTCTTTTCTCTCCACATTTGTCAGGGGAGGAAGTGTACCGCTAAAGCCAAACACAAGGAGTGTGCGGAGTCCTGCTGCCAGATTACTATGAGAGAAAGCTGTGCAGGTAGTGCATACAGCGTTTAGTGGCAGAAGAGACTCCAGACTTTACTTCCAGTTTAAGGGAGATGGTCAGAGCAGAGGTCAGGGGCTCAGTGAGGTCCCTGTCCCAGGAGATGGTCTTTTAGGGAAGAGAACCCAGATCTCCTGTGTCAGTTTCGGGGAGTGACTCGGGGGAAGTAATATCGGATTCATCCCCCTCATCTTCGTCATCTTCAGAAGCCCGGTCAAGTCATTCCTGTTTTTCACTTGACCAGGTGAGTCGGCTAGTGAAGGCAGTAAACAGTACAATGGGTATTGTGGAGTCCCGGCCGGAAAGGTCCATGCAGGACATGATGTTTAAAGGCTGGATCGGAAAGTCCGTAGGTCTTTTCCCGTGAATGATAAAATCAATTCACTGATTGCACCGGAGTGGAATAAAACTGAGAGAAAGGGTTCTCTACCTCCAGCCTTTAAAAGACGATACCCATTTGAGGAATCGGCCTCATCCTTGTGGGATAAAGCCCCAAAGTTAGATGCAGCTGTCACTAAGGTGTCCAAAAAGTCCTCTCTACAATTTGAGGACATGGGTAATTTGAAGGACCCGTTGGACAGGACGGTTTTCTAAAGGGCGCTTGGGAGATGCTTGGGTCCTTTAGGCCAGCAGTAGCGGCCACATGCATAGCCAGATCTTTAATGGTTTGGCTAGACCGCTTAGAGGAGCAACTTAAAGGAAAGGTCTCTAGAGACGATATCCTGTCCTCCATTCCTATGATCCAGGGAGCTGCTGCCTTATCAGATGCTTCTGCGGATTCCATAAGATTAGCAGCAAGGACAGCGGCCCTTTCCAATGCTACTCGTAGGGCCTTAAAATGTTGGCCAGGGGACATCCAGGCCAGATCTAAATTGTGTAGCATCCCGTGTGAGGGGGTGCATATATTTGGCCCAGTAGTGGATGAACTTTTGGAGAAGGCAGGGGACCGTAAAGGCACTGCCACACTTAGCGATCGCACTAGCGATCACGATAACGACTTAACCTGGCGAGATCGCTAGTGCGATCGCTAGTTAGATTCCAAACACATCTCATCAGCGATCTGTGATTCCAAACGCATCTCATCAGTGATCTGTATAACGACCTCTGCGGTCGTTGAGAAAACCTAGTCCCACCTGCGGCGCTGGTGAAGTCGTTCATAAAGGGTGTCACACTCAGCGATTCAGGCTCACCAGCAGGACACCAACGACCAAAAAACGGCTCAGAACGTTCATAAGCGATCAACGACATCTCAGCAGGGGCCACATCGCTGCTACATGTCACACACAGCTAAGTCGCTAACGAGATCGCTACTGCATCATAAATGGTGACGCAGTAGCGATCTCGTTAGCGATCTCGCTAGCAATCTCGCTTAGTGTGGCATACCCTTAAGAAACATATTCCGCAGCACTTTATATATATGTAGGCATGATTTCAACAGGAGGTGATCTGCTAGAGATAAGAGCAGATGGGACAGCAATAAGAAAAAAGGTAGAGGATATGTTCAGTTCCTCCCGGGATCGCAGGAAACCGCAATGACTGCCGGACCAGGTGGAAGGAAGGCTGACGGCCTTCTACCCAGCCTGGTCAAAAATTTTGAATAGCCCATGGATACTTGACGTCATCAAGGCAGGACTCAAATTTGGATTTCAGAAGAGACCTCAGGATAGGTTTTTGTTAACTCCCATCCGTTCTTCACCTGCAGAGCAATTGGCGCTGGAGTCTGAGGTCCAGGAACTACAACAGAAGGGGGTCCTGGTAGAAGTTCCTGCGGCACAAAGAGGTAAGGGGTTATATTCCCCCTTCTTCCTGGTTAAAAAAAAAACAGATGACTCCTTCCAGACTATTATCAACTTGAAAGGTCTCAATAGATTCTTGTTGATCCGTTCCTTCAAAATGGAATCCGTAAAGTCAGCAATAATGCTGCTCTTTAGAAAATGCTTTGTGGTGGTATTAGATTTTAAAGATGCCAGCTATCATGTCCTGATACATACTGACCATCAACAGTACCTTTAGAGTGTCCGTTTCACTGGGAGGGGTAATAAAATATTTCCAGTTCAGAGCTCTTCCATTTGGGGTCCCTATTGCTCCCCGGGTATTTACTAAGATGGTGGCAGAAGTCATGGCACATCTTCATGAGCAGGACATACTAGTGATCCCCTATCTAGATGACTTGTCAATTGTGGTCCACTCAGACCGACACTGCACTTCTTAGTTAAAGAAAATATTGGTGACCTTACAGAAATTAGGATGGTTTATTAGTTTTAAGAAATCACGATTGCAGCCCCTGAAGGTGCAGGAGTTCCTGGGTCTCGTCCTAGATTCTGGAGCTCAGGAATGTCGACTACCGGAATCGAAGGTTGACAGTATTCGGCAACAGGTGCTCAGGGCAGTGAATAATCCATCGATGTCCCTTAGAGGGGCAATGTCACTTTTAGGCTCACTCACGTCGTGCATTCCGGCGGTACTCTGGGCCCAATTCCACACTAGAGCCCTGCAGTGGGATGTATTGCATAATGTTCGTCAACTAGGAGGACATAGAGAGTAAATTTTCTTTGTCCCCCACTTCCATACAGTCTTTATGTTGGTGGTTACACTTGTCAAACCTGTGTAGAAGAGTTCCCTGGATAAATCATATTTCCCGGGTGGTTACTATGGACGCTAGCCCCTGGGGCTGGGGGCATATATAGAGGATATATAGATCCAAGGGGCGTGGACACATTCTGAGCAGAGAGTGTCGTCTAACCTGAAGGAGCTGTTAGCTGTAGAGCAAGCTTTAAGTAGATGTCAGACTGTTCTCAGACAATCAGGTAACTATAGCCTACGTTAACCAGCAGGGGGTAACTCGGTCTAAGGGTACTGTCACACTCAGCGACGCAGCAGCGATCCCAACAACGATACGACCTGGCAGGGATCGTTGCTCCGTTGCTTTGTGGTCGCTGGTGAGCTGTCACATAGGCAGACTCACCAGCGATCAGAACCAGTGAGCATGCTGGTATCCAGTGTAAACTGCGGGTAACTAAGCGCCACGCAGCACCTAGTTACCCGATGTGTAGCCTAGATACCAGCTCTCAGCTTCTGCTGTAGAGCGCTGAGAGCCGGTAACCAGGGTACATATCGGGTAACTACGTGCCGCGCGGTGCTTAGTTACCTGCTGTTTACACTGGATACCAGCTCGCTGATCGTTGGTCTCCCGCTGTCACACGCAGCGATGCGCGCTGGCCAGCGGGAGACCAACGATCAAAAAATGGTTCAGGACATTCAGCGACGATCAGCGATACCCAGCAGGGGGGCTGATCGTTGCTGCATGTCACACATAGCGGGATCACTGGCTAGGTCGCTGTTGCGTCAAAAATCGGTGACGCTTCAGCGATCTCGCTTAGTGTGACGGGGCCTTAAGTCATTGATGGAAGTGGCGGATCGTATTTTCAGATAGCTGAGACTCCTCTGCTGTCACTTAAAGGAAAGGACAATGTCAAGGCCGATTTTCTAAGTCGCAACAGGCTCAGACAAGGAGAATGGATACCAAGTCAGTCTGTTTACAACCAGATTGTACAGATGTGGGGGCCCCAGATATAGACCTTTTTGCCAACAGGAGGAACAGAAAAGTGCATCAATTTTGTTCTTTAAAACCTAGAGAAGATCCGTATGCAGTGGATGCTCTCTTAAACCCTTGGGACTTCAATCTTGTCTATGCTTTTCCCCCAATAGCCCTAATTCCTGTAGTTCTAAGGAAGATACAGGAGGACAGGGTGCATATAATCCTGATAGCTCCATTCTGGCCCAGGAGACCGTGGTTGCCCTGGCTAGGGAAGATGTCCGTCACCAGACCATGGGTGCTTCCAGAGCTCCCAGATTTCCTCTCCCAAGGTCCAATTTTCCATCCATGAGTGTCCAATCTACATCTGATGGCTTGGAATTTGAAAGGGCACTACTGAGGGAGAGGGGGGGTTTTCTCGGGGCCTGGTTAATACCTTGCTAAAAAGCAGAAAGGCTTCCACGACGAGTATATATGCCAGAATCTGGAAAAAGTTCCTGACAGTCTCGGGGCGGAGATTGGAGGAAAGTTTAGGGCTAACCAGGTGTTGGTATTTCTATGCAGCCGCACACTCGGGTCCGAGAGCGGGCGGCCGTGCCGGGTGTTGATGCGAGAAAGTAGCGTGACTAACTCGCATCACACTCGCAAGTGTGACGCCGGCCTTAGAGTTCAGGTATCGGCATTAGGGGCCCTGTACAATTGTAATCTAGCAGGCAATTACTGGGAAGCCAGATTCATTAAGTCAGCGACTAGATACAGACCCATCCTTAAGCAGAGGATGGTGCCGTGGGATTTAAATCTGGTGCTAACAGTGTTGACGGAAGCCCCATTTGAACCTATTGAAATAGCCCCGATAAAAATTCTATCTATCAAAACGGCCCTTTTAGGCTGGTTTCACATTTGCGTATCGGTGCGCAGCGTTTGATCTGCATCGATCCGCATGCGTCATGCGTACATATCTTTAACATGGTGTACGCAGGGACATGCGTTTGCGTACGCATGCGTCGTTTTGCGGTGTTCAGCGAACGCAACATGTTGCATTTTTTTGAAGTGTCAAAAATCCGTCAAATATGCACAGTCATGCGGATGAGTGCGTAAAAAAAACGCATTGGTACGCAAGAACATAAGCATGGATGCGTTCGATGCCCATGCAGACTTCAGACTGCGCATGTCCAGGAACTGATTACAGCACCTGGAAATATGGAACGCATGCCCATAAACAACGCAAACGCATGCAAAAAATGCATGCTAACGCAGCTTTTTTTTTTGCGTCATGTGTAAGCTGATGCGGATAAAAAAATTGCTGTGTTGGCATGCGTTTTGGCATACGTCGGCGCATGCAGATGATACGCTGTGCACACAATCGCTAATGTGAACCTAGCCTTAGTCGCACTAAGGTCCGCCCGAAAGATTAGTGACCTGCAGGCCCTTTGTAGACAACCTCCATACACCCAATTTAGGGAAGATGGTTGTTTTGAAACCAGATCCCCTGTATCTGCCAAAGGTGGCTTCAAAATTTCACAGACTGTAGGAAATAGTCCTCCCTTCTTTCTGCTCTAACCCTACCAATCAAAAGGAAAAAAAGCTCCATTCATTAGATGTTAAAAGGTGTTTACTTAGTTATATGTCAGTAACCGACCCATGAAAGAAGGAAAATTCTTTATTAATATCCTTTCAGGGGTTAGGAAGTGGCTTAGAGTCTCCAAAAGCACCTTAGCTAGATGGATCAGGGAGGCGATTTCTTTGGCCTATACAACAGGTGGCATAAAAGCTCACTCTCCTCGAGCCATGGCGACATCTTGGGCACAGAGGTCGGAAGTGTCGATTGAGGACATATGTAAGGTGGCTACTTGGTCTTCTCCGTCCACTTTCTTTAACCATTATAGACTGGATTTGGGTGACTCTGCTGATCTCACATTTGGGAGAAGGGTGCTTGAGGCAGTAGTCCCTCCCTAGACTCTTTACATCTCTGTAATTCTCTCCTGGTGCTGTCATGGGAGACCGAATAAATGCTTAGCTACTTACCGGTAACAGTGTTTTTCGGAGCCCATGACAGCACCCTTATATTCCCTCCCTTTCACTTGTGGATGAGCACCCTGCTAGGCTTTAAGTTTAGTCATGTGTGCAGATTATACTTAGTTTAAATTGTTGTATATTTTGCTACTAACCTGGGAGGTCCTCTCATGCTCTGTAATCCAACTGATGCGGGAGAGAGGTGCTGCCCTTTTATGTCTGTAGGTTTCCTGTCCCTGAAGGGCGGATCCCCTCTCTCGTGGTGCTCTCATGGGCTCCGAAAAACTCCGCTACCGGTAAGTAGCTAAGCATTTTGTCACCATTTGCAGCACCTTCCTCTGATCCTCCACAATCTGCGGCTCATATTTATCTTGTCACCCATTCTAATTTCCATGATTTCCAAGCTGTTTAAGCTTTTTTGAATTTTTAACTTTGTGGTTTGTTATACCCTCTTAAAGTCACATCCACGTTTATTTATATAATAAGGCATGCAGATGGCCGCCACTTCCCTAAAAGGTTTGTTTCTCCTCAGGGAAACGCAATGTTTTATGTCCGCTTCCTACTGTGGTTACACAATGGTATATGTAGTGTAAGCTTGGTAATTTTATGAATTTCCCATTCATACATTGAATCCCTCACAATTTCAACCAGTTTTAGTTAAAAGGTTTATTTTATTGCGTTTGGAGCAGTTCCAGATATTGGCATATTTCTTTTTATTTTTGCACTTTTGTTTTTTTTTTCTTCCCCTTTTTCCAAGAGCCAACATTCTTTTTCCATCAACATAGCCATAGGAGGGCTGCACGCCTTTTGCGGGACAGTTTGTGGCCTTGAATGGCGCGATTTATTTTTCATACAATGGATTGGAAGACATTGAAAAAAAAATCACAAGTGCAGTGAAATGGTAAAAAAAAGAAGTCCAAAATTCCATAATTTATTTTGATTTCACTTTTACAGCATTTATTATGCAGTAAAAATTACCTGGCAGTATGATTATTATAGTGTTACCAAACTCGTACAGTTTTGTTGTTTCATTAAATTGGTTTGTGTCACCATTTTCTGAGACCTGTCATTTTTATTGCTTTTTCTTGTATAGATGGATCTGTATGAAGGCTTTTTTTTCCAAGGCAACCTGAATTTTTTATTGATGCCATTTTGGGTTAGATTTGATAGCTATATTGTTTTTTTTTTGTTTTTTTTTTGTATTTCGATGCAGGTGTGGCGATTGAAAAACTGTAATTCAAAATTTTTTTTTCTCTTTACATTTATTGTACTGGTTAATTTTATATTTTGATAGTTCAGTGATGGCAACTGCGCCTATTTGGACCATAGGCCCCAATTGATCCGATCACGTGTAAGATAATTTATCATTCTATGACTATATGTCATAAGGTTGACGTATCATGGCTCATAATCTGATTGTCACACAGATAAAGTAGTATACAAGTAAATTCTTAATTAGGAGTACTTACAGTGGGTACGGAAAGTATTCAGGCCCCTTTTAATTTTTTCACTTTTTGTTTCATTGCAGCCATTTGGTAAATTCAAAAAAGTTCATTTTTTCTCATTAATGTACACTCTGCACCCCATCTTGACTGAAAAATAAAACAAATTAGAAATTTTTGCAAATTTGTTAAAGAAAAACTGAAATATCACATGGTCATAAGTATTCAGACCCTTTGCTCAGACACTCATATTTAAGTCACATGCTGTCCATTTCCTTGTGATCCTCCTTGAGATGTTTCTACTCCTTCATTGGAGTCCAGCTGTGTTTAGTTAAACTGATAGGACTTGATTTGCGAAGGCACACACCTGTCTATATAAGACCTCACAGCTCACAGTGCATGTCAGACAAAATGAGAATCATGAGGTCAAAGGAACTGCCCAAGGACCTCAGAGACAGAATTGTGGCAAGGCACACATCTGGCCAAAGTTACAAAAGAATTTCTGCAGTACTCAAGGTTCCTAAGAGAACAGTGGCCTCCATAATCCGTAAATGGAAGAAGTTTGGGAACACCAGAAGTCTTGACCAGAAGACCTGGCTGTCCAGCCAAACTGAGCAATCGTGGAAGAAGAGCCTTGGTGAGAGAGGTAAAGAAGAACCCCAAGATCACTGTGGCTGAGCTCCACAGATGCAGTAGGGAGATGAGAAAAAGTTCCACAAAGTCAACTATCACTGCAGCCCTCCACCAGTCGGGCTTTTATAGCAGAGTGGCCTGACGGAAGCCTCTCCTCAGTGCCAGACATATGAAAGCCCACATAGAGTTTGCTAAAAAACACATGTAGGACTCCCAGACTATGAGAAATAAGATTCTCTGGTCTGATGAGAAGATAGAACTTTTTGGTGATAATTCTAAGCTATATATGTGGAGAAAACCGGGCACTGCTCATCACCTGCCCAATACAATCCCAAGAGTGAAACATGGTGGTGGCAGCATCATGCTATGGGGTGTTTTTCAGCTGCAGGGACAGGACGACTGGTTGCAATTGAAGGAAACGTGAATGCGGCCAAGTACAGAGAGATCCTGTATGAACACCTCTTCCAGAGTGCTCTGGACCTCAAACTTGGCCGAAGGTCCACCTTCCAACAAGACAATGACCCTAAGCACACAGCTAAAATAACAAAGGAGTGGTTTCAGAACAAATCTGTGACCATTCTTGACTGGCCCAGCCAGAGCCCTGACCTAAACCCAATTGAGCACCTCTGGAGAGACCTGAAAATGGCTGTTCACCATCCAACCTGACGGAACTGGAGAGGATCTGCAAGGAAGAATGGCAGAGGATCCCCAAATCCAAGTGTGAAAAACTTGTTGCATCATTCCCAAGAAGACTCATGGATGTTGTAGCTAAAAAAAAGGGTGCTTCTACTCAATACTGACCAAAGGGTCTGAAAACTTATGACCATGTAATATTTCAGTTTTTTTTTTTTTTTCAGTCCAATCATGAGGTGCAGAGTGTACATTAATGAGAAAATTGAACTTTTTGAATTTACAAAATGCCTGCAATGAAACAGAGTGAAAAATTTAAAGGGGTCTGAATACTTTCCGTATCCACTGTATGTGTTGAAGCTGCAGATAAACAGCCAAATATTGGCATTATGCGGATTAATAATCTCAATTATCTCTGTATCTTCAAGTAGTATACTGCAGCCTGAAAAATTGCATGATAGAACATATATATTATGGGCTTCACCCAACTTTTACACAACTCTAATTACATAGGACATCCATTTCATCTTCAGATGCAATGAGTATATTCGTGTTGCATAAGGGCTCAGTGGTGAATTTGCCCTTGTCAATTCAAAGTTGTAATATAGTTCATTACCAAGCTGGATGGGGTACACATCTATCGATCCCCAAAACCACTGTGCAGACATGCGGTATACATGAATGATAAAGTATGTTGTAACAGTCTCAACCAACTTCAGTTGGTGGTTAGTCAGCAAATTCCTTAGGTGCTGTATCCTACCATGCTGGTGACTGCCCCCCCCACCTCAACGACTCCCTAAGAGTTTCGTCAAATCACTCATCAGGGGAGTGATGCAGAGAAGGTATCATGTCCGTCCAGGACCAAAAAATGTCATGTTATTATTGCTCTATTACCTGTTACGGTATGTTCCTTTTTATCCTGTGTGCGCTTACAGTGTACTTCCTGTCCAGTCTAAAGAGGATAACTGGCAGTTGGAGCGCGGTAATGGATTCAGTGATCTAATACATCCAGTTGCTAGACATCGCTTGATATAGGTTTCAGTGGCATCTGGCCGGTGGAACGCCAACGTCCCATATCGGGACCTGCGTCCCAGGATGTTAGGGCGCAGGCGACTCTATATGTGCAAGATAGCACATGTATAATGCGCCGAATGACTATATAATGACTCTGAATGACTATATGAGGCAAATAATACCGATCTTCTAGACAGGAGGACAGTAACCTCAATTCTCACTTTTTACTCCTATTTAATATCAGAAATAAAAGGGAGGTAGATAAAGATCTCCATAATACCAATTGCATGTTTATGGTTTTTAATTTCATAAGGCAATTTACGTATACAGTGGATCACTAGGAGGTGAACCCAATGGACAAGGCATCCAATGCCTACGAAGGATTGGGGTACCACGTGTACAAAAAGGAAATAAACAGATTTGGATATATAAGAATGAGAAATTCTCAGATCACAGTGAGCATCAAAGGAGCGCAAGGGAGAGATAAACTTATGAGAGATATTCTCAAATATTAATTACTCGAAAGGCGCTCAAGGAGAAATTTAGAAATATAATTATAAGAGATTCAAATTAAGTGACATGTTACCTTTGCCAAGCTGCACGATGGACCTCCATAGCTGGAAAGGGGGGTTAGGGGTAGTTGGTCTTTTCCTATTTTTACCTAATTATTTATTAATCTACCCATCACGGAGGTTGGCACCCTAAGAACTTGCGCCACAAGTTGACACTCTGGGTTTTGCAGCAGAAAAATCTGCAAAAATGTAATGTATGCACATACCTTTTGGTTTGCAAAAATACTTGTGGAGATGCCTTGGTAAATTTTGCCAATGTTTTCAGTCCACCCTTAATAATGACATTAATAATTTCTGGCTTCTTATTCTACAAGTCCAATTAACCACTGATCTATTTAGCTTGGTAACTATCACAATGATGCAAGTTTAGTCCTGCACTAATGCGTATAGTTAACAATGTAAAATTAAGTAAAAATTATGGAAACTCATGAAGAGTTTAATTATAACTTCAGTTAAGTCATTAGATCGAAGTCCCACTGTGTTTCGCTCCAGGATATTCCTTTTCTTTTTTTTAAGCTCAACCATGTTTCTGTGTTGCATTACTTCACAGCAAGATACATAGAGCCCAAGTTCTTATAATAAAGGAAGTGGAAAAGCAGATGTGTCATATTAAACTAATTTATTGGAAATGTTTGCCTTTTCATCCCTCTTAAAGGAACAAATAAAATCCTGTGGACAGGAAGAACAGGAGTATGTGTTTACACTGTGCTCCTGTCCAATGTCGGCAAAATCATATGTGCAATAAATGGCTGAATCCTCTCCAAAAGGTTGAAGCATAAACAAAATATGGTGGCTAAATACTAAGGTGGAGATTTAGTGCGCCAATTTTATCTTACTGAATGGTTTTGAAAAGTGTCTAAAGAAGGAGGCATAGCTTGGTGGACTCTAAAACAACAAAAAAACAAAAACAGTAGAAGTGACCAGATAAACCAATGACACACATGTAATACTGACATAAAAAGTAAGGCAACCAATAAATTGGCTTTGGGGAAGGATTGCATCTCCGGATACTTTTTTTTTTTTTGCCTAAATCTTATTGATTTAATATTTAACTTGACATCTGGATCCAGCATGTGTCTTATGCATTGTGCATCATTGTTGACAGGATTTTGTAAAGTTCGTTCTATTCAAACCCTAGCCACAACAAAGATAGAAAAAAATGGTGCCTAGTCTTCCCCACAACATAACATGTTTTTCAACAATCTTTATAATATCCATTTATTTTATAAAGAAATTTGATTGTGAATTGTATCCTAATTGGAACCAAATGCTGCAAAGATGAGTGCCATGGACTGCAGGTGGTATTCATAGTGCCCATTTAAGTCACTAGTGGTCATGGCTTAAAAGAGTTGTCCACGGTTGGACAACCTCATATTAATGGGCTCAGGGAGGTGACTTGTGCTGCTCCTCCATACTCAGTGCTGCATTCCCGCCTGGGGTCAACATCGGGCAAAGGTATCAAATGGACTCTGCAGCCAGTCAGCATTTGCTTATCTGTGGGAGTGTTCACATTTTGTTTCTTCTGCTCCAGCAAAAGTTGAATGTTACAGCCAATCAGCGGCTGATTGGCTTCAAGGTTGGGTCTACATGATGCCTCTGTCAGATGTTGATCCCAGCAGACCTGCTGGAGACACCACACTGATTTTAGAAGAGTGGTACTGGTCCAGAAGCTTCAATATTTTTTTTATTCAATTTCCAGAGCCTGCTGATGAGGATTTTTCCAGTAGAAAACAATCCCTTTACAGCTAAAGCAAGGAGTAAAGTCTAAGCAATTACATGTTCCCTTAATCCCTACAATGTAGCATTAATTTTATCATGGGACTCACTAGGTTTCTGCTTTTATGGAGTGTTTTCCATTAGCAACAGTGGTACCAGAACATAAAACAGTTATTTTGGTCAGAAAAAGTTTAACTGGCAAGAATTAGGCTGGAGTCAGAGCCGGCAGCCGACAACTGAACGAAGTCTGAGACAATCAGTTCTAAATAGGGATGATCGAATAGCTTCGGATAAGTGCTTATCAGAATAGCTATAGCACTTACCGAATAGCTGCCTCGGTAACCTGGATCCCGATAATCAGCTGTTCAGCTGCATGTGTCACAGCTGTGTGACAGTCACAATACATATATGGAGAGCCTGTGTGTTGTGACTGTCACACAGCCGCGACACATGAAGCTGCGGCGCCAAACAGCTGATTATTGGGAGCGCTCCAGGTGTCTGGGTTCCCGATGCAGCTATTCGGATAAGCACTTGTCCAAAGCTATTTGATCAAAACTAATGTTCTAAACATTGCAAGCATTAACAAACCTTAGCAGTCAAGGGACCAAATGATTGACATCATTGTCAATCCTAGATTACTGTGGGATGGATCGTCATTATAGTTGGAGCACATGAGCATTAGTGGTATTTGGGGGCACTGGTTCTTTTATAAAAAGATAAGGCGCATACATGTAAGGGGGCAGACAGACGGCCGAATTTCTCATGAGAGGATAGCATTGCAATCCTCGGACTGACTATTGGCTCTCCTGAGCATAACAACTGCAAAGAAATACATCACGCTGTCACGCTCAGGTCAGGAGAGATGTTGAGCCAGACCATCACTGAGATGCAGTCCTCGCGTGAGCAATACGGCCGTCTGTATGCGCCCTTATGCATAAAATTTAGTGCAGAATGCCCAGCATTAATTATGCCAGCAGAGTGCCCCCTCTTTATAGTGTTAGTGGAGTGTGCATGGGTTTCATCAATTGTTATAGCAGAGTGCCTTTAATAATAGTACTGGAAAAGTTCCCACTTCAATCGTGTCAGTGGTAGGCACACTCATTAATAATGTCAGCAATTTGCCCCCATTAATAGTAATGAGGGTACTATTCTAAATTTTCCCAATTAAAATCCAGACTCCCACACCGACCCTCTAAAAAAAAAAAATGATATTATTTTTCTGTTTTGGCGTCTCTACAGACTGGTATTATAGACCTGTAGGCACTATGAGACCCCAGATAGTCTTAGCGATGCTTATGTTGGGATTTTTCCTCTTTTACACAACATATATTGAGGTGAAAAATTGTATTGCCTCATTGGGCCTCTTGAAGTAGCCCTATAATACAATATGGTCCTTGGCCTGAAAAGTCTGTGCATCTCTAATTTAATGTGCAAGATTTCCCTACTCTCCATTAACATATTATGTTGGGGAAAGAGGATTGTCACGTTAAAAGCAGCAGCCCTGCCTCCCCTCACTGCAAATGCATGCACACTCGGCTTAACTGGCATTCATATATATGAGATGGGGGTTGGGAGAGATGGATGCTGTTTTTTTCTGATTGTGATATAGTAGGACACTGCCGGTCCATTATGAGTTTAAGGTGAGCCGTATAGAAGAGCCAATAGTCTTCAACATCTCTGTTGTGCTGACCGGATTGTTAAGACTTTCCCGAGGATTGTAAACTATAAAGCTGTGTTTTCTTTGAGAATCTGGTGTTTACTGTATGACTAATGGTCAGTATGTTCCATTTAATTTCTCCTGACCTCCTTGAGCTTGGCAGTACAGATGTGTGTTTTTAGTATGTCCTTGTATAACCCAGAGTCTAAATCGGATCTGTGACTCCAGAGGTGATGTAGTTACAGGATAAACATCTCAAAAGTGTCGGAAGAGAACTTCCTAAAAACTGGTTGGCAAAAGTGGAAAGACAAACATGTCCTGGTTCTAGAAACGGTAATAACTGTATGTCTGTACATCCACTCTTGGTTTCCTTATTGTCTAAATAAACTTGCACACATGCCCAGAATGTTGGAAGTGTATTAGCCACCCACAGTATTTAGGGGCTGCCAAGTGTCTCTCCTTGGCAGTGGTCATATTTTCCAGTGGTAAAGTCACTATTATATTTAATTACTGAGGATTTTTGGTTTCTTGTGTTTTGCTGCCAAGTTACCACACGCCCTATTTTTCATATGTATGCAGTTTGCTAAGACTATACTGCTTTCATATGGGCAAAATGTTAAAGAAAATCATTGGTAGTACCAAATGTTGGTACATTGTAAATGTGTGATGTTTAAATAATGGGAATAGAACAATATTTAACCACAGAAAAGGTGATCAATATATGATCACCTGGAACCTGACCACTGTACTGTGGTGGCCTAATAGGTCAATTTGCCCTGAATCTATCCAACCTTCCAATACATTTTCTCATATGGTTTTGATGGCTGTTAGCCTAAATCACTCAATATAATCCATGTTTAACACATTTTTTTAAGAGTATTTTGGAACGGAACCTCTCCAAAATCCTACTTGAAAACTCAATCAATAACTAAACCAAATTTGATATTCTTACAAGATTTTTTATTTTTTTTGCATTTTGAGTGTTTTAAAAATGTCTGGTAGAAACAAGAAAAACTTTGAAATGCAGGGAAAAAACACTCTCCAAACCTCTGAAAAGAACTTCAGAAAAAAGTTCAGGAAAAGAAAAACTGTTCCAAAAATCCTGCTAACTTCACCCCTCCCCCCCCTCAAAAAAAAAAAAAGAAAAGTTTCCTGAAGCTAAACCTTTATTTTATTTTTTTTTTATGCCTGGAAAAAAAACTACACAATTTTAGTTTTGCATTAACTATAGGGCTTCACGTTGGATAACATTGGAATGGCCATTGAATCAGTCCTGTGTAGTACACCCAAGGGTTTTAGAAATCGCAAATTTGTAACTGGTTCCAGGAGCTTCACATTTGGCTAAGATTGCATTGATGAAGGCTACAAAGCCAGAAATGGCTGAATTCAAGTTAACTCTTGCTTATATTCTTCTTTGATGTTGTGCTATTTTCATTTTAATCAAAACTATTAAGATTAATAACATTGTATTTTTGCATTTATTTTGCAGAGCACATGTGCACAGTGGTGTACTTTGACGACTGCATGTCTATCCATCAGTGTAAAGTTTCCTGTGAGTCTATGGGTGCATCGAAATACCGGTGGTTTCACAACGCGTGTTGCGAGTGTGTTGGTCCAGAGTGTATAGACTATGGCAGTAAGGCAGTGAAATGCATGAACTGCATGTTCTGAGATATTCTCCTCGGGCTCTTTACTGCCCTCTGTACAGAACTGCATTCCTGCCACTAAGATGTTGTATAATCTGTGCTGAACTACAGCAGTACATGACACTGTCCACTTGGAGAAAATGGTAAAGAAGAAAATGTCACATAGAAAGGAGCATTCAGTTTTTGGTAACAAAATTTTTGTTTTTATACTCTAGATTTTTGTAAATGTTTTAGATTGCTGTGTACCATTTCAGATTGTATTTTTTATAAACCATGTAAAATTAAATTTTATTATAAAACTTACCATATCCGTACCATTTATATTGTCTTTACATTTGGGAGAACAAAGTTTCTGTAACAGAAAAAAGGTTTGTTGTGATACAGATATTATGTCTTAAATGGCCGTTCCCTGAAATGGTTTAAAGGCAATAGCATTGTTTACTGGAAAAGTATATTATGTAATTTGTATATTTTTCTTGATGTTATTCCTCTAATTTGGGGATATTTTTTATATGTCGCACTTTTGGTCAATACTTTGAAATGTTTCATAAATCAATTTTACTTACTTTTTTGCATCTTGTGTTTTGTTCCATTTTTATAATTGTGTGAAAAGAGGTCGATTTTAGTAACTAGAAAGACTTTAAAATGTACTACAAACACTGGAAATGCTAATATAATTATAACAATTGTAGCAAAGCCAGGTAGACTAGAGTTAAATCTTAGCTCTACAGGTTCTGATTAGATCAGTGTCTGGCCTGAATATAACTAGGCTAGCTGTTCTCCTTAGTCACTCAACTCAGGGAAGCTGACCACACTGGATGTGTCTTGGAGCTAAAGAGAGAGACATGCCATAATTCCTCTCTGAGAACAGTCAGCACAGGCTGTGGGCAGAGAACCACAAGTATCAGTGGTTGCTATGGACAATAGCTGTTTTCTTTGACCGAGTTGGGACTAGCTCAGCCGTGTGTGAGTAACCAGGGTCTGTTATGTTAATTTAGCACCTGGACAAGGCTAGGGATTTAGGTTCGAGTTTGTTTTGGTGCTGTGCAACCTGTGGAAAGCAATAAAAACTGCATATGTTTGGACCAAATCTGCTTTACATGTGTGAATGGTGCCTAACGCCAACCAAGGGTAGTGAAACCCAACAATTGGTGGATTAAATGCGGGTGTGAAATCCCAGAGAGCACAGGCGATTGTAGTGTAAAGATTAAATGTCCTGGAAAAAGGCAGCTACAGCATTGCAAGCATGGTCTCAAAGCATGGAGGAGCATGTTAAGCAATTAGTTAATGTGCAGCAGCAAATACAGCAGCAGAAACAGTTAAAACATCAGCAGGAGTTTGGCAGCAGGTACAACAGAAGCAGCACATTGCTCTCTGGGCAGAAAATGTCCGGGTCAAGGAGATTGCACCATCCGCCAGCCAAAGTGAAGATATCCGGGTGACACGAATGGTACAGAAGGCCTCACAGAAGATGCCTCTGGAGCAGACCTGGGCAAACTGCAGCCCTCTGGCTTTTTCAGCCTGGCCCACAAACCGAGGCAGCCGAAGGGCTGAAACAGTGGCCCCCTCCGAGCCGTACTGTACCTCCCCCCGTCTGTCGTACATCCATTACTGTCGCCACTA
Organism: Oophaga sylvatica; assembly: GCA_033576555.1. Lineage (NCBI taxonomy): Eukaryota > Metazoa > Chordata > Amphibia > Anura > Dendrobatidae > Oophaga > Oophaga sylvatica. Next base: position 311,257,435 of record JARQOD010000006.1, read on the forward strand.
TCTACATCATCAGATATGCATACAGTGGCATGTGAAAATTTGGGCACCCCTGATCAAAATTACTGTTGTAAACCTCTAAGCAAGTTGGAAGATGAAATGATCTCTAAAAGGACTAAAGTTAAAGATGACACATTTTCTTTGTATTTTAGGCAAAATATATTTTCATCTTTTACATTTTAAAAATTACAAAAAGGAAATTGGGCCGATGTAAAAGTTTGGGCACCCTGCATGGTTAGTATGTAGTAGCACCACATTTTGCAAGTATCACAGCTTGTAAACACTTTTTGTAGCCAGCCAAGAGTTTTTCAATTCTTTGATATAGGAAGATGTGTATCTTGTACCGTGTTAGCCATGAGGACTCTCAAGTCTAATTTTTCATTCTTTGAGGGATTTTCATTCATTTTTCTTGGAATATTCTTCTGGTTCTGTGAGATTCCTGGGTCGTCTTGCATGTGCTGCTATTTTGAGGTCTAGCCACAGATTTTCAATGATGTACAACCAAGAAGAGGAATCTATATCTGAATCCAACCCAGCAAAGACAGGCAATATTACTACAACAATGTAAATTACAACCTCACACATAGCGGATGAATATACACGCAAAAAGTGTTCCAGCATGGAAAATGTAAAAAATTACCTTTATTGATTGAAATATAACATACAAATATAAGAACAATAAAATAACAAAAATGCCCAGTAGGAGGTGTATGCCAAAACGCTACATAAGTAAGAAGGTATATATTAATATCCAGCATAAAAGAGTTTCTATGTGAGAAACATCACAAAAACACCTTTAGATAAAAAATGCCCCAATAGATGTATATGAATATAGACAAATCGCAGTTAAGCTATGTCAAACAGAATAATTACCCACTAGTGAGTGAATGCTAACTGGACTCAAAAAAGAGCTCCGCAATATATCTTAAGAGTCACGCCAATGGAGTGAACTAAGTAGTCCTAAGTCCAGTGGCGGCCTAAACACATAATAAAAAGTATCACAGATATGCTGGTAAATTACCTAAATAACGGACTATGCTGATGTGCGTGGCAAATCCTCCTCTACCCCAACGCGCGTTTCGCTTAAGCTTCTTCCGGGGGCGTGTCTAGACCTAGGTGGTTGCTAGTTAAATAACGGGAAGCTACCAATCAGAAGACCCAGATGAATGAAGGGGAGTGCTGTATGTAACGTCATCATTCTGACCTCACTGGCGCATGCGTGGATTCATGCCGCTGGATAATGATACTTCCTAAGACACGCTCATTGAAAAGCCTGCAGAGCCGCCTGCGATTCAATGCTGGAGCATGTATGGAAGTAAACAGCGCATACAATTACACGCATGCGCTCCAGTAGAATGAAGCGCAAAGAATAAAGTGATAACATGCAACTGTGATAGGTTAATATCAATTATTTAGATCCTATAATATATATATTCAATCATATGCATGTGACTTCCTAAATAATCCGAAATAAGTGTGCAGTGCAACAGATTAAGTGCGCGGTGCAACAGATTAAGATTGAATAATGATACATAATTAAATAAACATAAACATAAAAACATAATAATAATTGATATTAACCTATGTCTTAGGAAGTATCATTATCCAGCGGCATGAATCCACGCATGCGCCAATGAGGTCAGAATGATGACGTTACATACAGCACTCCCCTTCATTCATCTGGGTCTTCTGATTGGTAGCTTCCCGTTATCTAACTAGCAACCACCTATGTCTAGACACGCCCCCGGAAGAAGCTTAAGCGAAACGCGCGTTGGGGTAGAGGAGGATTTGCCACGCACATCAGCATAGTCCGTTATTTAGGTAATTTACCAGCATATCTGTGATACTTTTTATTATGTGTTTAGGCCGCCACTGGACTTAGGACTACTTAGTTCACTCCATTGGCGTGACCCTTTAGATATATTGCGGAGCTCTTTTTTGAGTCCAGTTAGCATTCACTCACTAGTGGGTAATTATTCTGTTTGACATAGCTTAACTGCGATTTGTCTATATTCATATACATCTATTGGGCATTTTTTATCTAAAGGTGTTTTTGTGATTTTTTTCACATAGAAACTCTTTTATGCTGGATATTAATATATACCTTCTTACTTATGTAGCATTTTGGCATACACCTCCTACTGGGCATTTTTGTTATTTTATTGTTCTTATATTTGTATGTTATATTTCAATCAATAAAGGTAATTTTTTACATTTTCCATGCTGGAACACTTTTTGCGTGTATATTCATCCGCTATGTGTGAGGTTGTTATTTATGAGGAGTGCCAGCTCTAACATGTTTATATATAGTTTAGGACTTTCTTGTGGTTATAAACAATGTAAATTGTATAACCAATTAGGGGTGATAGAGAAACCAGAAATGCAAAGGGGGTTAACTAGAAAAATAATAAATCTTATTAACCAGAAATTACAATAACCTGCAAAAAAGGAAAAAGTGACATAGAGTAGGAAAAGTATGGCTAACAGCAGACATGGGGAGAGGTGGAAAGCATCATCATATCAAGAGGAGACAAACAAATCCCTCATAGTATGTGCTCCTAAAAGGTAATCTCCTTAATACCCCTACAGAGGTGTAATGAATGCTATATACTGACATAAAATGATCTATAAATAATATACAAAAATAAATGGTTCCACACTAACATATACTGTATTAAATATAGCAACGAGGGGGAACCAGAAGGAGACCCAATATGGTGGATCACAGGTTATATATAGAAAATGCATTTAAATAAGTCGATAACCTGTGGACCCAGAGGTTGATGTGAAAATCATTAGAATAAGTCACCATAACAGGACCAATTAAGCCCTACAGAACAGGACAAATGAAACCCTACAGACCAGGTCAGAAGTATTCCAGAGATTACCTTGAGACATTATATCAAATAATGCAGGAGCACACAAGGGATAGTGCAATAGTCTCGACGTGTGTTTCACCTGTTTGGTTTTGTTAGGAGGTGTGGTCTAAGCTAAAAGGTGGGTGTCCAGACCCACAGCGACTCGGCACGCAACCCATGTTGCTCTGCCCCCCGCCCCGCACATGATGAGGGGAAGAGGACGTGCGTCATCGGCTCCATCACCACTGCAACACGTCTGGTCCACAACGCCATTGGGACCGAGCAGCGCATGTGTGAGAAGTGTCTGCACTAATACAAAGATTGGGGCTCCCAGCAGTGTACAGATGGATTCCCTCAATGGTTGAGCTCGCGGTGAAGCAGACAGCGAGGAGGTGGGACAACTCCCCCGGTCACCATAGTGACACGGAAGAACCGCATCACAGATCAAGGTTGGGCCTCAGAGTACAAGACCACAGGAATAAATAACAAAAACGTCCAGCCCCGTGGTGATGCGGATAGAGCTGCGCCACCCACAGCGAGGAGAGGAAAAGCTCCTCAGTCGTGATGGCAACGTGGTGGGCATGAGATCCTGGTCATAATAGTTACTGGGTATAAAGAATACACCATGTAAGATGTATCACAAAAATGACCTGCCTCAAGATGGAGTAGATGGAACTACGCTGTCAGCTGCAAGGAGAGAACAACCTCCCACGCGACGTGGCCAAGCAAGCCACCAGTCGAAGCAGGAGAAAGGAAATAGATCATGGCACAAAATGGTCAAAACATGGCACAATATCCAAATACCATAAAAGTCCATCCTCGCGATGAAGCAGATAGAGCCATGCCATACATGGTGAGGGGAAGAGACACGGTGACAGCCGCATCACGGTCAAGGACTGGGTCAAAGGGTCTTGACTATGTTTTAAAGAAAGGGGCAATATTATAAATAGAGGCTAAGTGCTGTTAGAATAATGCAGCAGTGCTGACATAATACATAGTACATCAGTAGATTTCATAGTACAATAGATGAGTAGATATCATAAATATATCAATAGTAGAAAGAGAAATTACTGATGGTGAAAGGAGGACAAACATAAGATATAATAATAATAATGGAAGTCCTTCACAAGATATAACTAATGTAGATCTGGAAGTTTGGGAATCCCGTGGAGTATGATGACTAGACGCTGAAGGGTACGGATTACATAAATATTGAACATGAAAAAGTAATAATGAAAGGCCTAAAAGGTATACAAGAGAAAAAAACACAGTTCATGAATAATAATGATAAAAAAACACCCATATGGTCCCGCCCATATAAAATAAAAAAAAACAAACAATCATTCATAGAAAAGGCCTCTTGGTTAGAGTTGAGCATTCCGATACCGCAAGTATCGGGTATCGGCTGATATTCGCTGTATCGGACTTTAGATACTTAGTTCCGATATTTTCCATATATCGTATACCGGAATCGGAAGTTCCCATAATTCTTTGAGAGGCAATGTGATTTTAGTCAGCCAATGAGTAATCCTAAGAAGTGTGGCACATGCTGTACTGCTGCGGTCATGTTAACTAATGGCATGGCTGTGATTGGATGCTGAAATGATGTCAGAATGCACTATAAAAGGCGCCGCCGCCATTTTAGCGTCACTGTGCTGTGAATTCAGTTAGGGACAGAACGCTGCTCTGCTGACTCTGAGGGACAGTTAGAGATTGCGATTTTGTGTACTGTGCTTTAGGCAGGCTAGTTTAACAACCGCTGTGTAAAGCTTCCTTTAGCCTTGCAGTGTTGTTTTCACAGCTCTGCAAGGTCTGTGTGTGAGTGCAGGTGACGCTGCAGTTTGCTCTGCATCCAACGCTGTTTGTAGGCATCTGCACGTGTCACTCACAGACTCTTTTTTTTTTTTCTTTAGTGTAATTCTTGCAGCTCCATTCAATTGAAATTATAGTGTGACGTGCTTCCATCCGTATCCAATACATTGGTTGCAAACACTATAGAAGTCCACAAAGGAGCCTTTCACAGATAGTGACCAGTTGTGTGCACTGCAGTGTTCACTCTAGTCTGTGATATATTTTTTTTTTGCTGAGTGCAGATCACGCTCCAGTTAGTTCTTAAACCACTGCTGGTTATAGTCTGCTGAACGTGTGTCACTGCCTCATCCTTGTGATTTTTCTAGAATTGTTGCTGCTCCATTCTATTTAAAATAACTCCAATCTATTAGTGTGACGCGCTTCCATCCGTATCCAATACATTGGTTGCAAACACTATAGAAGTCCACAAAGGAGCCTTTCACAGATAGTGACCAGTTGTGTGCACTGCAGTGTTCACTCTAGTCTGTGATATATTTATTTTTTGCTGAGTGCAGATCACGCTCCAGTTAGTTCTTAAACCACTGCTGGTTATAGTCTGCTGAACGTGTGTCACTGCCTCATCCTTGTGATTTTTCTAGAATTGTTGCTGCTCCATTCTATTTAAAATAACTCCAATCTATTAGTGTGACGCGCTTCCATCCGTATCCAATACATTGGTTGCAAACACTATAGAAGTACACAAAGAGCCTTTCACAGATAGTGACCAGTTGTGTGCACTGCAGTGTTCACTCTAGTCTGTGATATATTTTTTTTTTTTGCTGAGTGCAGATCACGCTCCAGTTAGTTCTTAAACCACTGCTGGTTATAGTCTGCTGAACGTGTGTCACTGCCTCATCCTTGTCATTTTTCTAGAATTGTTGCTGCTCCATTCGATATAAAATAACTCCAATCTATTAGTGTGACGCGCTTCCATCTGTATCCAATACATTGGTTGCAAACACTATAGAAGTACACAAAGGAGCCTTTCACAGATAGTGACCAGTTGTGTGCACTGCAGTGTTCACTCTAGTCTGTGATATATTTTTTTTTTGCTGAGTGCAGTCACGCTCCAGTTAGTTCTTAAACCACTGCTGGTTATAGTCTGCTGAACGTGTGTCACTGCCTCATCCTTGTGATTTTTCTAGAATTGTTGCTGCTCCATTCTATTTAAAATAACTCCAATCTATTAGTGTGACGCGCTTCCATCCGTATCCAATACATTGGTTGCAAACACTATAGAAGTCCACAAAGGAGCCTTTCACAGATAGTGACCAGTTGTGTGCACTGCAGTGTTCACTCTAGTCTGTGATATATTTTTTTTTTTGCTGAGTGCAGATCACGCTCCAGTTAGTTCTTAAACCACTGCTGGTTATAGTCTGTTGAACGTGTGTCACTGCCTCATCCTTGTCATTTTTCTAGAATTGTTGCTGCTCCATTCTATTTAAAATAACTCCAATCTATTAGTGTGACGCGCTTCCATCCGTATCCAATACATTGGTTGCAAACACTATAGAAGTCCACAAAGGAGCCTTTCACAGATAGTGACCAGTTGTGTGCACTGCAGTGTTCACTCTAGTCTGTGATATATATTTTTTTTGCTGAGTGCAGATCACGCTCCAGTTAGTTCTTAAACCACTGCTGGTTATAGTCTGCTGAACGTGTGTCACTGCCTCATCCTTGTCATTTTTCTAGAATTGTTGCTGCTCCATTCTATTTCAAATAACTCAAATCTATTAGTGTGACTCGCTTCCATCCGTATACAATACATTCGTTGCAAACACTATAGAAGTACACAAATGGGCCTTTCACAGCTAGTGAACAGTTGTCTGCAGTGTTCACTGCAGTCTCTGCGGAATAACAACACTTAGGCCTTTTAACTTTTCTGACTTTCTTTATCAATCTACCAAGATGAAGAAGGCAGGGAGTAAGGGTCGTGGCCGTGGAGTTTCAGCAGGGAAAGGACGTGGGGATTCTGTGGCTGCTGCCGCCCCCAGTGACACAGCATCCACCAGTTTTCCCCGTGAGCGTTCCTTTATGTGCAGTTTTGTAGGAGCTCGGCGTACCCCCCTGCTGCGGGAAGAACAAATTGAAGCCGTTGTTGGTTGGATGGCAGCCAATGCATCGACTTCAATTGCTTCCACCTCCTCTCAGGACCACAACACTGTTGAGCAACCATCTGTCTGTTCACCGCCTGTCAAATTGCCCAGGCAGTCAGAGAGTTCTGAACTGGAGCCAGCTTAGTCTCTGCTTCTGTTCTCAGAATCTGTTGGCTTGCAAACAGGGGCCCAGCCAAGCAGCATTCTGGAATGTGAAGAAGAGGGAGTATGCAGTGATGCGCAACAGCTGTGTCTCTCTGAATCAGAAGAGGCGGGTGAGCCAGTGCCGATGGTCAGCACACCGCAGAATGCATTTGATGATGATGAGACTCAGGTGCCAGTTTCTGTTGAGCATGGTGCTGGCCAGACCACCCAACAGCAGCAGGTGTTGGAAGAGGTAGTGGAGATGATGAGGTCCAACATGGCGTGAGGGACAGGAAGGTGGTGGGAGCAGCTCTGAGGATGAGATTGTCCCAACGGTACAAACAGGAGGGAGAGGTAGGCTGCAGACTCGGTTGCCTCTAGCCTCCAGTTTGGCACCTGTTGGGAGCAGTTCTCTTCCAAAAGTCAAAATGGGCGCTCCCAGGACTTGCACTGCGTGGTCCTTTTTTGACAGACTTGCAGATGATATTTGCTATGTTAAATGCAAGCTGTGTAAGCAAAAAGTAAAAAGAGGTAAAAATTGCAGTAACCTCAATACCACAAATATGTGGAAACATGTGCGACAAAGCACGTAGTTGAGTTACAAAGACACACTGGAGATGTAGACCAACCTACAGCAGCACCTACATCTTCAGGTCGTGTTGGAGCCTCTACCTCCAGCTCACACACAGCTGGTTCTGCTTCCTCACAGGATCGCCATGGAAGAACCTCGGTCACTGTTGTCCAGAGACAAAGTGTTATTCCACCCACAGCAGGAAGTTCCCTGTCATCTTCACACTCCCAGGCCACAAAACAGCCATCGGTACCACAGGCATGGGATAAAAGACGGCCATACTCGGCAAACCATCCACGAGCACAGGCTCTGAATGCTGGCATTGCAAAACTCCTGTCCCTTGAAATGCTGTCATTCAGGTTGGTGGAGACTGACAGTTTCCGTAACTTAATGGCATTGGCAGTCCCACAATACAATGTGCCAAGCCGATTTTATTTCAGCAGGCAAGCCGTCCCTGGTCTGCAAAAACATGTCGAGGGAAACATTAAACATGCGCTACTAAACGCCGTCTGTAGCAAGGTCCACCTGACCACCGATGCGTGTGTGTAGCCCTGGTACACAATACCAGGAGGGTGAGTGGAGAGGTAACAGTTAAGGGCTCTTCATACATCATGTACACTTCTGACACACCCAGCAGGGGTGTGGAAGGGAGTGATTTCTAGTCAGTCAGTTTCCTGTCCTTGGACAGAGTAGACGTGTCCAGTTTGAGCCCGTCAGCAGTTCAGAAAGTGGAGGCTGGTACAGGTGGTCTAATTCACCTTAGCCTAGTCAGAGCTGTGCCCCACTGGAAGAAAGACTGAACTATCTATTAAGAGTCGAGCAAATCGAAGGGCAAAGTGGAAGGAAGATTATTGGAAAAGTGCTTTTGGCTTGGAAAAGTCCTGCACATTGCTACCGGTCACTGGGGACCGAAGGATCACTATTAGCTACAAGCATAGTGGTGAGAAAACCAGAGATTTACCGGACCCTAGGTCGCGGCAAACAGCCCCCATATAGTCAGTACGTAACTGGAGTCAGGTGAAATAGGGACTTTGAGTCAAGCGCAGACAAAAGCAGGAACCTAGTTTCATCAATTGGAAGACTTCACCACAAATCTGACTGGGCAGAACAGCTCTGGAATAGCTGAAATTAAAGAGGGAACTACGCTTCAGGCTGGTTGTACTCATCGTTATTGGACAGTAAAGGAGGCCCCTAACTTGCTTAGCTGTTGCCTCAAAGCTCATCCTCCATCAACCCCATCAGCCTCCCTGGGACCTGTCTTACCATCTTGCAAGTAAAGGTATGGAAAGACGCTGACCGTGTGAGACTGAGTTATTGATTTGCATGCCCGCACAATTCCTACCTAACTACCGACCTGAGGGAAGAGTCCCACCTGTAGGGGACCTGACATCTAGCTGCATCACCATCCCCTCAGAGATCTATAGCAGCGCTGGTACAAATTACCAGAATACTACAGGTGGCGTCACGAACTGTATATAAACCTATCCCCTGTAAATATATCCCCAACATACGCCAGACCGCCCGGGCCACAGACCGAGCCACAGCTACCTGTGACAAACCCCATAGACTTCGATGGGCTCGGCTCTGAGTACCCCATTGCCCTGGTAATCCACAATTGTGGTGGCGGGTCGACACAAAACTTTGGCGTCACGAACAGGATTCGAACCTGTGCGGGAAACCCCATTGGATTTCGATGGGCTCGGCTCTGAGTACCCCATTGCCCTGGTAATCCACAATTGTGGTGGCGGGTCGACACAAAACTTTGGCGTCACGAACAGGATGCGAAACTCGCAGAATTGCGAGCCCTGTGTGCCTAAGGAATTGTTTTTGTGAAAAAGGACTGTTTTCACTTTTGGCGCCCAAATCGCCATTTTTGTCACAATATTCGCGCCCTCAGGCGCTGGAGAAGAAGGTGGGCGTACCTTCGTGGGCGTCTACCCCCCTGTGGCGCGAAGAAAATGCCTGCCCTCTCAAAGTGCTATTACAACATGCGATCCTGCCCTACAGCAAAGGAGGTCCGCCTCCTCTTCACCTTCCCTGCGAGGAGGAGGAGACGCAAACCCCACCTCCACGGAAGAGACCGGATGTCTCCGCAGGAAGAAGAAAGAATCTTCTGGAACATCATGGAAGCAGGACGTGTGCAGCCGAGCAGGGAAGCGGAGGAAGGCAGGCCCCGTGCCCCAGCCAAGCTGCCACCAGCACAGGAGTCATCCGTGGTCCTGCACCTGCAGCAAGCATTGCTGGAAATCAAAGAAGAAAATGCACGATTCGAGTTACCGAAAATTCTGCTGCCCAAGGCGAAGGAGCAACCGGAGGCTGCCCCCGAAAGTACCAATCCTGATCCCACCGGTGAAGCGGTGGAGGCGAAGGAGGTTGAGGAGGTATCGCCAGTTCCGGAACGCCCGCCCGGCCAAGAGGCCGCAGCAGATGATCGATCCCCGGTAGGGACACCGTCGGGGACTCAGCCGTCAATGATGGAGCAGCAACAGCAGCAGGTTAGTGCGTCCCCAACTGAGCCATTGCGCACACCTGCTTCCTGCTCTGCATCACACCAGCATTGTGCATCGGCATCGCCCCCTGCGTACACCTCCATATCGCAATCGGCGATCTACTCTGCATCGCAATCGGCGACCCAATCTACATCGCAAGAGTCTGATGCGATCTCAATTGAGCCACTACAAAAGCCTGCTTTTTGCCCAGTATCTTATGCTGCAGCAGCGTCCCCAGAGGAGGAAGGGAAGATCTTGTTAGCTGACTGCCCAGAGGACGTTCCGTGGATGCACCGGAGAAGAAAGAAGACGTCGCCCCCCCGGAGGAGGACAACGCCACCCCCAGGAGCGACCTCTGATCAACACCCTCCTCGTCGAGAGATCACCTGTTACCGATGCAACCGGAAAGGTCATCTGTCTACACAGTGTCCTTTAAACGGGCAGAACCTGGGTCCAAGGGCCAACACCCAGGAGAATACCCGTCAGGCCCCCTAGACTGGAACCGCAGGTATGTGGGCGGGCGACCCTACCTGTCTATTATTCTAGATGGTATTGCTGTTCCAGCATTGTTAGACACTGGGTCCCAGGTGACCCTAATACCTGATGCCCTCTATACTAAGTACTGGTCAATGGACAGTCTTAAACCTCCGAGCCTTGACTTTACCGTGTATGCTTCTAATGGCCTTCCTGTAGAAGTACTTGGAACAAAATGTGTAGATGTAAAGGTGGGCAGAGAGGAGTTGAAAGACCAGGGGCTTCTGGTAGTAAAGACTGTAAATGAGGAGAATGGTTTAAATATAATTTTGGGTACTAACATTATCGGTAATTGTTTGGGAGAAGTTGTGTTCTTGCTCCAACAGCTCGCTGAGATTGCCCGACCAAGGCAGAAAGGAGTAATTCAAAGAGAGATCTGGGCCCTGGTGTGTCAGCAGCAAGCGAAGCTTACCGACGGCGAAATTGGTAATGTACGGGTCACTGACTCGGATCCTATTGTGATACCCCCAATGAGTGAAATGATCATCTGGTGCAGGGCAGCCATAGGTCTGAGAGGACAGAATTACCAAGCTGTAGTAGAACCCCACCATTCAGAACATAGACCTACACTTATGACTGCTAGAGGAGTAGTAGAAGTGGTGAATGGAAGAGTACCGGTACGGCTTCTCAATTGGGGAGATGATGAGGTAAATTTACCCCGTTATGCAACCATTGCTAAACTTCATGCTGTTGATAATAATTCTATTCTCCCGGCTGAGTCCTTAGACTCCTGTCAAATAGCGGAGGACAATGACCCAGCAACTCAGGTGGCGGAATGGTGTCAGCAGCTCCATGTTGGGACGGACACCACTCCCGCTCACCAGAAACAAGGGGTATTACGGGTGGTGCAAGAGTACGCCCAAGTGTTTAGCAAAAATCCACTTGATTTTGGGATAATTAAGGGAGTACAACATCATATCCCTACAGGCAGTCATCCTCCCATCAAAGAGCGGTATAGGCCCATACCTCCAGCTCATTATCAGAAGGCTAAAGAAATGTTGAATGATATGAAGAAAGCCAGGGTGATAAGGGATAGTTGTAGCCCCTGGGCAGCCCCTCTAGTTCTGGTTAAAAAGAAAGATGGTAGTATGAGAATGTGTGTGGATTACAGGCAGGTGAACCGCATAACACACAAGGATGCATACCCGTTACCACGTATAGAGGAATCATTAGCTGCTCTGAAAACGGCTAACTACTTTTCTACCCTTGATCTGACTAGTGGTTACTGGCAAGTGGCTGTGGCTGAGGAGGATCGTGAGAAAACGGCTTTCACCACCCCAATGGGGCTCTGTGAGTTCGACAGAATGCCGTTTGGGCTCAGCAGTGCCCCAGGAACATTTCAGAGAGTGATGGAAAATTGTCTGGGACATCTCAATTTTGGAACCGTGCTGCTATACCTAGACGACGTTATCGTGTATTCCAAGACATATGAGGACCATCTGAAGCACCTGGCAGAAGTGTTCGAGTCCCTGTCCAGGTACGGGATGAAATTAAAACCCTCAAAATGCCATCTACTCAAACAGAAGGTACAATACTTGGGGCACATCGTCAGTTCGGAAGGAGTAGCGCCGGACCCAGAGAAAGTCACTGCCATCCAGAAGTGGCCGGAGCCGAAGAACCTTAAGGAAGTGCGACAGTTCCTGGGACTAACGGGTTACTACAGGAGATTCGTGAAAGATTACACGAAGAAGGCAGCTCCTTTACAGGACCTCCTAGTAGGACAATCCCTGAAGAGCAGAAACCCTCCCTTTAATTGGGGTAAAGAACAGGCTGAAGCATTCCAAAAGATGAAAGAGATCCTGACAGGTGATGAGATCTTAACCTATCCTGATTACAGCCAACCGTTCCTGTTGTACACCGACGCCAGTAATGAAGGGTTGGGAGCAGTTCTCAGTCAGAAGCAGAATGGCCAAGAAAAAGTCATCGCTTATGCTAGCAGAAAACTCAGGCCAACTGAGAGGAATCCGGAAAATTATAGCAGCTTCAAGCTAGAGTTTCTGGCGCTGGTCTGGGCCATTACTGAAAGATTTAAGCACTATCTGGCCTCCAACAAGTTCACGGCGTACACAGACAACAACCCGTTAACGCACCTGGAAACCGCCAAGCTGGGTGCCATGGAGCAGCGATGGATGGCTCGGTTGTCCAATTATCAGTTTACTATCAAGTACCGGGCAGGTCGAAAGAATGCTAATGCTGATGCGTTGTCCCGAATGCCGCATGACTCTGATACGGAAGAAGAATCGGACGACCTGGAAGAAATTGAGCTACCTGCGTTCCATCGAAATGGGGTAGTCCACGAGCATCGAGTCCACAGAAAGCAGTATGGTGCAACATTAAATCCTTTACCCCATCACAGTTGGAAAGAGACTCAGGACAGTGATCCAGTGGTCAGCCGCATCAAGGAGTTGTTAAAACAGGAAGGTTCCTCTTTGGAAAAGGATGCACCTATGTCAGCAAAGCTCCTGTGGAACGAGAAAAGCAGGTTGTTCCTATACCGTGAGAAGTTGTGCAGGAGATACGTCAACCCCAGAACCCATGAAATGGTCTGGCAAATAGTGGTCCCCAAGGCAGACGTCCCAATGGTGTTGGAAGCATACCACGATCAAGCAGGACACTTTGGCTGGAGAAAGCTGGAGACCCTGTTGAGATGCCGGTTCTACTGGGTAGGGATGCGCAGCTCCATCGAGAGGTGGTGTCGGAACTGTGGACCCTGTGGTCTCAGAAGAAAGGACTACGGTAGTCAGAAGGCACCCCTGCAACCTATCCGGACGACTCGTCCTCTGGAGATTGTGGCCCTGGACCACGTCAAATTGTCGCCAAGTAGATCTGGATACTCATACGCCTTGACTATGGTGGACCATTACTCCAGATTTCTGGTGGTTGTTCCAGTTAAGGACCAGACCGCAGTGACGGCCGCGAAAACCTTTCAAGCAAGCTTCTGCAGACCGCACGGGTATCCGGAGCAAGTCTTAACCGATCAGGGACCTGCTTTCGAAGCTGATTTATTCAAGGAATTCTGTCACATGTACGGGTGCAAGAAAATTAGAACAACACCATATCACCCTCAAACCAACGGTCTTTGCGAAAAAATGAACCATATTGTCCTTGACTTGTTGAGATCCATACCGTTGGAAGACAGGAATCGATGGCCGGATTTACTACCTGATTTGGTTGATTTGTATAATCATATACCTGTAAGCTCAACTAACTGCACTCCAGCCTATCTTATGAGAGCAAGGCCCGGAAAACTACCAATGGATTTGGAACTTGGAGTGGTAGAACCGGAGGCAGACGACGCTGTTGAGAACTGGGACGTCAATCGGCAAGAGCAATACAGAAGAGTACAAATCTGTGTAGAGGAAAGTCTTAATAAGGCACGGGAGAAACAGGAAGATGTTTACAACCGAAATGCTCCTGCCAAGCCTTTGATGCCTGGAGAGGTAGTATTAAAAAGGAAAAGGAAGATGCACAAATTGGATAACCAGTGGGAGCAAGAACCCTACGTCATACAAGATTCTAAATATGACAACAGAAAAGTTTGTGTCGTCAGTAAGGACGGAGGAAGAACAACAATCACTGTGTCCAGAGATCATTTGAAATTGTGTCCAGAACACTTAAAGCGTTGTGAAAAGAACCCTGTCCTCAATCAAGGAGAAAGAAAGGAAGAGGTCCTACACACAGATCTGGGAGATTTTCCCGCGGATTGGCCCCGACTGGGAGATGCTGTGATAATTCCAGTGTTGCAGTTTTATCAGCCACAAGAGGAAGTTCTACCTCCAGTTGTGCCTGTGGTGCCAGTTGAGCCCGCTCAGGAGTTACCCATCCCAGCAACACCTCAACCTGTGGAATCTCAAGAAGGATCATCTGAAGCAGCGCCCCATACTATGGGATCCCCTGGTGAAGCTGACTCACACCGCCCAGCCATCAGTACGCTTGCCAGATCCATAGAAAGATTAAGGCAGTTCTATAGTTTGCCGTTACGCAGTGCAGACAGATCGCAACTTGATATACCTGAGGCTACACCACGTAGATCAGAGCGAACCACCAAAGGGAAGTTACCCATTAGATATCAACAGTGATTATAACGAATTGATGTGAATATTGTGAAAAGTCTATATATATATATATATGTGTTTTTCCCTATTATGTTTTACAATGGACTCAGAGGCTGAGGACTGAGCCAGCCCAAAAACTGTATCCTGTAAATAGTTGCACTAAAGTGCCTTTTTAACGGTTTCACATGAAACCTTGACTTACCTCTGAACCAAAAACCCGTGTGGTGTGGCACTGAGTGAGGTCTGCATTTGGATGTCCTGCAGCCCACCCAGGACCTACGTTGAAGGTTTGGTGCGGGTCCTTCACAAGAATACTGTATATTTATTGAATGCTATTTAATACTTTTGTATTTTCCTAAATATAATGTTATTGTTTGCAACGTTCAAGATATCCTCACCTCCCGGATGGGACGAATTAATGTTATTGTTAATGTTTTCATGCATAAACAAAAATGTCTCTTTATATTTTACAGCCCGGGAGTGCTGTCGTTTACCATGGGGGAATGTGTAGCCCTGGTACACAATACCAGGAGGATGAGTGGAGAGGTAACAGTTAAGGGCTCTTCATACATCATGTACACTTCTGACACACCCAGCAGGGGTGTGGAAGGGAGTGATTTCTAGTCAGTCAGTTTCCTGTCCTTGGACAGAGTAGACGTGTCCAGTTTGAGCCCGTCAGCAGTTCAGAAAGTGGAGGCTGGTACAGGTGGTCTAATTCACCTTAGCCTAGTCAGAGCTGTGCCCCACTGGAAGAAAGACTGAACTATCTATTAAGAGTCGAGCAAATCGAAGGGCAAAGTGGAAGGAAGATTATTGGAAAAGTGCTTTTGGCTTGGAAAAGTCCTGCACATTGCTACCGGTCACTGGGGACCGAAGGATCACTATTAGCTACAAGCATAGTGGTGAGAAAACCAGAGATTTACCGGACCCTAGGTCGCGGCAAACAGCCCCCATATAGTCAGTACGTAACTGGAGTCAGGTGAAATAGGGACTTTGAGTCAAGCGCAGACAAAAGCAGGAACCTAGTTTCATCAATTGGAAGACTTCACCACAAATCTGACTGGGCAGAACAGCTCTGGAATAGCTGAAATTAAAGAGGGAACTACGCTTCAGGCTGGTTGTACTCATTGTTATTGGACAGTAAAGGAGGCCCCTAACTTGCTTAGCTGTTGCCTCAAAGCTCATCCTCCATCAACCCCATCAGCCTCCCTGGGACCTGTCTTACCATCTTGCAAGTAAAGGTATGGAAAGACGCTGACCGTGTGAGACTGAGTTATTGATTTGCATGCCCGCACAATTCCTACCTAACTACCGACCTGAGGGAAGAGTCCCACCTGTAGGGGACCTGACATCTAGCTGCATCACCATCCCCTCAGAGATCTATAGCAGCGCTGGTACAAATTACCAGAATACTACAGGTGGCGTCACGAACTGTATATAAACCTATCCCCTGTAAATATATCCCCAACATACGCCAGACCGCCCGGGCCACAGACCGAGCCACAGCTACCTGTGACAAACCCCATAGACTTCGATGGGCTCGGCTCTGAGTACCCCATTGCCCTGGTAATCCACAATTGTGGTGGCGGGTCGACACACGTGGACCAATACCCATGGCCAGGGACTATACCTTTCCCTCACTGCCCATTGGGTCAATGTTGTGGAGCCGGGTACAGATCTTGCGAGTGGCGCTGTACGTGTTCTGCCAACTCCAAGGATTGCAGGAATCCAGTCTGTACACATTGACTCCTCCTCCTACTCCAGTTCCTCAGAATCATCGCTGCAGGAGCCGTCACGGTCTACCTCCACATGGACCCATGAACGCTTACCTGTTGCGACCGATATGAGCACAGCCGTGGCCAAACGTCAACAGGCCGTCCTGAAATTAATTTCCATGGGGAATCGAAGCCACACAGCGCAGGAGGTCTGGAATGCCATCAAGCAGGAGAGCGACGTGTGGTTTTTGCCAGCGAATCTCCAGCCAGGCTTGGTAGTGTGTGACAATGGCCGAAATCTGGTGGCAGCTCTGGGCCTTGGCAACCTCACTCACATACCATGTCTGGCACATGTGCTCAACTTGGTCGTGCAGAGTTTTTTGAGGGAGTATCCGGATCTTGCTGAACTGCTGCAGAAGGTCCGCCTAGAGTGCGCTCACTTGCGACGTTCCAGCATAGCCAGATCGCGCATTGTTGCTCTGCTATATAATAATGTGAAATGCAGGGCGCACCAATTATACACAATTAAATAAGGAGGTGCAGATCGGTAGAAAAAACAACAGTTAAGTAAGAGAAAAAGGAACTACCGCAGTAATGCACACTACTCAGATAATGGAAAGTAGAAAAACAGTCAATTTTATTGGTATACAAAGAGTAAAGTAAAACACAAGTAAAATCAGAGTGACTCTGGTCCCAAACGCCCGCCCCTAACCATGATCAAGGTATATAATGAATAATGTCTCAAAAATAACAAAAACATGAAAAATAACTGGAAAAACATATGATCATAAAATAAACATTTGGAAATATGTAATGGTCCACCTATGATGAGAGAACCTGTATGGATAGCAGAAAAAATATTAATGATACAAAAAATATATCAAATAATTATAAGCAAGCCCAAATAAGGGGTAAAATAGTCCCCCACCTGTGAACTAAAAAGATGGCTCCAAATCAATAATTGTGAAGAGAAACAAAAGCCATGAAAAAATCACTAGCACATGATATAAACCAGAACAAACCTCATGATAAAGGCATGAGAGAGCAAACGGGCAGTCAGGACCAGAGGACACCAAGGTCCCACGCGTTACGCCGCAGCCTGTGCGGCTTCCTCAGGGAAAGTGTGAAGACAAAAGCCAACAGGGTTTAAATACCTTAAGAAGATGGAAACAAGGGAGTCAGCTGTGCGCTGTACCTGATAAGTCTGGCAGGAAGCAATTTGGGTGTGAGTCAAATGGCCAAAAAAGGAAGTGCAGACGTCTCTGCAGATATCTAAGTACCACGCATGCGCGCAGTGGAACGCAAATAGCGTCCACTGACACGCAAGTGTGGAGGTAGAGAGGATGAACTGCGCGTGCGCAACATCGGGTCAGAAGGCAAAAAAAAAAAATGCTAATAAAGCAATAGCCCCATAGTGGGAGACAATCAGACCCCATTCATACCGAGAGCATACATATCTAGATTAACTAACGATGTTGAATCTTGTGAGCCTGTATGGAAGTAAGAGGAATGATTAGTTGAGAAAAATAAGGTAAATGAAAACATAAAGTAAAATAAACCATATTATATGAAAATAAATAAATATATAAATAGTGAAAAAGCAATTAACAGGAAAAAATATATATAATGGAAAATAAATAATATCAAACAATAATAAATAAACATGGTAAAGGATCAAAAAATAAAAAATAATAAATCAGGTACAGCGCACAGCTGACTCCCTTGTTTCCATCTTCTTAAGGTATTTAAACCCTGTTGGCTTTTGTCTTCACACTTTCCCTGAGGAAGCCGCACAGGCTGCGGCGTAACGCGTGGGACCTTGGTGTCCTCTGGTCCTGACTGCCCGTTTGCTCTCTCATGCCTTTATCATGAGGTTTGTTCTGGTTTATATCATGTGCTAGTGATTTTTTCATGGCTTTTGTTTCTCTTCACAATTATTGATTTGGAGCCATCTTTTTAGTTCACAGGTGGGGGACTATTTTACCCCTTATTTGGGCTTGCTTATAATTATTTGATATATTTTTTGTATCATTAATATTTTTTCTGCTATCCATACAGGTTCTCTCATCATAGGTGGACCATTACATATTTCCAAATGTTTATTTTATGATCATATGTTTTTTCCAGTTATTTTTCATGTTTTTGTTATTTTTGAGACATTATTCATTATATACCTTGATCATGGTTAGGGGCGGGCGTTTGGGACCAGAGTCACTCTGATTTTACTTGTGTTTTACTTTACTCTTTGTATACCAATAAAATTGACTGTTTTTCTACTTTCCATTATCTGAGTAGTGTGCATTACTGCGGTAGTTCCTTTCTCTCTTACTTAAGCATTGTTGCTCTGCAACGCAGATTTCGCCTTCCTGAACATCGCATCATATGTGACGTACCCACCAGGTGGAATTCCACCTTACATATGTTGGAGCGGTTGTGTGAGCAACAGCCAGCAGTAATGGAGTATCAGCTGCATCAGGCGCAATCAACTCGCAATTTGCGCCGTTCACACTTCACCACTACTGAGTGGGCCTCTATGAAGGACATCTGCCACGTTTTGCGTGCGTTTGATGACTCAACGCGGATGGCGAGTGCAGATGATGCACTAGTCAGCATGACTGTCCCCCTTATCTGCCTGCTTCAAAAATCACTGCAAGCACTAAAGGATGAGGTTTTGGAAGAGGTGGAGGATGAGGAGTCACAAATTCACTCACCTTCTGGACAGTCAGCGCAACTTGATTCCTCACAAAGGGCTGGGCAGGGCTCACTTTGTGAGGAGGATGAGGAGGAGTCAATGGAGGAGGAAGAAATCCCTACAGAGGGAGGTACACAACACTCTAGTCAGTATGTAGAGCGAGGGTGGGGCGATGCAGAGCAGGCAGAGATGACGCCTCTTCCAGAGGACAGCGTTTGTTGGGCAGTTGGGAGTCTGCAGCACATGGTTGATTTCATGCTGCAGTGCCTGAGAAACGACCGCCGCATCGCCCACATTCTCACCACATCAGATTATTGGGTGTACACCCTCCTAGACCCTCGCTACCGGGACAACTTACAAAGCCTCATCACACCGTTGAACCGGGAGCGTAAAATGTGGGAGTACCAAGACAGACTGGTGCAATCCATAATATTCTCCATTCCAGCCGAGAGCACTGCTGCTGCTACTGCTTTACAAAGAATCTCTGTGCGTCGAGGCAGTGGAGACACCTCTGCAACAAGAGGGAGCACAAGCAGCGCCTCTGCACAGGGCAAGAGCAGTATGTTACAAATGTGGCGAAGTTTTGTGTCAGCGCCACCAATGTCTACACCATCCGAGACGACTCCACTCACCATGAGGCAACGTTTACGTAAGATGGTGACAGACTACATGTCTTTCCTTCTCAGTGTACTCCCAGATGGCTCTTCCCCTTTCAAGTTTTGGGTCTCTAAGCTGGATACATGGCCAGAGCTTAGCCAGTATGCATTGGAGGTGCTGGCTTGCCCTGCTGCCAGTGTATTATCTGAGCGCGTCTTTAGTGCTGCAGGTGGTGTACTAACAGACCGTCGCATGCGACTATCCTCAGAGAATGTAGACCGGCTTACTTTTCTGAAAATGAACAAGGCATGGATCTCACCTGAATTTGCCTGCCCGTTTTCAGATTAAATAACTGTTTGCCAACGTTTTCCATGTCTCCTGTTATGTTCATCTTTCTACCACCTGAACTCTACTCCCTGGGCTACAACACTGCCAGTCACAGGGGAATGATCAGTTACAAAACAAAATGTTATCTGTTATGTTTCGGTAGCTGAGGAGTGCAGGTAAAAAAGGAAATACACCAGAGCAGTTGGAATCTATGAGATTGCAGTACCCTGACTAACCACCACAACTAGAGGCAGCCGTGGAGCGTTCCTACGTTGGTCCTAGACGCCTCGTCACAGCCTGAGAAACTAACTACACCTAAAGATAGAAAGAGGAAAGCTATCTGCCCCGGAGCAGATCCCCAAAGAACATAGAAAGCCCCCAAACATGTAATGGCGGTTAGACAAGAAGAAATACTGACACAGACAGAAAATAGTATGAGCAAACGTTGGGGCCCAAACTACCTAAATAGAAAAGGATAGGAAGGGCACTTACTGCAATCCCAAAAAACCCTGAAAAGCACCAACTACACTAATTTCAAAAACCACCTGAGATCACACGACCTCTACCACCTAAATTAGTTCTCTGGTGTAACAAAATCAAAACAGCAGCCACTGAAAAAACTGGAAAAAGCAAATGTACAAACATCAGTGGCTGAACTAAACTGAAAGGCAAAAGCCCCCGGAGGGGACCATAAAGGCCCCCACAGAAGTGCAGGACAAAATGTAAAAATCAAGCACAAAAACAAAAAGAAGAAAATGTCTTATCTGTTAGCAGGAGATGCAGACACGACACAGCAGGCTACAAAGGAAACAGGAATCAAGGATTGAGACCAGAACAATTGATCACCGGCAACCCTGATGGGAAGGCGAGTCCCTTATATAAGACCAGTCAGTAACACCTGATTCCCAATCCTCACAATCTTCACTGGACAGTCCAGTACCGCTTGCAACCACCAGAGGGAGCCTCTGCTCAGAACTCATTACAAGTCCATTCACAACAGTACCCCCCCCTTGAGGAGGGGTCACCGAACCCTCACTTGAGCAACCAGGTCGGTCAGGATGAGTTCTATGATACGCACGGATGAGTCTCCTAGCATGGATGTCCGAAGCAAACACCCAAGAATTGTCTTCCTGACCATAACCTCTCCACTTAACCAAATACTGGAGTTTCCGTCTAGAAAAACGAGAATTCAAAATTTTCTCAACCTCAAACTCCATATTGCTCTCAACCAGAACAGGGTCAGGAGGCAAAGCAGTATGAACCACTGGCTCAACAAACCTCTTCAACAAGGACTTGTGGAACACATTATGGATCTTAAATGTCCCTGGAAGAAGCAAACGAAAAGAAACAGGATTAAAAATCTCCATGATCTTATAAGGTCCAATGAACCTAGGCTTAAATTTAGGAGATGCCACTCTCATAGGAATATTTTTTGAGGACAACCAGACCAAGTCCCCCACTTTAAACCGAGGACCATCAGTCCTATGCCGGTTAGCAAACCGCTGGGCCCTCTCCTGAGAGAGGGACAACCTCTGCACTACCTGGTCCCAAATCTATTGCATACGCTCCACAACAGAGTCAACACCTGGACAGACAGAAGCCTCCGTCTGTCCTGAAGAAAATCGAGGGTGAAACCCAGAATTACAGAAAAATGGAGACATCAAAGTGGCAGAGCTAGCCCTATTATTAAGAGCAAACTAAGCCAAAGGCAAAAAAGAGACCCAGTCATCCTGATCAGCAGACACAAAGCATCTTAGATAAGTCTCCAATGTCTGATTTGTTCTCTCAGTTTGATCATTGGTCTGAGGATGAAACGCCGAGGAGAAAGACAATTGAACACCAAGTTTAGAACAAAAGGTCCTCCAAAATCTGGAAACAAACTGGACTCCACTGTCAGACACAATGTTCTCAGGAATGCCGTGTAAACGAACCACGTGCTGAAGGAACAAAGGTACCAATTCAGAGGAGGAAGGCAACTTAGGTAATGGCACAAGATGTATCATCTTGGAAAACCTATCACAAATCACCCAGATGACGGTCATTCTCTGAGAAACAGGGAGGTCGGAAATGAAATCCAAAGAGATATGGGTCCATGGTCTCTTGGGCACAGGCAATGGCATCAACAAACCACTAGAGCGGGAGCAAGGCTTGGAGCGAGAGCAAGTCCCGCAGGACTGCACAAATTCCCTGACATCACGAGACAAGGTAGGCCACCAAAAGGACCGACTAACCAAGTCTCTGGTACCAAAAATTCCGGGATGACCGGCCAACGCGGAACAATGAATCTCAGACATCACACTCTTTTTCCAGTGGTCCGGGACGAACAATTTCCCAACAGGGCAGCGCTCGGGCCTATCCTCCTGACACCCCTCCAGAGCCAGTCTCAAATTGGGCGAGATGGCGGAAAGAACTACACCTTCTTTCAAAATAACAGAAGGATCAGATAACTCAGGAGAGTCCGCAAGGAAACTCCTTGAAAGGGCATCCGCCTTAACATTCTTAGTGCCAGGAAGAAAGGAAACCACAAAATTAAAACTGTGAAAAACAAGGCCCACCTGGCCTGTCTAGGATTAAATCGCTTGGCAGATTCCAGATAAACCAGATTCTTATGGTCAGTAAGGACCACCACCTGATGTTTGGCTCCCTCCAGCCAATGTCTCCACTCTTCAAAAGCCCACTTCATGGCCAATAACTCCCGATTACCCACTCATAATTACGTTCAGTAGGAGAAAATTTTCGAGAGAAAAAGGCACAAGTGTTACTTTTAGAGGTCTCTGGATCTCTTTGGGACAACACGGCACCTGCCCCAATTTCAGAGGCATCAACCTCCACCTGAAATGGCAGAGAAACATCAGGCTGCCGTAGAACAGGAGCAGAAGTGAATCTCTGCTTAAGTTCCTGAAATGCAGAGACTGCCTCAGGAGGCCAATTCACCACATCAGAACCCTTTTTGGTTAAATCAGTTAATGGTTTAACAATAACCGAGAAATTACCAATAAATTTACGATAAAAATTGGCAAAACCCAAAAATCTTTGAAGAGCCTTTAATGAAGTAGGTTGGACCCAATCACAGATGGCCTGAACCTTGACCGGGTCCATTTCAATAACAGATGGGGACAAAATGAATCCCAAAAATGAGATCCTCTGTACGCCAAAAAGACACTTTGATCCCTTCACATACAGAGCATTCTCTCTCAAAATCTGGAATACAGTTCGAACATGTTTCACATGAGAGTCCCAGTCATTGGAAAAAATCAAGATATCATCCAAATAAACAATCAGAAATTTATCCACAAAATCCCTGAAAATGTCATTCATGAAGGACTGGAAGACAGAAGGAGCATTAGTGAGCCCAAAGGGCATCACAAGGTACTCAAAATGCCCCTCAGGGGTGTTAAATGCCGTCTTCCATTCATCCCCGTGCTTAATGCGAATAAGGTTATATGCCCCCCTGAGGTCAAGCTTGGTAAACCAAGTAGCGTTTTTCACCCTGGAAAACAGGTCATAAATCAAGGGTAACGGGTATTGATATTTCACAGTAATATTGTTCAAAAGACGATAATCAATACACGGCCTTAATGAACCATCCTTTTTGGCCACAAAGAAAAAACCGGCACCTAAGGGTGAAGAGGATGGTCTGATATGACCTTTCTCCAATGACTCCTTGATATAAGACCGCATAGCGTCATGTTCAGGTACAGACAAGTTAAAAAGGCGACCTTTAGGGAATTTACTACCAGGCACTAATTCAATAGCGCAGTCATAGCTCCTATGGGGAGGCAAGGATGCAGATTTACTTTCGCTAAACACATCAGAAAAATCAATCAAAAAGTCAGGAACCTCCTGAGCCTGGGGGGAGGCAGAAAAAACAGGAGTGTTGGTATTAACACATTGGCAGCCCCAACTGGTTACAGACACAGATTTCCAATCCAAAACAGGATTATGAGACTGTAACCAAGGAAACCCAGCACGATAATGTCATGCAGATTATACAGAACCAAAAATTTGCAGCTCTCCTGATGATCAGGTTCAACCCTCATTATCACCTGAGTAGAGAACTGAGGTTTATTCTCAGCCAAAGGGGTAGAATCGATCCCCAGTAGGGGAATAGACTTCTGTAGGGGTATCAAGGGAAACCCACAACGTTTAGCAAAATCAAAATCCATCAGGTCAATAGCTGCTCCCGAATCAACGAAAGCCTGAGCAGAAAATGAGGACAGAGAGCATATCAGAGTAACAGTTAATAAAAACTTAGTCTGAACACTACCCAAGACAACTGAGCGTGCAAAACGTCTTCCCCGCTTAGGGCAGACTGAAATAGCATGAGAGGCATCACCACAGTAGAAACATAACCCATTGCGCTTTCGAAACTCATGACGCTGTGTCCCAGAAACCACTCTATCACACTGCATGGATTCAGAAGCAGGTTCACAAGGCAACACTATTCCACGCATACTTCTCCGCTCACGCAAACGTCTGTCAATTTGAATCGCTAATGACATAGAATCATTGAGACCAGAGGGGACAGGGAATCCCACCATAACATCCTTTACATTATCTGACAGACCCTTCCGAAAAAGGGCTGCCAAAGCGTCGTCATTCCATTTGGTCAGGACTGCCCACCTACGGAATCTCTGACAGTATAACTCAGCGTCATCAAGCCCCTGATTTAATGCCAACAAGGCTTTTTCAGCTTGATCAGTGACATTAGGCTCATCGTACAATAACCCCAAGGCCTGAAAAAATGCATCAACATCACTCAAAACAGGATCCCCAGGTGTCAGGGAAAAAGCCCAATCCTGAGGATCGCCGCGCAGGAGAGAGATGACAATTTGAACCTGCTGCGCTGCGTTCCCTGAGGACTTAGATTTTAAGGCAAAAAACTATTTACAATTATTTTTGAAATTCAGAAACTTGGCTCGATCCCCCAAAAACAAATCTGGCATGGGAATCCTAGGTTCCACAACAGGCAACCCAGCAAGATAGGTAGCAATACTCCGAACCTCAGTGGCAAGCTGATCCACACGGCCAGACAACTGTGCAAACTCCATTGAGAGAAAAAATCCTCCCCAGCACCCAGAGATACAGAGGGAAAAAAAAAAAAATGCAACAAACAGAAAAATATCTCTGACAACTCTGACAACCTTTTTTCTTTCACAATATTTTTCCCTTCTGTGAGTACCATTCAATTTTATTATGGCCGGTGATACTGTTATGTTTCGGTAGCTGAGGAGTGCAGGTAAAAAAGGAAATACACCAGAGCAGTTGGAATCTATGAGATTGCAGTACCCTGACTAACCACCACAACTAGAGGCAGCCGTGGAGCGTTCCTACGTTGGTCCTAGACGCCTCGTCACAGCCTGAGAAACTAACTACACCTAAAGATAGAAAGAGGAAAGCTATCTGCCCCGGAGCAGATCCCCAAAGAACATAGAAAGCCCCCAAACATGTAATGGCGGTTAGACAAGAAGAAATACTGACACAGACAGAAAATAGTATGAGCAAACGTTGGGGCCCAAACTACCTAAATAGAAAAGGATAGGAAGGGCACTTACTGCAATCCCAAAAAACCCTGAAAAGCACCAACTACACTAATTTCAAAAACCACCTGAGATCACACGACCTCTACCACCTAAATTAGTTCTCTGGTGTAACAAAATCAAAACAGCAGCCACTGAAAAAACTGGAAAAAGCAAATGTACAAACATCAGTGGCTGAACTAAACTGAAAGGCAAAAGCCCCCGGAGGGGACCATAAAGGCCCCCACAGAAGTGCAGGACAAAATGTAAAAATCAAGCACAAAAACAAAAAGAAGAAAATGTCTATCTGTTAGCAGGAGATGCAGACACGACACAGCAGGCTACAAAGGAAACAGGAATCAAGGATTGAGACCAGAACAATTGATCACCGGCAACCCTGATGGGAAGGCGAGTCCCTTATATAAGACCAGTCAGTAACACCTGATTCCCAATCCTCACAATCTTCACTGGACAGTCCAGTACCGCTTGCAACCACCAGAGGGAGCCTCTGCTCAGAACTCATTACAAGTCCATTCACAACAGTACCCCCCCTTGAGGAGGGGTCACCGAACCCTCACTTGAGCAACCAGGTCGGTCAGGATGAGTTCTATGATACGCACGGATGAGTCTCCTAGCATGGATGTCCGAAGCAAACACCCAAGAATTGTCTTCCTGACCATAACCTCTCCACTTAACCAAATACTGGAGTTTCCGTCTAGAAAAACGAGAATTCAAAATTTTCTCAACCTCAAACTCCATATTGCTCTCAACCAGAACAGGGTCAGGAGGCAAAGCAGTAGGAACCACTGGCTCAACAAACCTCTTCAACAAGGACTTGTGGAACACATTATGGATCTTAAATGTCCCTGGAAGAAGCAAACGAAAAGAAACAGGATTAAAAATCTCCAGATCTTATAAGGTCCAATGAACCTAGGCTTAAATTTAGGAGATGCCACTCTCATAGGAATATTTTTTGAGGACAACCAGACCAAGTCCCCCACTTTAAACCGAGGACCATCAGTCCTATGCCGGTTAGCAAACCGCTGGGCCCTCTCCTGAGAGAGGGACAACCTCTGCACTACCTGGTCCCAAATCTATTGCATACGCTCCACAACAGAGTCAACACCTGGACAGACAGAAGCCTCCGTCTGTCCTGAAGAAAATCGAGGGTGAAACCCAGAATTACAGAAAAATGGAGACATCAAAGTGGCAGAGCTAGCCCTATTATTAAGAGCAAACTAAGCCAAAGGCAAAAAAGAGACCCAGTCATCCTGATCAGCAGACACAAAGCATCTTAGATAAGTCTCCAATGTCTGATTTGTTCTCTCAGTTTGACCATTGGTCTGAGGATGAAACGCCGAGGAGAAAGACAATTGAACACCAAGTTTAGAACAAAAGGTCCTCCAAAATCTGGAAACAAACTGGACTCCACTGTCAGACACAATGTTCTCAGGAATGCCGTGTAAACGAACCACGTGCTGAAGGAACAAAGGTACCAATTCAGAGGAGGAAGGCAACTTAGGTAATGGCACAAGATGTATCATCTTGGAAAACCTATCACAAATCACCCAGATGACGGTCATTCTCTGAGAAACAGGGAGGTCGGAAATGAAATCCAAAGAGATATGGGTCCATGGTCTCTTGGGCACAGGCAATGGCATCAACAAACCACTAGAGCGGGAGCAAGGCTTGGAGCGAGAGCAAGTCCCGCAGGACTGCACAAATTCCCTGACATCACGAGACAAGGTAGGCCACCAAAAGGACCGACTAACCAAGTCTCTGGTACCAAAAATTCCGGGATGACCGGCCAACGCGGAACAATGAATCTCAGACATCACACTCTTTTTCCAGTGGTCCGGGACGAACAATTTCCCAACAGGGCAGCGCTCGGGCCTATCCTCCTGACACCCCTCCAGAGCCAGTCTCAAATTGGGCGAGATGGCGGAAAGAATACACCCTTCTTTCAAAATAACAGAAGGATCAGATAACTCAGGAGAGTCCGCAAGGAAACCCCTTGAAAGGGCATCCGCCTTAACATTCTTAGTGCCAGGAAGAAAGGAAACCACAAAATTAAAACGTGTGAAAAACAAGGCCACCTGGCCTGTCTAGGATTAAATCGCTTGGCAGATTCCAGATAAACCAGATTCTTATGGTCAGTAAGGACCACCACCTGATGTTTGGCTCCCTCCAGCCAATGTCTCCACTCTTCAAAAGCCCACTTCATGGCCAATAACTCCCGATTACCCCATCATAATTACGTTCAGTAGGAGAAAATTTTCGAGAGAAAAAGGCACAAGTGTTACTTTTAGAGGTCTCTGGATCTCTTTGGGACAACACGGCACCTGCCCCAATTTCAGAGGCATCAACCTCCACCTGAAATGGCAGAGAAACATCAGGCTGCCGAGAAACAGGAGCAGAAGTGAATCTCTGCTTAAGTTCCTGAAATGCAGAGACTGCCTCAGGAGGCCAATTCACCACATCAGAACCCTTTTTGGTTAAATCAGTTAATGGTTTAACAATAACCGAGAAATTACCAATAAATTTACGATAAAAAATTGGCAAAACCCAAAATCTTTGAAGAGCCTTTAATGAAGTAGGTTGGACCCAATCACAGATGGCCTGAACCTTGACGGGTCCATTTCAATAAAAAGATGGGGACAAAATGAATCCCAAAAATGAGATCCTCTGTACGCCAAAAAGACACTTGATCCCTTCACATACAGAGCATTCTCTCTCAAAATCTGGAATACAGTTCGAACATGTTTCACATGAGAGTCCCAGTCATTGGAAAAAATCAAGATATCATCCAAAAAACAATCAGAAATTTATCCACAAAATCCCTGAAAATGTCATTCATGAAGGACTGGAAGACAGAAGGAGCATTAGTGAGCCCAAAGGGCATCACAAGGTACTCAAAATGCCCCTCAGGGGTGTTAAATGCCGTCTTCCATTCATCCCCGTGCTTAATGCGAATAAGGTTAATTGCCCCCCTGAGGTCAAGCTTGGTAAACCAAGTAGCGTTTTTCACACCCGGAAAACAGGTCATAAATCAAGGGTAACGGGTATTGATATTTCACAGTAATATTTGTTCAAAAGACGATAATCAATACACGGCCTTAATGAACCATCCTTTTGGCCACAAAGAAAAAACCGGCACCTAAGGGTGAAGAGGATGGTCTGATATGACCTTTCTCCAATGACTCCTTGATATAAGACCGCATAGCGTCATGTTCAGGTACAGACAAGTTAAAAAGGCGACCTTTAGGGAATTTACTACCAGGCACTAAATCAATAGCGCAGTCATAGCTCCTATGGGGAGGCAAGGATGCAGATTTACTTTCGCTAAACACATCAGAAAAAAACAATCAAAAAGTCAGGAACCTCCTGAGCCTGGGGGGAGGCAAAAAAACAGGAGTGTTGGTATTAACACATTGGCAGCCCCAACTGGTTACAGACACAGATTTCCAATCCAAAACAGGATTATGAGACTGTAACCAAGGGAAACCCAGCACGATAATGTCATGCAGATTATACAGAACCAAAAATTTGCAGCTCTCCTGATGATCAGGTTCAAACCCTCATTATCACCTGGTAGAGAACTGAGGTTTATTCTCAGCCAAAGGGGTAGAATCGATCCCCAGTAGGGAATAGACTTCTGTAGGGGTATCAAGGGAAACCCACAACGTTTAGCAAAATCAAAAATCCATCAGGTCAATAGCTGCCCCGAATCAACGAAAGCCTGAGCAGAAAATGAGGACAGAGAGCATATCAGAGTAACAGTTAATAAAAACTTAGTCTGAACACTACCCATAGACAACTGAGCGTGCAAAACGTCTTCCCCCGCTTAGGGCAGACTGAAATAGCATGAGAGGCATCACCACAGTAGAAACATAACCCATTGCGCTTTCGAAACTCATGACGCTTGTGTCCCAGAAACACTCTATCACACTGCATGGATTTCAGAAGCAGGTTCACAAGGCAACACTATTCCACGCATACTTCTCCGCTCCACGCAAACGTCTGTCAATTTGAATCGCTAATGACATAGAATCATTGAGACCAAGGGGACAGGGAATCCACCATAACATCCTTACATTACTGACAGACCCTTCCGAAAAAAGGGCTGCCAAAGCGTCGTCATTCCATTTGGTCAGGACTGCCCACCTACGGAATCTCTGACATATAACTCAGCGTCACAAGCCCCCGATTTAAGCCAACAAGGCTTTTTTCAGCTTGATCAGTGACATTAGGCTCATCGTACATAACCCCAGGCCTGAAAAAATGCCATCAACATCACTCAAAACAGGATCCCCAGGTGTCCCGGAAAAAGCCCAAACCTATCGCCGCGCAGGAGAGAGATGACAATTTGAAAACCCCTGCCTGCGTTCCCCGAG